>CM060935.1:996879524-998129524 GCA_030765085.1 Allium cepa | reverse complement strand
GAAAAGTGAGTTGATTGATTATGAGCTTGGGTATATATAATAGGGATTAGATGCGAGAATGGGATGCAATCATTTTAGGATGGATGATGTGAAGAGTTAGAGGAGTTCATGAATAGGAAGGAAGCAGAGAGGTAAACAGAAAATTCTCAAAAATTAAAAATGGGCATGCTCAATGGTTCTTTACCGATGAAACAATGGGACCCCTCTAATACATCGATGGACCTATACCAGTACACTCGCCGGACCAGTATATCAGTGTGAAAGCATAGGTGGGTACTGTCTTTTATGTATTTATGACCCTTTCTGAGACGATCCAAAATTTTGAACATTTGAAATTGAAAATATTTAATTAATTTTAAATATTTGAGTGATGATTTAACTTGAATTTCAAATATAACTATGAAATTTGCAACTTAATTTTTGAATTTAATTTATTTAAGTTGGGTAAAATATTGAATCTTGATTTTTAAGATGATTAAAAATATTTTTCAAGGCTTAGAAAATTTATATTGATAATACTTAGGTTAATGGAAGATTCAGAATTGAATTTGAAAACGTTTTGTGCAGTTTTGAAAATATATCGTTTAAATCGATATTTAAAAAATAGCCTTCCGAGGCACAGTCTTGGAATTCGACGAAGCCAGTTTCAATGGATCCGTAATATGATATTATTATCGGATTTCAATCTTCGTAGCATTCGGAGTTGTCGTTTAGCCGTACGATAAGCAAACGCATTGAAGATCAAATAAAAATTTAATTAAATAGATGGGTCCAAAAAGCTATCTTCTCCATACGATCGAGTTAGGACTCGAAACCTTTTTCATTGCATTTGGGATAGGGGTATAACACTATGAACGCCTGACAGCACGCTGCGGGAGGAGGTGGAGATTTTAGGTTGTGTAATTCGAGTCGATTTAAATTTAAATAAAATTAATACATTGTATAACCAGTAAAAATTATGTCACGTCAAAACTTTTTCCTTTCATCTCATATTCACTGTCGACTATCTGCTACACGCAACCATCGTGTCTAAGCCGACAACACCTTTTCTTCCACTCAAGCAGTTTAGCAGTTATTCAAATACCCCGACCTTGCTTCCTTTTTCATTCAAGCTTGGAACGAAATATAATTTCGTTCTCCCCTTTTCAGTTTTGTTTCAAACGAAATAAATTCAAAAAAAAAGGAAAAGAGCAAGCGAAATCGAATCGGAGGGAGGCAAGGATTGCACGTATCCATGGTAGCGTCGCACTCAAGATTAGAGGGGGATCCACTTAGCTGAAGCGACGAGGTCGCGACCAAAGTTAGGGCATCGTCGAGCATCATTCGATCGAAATAATTGGGGATTCTCGAGCTCGGACTCGAGCACAATGGCAAGCTCACTCTCATGCGTGGAGGAGGGGAAATCGATTGCAGCTTGCTCGTGAAGCTCGAGCAGTGGTATTGGGCGACTCGAGTTGCGCCGTCGCGAGCACGGTTTGGGCATCATTGGATAGGGTATCGCGTGGGCATGGTGATCAGGTAGCGGCGCGATGATTTTGAAGCTCGAATTGATGCTGCAGCATTGTGAAGGAGGAGCTTTCGAGAAGTCGCGATTGTTGGATATCCTGGTTTTCGATCATCTCGAGGTATAAGGGTTATCTATTTTAATTGAATTTGATAAAAATATATATGCAGTAATCTTACTGTATAAAATGATTTTTTTTTTAATTTAGGAAACTTAATTTTAAAGTCGATTTCTAGTTAAATAAAATTATTAAGAGAGAAATTGGTTTAAATAAAAGTATCAGTTAATTAAATTATTAAACGGTAATTGATTACTCAATTTTTTCGAATATTAATAAAAATATCTAATGTTTATACAAGGTTCAAAATCGTGAAATCAAGCCGGAATGGAAAATGGATTGCAAAATAAAAACATGGTAAGATCTTCTCACTCAAACAAAGGGTTTTGTTCAATTTTAAAAAGTTAGATTTAAAATTGTTGATTGTGTGCTTGGATGATAATTTATTATTAGTTGTATTGAAATAGACCCTATACGCCGCATAATACCGCATGATATTATATTTAAACCCATATACCGCGATATTCCACCTTAAAGTGGAATTGGTATTATATATGTATTTGGAGTTGATTTCCTGCATTATATAGCGGACGAGACCCTATACGCCGCATAATAGCGGGTGAAATTATATAAAATACCATATACCGCGATATTCCGCCTCGAAGTGGAATTGGTATTTAATTGTTGTGCTAATATCTGTGGATGCGGGGAAACAGGTTGGAGAGATCCAACTAGATTCCTCAAAACATTTGAATTGGTTTCCTTTGTTGTGTGTTGATTATGTATAATCTGTGTGTGAAAATCATAGTGATTGAAATCGTTGAAGGCTAAACTTTAGCTGAATATATTTTTGGTATCGTAAGCTACCAGAAATAATAAAAGTAGATTTTTAAATTTAAGTAGAAAATCAATAGTGAAATCCTATTGAATAAATTTCAAAGTATGGAAAAGATTTTAATAAATGTTTTTTTTGAGAAATATTGTTTAATTGTCGAAGAATTTATTTAAAATTTGATTTTTAAATAGATTGGAAGAGATAAAGGAATTTATTGTAAAAGAGAATAAATTTAGAAATTTAATTAGGAATTTAATTTGGGGTTTGAAATGATTTTTTATGGAAATCAATTTGAAGTCTAATTGGTGGTTGAAAATTGAATCTTTGAGAAATCAATTCGGAAATTGATTTGATATTTGAAATAAATTAAAAATAAATATGAAAATTGATTTAGTGTTGAAAGTGAATAATTGGAAATTGATTTGAAAATCGTATATCAGTTGATATTTGGAAATCTAAATTCACAATGGAAATTTGTGAAGGAAAGGGAATTTTGTTTTAAAAATAAACGTTGGGTTATTTTTAAAAGTGTGGAAAGGAACTTACGGGTTTGAAACGTAAATTTAAAATAAATCGAAAAGGGTTTATTAATTGGTTTAAAGGACCATTTGAAATGGAAAGTGTGTTCTCCCTGGAAAGCCGAGTATGCTTTTAAAAGTAGCTTTCGAAAAAAATCTCTAGAGTTGGTTTTAAAAGAATATTACTTTCTTAAGCTATTTTTGAAAATCTTTAAAGTAAAGATTTATTTGATTAATCATCGAAGTGATTATTTAAAAATTTGAATAATATTTGTTTTAGAAAAAGGTTATTTAAATATTCATACCTTATCTACTAATTCTATTCTTTTATAACTAATATTTAAGGAAAGGTAGTTTTATTTTAAATGTCTTCCAGAATATTTTGGATAAGCGATTTAAATTATTTTAAAGTATTTGAACTCGGCAGATTTTCAGTGGAATTAAATAAATATTTGAAAATTTATTCCACGTGAAGGAAGTAAATTGGAATTTGTTTTCAAAAGATTGAAAAGTGAAAAATGATTTGAAATTTGTTTTCAAATGGTTGAAGTGTGAAAATATATCTTGCAAAGATATTTTGAAAATAAATAACTGCGGAAAATTATTTGAAATCCAGTGATTGTTGTGGATGTTGATTGGTAGTTAAATAACCGACTATCAATATTGGTCGTTTTAATGGCATTTGAATTTCGATGCGACCGGGGGCCAGATTCCAAATGGATATCCGAAGACCACATCGAACCTTTGTGATTGTGATGGATCTTTTATTTAAAAGATCAAAGTGGAAATTGTTGTGATTTGTTTGAAAATCTGATTGTACACTTATTTTTAAAAATAAGCGCTCGTTATTCAGATTAGCTGGGAGAGGACTTTGTGTCATAAAACCCATTCCGAATAATGATACGACGAAATGGGATTGCATTTAAAGACGGTGTTGAAGACCGGGTATTCTCGAAAACGAAAGGATTACCTGTCGAATGTCTTTGCACCGGGTTGCTCCGGAATAGAGATTTTATCACCCTTTGTGATGGGGATTCCGGACGTGATTAGTGAATATCCGGATTTACAAGGGCTTCTTCGGAAGTGCCTTCGGTTCTGTTCGCACCCGAAACAAACTTGTATGGTTGTATGTATGACACTACACTTTGAGATATAAAGCAGATTTCTTTCAAATACATATCTGTTGGTGGCGGAGAATTTATTCTCTTAGCTTAACACCCTTCTCTGAGACATACGAGCTCATAGATCATGTAGTTGAAGGTTATCAGCGATATACTCCCAATTTGATAGTGTGGCATGCTAAGTGTTGCTGTGTGTTGATGATCATTTTTTGATCATTTGTGATCAAAGCATGACTGTGTGAAAAGTGTAGCTTTGTGGATGAGACTTCGTCGGACCTCACACCCCGGAAATGGTCAAAACAGGAAAGATGCGGCAAGGTTATGAGGGTCGCGCCCTTTAGGGTTTGTCATTTCCTTCTGGAAAAGGGTGGTGTCAGGTATGGAGCCCTGATATTTAACCTTTGTGGTTACTGCAAATACTTTTCTTTGTGGTTGTTGGTGTAGAGGATCCTCGGATAAAGGTCCTGTAACAACCCGCATATTTATCGAGTTTGTATTTAAATATTTTATTTAAATATTAACTCGTTAATCGGATTTTGGTCCGAAAAGCTACTTTTTGCAAACGGTCAAATTAGGACTCGAGACCACTTCCATTGAGTTCGAAATGTCGTTTACAACTTTTTAAGTATAAACATCGATAGGTTTGGAGTTAGTGAAATTTCACTAACTTTTCCCGCTTTGGACTTTGGGTTAGTTTAGCCTATTAAGCCCAAGTTCCAACCCTCTTCTCCTCACTCTTCATAAATTTCCTAACTAATCAAGCTTTGGCATTAATGGTGGAGGGAATGGGAAATTAAAACTCCAAGCACAAATTCAATTGCAAATCCAACATTCAACTCCAAATTCAAGTAGAAGATATTGGATTCAAGCTTTGGATTGCTTCTCCTTGCTTTCAAGCTTCATCTTCATAAACTTTAGTGCAAAGGTGAGATTTTTATCTCACAAATCTAGTCTATATCAATATTGGACTGTTGGGAATGAATCCCTATCGTGTTTGCATGTATATTTGCATTTGGTTTGGATTGGGTTGGCGAAAAACTCCGATTTTTAGCGTTTTGGTGGATTTTCTGCTCCTAGGTCGTTCTGGCCTTATTAGCTCGTATCGGAGTTAGGTCGTAGGTCGCATGGGCCTTAGGTCGTAGGTCGCATGTGAGTTAACCCCTAGGTCGTTCTGGCCACTTTTCGTGTGTTTGGGTTTAGGTCGTTGGACCTTTAGGTCGTTGACCCCCTTGAGTCGTTAACTAGTTAAGTCGCTCGCTACTTGACTCCATTAGGTCGCTCGTCACTGGATGCAGTTAGGTCGCTCGACTCCCTTACCCACTAGGTCGCGTACTTAGTTAGGTCGCGTGACCCCATAACTGTTAGGTCGTTAGACCGTTAACCCTATAGGTCGCTTGGCCTATTTGTTTAGGTCGTAGGTCGTTGGACCTTACCTCGATAGGTCGTTCCCACTTTTGGACGTGTGCACTCTAGGTCGCTAGGCTGCCTCTCTTTAGGTCGCGTGACCCAATACAGTTAGGTCGTTTGACCTTATGTTCTTTTAGGTCGCGTCTCCTTTAGGTCGCGCCTCTTTTAGGTCGCGTCTCCTTTAGGCCACGCCTCTTTTAGGTCGTTCGAACGCTAGGTCGCTCGGCCCTTATTCCCTTAGGTCGCTCGGTCTCGTTTATGACCATAGGTCGCTCACCCCCTCTTCCTTAAGTCGCGAGTCATCGTTAGGTCGCGAACACCTTTAGGTCGCTCGACCTTATCCCTTTAGTTCGTTAGACCTCATTTTGTCTTCACTAGGTCGTACCGTTTTGGTCGGGGCGCTGCCCCGCACCCCGCCGGGGGCGCTGCCCCCTGGACCCCCACGACCTGACCGGGCAGGTCGAACCCCGTAAGCGGTGGCGTTGCCCCCGCACCCCCACCTTGGGGGGTTGCCACCCCCCCTGGACCCCCCCTCCGTAGGGGATCTTATCTGAAAAACATTGAGCTGATTTCCTTGGATTTTATTCGCATCTCCGTATGCGATCTTTGTGACTGATTGTTTCTACACTTGCTTATGTGTTTTGTCACTTTATAATATAAAGGTTTCAATACTAGTAGTAAATATCAAAACTCTTTTAACAAACAATTTCAACTCTATTTTTAATAACAAAGCTCTTTTCTTAAAACCGTTTTCCAATCTATTAGTATATACAAGCCTTTACCTCACTCGGATGAGAAATCTAATTAAACGACTTAGTAAAACAAGTGGTATGAAACGCTTGCGTTCACTTCGTCGGTTAATTCTTGGACTTGTTCGATTGAACCTCTTGTGACAATTTTATTAGTGAATATTTACAGTTTGTTCGTAAATATTTAAGTTAAGCAAGTGGTTATGGGACATGAAGCTAAACTTCTATATTTACTAGCTTAGTGTAATCGACACTTCTCGTTGATCTTGATGATCGCTTTATGAATTAGACTAGTAATTGCGCGATGTCTCTTTCATTGCAAGGTTAGACTAGACACCACTTGTGTGATTCCATTCACACATACCTTTCTGCTTTTTGGTTAGTCTTGACCTCAATCTGTGTGATTCCATTCACACATGCGGGGTAGCTCCCCTTGGTCTTAGGACCGTCATGTGATAGGCCTCTTTCCCTTTTTATGATTTCTGGATTTCTCGTGTTGATTTCTGAAATTTATGTCATTGACTTGTTATGAGTACAAGTTTAGGGTATGATGCCCTCTTCGAATCTTTGAAAAGATTCTTGTGATATTGATTATCTCTTATTGATTGATCTTCTGTTGATCATTATTTACATACTTATAGAGGTATGTCGTTATGGATGTTTATGTTTATGCCATATCTTTTATGTTATATCATGTCATCTGATATTTATAGCTAGACTGATCCGTTTATTATTTTCTTAAATAATACTCGGGTCAGACCGAGATGTTACAGGTGCTTCTGCTTGACTTCTTCCCAGGGATTCATCACTCTGACTTTTGGCTAACTGTTTAGATTAGCAGTTTTTGTTGTATACACTTGAGATATAGACTCATAGTTGTATTCTTTTGTATAGCACGTGTTGCTATTCTTTTGTATTATCGTGGATCTTACTGACCACTACTCTGATGTACACTTTCATGTGTTAGTTATATATTCATATCTTCTTCCGCCTTTGTGATATGGATATCTGTGACTGATTTGTGATATGATTATTTCTATGTTTGTTTTCGAAGATTATTTATAGCCACCGTGTGATAAGCAATTACATGGATGGTCGCTCCTCAACAGCCTTATTCTTCGTGCTAGTTGACAGCACTACTCCGGAGTGTTCTTGGCTAGCGTGGGTATAGAGGTGGGGCGTCACAGGTCCCAAAGGACCGGGGGATGGCATACTCGTGTAGTAGTTACCTAGTTACAGAGGTAACCCGGCCTTGTGTTGGCAGAGAGCTGGTTAAGTTCTTGGGACGTCCATCCAAAGGCGTACGCATGTGGCAGTAGGAAGTTCCTTAGCCTGACCATTTGTTGGAAATCCAAAGAAACAATACGTGCCTTGTACGGTTTTAGTTGTAGAATCTGCCATTTAATATGGTAGCTATAGCAGGCATAATATAATGGTACCTATGCTGGCTAAGATTAATATTATACTTTCGAAATATTTTCCACACTATGCACTAATAATAATAATATCAACTGATTTTGTGTATCAAGCATGTTTGACTATCATAAGAAGAAATCTCCTTCAATTCTGCGTTTGCATTGTGTGTGTGGCGGAAGGCCTTATGGTAGTTTCATTTTCCAAAAGCATAGCGGATTTCTTTTTATTTTCTTTGTAAAAATAACTATTTTGAAGATCTCACACCAGTCCGACGACTGACCTGGAGTTTATTGTTCCCTTTCTAAACTCTAAATGCCCACAATTTTCCCCATGGGCAGCCTAGAGACAGGTTATCATTATTCGGGAGCAAAGTCAAGAAGTTGCTGTGGAATCAGGAGTTGGAGCTGGATAACGAGGCGTATCACATATATATGTAATATTTCTTTCCACTGTTTGTTGTTGTACACTTTAATAGTGTAATGTGATGTAATGTAATAATTGATATAGTGATTCTGTTTAAAGATATTTATTTATCTATTATATTTGTTCCGCTGCGATATGTGAGATTCTGTTTTTGTTTTTGTTTCTTCTTCTACCTCTTCATTCTTTAACCCTAAAGACTCGTAAATTTGTTCCTCTTTGGCCCGAATTGTTGTGGAATTTTGCCAGCTCAAAAGGGTACGGATTTGCGGGCTTTTATAAGTGGTATCAGATTTGGTTAAGCGATAACCTTGGCTCTGTTGGGTGTTACTAATTAGAGATAGAGTCAGCAGTACTCTAGAATGAGTGTGTGTAATAATAGATATGAGCGCGTATTTGTTAGTGAATATAAATGTGTTTTATATTGTGTTGATTGGTTTGTTGAGTGGTATATGGATTCTGGTCAATACAAGTAATTAACGTCATTAATAGGGATCTCTAAACACTCGTACAGAACAATTCGACACGATATCGTTTTAAAATAGGGTGAATGAAATAATTTTAGCCAAAACTATTTTCATATATAAAGAAATAAATTTTCCGTGAATTATTATTATATGTGGTTGCTTGGTTGTTAGGAAGCGATAATATTAAATTATTATCATCGTTGTATGAGGAATTGAAATCAAAACCAAAAGCTAAGAAATAAAAAAAATCCAAATGGGATTTGCCAATGTAAATTGTAAATGAGATTTATAATTTGAAATAGAATTCCAGAGAAATATTTGGAAATGTTCTTGAAAATATTTAAAATTCGAGAAGTTTGGAAATTAAATTCCTTTTGGGATTGGAAGAAGTTTTCAAGGGTTTGGAAAAATGTTTTGGAAGGGATAAAAGCTCTAAACTCTTTTCAGTCGTTGGAAAATAATTCCGATGATGATCGCGACATCACGATGTTCATTTTCGGGTTTCCAAAAGAGGAATTGCTGCCGAATTATTTTAAATGTAGATATATATTTAAGGTTTTGGAAAAGATCGTGAAAAAACAAACTGGATTGGAAAAAATCTAGAATCTTAATTAAATGATTATGAAATGGAAATAAGTCGGGAAAACTTATAGAAGTTGAAATTTTGAATTTAATTAAAATAAGTGTGAAATGTGAATAAGATATGTTTAAGGGAATAAACTTTGACTAATTGTGAATAAGGGCTAACTAGTATTATCAATTTTAATTGTTTCATAAGTGAATTAATGGCATGTATTACAACAGTGAATAATTTAGTGTAGCTGCAAGATAAGGTGAAACAACCTAGCTAAAGTGTGAGAAGAACCCGTAGTTATGCAATCATAATTCAGTTTACCAGGTTTCATTGTCTTTTGCCTGAAGCATATGTATATAAAAAACTATCAGAAATTATAGGCAAACCATAATTATGAAGGATGTTTAGCCATTTACATGCTAAGAAGCATGTTTGGCAACTACTGGCCAAAGGTACGTGGTAATTTATTTCAATTCTAAATTATAGAAATTTTTACTATTGGAAAATTCAAAAAAAAACAAAAAACAAAAATAAAATAATAAAAATAAAATGATAGTGCCTTTATCAATTTTATTTTATGTAGAAGAAATCACTTTTGCATTGCCCCTTATCCAAATTGATAATGTTGACAGTAACACTCATTTTTCATCAACGTTGATGACATATGATGTGCAAAAGGAAAGGTATATAGTTGTGACCTTATACCATATCAGATGCATCAGGCATGATTAATAGTTTTATTTGTCAAACTAATGAAAGTTTGAAACAAAGCAATTATAAAGGAAAAATGTAGTTTACTCGTCATTTGATGCCAGTTCTTTATAAGCCCTTTAGCTAATATGAAGGAAGCATCCAACCACTTGACAACACTTTCTAGGTTCTCATTTGCAACTGTCTTGGAGAAATCAAGTTCTTCAAATGTCAGGCTTAAGAGTTCCAAGTACTCTTCAATCCAAATAGTATGTTTGCACAAGCTCTGTCTTTAAAGCATTGCTAGCAGCTAAAGAGCCAAAGCTTGAAAAGCTATTTAGCAGCAAATATACATCCATCATACCTATTATAAAGCAAAGCAAACAATTAATGATCATATAACATGCTTGCACAGTTCACATATATCAATGGTTGTGTGGCTACTTTCAATGAATTTGTACCACGTTTGAACAATTCAAAAGTCTCTCCTTTGGCCTATCCAAGTTGATTAGATTCAGATCTTAAGTTGTTCAATGCAACAGACCTCAATTCATATGCTACTAACTTTTTAATGCTTAGTATACGCGTGATATATTACTAAAAAGAAGTCAAAATCATATTTTTGATCAGGTTTACACAAAGATTTTTAAGTCGGTCGTATATAGTGCTTTGTTAACAAAGCATTGCTTATAGAAGCTCGTATTTTTACCAGTTAAATATGTAAAATGTTGTTGAGTTTCATGATCTTAGCACTTACATATTTGAATTGAGTAAGTACAGGTTCAGCGAAGTCGTTGGGCTAGATTTGATTGTGCAAAATGCTAATTAAATAAGCCACTTGCTTAAAAATGCTAAATTAGGTACGCCTACGCAATAAAAATAGGAAATATGAACTGTTTTTGTTTTTTTCCGACCGGGTGGGTCGATGTATATATATTTATATCTTTTGTCAAATTGCAAAAGCTCCTCCGTACAAATGAGACTCTGCCAAAAAATTTCGAAAAATTTGGGAGTTAGAAAATTTTTGAAAAAAATTTTTGTTGGCGACAAACGATTTCAAATTTGAAATTGGAGTAAATTAGCGAATGAAACTAAATTAAAATAATAATATGAATCAGTTATAATTGAAAGATAAAATTCAATATTCAGAGTTGAAGATAAATTGAATTCATATGCTAATGGGAATACTAATTTGAATAGTAGTAGATATGAAACTTCTGTAAGAAAATGTATAAAATGATTTTGGAATCTGTAGTTGGAAATGGTTAAATTGGATATACAGGTATAAAAAAAAGCAAGTGGGGAAAATTGATTTTGATTTCTGAAGATAAATTTGAATTGCTCGACAAAAAGGTATGTGTTTAAATTCCTGTATGAAATTTGATTGGGTTTTTGATCTAGCCACTTGGATTTTTGTTTTCTTTTGGAATTTGGGAGCTCGTAGAGCCATTTTGTAGTCGTACCGAGCTAGCCGCGCAAAGAAGACGCTGGCGAAATTTTTCGAAAATTTAAGGTGTTAGAAAAATTTTAAGAAATTTTGGATAATTTGAAATTTGAATTTAAAATTTAAACTTGAATTATTATGAAAACAATGTTGTTTGGAACTTATAATTGAATTTGGAAAGTTAATCGAACTAATGATGGGTCTCAAATAAAAATTTGTTTTGGTAAGATTATAAAACTATTTGGATTGGGAAAATAGTTGACGGGTTGAGGATCATTCTTCTTATATAGTAATTTCGTGACGAAATTCTTTTAAGTGGGGAAGATTGTGACGACCCAGAATTTTGAACATTTGAAATTGAAAATGTTTAATTAATTTTAAATATTTGAGTGATGATTTAACTTGAATTTCAAATATAACTATGAAATTTGCAATTTAAATTTTGAATTTAATTTATTTAAGTTGGGTAAAATATTGAATCTTGATTTTTAAGCTGATTAAAATTATTTTTCAAGGCTTAGAAAATTTATATTGATAATACCGAGGTTAATGGAAGATTCAGAATTGAATTTGGAAACGTTTTGTTCAGTTTTGAAAATATATCGTTTAAATCGATATTTAGAAAATAGCCTTTCGAGGCACAGTCTCGGAATTCGACGAAAATAGTTCCATTGGATCCATAATATGATATTATTATCGGATTTCAATTTTCGTAGCATTCGAAGTTGTCGTTTAGCCGTATGATAAGAAAACGCGTTGAAAATCAAATCGAAATTTAATTAAATAGATGGGTCCAAAAAGCTATCTTCTCCACACAATCGAGTTAGGACTCGAAAACTTTTCCATTGCATTCGGGATAGGGGTATAACACTATGAACACCTGACAGCACGCTGCGGGAGTAGGTGGAGATTTTAGGTTGTGTAATTCGAGTCGATTTAAATTTAAATTTAAATAAAATTAATACATTGTTTAACCAGTCAAAATTATGTCACGTCAAAACTTTTTCTTTTCATCTCATATTCACTGTCGACTATCTGCTACACGCATCCATTGTGTCAAAGCCGACACAACCTTTGCTTCCACTCAAGCTGTTCAAATACCCGGACATTGCTTCCTTTTTCCTTCAAGGCTGGAACGAAATATAATTTCGTTCTCCCCTTTTCATTTCTGTTTCAAACGAAATTAATTCGAAAAAAAAGAAAGGAGCGAGCGAAATCGAATCGGAGGGAGGCAAGGATCGCGTGTGCGTATCCATGGTAGCATCGCACTCGAGATTATAGGGGGATCCACTTAGCTAAGCGACGAGGTCGCGACCAAAGTTAGGGCATCGTCGAGCATCGTTCGATCGAAACAATTGGGGATTCTCGAGCTCGTACTCGAGCACGATGGCAAGCTCACACTCATTCGTGGAGGAGGGGAAATCGATTGCAGCTTGCTCGCAAAGGTCGAGCAGTGGTATTGGGCGACTCGAATTGCGCCGTCGCGAGCACGGTTTGGGCATTATCGGATAGGGTTTCGCGTGGGCATGGTGGTCAGGTAGCGGCGTGATGATTTTGAAGCTCGAATTGATGTTGCAGCATTGTGAAGGAGGAGCTTTCGAGAAGTCGCGATTGTTGGATATCCTGGTTTTCGATCATCTGAAGGTATAAGGTTATCTATTTTAATTGAATTTGATAAAAATATATATGCAGTAATCTTACTATTTAAGATGGATTTTTTTTCAATTTAGGAAACTTAGTTTTAAAGTTGATTTCTAGTTAAATAAAATTATTAAGAGAGAAATTGGTTTAAATAAAAGTATCAGTTAATTAAATTATTAAATAGTAATTGATTACTCATTTCTTTCGGATATTAATAAAATCATCTAATGTTTATACAAGGTTCAAAATCGTGAAATCAAGCCGGAATGGAAAATGGATTGCAAAATAAAAGCAAGGTGAGATCTTCTCACTCAAACAAAGGGTTTTGTTCAATTTTAAATAGTTAGATTTAAAATTGTTGATTGTGTGCTTGGATGATAATTTATTATTAATTGTATTGAAATAGACCCTATACGCCGCATAATAGCGGATGATATTATATTTAAACCCTTATACCGCGATATTCCACCTTGAAGTGGAATTGGTATTATATATGTATTTGGAGTTGATTTCCTGCATTATATAGCGGATGAGACCCTATACGCCGCATAATAGCGGGTGAAATTATATAAAATCCCATATGCCGCGATATTCCACGGCGAAGTGGAATTGGTATTTAATTGTTGTGCTAATATCTGTAGATGCAGGGAAACAGGTTGGAGGGATCCAACTGGATTCCTCAAAACATTTGAATTGGTTTCATTTGTTGTGTGTTGATTATTTATAATCTATGTGTGAAAATCTTAGTGATTGAAATCGTTGAAGGCGAAAATTTAGCCGAGTATATTTTTGGTATCGTAAGATACCAGAAATAAATAAAAGTAGATTTTTAAATTTAAGTAGAAAATCTATAGTGAAATCCTATTGAATAAATTTCAAAGTATGGAAAAGATTTTTATAATTGTTTTTTTTTAGAGAAATATTGTTTAATTGTTGAAGTATTTATTTAATATTTGATTTTTAAATAGACTAGAAGAGATAAAGGAATTTATTTTAAAAGAGAATAAATTTAGAAATTAAATTTGGAATTTAATTTGGGGTTTGAAATGATTTTTTATGGAAATCAATTTGAAGTCTAATTTGGTGGTTGAAAAATGAATCTTTGAGAAATCAATTCGAAAATTGATTTGATATTTGAAATAAATTTGGAAATCAATTTGAAAATTGATTTGGTGTTGAAAGTGAATAATTGGAAATCGATTTGAAAATCGTATATCAGTTGACATTTGGAAATCTAAATTCACAATGGAAATTTGTAAAGGAAAGGGAATTTTGTTTTAAAAATAAACGTTGGGTTATTTTTAAAAGCGTGCAAAGGAATTTACGGGTTTGAAACGTAAATTTAAAATAAATCGAAAAGGGTTTATTAATTGGTTTAAGGGACCATTTGAAATGGAAAGTGTGTTCTCCCTGGAAAGCCGAGTATGTTTTTAAAAGTAGCTTTCGAAAAAAATCTCTAGAGTTGGTTTTAAAAGAATATTATTTTCTTAAGCTATTTTTGAAAATCTTTAAAGTAAAGATTTATTTAATTAATCATCGAAGTGATTATTTAAAGATTTAAATAATATTTGTTTTAGAAAAAGGTTATTTAAATATTCATACCCTATCTACTAATTCTATTCTTTTATAACTAATATTTAAGGAAAGGTAGTTTTATTTTAAATGTCTTCCGGAATATTTTGAATAAGCGATTTAAATTATTTTAAAGTATTTGAACTCGGCAGATTTTCAGTGGAATTAAATAAATATATGGAAATTTATTCCACATGAAGGAAGTATATTAGAATTTGTTTTCAAAAAATTGAAAAGTGAAAAGTGGTTTGAAATTTGTTTTCAAATGGTTGAAGTGTGAAAATATATCTTGCAAAGATATTTTGAAAATAAATAACTGTGGGAAATTATTTGAAATCCGGTGATTGTTATGGATGTTGATTGATAGTTAAATAACCGACTATCAATATTGGCCTTTTTAATGTCATTTGAATTTCGATGCGACCGGGGGTCGGATTTCAAGTGTATATCCGAAGACCACATCGAACCTTTCTGATTGTGATGGATCTTTTATTTAAAAGATCAAAGTGGAAATTGTTGTGATATGTTTGAAAATCTGATTGTACACTTATTTTTAAAAATAAGCGCTCGTTATTCGGATTAACCGGGAGAGGACTTTGTGTCATAAAACCCATTTCAAATAATGATACAAAGAAATGGGATTGCATTTAAAGACGGTGTTGAAGACCGGGTATTTTCGAAAAAGAAAGGATTACCTGTCGAATGTCTCTGCACCGGGATGCTCCGGAATAGAGATTTTGTCACTCTTTGTGATGGGGATTCCGGACGTGATTAGTGAATATCCGGATTTGCAAGGGCTTCTTCGGAAGTGCCTTCGGTTCTGTTCGAACCCGGAACAAACTTGTATGGTTGTATGTATGACACTACACTTTGAGATATAAAGCAGATTTCTTTCAAATACATATCTATTGGTGGCGGAGAATTTATTCTCTTAGCTTAACACCCTTCTCTGAGACATACAAGCTCAGAGGTCATGTAGTTGAAGGTTATCGGCGATATACTCCCAATTTGGTAGTGTGGCATGCTAAGTGTTGCTGTGTGTTGATGATCATTTGTTGATCATTTGTGATCAAAGCATGACTTTGTGAAAAGTGTAGCTTTGTGGACGAGACTTCATCGGACCTCACACCCCGAAAATGGTCAAAACAGGAAAGATACGGCAAGGTTATGAGGGTCGTGCCCTTTAGGGTATGTCATTTCCTTCTGGAAAAGGGTTGTGTCAGGTATGGATCCCTGATATTTAACCTTTGTGGTTACTGCAAATACTTTTCTTTGTGGTTGTGGGTGTAGAGGATCCTCGGATAAAGGTCCCAGAGGACCGGGGGATGACATACTCGTGTAGTAGTTACCTATTTACAGAGGTAACCCGGCCTTGTGTTGGTAGGGAGCTGGTTAAGTTCTTGGGACGTCCATCCAGAGGCGTACCCATGCGGCAGTAGGAAGTTACTTAGCCTGACCATTTGTTGGAAACCCAAAGAAACAATACGTGCCTTGTACAGTTTTAGTTGTAAACCTGTTATTTAATATGGTAGCTATAGCAGGCATAATATAATGGTACATATGCTGGCTAAGATTAATATTATACTTTAGAAATGTTTTCCACACTATGCACTAATAATAATAATAATATCAACTGATTTTGCGTATCAAGCATGTTTGACTATCATAAAGAGAAATCTCCTCCAATTCTGCGTTTGCATTGTCTGTGTGCGGAAGGCCTTGTGATAGTTTCATTTTCCAAAAGCATAGCGGATTTCTTTTTATTTTCTTTGTGAAATTAACTATTTTTAAGATCTCACACCAGTCCGACGACTGACCTGGAGTTTATTGTTCCCTTTCTAAACTCTGGGTGCCCATAATTTTCCACACGGGCGGCCTAGAGATAGATTATCATTATTCGGGAGCAAAGTCAAGAAGTTGCTGTGGAATCAGGAGTTGGAGCTAGATGGCGAAGCGTATCACATATGTATGTAATATTTCTTTCCACTATTTGTTGTTGTACAGTCTGATAATGTAATGTGATGTAATGTAATAACTGATATAGTGATTCTGTTTAAAGATATTTATTTATCTATTATATTTGTTCCGCTGCGATATGTGAAATTCTATTATTATTTCTGTTTCTTCTTCTACCTCTTAATTCTTTAACCCTAAAGACTCGTAAATTTGTTCCTCTTTGGATGAATTGTTGTGAAATTTTGCTAGCTCAAAAAGGTACGGATTTATGGGCTTTTACACTTTCTTCTTCTTTCTTTGTTTTTCCACACTCCAGAATTCTAGAAAAATTATGACAAACTAAAAATAAGTATCCATGGTATGTGACAAGGTTTGGAAAGTATCGCAAATCATATGAGTTGTTTTAAGAATTTTGTATTCTAAGACTTGATTATCGGATCAATATAAAAATGTACTCTTTTATATATCTTTGAGTATCTATTACAACTCTATTCCAACTCACTGATTTCAACATTTTTTCTTGAATGCGTTAGTGCCTTATCTTCTTTTTCACATGCTCATCATCTACAAGTTGTTGCTTCTGATAATAATATGCAACTATTGTGTATATTGTACATTTTGCTGACATCATCAGAATAGAGGTTCCAACAGTCTCCCCCTTTTATTGATAAAATCTACCTATAACATACAATTATTCAAATATACTTCCCAACCTATCTTAAATCCTCCTATCAATTGTTATAAATACTTCTCCTACTTCGCCACTAACAAAAAATAAGTATTTCAAAAAATGCATGCAACTAAAGATAATAACAGATAATGCAATATCACAAACATATAATGAGACATCATCGGAACAACACAAATAGTAGAATGTAGAAATCGAATGCAAACACAAAATATCAAATGTAGTATAACAGAAACTTTTGGAATAATGGAAAAATAAATAGAGTTTCATATGTTACAAAAAATGAAAAACATAAAGAAATTGTTGTGATCATACCGCGTACTGGTCATCTTCGACAGTAGACAAACATGGGTAATAACTCGGAGTAGAGTGATCTGTCTCTGAACTGATCCGAGCATGTGATCTGCGACCTCTAGGTACCTGTTGTCTAGAATCTTTGTTGGATAATTGTGTCGATGATTCGAGAAAGATGAAGATGATAACTGATGTACTTCTGACTTCAAGTATCTACTACATAGATTCATTTAGACAATATTTCAATCCAACAGGTACAAATAGTTTATCAATTTATCGGCTTCAAGATTCAATGAAGCCTTAAAACAGCTTAATCGGATTCAAAACTTATACGATTTGGGTCCAACCAAGAACACTCAAATCCAAGCTTTGGGTGCCCAAAGGGCCCAACCTTTCTTAGAGAATCCTATATTTAACTAAGTATAATCCCTTCTTTTCCTAGTTGTGGGACTATACATTCCACCTCTCTTCTTTCATCTTCTTTCCACTTCTTCCCTCTTCAAAAACAAACCCAAACCCAAAACTAATTTTGAAAATTTTCAACAATTTCCCCTCATTTTCGAAATAAGTAAAATAAATAAAATAGACGGCTGCATCACTAGAGTGACTACCTATATACCCAAGTGGGATCAAGCCAATGTAGTTCCACGATCAAGTTTTGCATGATCGTGGAAACTAATACATAAATGATAGGTATCTTTTGGATATGAACCATCACTTAGTGTAAACCATTCAAAATTCTATCGAGGTCTAGGGTGAACGTATCTTGAACCAAGTACCCCCTAGTGATAGTACTGGAACAATCACACATACTGATTTCCGTATATATAGAGTGTATTATGCTCGACACATTAATGGCCATGTGCTTAAATCCTGAGGTTCATGAGTGTACTTTAGAAAGCGGTCTTACTTTCTTAGGAAACAGCTTGATTTCCATACTCATATAGGTAAGTCCCTTTATAAAGTGTTTCTACGATACACCTTTTGATTTTAGTTGGACTTATTAAGGATTTAATCCATCCTTTTTCATGCAGAATCCGACACTGATTATGGGCAATTGATTTAGTGTTTCTTAATCATTCTCTTAACTTATTGGTTCCCATTGAACTTTGTCTATCCTTTTCAAAACATAAGTTAGGTTTCTGTTAAGGATGATCAACCTTCATTCACAGACCTTAGTCCCATTTCCTTTGATTTTTAAGAAACCATTGCCTTTGGAAGACTCTTTGTGAGTGGGTCAGCCAAGTTTTTCTTTATTTCTAATCAACAGATATTACACCACTTTTGAGTAATTGTCTTATCATTTGATGTCTTAGACTCAGATGTCTAGACTTCCCAGTATATGTCTTATTAGAGACATGTATAATGTAGCCTGATTATCACAGTTAATAAAGACTGGTGAAGATGGCTTCTTCCATAATGGGATTTCTTAATAAAATCCTACGTCATTTTGCTTCCTTACAAGCATCTACTAATGCAATCAACCCTGACAACATTGTTGAGTCAGATATACAGGTCAATTTCTTGGAAACCCAAGACACAACATCACCTCCTAATGTAAAGATCCATCCAGTCATAGACTTGGATTTAGATTCTACATTGTTCCAGGTTGCATCACTATATCCTTCTATTACAACATAATATCCTTTATAAGATAAACCATAGGTAACGGTTCCTTTAAAATAAGCTAAAACTCTGGAAATAGCTTTCCAATGTTCAAAACCTGAATTACTCGTAAATCGACATAACATGCTTATAGCATGTGCTATGTCTGGTCTAGTGCAACCATAGCATACATAAAGACTCCCAATAATATTGGAATACTTAAGTTGAGAAATGATACATCCAGTATTCTTTTCTAATTTAATACTAGGATCTAAAGAAGTAGGTGCTGGTTTGTCAATATAATGACCATACTTTCGGAGGAACTTCTTAATGTAATGAGATTGTGTTCGCAACAACTCCCCCTCTTTTCTAATAATTTTAATTCCCAGAATTACGTCAGCTTCTCCTAGATCTTTCATATCAAATTTAAAAGATAGAAACTTCTTAATTTCATTCACACAGGATATATCGAAACCAAATATTAGCATGTCATTAACGTATAAACATATTATAACATAATCATTGTTGTCCGAATTTCTATAAATACATTTATCAGCATCATTAATAATAAATCTATATGACAATGCTATTTTATCAAACTTCTCATGCCATTGCATGAGAGCTTGCTTCAGGCCATAAAGAGACTTTACTAATTTGCTAACTTCCTTTTCTTGGCCTGGGGTTTTGAAACCTTCAGGTTGTTCCATATATAAATCTTCTTCTAAATCTTCATTTAGAAACGCGGTCTTTACATCCATTTGATGTATGACCAACTTATGAATTGATGCAAGTGCTACTAAACAACGTATAGAAGATATGCGAGCAACTGGAGCATATGTATCAAAATAATCTACTCCATGTCTTTATTTATATCCCTTAGCAATTAGTCTGGCTTTAAACTTATCAATGGATCTATTTGTATTCAATTTTTTCTTAAATATCCATTTACATCCTATGGTTTAGCACCTGGAGGTAAATTAGTTAAAACCCAAGTTTGGTTTAACAATATGGAATTTATTTCATCGTTAATAGCTTCTTTCAAGAATATTGAATCTCTGGAACTCATAGCCTCAGAATATGTTTTGGGGTCATTATCGATGTTCATGACATATCTAGTCACATTAAGGACTTCGTCCTTATTGCCTTCTATAAGATATGTAATGAAGTCAAGACCATAGTCCTTCTCTATTCTTGCTCTTTTAATTCTCCTTTGTGTAGTGCTATTATCTGGTACTAATACTACCTTGTTGTTTTGAGCAGAAGCATAGTCATCGTCATTGATATCATCAATCGTATTAGGTTCTGGACTAGATGATCTCAATGGAATCTCAATAGTTTGATTTTCAAATAATTCTACATCTACGGATTCTATAACTTCTAAGGTGCTAAGAATTAGGAATCTATAAGTTATATTATTAAGCGAATATCCTATGAAAACAAATTTAAATGCCCTATTTCCTAACTTTGGTCGTTTAGGATCTGGTTTTCTAACATATGCTAAACAACCCCAAACTATAAGTCTTGTAAGATTACGTTTCCTATTAAACCATAATTCATAAGAGGAAACATTATTCTTTTTAAGTGGTACTTTATTTAAGATATAACATGCAGATAACATAACATCACCCCATAGGTTATAAGGTAAGTTTGAATTTATGAGCATGACATTAACCATTTCTACTAAAGTTCAATTTTTCCTTTCAGCAACACCATTTTGTTATGGTGTATATGGGGCAGTGCATTGGTGAACTAAGCCGTGTTGTTTGCAAAATACAGTGAGTTCATTTGAGAAATATTCACCACCTCGATCTAAATGTTATATTTTTATTTTAACTTCTAGTTGTGTTTCCACCTCTGCTTTATAAATTTTAAATTTATCAAAAGGCTTCATCTTTAGTTTTCATTAGATACATATATGCATATCTAATATAATCATCAATAAATGTTATATAGTATTGGTTACCACCATAGGTGATATGATTTTTTAAGTCACCCACATCAGTATATACTAAATCAAACAAGCCAGTTTTCCTTTCTATAGATTTAAAGGATTTTCAGTGTACTTTTGCTTGAACACATATTTCACATTTAGAGATAGTATCGAAATCACAATGAGAAATTAATTCTAGTTTATGCCTTTTTTAAGGGAATTAAAATCAACATGTCCTAGTCTACCATTCCATAAACTTACAGAATCAACAATATGAATAGAAGATTTCTTTATTAGAATCAACTTAACCATGCCATTACAAGAGTATCCATATCCAATGAATTTGCTGTTCTTGGACAACAGTAACTTATCAAACTTATACACCATCTTGAATTCTCCTTTGTTAAGAAGGTATCCAGAAATTCTTACGCATATCAGGTATATAAAATACGTTAACTAATCTAAGAACTTTTCTAGAAGTAAATGTAAGTTTTATGGTGCCTTTTTCCAAAACTTTACTTGTAACCTTATTTGCTCCAGTAACCTTGTCGGTTTCTCCATTATTTTCTTCGTAAGTCTTAAACCGATTACGGTCTTTGCAAATGTGAATGGTTGCTCCAGTATCAAACCACTAATCATTATCAGTTTTACTAACGAAGTTCACCTCTTGCACTGCAGCCACAAGCGAGTCTTCAACCACATTCACCTTTCATTGTTTTTTCCGTTAAGAGCGGTCTCGGGCATAATGGCTGGGCTTGTTACAGTAGTAACAAGCACCTTTCTTTTTGTTGTTGAGATTTTTCTTCTTAAACTGTGTCTCATTCTTAAGCTTCAACTTGTCAGTAATTTGAACATTGTTTTCCTTAGAATGGAACCTAGTTTGCGGATTATCATCTAGTTTGCGTTTGCGAGAATCCTCTTCAATTTGAAAATGACATTGTAAACTATCTAATTCATAATCTGTTTCCACATGCTTTACATTTTTCTTATAATCATTACAAGAATTAGAATGTCTTAAATTATAACTCCAACAATAGAAGATTCAGAGAGATTTATTCCAGCATCTTTAAGTTGATTCACTAATAGTAGAATTTCACTTACTTGCCCAACTATGGACTTATTTGCAACCATTTTGAAATCCATAAAATTGCAAATAAGGAATGTTTTGTTACTTGCCTTGGATATGCGGTATTTGCTTTCTAGTGTAGCCCAAAGTGCCATTGCAGTTCCAAAGTCCTATGTGCGTTGTAGACAGGAGTAGACAATGCATTCAGAATGTGCCCTCTACATAGAAAATCATCCTCTTTGCGCTTTGCACGTTTTTCTTTCAATTCGTCAATATTTTTATCAGTTTCCTCTGGTATTTCCTATAAGTTATCTTTAAGAATATGGAATGATTTGACCATGATCAAAAATAACTTCATCATCTCTTGCCAACAAGAGAAGTTTTCACCATCAAACCGCTCCAATCACATTAAATGCTAATTCATAACTTGAAAATCATTGAGATTAATTGATCTCGAACCATCCATGGTTAAAGTTATTGTCTAAAAATTGTTGGATAATTGTGTTGATGATTCGAGAAAGATGAAGATGATAAATGCTGTTTTTCTGACTTCAAGGATCTACTGCGTTCTTTTAGACAATAGTTCAACCCAATAAGTACAAATGGGTTATCGAACTATCGGTTTTAGGATTAAATAAAGCCTTGAAACATTGTAATCGGATTCAAAACTAGTACGATTTTGATACGAGCAAGAACACTCAAATTTGATCTCTGATGATGCAATTTAGTAGAGAATAGAATGACGAAGAAGAAGTGAATTCATCTGCAACGTATATACGTTTGAAACACCTTTTTATCGCAAATTGTAGTGAAAAGGCGGTGTTCTGCAACACTTTCTAGGCATCGTAGATCTGGAGGAGGAAGAAGAACGTACAAAGAAAAGAGATTGTTCTTCTTGACAGCTCCCGAGTGTCACTATTTATAGTAGTGAAGAAGTGTCCATTCGTCAAGCGTCGCATCCTTTCTAACAATTCGAAACCATTACGAACGGTCGCGTCTATTAGTAATAGTTTGAAACTATTACTAAACGGTTGCGTCCCTTCATTTAAATGACCCGCCAAACCTATCCATTCGAATTCGAATTCTGGATCCGGCCTATTATCAGAAAATTAATTCTTCATTTTAGATCTGAATCCGGTCCGATCGGACGACGACGGCGTGCGCGTGGTGGTGATGCATAACTTTCCTCCTCAAATCAAAGCAAAGCTTTGGATGCTCAAAGGGCTCAACCTTTCTTATAGAATCATATATTTAACTATGTATAATCCCTTGTTCTTCTAGATGTGAGACTATACATTCCAAACTAAGTATAATCCCTTGTTCTTCTAGATGTGAGACTATACATTCCAACTCTCTTCTTCATCTTCTTTCCCCTTCTTCCCTTAAAAAAAAAACCTCAAACCCGAAACTGATTTTGAAAGTTTCCAACAATCTTTAGCAATGTGTGCAAATATACTACCTTCTCCACCTAGTATAGGATCATGAACTGAAGGTCATCTCATTGGAAACAAAAACAAAGCTCGAAGCACTATACTTCCCGCTAGTACTCTCTCGTGTGCATGTAGATCCATATAAAGAAATAAGCATCCTCTTGACGAATCCTAACTCCTTTCCTTGCTTGTCTAATTCTTGTTTAATGATTTTACTCTCAGCTTTTATCTACTCTTGATTTTTAACACCCTTTCTCTAAACTCCTCGTCACAATCATATCTATAGGGTACATTGAGCTCAGCAGAAGTATCAGTCTTTTCTTTATTCCCTCATATCTATAGGGTTATATGTGTTACCCTTTTGATTTATGGTGGATAAGGTTGAAAGGTTACTCATATTCCCATTCATTTAAGTGTTATTTTGTCAAAAACAATATCAAATACACTTTGTCTACTACGGTTTTAGGAACAACGTTGTGTTGGACGATTGTCAAAACCAATCGTGCTTTGTTTCTTAAGTTGTCTTTATGAGATTAATCACCTTTGTTATGACAAAAAACCTAATAAAGAATTCTTTCATCATCCATCGATAAGTCTTCTACTAATGAGCGAGTTGTCCAGATATGTAAAATTTCCCCTAAAATTCTAACACCTAGTTTTATGTCAATTCCATTAACACTAGAACGTATAACGAACATATCATTCTCAAAGTCAGTTTTCAAGTTTGCATAATAGACTGCTATACATGGAGAAAAATTATCATCGTCATAATTATTGACCGATAAAATGTGAGCAAGACCTGTATGTTTGAATAAATCTTCTTAATTTTATGATTGACAATTATAAAATTTTACATCTCCTCGGTGCGTTGATGGGTTTGTAAAATGCTAGCGAACGTCTGCTCCATGTACTGATTTTATTAAATTGAGTACAAAAATTATAATTTTCTTAAATTTATTTATTTTATACAAAGTTGTATATATTTAATTTTTTTTATTTTGCACACACACGTATAGTATTTACTCGTTTTTATAAAACAAATATTTGTATATAACTTTTCCTAGAATTTTTATAAACTTTAATAAAATCGGGAATTAGTTCAAATGAAGTTAATATTGTATAAAACTTTAACCATTCTAAATTTTTACGTATAGTTGTTTTCAACTTCTCACTTCTAAATTAATCATCAACTATAGTCACAAACACATTACAAGTTTAGTTTATTTGGTCTTACACTTATTAAAAAAAAATTACAAATTTAAAAGTGGTATAAAATTTACTTTAAATTTTCACGGTAATTTAATCTTCAATATTTCTAATGTTCATAGTAATTGTAAAATATTTTTATATTGAAATTTAATATTTTAAACTTCTCTTGTTTTATAGAGTTCTTTAAACTTCATAATTTTCCATAGTTTAAGAAATTAATTTATGATTTTTGTGGAAATTTTATTTGCACAATTATAAAATAAGTAACATTCATAACTTGAACATGAAACGTTAATAGCCTATATGGCTAAAGCATCCATATATACATTAGTTAGAAGTCAATGGTTTGATCCTCGGTTGCTGGAAACTTAAAAATTTTATTTGTCTATGAAACTTTAATTTTGACAAATAAAATTTTTGAATACCTAAAAATTTTGAAAATATTTATTTTATTTCATTAAGAGACCAAATTCTGAGATTTCTTCTAAAGTTTATAAATGTATTTTCACAAAGTTATTTGGTAAAGATGTTGGCAATTTAATTTTCAATGTAAATGAAATCTTGCAAAAAGTTTTCGTTCTCAACATCATCTCTTGGAAAATGATGTCTTATACTAATGTTTTTGGTCCGAGAGTGATTAGGATACTTTGACGGGTTAATTACACTTGTATCACAGTATATATGAGACTTCAATATATATACACAAAAATCCTAAACTGTTTGTTGCATACAAATCACTTAAGCATAAGTGAAAAAGACGTGCATTTTTATTTCTTACTAAGCCAAGAGACAAGTGAGTGAGTGACTAATGAAATGACATGTACCATTCGTGCTTTTTTTGGGTCTGTTTTAGATCCTTCAAAATTAGCATCTTCATAGTGTTAGATAAGTATCTAAAATACGTTTAACTGCTCTGTTTAAAAATGGATAACCTCTATTCAAAAGTAGCTAGTTCGAATGGATAACCTTTTAGATAGAACAAGCCAAAGGCTCTAGTGTTAGATAAGTATCCAAAATACTTTTAACTGCTCTGTTTAATTGCTCTAAGGTGAAATTCCTTTAGATCAGCCTGAAAATGAGTGAGCAGTGGCCTACACTCATCATGATATTAGGAATACTAGCAGTTAGATAAAGGAGTGATACGATCGCGCTTCTATTGAGCTTTTGATCGACTTCATACCTTTTTTATCCTTTTCAAATGAACGTTTGTGCTCATCGGTGTTGGTTTACTACTCGTGTTTTCCTTACCAATGCTTTTATTATATCTTTACATTATATTTCTTGATACATAAAATTTCCATCTTTTAACTGTTTAATTTGTAATCCCAAGAAGTAGCTAAGTTCAATCATATGAGACATTTCAAATGTATTTTTCAATATATTAGAAAAGTCATCCCATAAGTTTTATTACTTGAACCAAAAATTATATCATCAACATATATTTAGACAACTAAAATATCATTTTTGTCTATTTTTGAGAACAATGTTGTATCAACTCTACCAATTTTGAAACCCGAACTCAGAAGATAACTCTTAAGTCTTTCTACCAAGCATATATTGCTTGTTTAAGACTGTAAAGTGCCTTTTTTAATTTACGAACATAATCCGAGTATTTTTCATGAGCTAAGCGAATTGGTTGCTCATAGTAGATATTTCATTTGATATATCCATTTAAAACACACTTTTAACATCCATTTGATATAACGTTAGATTATGATGACAAGAAAATGCTAAAAGTATTTCATAACTTCGAGACGTGCTACAGGAGCAAAGGTTTCCTAGTCAATCCCTTCCTCATGACTATACCCTTGAGCTATAAGCCTAGCTTTATTGTGTATCATATCTCCATTTTCATCAATTTTATTTTTATATACTAATTTTGTGCCAATAATAGATTGATTTTATGGTCTTCCTACAAGCTTCTAAATGTCATTTCACTCAAATTTGTTAATATCTTTTTTAAAACTCTAAAATACAATAGTCTTCTTTAGTAGCTTCTTTGTATTTTTAGGTTCAATATTAGATATAATGGCAACATGACCTATTTGAGCGAACTGTCTTAGAGTAGCAACATTTGTGTTGATATATCCAATTACATTATCTAACAAGCGATCTTTTAAAATTCGAGGGAGTGATTTTAAAATACCATTATTTTCTAAAATATTTCCATAATTTATTCATTTGGGGTTGATGTACTGGTGGATTGTTACTTTCAACGTTTTCTTCTTCATGTTTTTTGTTATTATATTTTCATTAGAAAATACAAGTAAAATTTCTTCTATTATATCGATTTTTTGCTAAAAATTTTGTAAGCATTACTTTGTTTCGAATATCCAATAAAGATTCCATCATCAAGTTTCGAACCAAATTTTCCAAGGGGTCTTTTGTATTTATGATAAGATTTTAAACCAAAAACTTTGAAATACAAAACTTGTGGTTTTCTACCATAGAGGAGGTCTTAAGGTGATTCTTAGTCATGGGTCTTAATGGAACATGATGTAACATAACACGCTGTAGCGACTGCCTCAACCAATAAATTCTTTGGTAGGGATGCTATTGCTTAGGATTTTTCCAATATTCTCGTAATGTTGATTTATTACTTTCTACAACACATTTTTTTGCGGTGTTCTTAGGAATGAAAATGATGACGAATACCATTTTATTATAAAGAGCATGAAATATTCATTTTCAAATTCTCCGCAGCATGGTTACTTCTTATATCTTTAATTTTTTAATTTATTAAACTTTGAGTCGCTTTTGCAAAAAAATAAATATTTCAAAAGTTTCACTTTTATGTTCAACGAGCAAGTCCACGCATATCTTGAAAAATCATTAACTATTACAAAAACGTATTATTGTGATATATTGATCTATTTGCATTGATCCGAGTAACACTGATTTACCCTTTTTTCCTAACAATCAATTCTTTGTTGCATGCAATTATATGGAAAGAATATGTTTGGATTATCCAGTGCTTAAAAAAGAGGCATGATTTTCAGGTCAGTTTTAATCCAATTTCGATTTTTATTTATTTATAGTATTTGGGTTTTATTTTCTACATTTTTGAATGAAAATTTTTTATAAATTTTTTTTGATGAAAGCTATCATTTCTGTTAAATTACTTTCTAACCGATTAATGATTCCATTTTGTAATTTTCTTTTCACCCGTTCCTCACTATTTCAATGCGCTAAATTGATTTTGAAAGCAATGAATTTGCTAAATTAAAGATGTTATGGTTTTGCAAGTGTTTTAAAATTTGATTCCACAATCAATTTTTCTTACACATTTCTTCTCTCAGTTTATTTGTTGAATATAACATTTCCTTATAGGTTACTTTTATGGCTAATTTCAAATGTGCATCAACTATGGTATGGAGGTCTACCTTCATCTTTTTTTACAGTTATGATATTGTAGTACAAGCTGTTCTTTGCTATGTCTATTTTGGATGCTTAAACTTTTTCTTAAGTCAAAGTGTGTTTATGGATATTTATTTTCTGTAGTAAATGAACTTTTCTACAGCCAAAATTTTCTGTTACATCTACAGAGTTAAGCGTAGTTACATCCACATAGTTGCTAATTATGTTTGAAACGCTCTTAATTTATAGGTTTGACTGACCAAATTTGCAGTAATTTGTGATGGTTGCTTAACAACAGGGATTCAAGAAATAGTTATTTTTTTATTCCATATATAAGGTACTTCTACTGGACTAAACCAACTTTGGCATCATGTGTATATTTTGTACTACTCGCTGATACCATATCTATAGAAATACTATGTTGAAAAAAATCTTTTCTATTTTAAGATGTATTAAATATTTCTTTTCTATTATACTGTAGAGTATACTTTTCCTTTCCACTGCAGATATTATTTCATACTTAACTTTGGGTTTTTATATTGGTCATAAGCTGAGTTGAAAGCTAATGTCCCCAATTTTAGATTTCACCCTTTGGTTTAATTAGATCGATTTATATTTTTATAAAATAATTATTTCCTCACATATTTGGTCTTTTTATCGGTTTTCATTATTTGGATGTACTTTGACTTACTCAAGCCAGTTTTGAAGCTCCACGTGAAGGTTAAAATATATGCTATATATTAGTTAATTTACATATTATATAAACCAAATATAGAATATATTTCGCCTTTTTAGTATATTTTTTGCAGTGTTAAGTGCAATCTTTTTTTTATCTTTTCTATTTTCATTGAAGGCTTAAGCATATACTACGTTACCATGTATGTATGTGTATATGTACGTATGTATATGTATGCGTGTGTGTGTATAAGACCAAGAAGTTCATATAGATTTATATTAATAATTTTGTTGTTATTAAAAGGTACTGCTTCAATAAGTGTATACAGAAGTTTGATATATCTTATACAAATATTCTAACCTATAAACATATGTTTTTAATAGAAATGTGTGTATTTATAAGCTTTGACTATACGTTAGAGCTTTGAGCTTTAATATCTTTTATAATAATTCAACTTATTGTTTTCTGTAGTTATAGGCTCTTTCTCTATTTTCTACTAGCAATCGCGAATTTGTTCTTTTATGACTACTGTGTTTTTTCATTCAACATGTTGGAAAAATAACAAATATTCATATTGTCTGTAGAATTTATTTGGTGATTGTCTATTTTCAAAGATGAGTTGCTCCATAGTTCAAGTCCATTGTTCTTAAAATTTCACATATGTTATCTGATATGAATGTCATATCTAATTTGAATAATTCAGGTCATGTCCTTAAGCTTTTAAGTTTTTGCTTCGGCATGTTCATCCAGCGGTTTGTCTCTGTTTAGCGGTTGTCACTATACATATCATATGACTTTGCTTCACATATTTATAATAAGGTCTGTAATTCAATATTGGTTATCAGGTCAGTGTACATGTGTCTTTTTCGCCGATGTCCACTCTTCAACTATTTTTGAGTGTTTGTAATATTTATACCATCTAAAACATTTTAATTCATCTAACTTGATTCTCTTTGGTTTTTACTCAGGTATGAAGCTTCATACAAAGAAATAGACATTTCTTTAATTATTCGTAGGTTTAGAATCTATAGCAAATCAACATATAGAAATAGTTTGAGTGGATTATCATTGTATAGTAATACTTTTCTATAAAAAATTGAATTTGTATTGACAAAAAAACTAGGAATCGCAAGTGCTAGTAAGTGACAGATATAATAGTTTTAATATTAATGTTTGATGAACATGTGGTTTACCAGAACTTATCATCTTTCATAATTTTGTTGCAAAAATAATGTATGGTTTAGATACCAACCACTTAATCATAGTGATTATGTATTTGTCAATGGAAGGAATATCTCACCCTAGGGATAATTTGTCATTTTTTCTATTTTAATGAACGAAATAAATGAGATTTCAAAACATACCAGTTTTCTTGAAAAATCATTAATATAGGTTTGTGAATAAACTTAATCCATCGTTCCCCTAGCATTTCAATATCATTGGGTGCTCACTTTCCCATTGTAACATAATAAAAAGGCAATTGCCTTTGAAAACATGTATTTTCACAAGACAGCCATGGTTAATAATTAAACCAGTATGGTGGAAACGTTATTTTATGATCACGTCTTTAGTCATATTTTATAGAATCGTGCTTTTTATTGCTTTCATATTTCACCATATTACATCTGCTTCTTTTTTTGCTAATGACAAATCCACTTTGCCCTTTTAACTCTTTTGCCTTGATATATGTTTAAGAGCATTCAGTCCTATTACTACGTTGGCTCAATAAGGATTCTATACTAATTTTAGTACTTATATTTCATATTATAGTAATGTTTTATAATTCCTTCATGTGAATAGTATGTTTTGATTATTTATCAAAATAATTAAATTTTCTAGCTGCAACAAATATATTTTTGTTATATCCGTGTGCAAAGCACGGGTTCACACTAGTGTGTGTGTGTATATACATAAACATATACATACATACATACATACATACATACATATACATATATATATATATATATATATATATATATTAAACATGGATTAGTATATGCCCTAGCACATACCAGCACATGCTTCCACTGCTCATAACCATACCCTCATCATTCCTCATTTAATTTTTAAACACTCCCTTATCCCTCTCGTTCAAACTGTTTCAAACTAAAAAAAAAGAAAAAAATATATTGAAAACTTAAAATTCAAATTGCCTAATCCAACGGCCCCTATTTGACTTCTAAGGGTTGAATTGGGCCTCGACCTCAATTAGAAAGTTGTTCGGCACGTGGCAAGAAGTATTGTGGACGGTGGAGATCATCTATGTTTTCTTGTGGCGGCGATAGTTCCATCTCGAACTTGGCACGAGTTTTGGGGGTTTTCAAGTGATTGGCGACGCTATAGGGGTCGGACCACTGGCAATAGGTAGAAGGAGGTCAGGGCGGCGATGGTGATGGTGCAGTAGCATCTCAAGGTCTGTGGCAGCACTGGCGATCTGAAGTCGAAGTCGCGTGATGTTGGCCTAAGTTTATCGCGAACGAGATGGTGAATTAGGGTGCTAATTTTGTGATTAAGGTTATTAATTATGCGATTGAAAAAATTTAATTATATTATTTAAAATGGAATGCTTATAAAATGCATAACTTTTGCATACGAGGTTAAATCGAGGTGCGGGTTTTTGCTTGTGCTCGTAATGACGAAAGCTTCACAGTGGAACTGGGTTGGTCGAATTTGAAGATAGTTGAAATTAGCGCTAAAATTAGATGTCCTTCGATTTTGGTTCCATATCAGAATGCTTCACCGACAATTGAAATAATTTTGAGTTAATCTCACCTTTTTAGTTAATCGGTGATATTATATTGGTAATAAAATTTATTTATTTTGGCAAAGTCAGCAAGGTTGACTGGACCCCTACCAGTTTTATTGCTACACAATAAAAGCGGACAGTACAAGAGAGAAGAAAAGGAAGAAAAATAAAAAGAAAATAAATACAATTGAGGAAACAACAGCAAACATCAACCCCAACCATGAATCAAAGCGTCTGGGAATTTGGTGTTGTAGTTCTTCAATTGCCAGTGGGTGCTTCTCCTAACATCTTGCCATAAAAATTCAGTCTTCCTCCTGTGGTTATCAAAGACAACAGTGTTCCTTTCCTTCCATACAGCAGTAAGATATTTTTTCAAACACACAGCCAAGATTCTGGACTCAAACTTCCTCCACTTTGTTGCTTTGTAGATGATACTCCATATCCTTGCAGAACCCCCAGCAGTAAGATTGACTCCAGTAATGGAACTGATTCTGGCCATCAATATTTTAAGAGCCGGACAATAAAAAAAAACGTGGTCAACTGTTTCCTCATGCAGCTCACAAAAGAGACAAAAAGAGGAGCAAGCCGTACCAAAATGATTCAACTTACTTCTAGTCAGGAGAGCTTGGTTTATGACTTTCCACAACATCAAGTTATCACATGGAGGAGAATCATCAGTCCATATCACTGAATACCATTTGGAAGCAGGGAGAGTATCATACACAGAAATAGTTTTGTAAACACCCCTGATAGTGTGTGGCCTCTGGTCCCACGTAACAGCCTGCATTTCATTGGAAGCGTTGTACTTGTTTTGGATCTCAGTCCATAATTGCCTGATCATTTGGTTACTAGTACCTGGCAATAGCAAAATCCCATCATGTACATAGTCATTGGCTTTAGCATCATAATGAATACCAGACTGTTGAACTTGAAGGTAGTCACAAACTTTTGAAAGGATAAGACCTCTGCCCGGCCAAGGATCATGCCAGAAGCTCACTCCAGATTTTGCATTAACATGGTATTGTATGAAAGGGAGGTAAACATCTCTTAATTTTAGAATGCTTCTCTAGATCCAACTGCTATTTTGAGGGATCTCAATGCACCAAAAGTACTTGGTCTTAATATAATATTGCCAAACCCAATTAGCCCATATGCTGCTTCTTCTATTGATCAGGTCATCAAAATGGGAACTTATGGCAGCACGGTTCCACTTGCTTACATTAATAACACCTAACCCACCAAGAAGAATTGGAGTTTCAAATTTAGCAAATGTGCACGGGATCAACTTCCTGTTGTGTATGCTTCCAGTCCAGAAATACCTATGCATAGCTGACCTCACCATTTGCAACAGCTTGGAAGGGAGGATAATGCACCGAGCCCAGTAAACTAAAGAGGAAAAAACTACAGATTTAATAAGGACAAGCCTTCCACTTTGAGTCAGATGCCTATTAGACCATGCACCCATAACAGATGTAATCTTATTGTATAAGGGAACACAATCAGCATTAGTAATTCTTTTGGTGACCAGGGGAAGACCAAGATACCTCATATCATTGTCCATGCTAGTGTAGCCAGTGTGCAGATAAAGGGCAGCAGCTTGGGTAGCACTAACTCCAGCAAGTAACATGGAAGATTTTGCTTTGTTGATAGATAGACCAGTCTGTAATAAAAAGAATGGAGAGCCTCTATAATACCAGTCATGGAGGGAATATCAGGTTTAGTAAACAGCAATACATCATCAGCAAACATTAATGATTGTATTTGGATTGCAGAGCACTTAGGATGGTACTTGATTTTCTACTGAGAGTAACTGGTATTAAGCAAAACTGTGAAAACTTCCATGACCAACAAGAAAAGGTAAGAAGATATGGGATCACCCTGGCGAATTCCCTTACTACTTTTGAAATACCCAACAGGTCTACCGTTCAAAACAACAGAGAAGTTTGGAGTGGAGATACACACATATATCCATGACACAAAAATTTTGGGAAACCCCATGACCGCCATGATCCTCAAAATTGAAGCCCAGTGAATTGAATCATAAGCTTTAGATATGTCAATTTTTAGAGTAGCAGCATGAGACATATTACCTCTAGAATAACCTTTAAGCAATTCTTGAGCAAGCAGAACATTATCAAGAATGTTTCTAGAAGGTAGGAAGGCTGCTTGATTCATGGAGACAACTGATGGCACAACACTAATCATACGTGTGGCAATAATTTTCGTGATACATTTGTATATGACATTACAACAGGATATGGGCCTGAACGAGGAGACACAAGTAGGTGGATAAACTTTAGGTATTAGAGCAATGTTAGTACAATTCACTTCCCCAAGCAGTTTGCATTTTGTAAAGAAATTGTGGATTGCTTGGCAGAATTCTTGTCCAAGCACACCCCAGGTAGCTATGAAGAATGTAACGTTTAAACCATCAGGCCCGCCAGCAGATTGTTTATTCATTGCAAATAGTGTATCTTTTATTTCCTCGTTAGTTATAGGCCTTATTAATTCAAGTGCTTCCTGTGATGAAATACTTGGCAAGGTAAGAGTTGAAATACGATCAAGGTCAGGGGAGAACCCAGAATCATTGCCAAGCAATGAGGAGAAGTATTCAATAAAAGCTCGGTCAACACTATCAACAGTGTGACAATGGTTACCCTGATCGTCAAGGATACTAAATATGTTATCTCTGGTATGTTTGACCTTTATTGCATCATGGAAGAACTTGGTGTTCTTGTCTCCTTCAACAGTCCACTTGGCATGCAGTTGTTTCTTCTTCATGTTATCTTCCAAGCATAAGGCATTGTTCACATCACTAAAGAGTTTGCTTTCATCAGCCGCAGCTTGCTCATCAAGGGGGTGCTCCATCATGTATTCTTGTTGCTTCTTCAGTTGTTCCTTTAGAGTTGTGGAAAGAAGGCTGCCAGCTCCAAAGTTTGTATTGGCCCACAATTTAATTTCCTGCTTGATTTTTTTCAACTTCGTGCAAAACTTATACATGGGGTTACCATAGCAGTTAAATTCAGTGCTAATTTGAGAAACTAAATCAAGAAAATGGTCATGCTTTAGCCAAGCATCAAAAAATTTGAAACTTCTCTTTTCCTTTCGCAAATGGGGACCCAGAGTTAATATTAAGGGAGAATGGTCAGATAATATAGGTTGTGGGAGGAAAATAGATAAGGTGGGCCATTGGTTGAGTGCTTGGATGTTGTAGAAAGCATGATCAATAGTCGTGAACGTACGAACTCCACTACGACTTCTATTATTCCATGAATATTTATCTCCAGACCTATTAACCATGATTAAATCAGATTGTTCAATAGATAAGTTGAAAGTAGCAATGTCTGCAGGAGTAAGAGGAATACCCCCACATTTGTCAGAGAGTTCAAAACAGGAATTGAAATCGCCTAGCACAACCCAGGGATGTGAAGACTGACGTAATGGTGGCAAGGAGTTGAAGAATGTGTTACGAGAAAGGGCAGAGTTATCAGCGTATACAAAGGTGACATAAAAGGAGGTTTGTGAAAGAGTTTCAATGACATGAAGATGGATGAACTGTCTAGTTGTAAGGATCGGGGAAAGGGTAATAACTTTGGGATCAAACATAATTAGAATTCGTCCATAAGATGCAAAATCAAGGTTATGATGGAAATCCCAAGTAGGATCAATGTAAGTTGCCGCTTTGATGGATAACAAGTGGTTAAGTTTTGTTTCAAGCAAACCAAATAGACAAATGTCATAAGTTGAAATGTAACTTTTGATTTGATCAAGTTTTAAGTTACACTGCGCACCCCCGAGGTTCCATGCAGCGAATTTTTTAAACATTAAAATATTATTGATGGATGGTGGAGTTGTTTCTTCTCTGTGCAGACAGAGACCTTGTTTCAATTTTCCTGTAGGGAGAGGAAAGTTGTGTGGTGGATGGATCTTTGGTTGGAATATGTTTTGGTTGAGGTAGGGTATGGTTTGTAGGCCAACCAGGCAGGTCAATGGAGAAATTGTAAGTTTGACGATCTTGTGGATGAACTACAGGATCAGGCTTATGGCTTGAGAAAATAAGTTGTTTTATGAATGTCTCAATTTCAGTGCACCAAGCACTATCTTGTTCTGTGTCATGAGTATCAGCTTGTGCATGCACTACTGTAACACAGTTACCATTCTCCTTGCTATTGCTACAGTTAGCAGTTGCATTAATTTGTAAATGCTGCTCTTCAGTAGGCAAAAATGGGATATTGTTATCCATCACAGTACTGTCAGAAGGATTTGCGTTGATCAGTGAATTTTCTTTACTTAATTCAACACCACTGTCATCAAGGTTGTTTTCACCATCCTCTACCTCATTAATTTCAACTATATGTTGCTCGAACTCTTCATTCTGCAGCACATTAATTTTTTTTTTTGTGTTTAGACACTGCATGTTTGGTCCACTTTGTGGGGTTCATTTATAACATTCATACCAAAACTGTTTCCTTCACTTCCAACAGGTTCAAATGTTTCCTCTGCTACTGTGTTTATATTTGTTTTATTTTCCATCTGCTTACTTACTTCACTTTTTTTTCCCCTGTTTCTATTGACCTTTAGCCACACTTGCCTCACTGTACCTTGTTTGCCTGAGTTTTTTCCCTTATGCTCAATGTGTTGCTTCACTTCACCACACTCTTGATGTTCAGAAGCTTCATATTGCTTATCCTTCTCTTCAATTACTGACTTCTTGCAAGTGCTAGCCAAATGCCCAAACTCCTTACAAAAGTTACATATTTCAGGCTTCCACAAGTAATCAACTTTAACTTCCTGTTCAGACCCATCAAGAAGTTGAACAGAAAATCGTTCAGGCAGTTCATTCTTGGGCGTCACTTCAACTAAGCATTTGGCAAAAGTTATTCTTTCAAATTTTTCGGTCGAGGCATCCATGCAAAGAAGTTTGCCAATTCTTGCCGCTAACCAGTTTATTCCTAATGGAGACCAGGCAAACAAAGGAACGTTTGATAACTTAATCCAAACAGGGACAGCTTTGATACTACTACAACTGTTGCCAACATTCTCATCCCATGGTTTTTAAATAGTTTATTCCTCATAACAACAGGATCAGCTTCAGCTATTCTAATCCTATCTTCTTCATTGGTGAATTTGAACAGGAACAGGAATCCATCTGACTTAACAGTAATGGAACCACGCAGTTTCCATGCCTTCTTAAGGTAGTACAACACAGTCGAGTACGGTAGCGGGGTATCAAGAAAAAAACCGACCATGTATTCCTTCCACATCGAGTTACCTGCCTTAACAACTTCATCCGGTGGAACTAGAGCATTACCATTAAAATTAAGGTGAATGTCTCGTGGTTCATATTTCCCGGCGTTAGTGGGTTTAGCTTTGAAAAGAGAATTCCAAGCTAGCTGAGGATGTGGTACGGGAAGCACCGGTGGGGAAGAAAGGTTCAGAACAGCAGATTTTGATTGGACGTTTAGATAGTTTACTGTTTTATCAGTTGGTTTGGATTTATTTCCGTCCTTGGAGCAGATGACTAATATTATACAATATATATAAGTTGTGATGCAGGGGAATAGGTTGCAGGATCCAACAAGATTCCTTACCACTGTTGATTATACACACACACACACACACACACAGATATATATATATATATATATATATATATATATTTGTGCGTGTGCGTGTGCGTGTGCGCTGATTGTGATGCGGGGGGAGAGGTTGGAGGGATTCAACATGATTCCTTGCTATTTTGAATTATTTTCAATAATATTTCGGTTATACGAATTATCGGATAACACACCTGATTTTTGGCACTGCTGGTTATGACATAGTTATATGTTAAAAACTAAAACCTATAGTAATAGAAAATCAATATCAATATTGGTTAAGCATTTGGTAGCTATTGGCCTTGAATTTGTATTTTTAAGATATTATAAATTATTATTAGAGTTGGAGCTGAATTTCGAGGTAGGAAATGATTTCAAACCTAAATTAAATATTTTATTTTAAAGGATTTAACTTATATTTTATTCCAACCTTGTTATCTATCTTTTTCCAAGATTTTTATTTATAGTATTTTAAGATTTTGTTAATTTTATTTTATTTTTATTTATTACTATTTAATAGATTATTTATTTATATAAAATGTCATTTTAAAGTTATTGATCAATATTTTTATATTTTAGAAGGTTAATCATTTAAGTAATTAATATGGGTTGAAATTAATAATATTGATTTATTAATGCTGTTTTGAATTTTATATTAATGTTGAAAAATTAATTATTAGTGTTTTATTTATAATGTCTTTCAAATTCTTAAATATTATTCTAAGATGTTTTAAAGTTAAAAATTATTATTTATTTATAATGTTTATTGTTGATAATAATTATTACATAATAATGTTAAAGTAAATGATTAGAATTTATTTATAAATATTTTCAAGATTTATAAACAGAGTTTTACAAACAAATTTGGGTTTTATAAGAGGAATCTTGTAATAGGGTTTGGAAAACTTGAAGGAATAATATTAAAATAAAAAGAATTTTATGAATCGTTTTAGATATTTATAAAAGAATTCTAGAAATAGGTTTGTAGATTTATAAAAGGATTTTTATAAACAGGTTTATGGATTTATCAAAGGGTCCTAAATGAATTTAGGAATGTATAATAGAGTTTTATAAATGGTTCCGTAGATTTATAAAATAGTTATAAATGGTTTTAGAAATTATAATGGAGTTTATAAACTATTTTAGAATTGTATAAAAAAAATCTTTCCCAATATTTGTATACCGTTGAGATAATATATGGGTATTTTTTCAAGTATTGAAATATAGGGATTGGTGGATATATATATGTGTGTGTGTGTGTGTGTGTGTGTAAAAGTATTTTTATACAAGTAATTTACAAAGAAACTTTAAAAAATGATAGGATTAATTAAGAAGGCTAGTGGTTACTTATGTGCTTAACCAATGTTGGTTTGCCCTATGGAATTTTTATATGTATTTGTTGGTAGTTAAATAACTGACTACCAAATATGGACCCAAACGTAATTTTGAAGATATCTAGGAGAAACACGTGAGTTATATGGCACAATCATCTCCGATAATATTGTACTGTGCGTACAAATCTCGTTTTGTTCTCCTAGGACAAATGATGAGAAAATCCGTCCATTAACGATTAGGAGGTGATCTCCACTCTTATCTCTGACTATATATTTCCTAAAGAACCGGGATTGGGTTTACCTGAAACCATCGAATGTTGTTTCAAAGAGACCGAGATCAGATATGTTATCGAAAGCCACTTCGATCCAACTCAAGCGTTGAGAAGTGAAGACAACTTGAACATGATGGAATTGAAGATGGAGCACTCAAGCGTTTCTTTTAGTCCCAAAACGAACTTGTATCGATGAATGCCCACATTGTATTGTTGCCTAGAGTGTAGTGTTAGCATTCTAAGTGAAAGTGCTGTTTAGAAAGATAAAATGTGGCCTTAAACCTCATTAACCGAGAATGACTAAAACATGCGAGATGCAGTAGGGATAAATAGGTCACTCCCAAGTACGGTATGATCATCCCTATCTAGAGTCTATATTGTCTCTCATTTGTATGCTTCAGAGCCCATTGACGGAGGGTTGATCATATTCGGTACTACTAGTCAAGTGGTAGGTCGGTTCTGTGTTGGCAGGTGATCCTAGGGAGATCCTCAGTGTTAGTTTGTCTAGAGTTGCACCATGACGAGCGGTACCCCAATAGCCCAATTATTGTGTGGAATCCATTTTCTAATATGTGCCTTTACGGTTTTATTTGTATACCTATTATGCTAGAATTTAATTAATGTAACAATTTCGGCTATGATTAATAAGTATTTGTATCTTAGACACTATTATAGTATCACTAGATTTTCATATGAAATTGTTTAGTTATCATAAGGTAAAAATCCATTCATGATTACGTGCGGCGTGGTCTTAAGAGATACTTTTGATTTTCATAGACTTTTATAACTTTGAAAGCTAGTTGGATGTGTACTTCTCAAGATGGTTTTCCAAACTGACTCGGGTGTTATTTTATCATAATACTCGGGTCAGACCGAGCATATTACAGATTTAGTTTGGATGCTTTGTGACGCAGCGGATTAATCAAAATAAACTTCAATCGGTGAAAGTAGCAATCGGTGGATTGATGAATACCAAAATGCCCAAATTCGTTGATCCGAAGATACCGAATTCTAGCTATCTCAAACACGTTGATAGCGCACTATACCGTGTTCAAAGATCTACGATTCTTCGTACGTTGATCTAGCGCACTAGATACCGTGAATCGGCTTCTACGATCGTTGAATCGAGCGCACTCGATTAACCGAAAGAGGAGATAGGAGATTACACTCAACTATCAATTTAAGAAGAAAGCACACAACAATCAACAAGAAATTTTATTCCAAAATCAACTCCCTTCAAATGTACAACTCACTCCCTATTTATAGTTTTCCAAACCCGGCCTTAAGTCGTATGCGACTCACGACTCTTCTTGACTCGGTAGCGACACAACAGGTACACACAACACACGACTCATTATTACAACACGCTCACAGGTCGGCAGCGACTTATCATTACGCGCCTCAATACAACAGTTACGACTTAACGACACACGGTCTACGACTTAAAATATTTACAACCTCGGACAACACAAACGACTCAAAATACAACACAGGGTACACGACCCACGACTTAGTACAAACATGACTGACTTGTGACCTACGACTCAGCTTAAGTTGGCAGCAGCTTATCATAGGTCGGTGCCGAGATAAGGTCGATGAAACCTAAATATTAGCTTCTGAATATCTTCATACGGCTTAACCCCAAACGACTCATCTCCTGAACGACCCACTTCTTCCACTTCTCTGCTCTTGTTAACTCGTACACGACCTAAGTGCTTATTACCTCGTGCCACTACTTCGATAGGTCGTAGCTCCCCCTCACTCGACCAGTTAGGTCGTGGACGACTCAAGTTAGGTCGTGGACGAATCATAGCTACTGTGTCGTTAGGTCGTATACGACTCCTCAAATCTGAGCAACTCAAGTCCCCATTAACTCGCAGCTTCCCCTTAGGTCGTAGACGACTCATAGATGAGTCGTTGAGTCGTGTACGACTCATCAAACTCGAACGACTTAAACCCGTAACCTTCTCCCAACGACTCAAAGTCACTTCATTAACTCATGACTTGTTATCACGTGATTCATTAAGTCGGAAACGACGTAATTCTACCCTCCTAAGTCGTGAACGATTTAAATACTTGTCCTTATCTCGTATACGAATTATCCTTCTAGCCCGGGCTACATCATCCTTCCCTGGTTGAGAAAAATTCGTCCTCGAATTTGTAAATTCTTCCATATCAGATTGTCCATCTCCATAATACGGCACAAGATGCTTAACATTGAATACGTCAGAAGTATATACATTCTCCGGCAATTTCAACTTATAAGCATTCTCATTGATCCGTTTCACAACTTCTACTGGACCAATTTTTCTGGCTTTCAACTTGTTATAAGCGCCTACTGGAAAACGATCCTTTGTTAACACAGCATACACCAAATCCCCTTCGTTAAATTCAACATTTCGTCGCTTCAAGTCTGCAAATTTCTTATATTTCTCATTTGACGTTTCCAATCGTTCCTGAACGATTTTATGACATTCGGTCAACCCATCAACAAAGTCTATAGCTCGTTTAACCGTCCCCTTCGGTTGTGGCACTACTGCTAAGTCCAACGGTCCCCTGGGTAGATTGGAATATACAATCTGGAATGGACTGAACCCCGTACTTCGATTTACCGCATGATTATGAGCAAACTCCGCCTGGCATAACTTTATGTCCCAACTTTTCAAATTATCCTGTACAAGACATCGCAACAAATTTCCCAACGACCTGTTTACAACTTCTGTCTGTCCATCAGTTTGTGGATGATAAGCACTACTAAATTTCAGCTTTGTTCCCACCATCTTCCACAAACTAAGCCAAAAATGACTCAAAAATCTGGTATCCCTGTCTGAAACAATAGACTCCGGCAACCCATGTAAACGATAGATTTCCTTGAAAAACAACTGAGCAACACGAACAGCATCCACCGTCTTCTTACAAGCAATAAAATGTGCCATTTTAGAAAATCTATCCACCACAACAAATATAGAATCATTTCCCCTTTGAGTTCTCGGCAAACCCAAAACGAAATCCATACTGATATCAACCCACGGTTTAGTCGGTACAGGTAACGGCATATATAATCCTGCATTTGTCGCTGTTCCCTTCGAAACCTGACATATATGGCATCTTTCCACAAACCTTTCAACCTCTCTCCTCATCGACAGCCAAAAGTAAGATTGAGAGATTAACTGCAATGTACGATCATGGCCCACATGTCCTTCCTCGTGCAACTCTTTGATAATCTTCAATCTCAAACTGCTCTCTGGAATACATAACTGATTTCCTTTAAACAGAAAACCATCAACCAACACAAATTCATCAGTACTTCCATCCTTAACTTTCTCAACGAACTTTGCAAAGTAAGGATCTTCTTCAATCAACTCTGGCAATAATTCAAATCCTGTCACTTCAACCTTCAATGTTGTCAACAAATGACTTCTCCTACTCAAAGCATCAGCCACACGATTCGTTACCCCAGATTTATGTTTCACGACAAAAGTAAACTGCTGCAAATAAGCAATCCATGATGCATGTCTCGCTGAAATTTTATCCTGCCCCTGCAAATGCTTCAAAGCTTCATGATCAGTGTAAAGAACAAACTCTTTCTGAAATAGATAATGCCTCCAATGTTTAACAGCTTGCACAACAGCGTAAAACTCGACATCGTATGTACTGTATCTCATCTTTTCCCCTGATAACTTCTCACTGAAATAAGCAACTGGCCTCCCACTCTGGCTCAACACTCCTCCAATCCCAACCTTTGATGCATCAGTGTGTAGCTCAAACAACAACTGAAAATCTGGTAATACAAGAATTGGCGCTGTCGTCAAAAGTTCTTTGATTCGTTCAAAAGCAACCCCCGCTTCCTTCGACCAAGAAAACTGCTTCCCTTTCATACAATCAGTAACCGGTGCCATCACGCTACTGAAGTGTGGAATAAACCTTCGGTAGAATGATGCCAATCCATGAAAACTTCTGACTTCAGTGATAGTTCTCGGCTGTGGCCAATTTCTAATAGCTTCAACTTTACTCTGGTCCACCTGGATTCCCTTCTCAGATACAACATATCCCAAAAATAACACACTTCTCGTCATGAACACACATTTCTTCGTAGCTGCATAAAATTGTTCTTCACGAAGAATAATTAACACCTTTCTCAAATGCTCTGCATGCTCCTTTGTGCTTGCACTATAAATCAGAATATCATCAAAATAAACCACCACGAACTTCCCAATGAATGGTCTAAAGATTTGATTCATCACCCGCATGAATGTACTCGGTGCATTTGATAAACCAAATGGCATAACCAACCATTCGTATAACCCCTCTCTCGTCTTGAAGGCTGTCTTCCATTCGTCTCCCGGTCTAATTCGAATCTGATGATAACCACTCTTCAAATCAATCTTCGAAAAAATAGTAGCCCCACTCAACTGATCTAGAAAGTCATCCAACCTCGGCATAGGAAATCTGTAGCGAACAGTAATCTTGTTCAAAGCTCTACTATCGGTACACATTCTCCATGTTCCATCCTTCTTCGGCGCCAACAAAGCTGGTACTGCACAAGGACTCAAGCTTTCCTGAACACGTCCCTGCTCTAACAACTCTTCCACCTGCCTTCGTAACTCCTCATGTTCCTTCGGACTCATTCGGTAATGTGGTCAATGTGGTAACACTGCCCCCAGAACAAGATCGATTTGATGTTGAATGTCTCTCAGTGGCGGTAACTCCTTGGGCAACTCCTCTGGAAATACATCTTCAAATTCTTTCAAAACTGGTTTTGCTTCTTCTGGAATTTCAACCTTTTCATGACTCTCTCGTCCAATCAACAAATAGACTTCAGGCTCCTCTTCAACTTCCTTAACAAACTCCTTCAAAGTCAACAGAGTTTTCAATTCCTCAATCTCCTCCAGCTTGCTTTCCTTCTGTTGTTGCTTCTTAGGAACTAGAATAATCTTAGTACCTTCGAACATAAAACTGTAACTATTAGCACGACCATCATGTTGTACTGCTCTATCAAACTGCCATGGTCTGCCCAACAACAGATGACAAACATCCATGTCTACAATGTCACACCAAATTTTGTCTTTGTATTTCTTCCCAATAGAAAAATTAACACAAGCCCTTCGACACACCTTCACTTCACCACCCTTCCTCAACCATGCTAGCTTATACGGTTTAGGATGCTTCTCAGTTTTCAAGTTCAACTTCCTTACTGCTTCTGTAGAGATAATATTATCATAGCTTCCAGCATCAATAACAAACTTGCAAACTTTCCCTAGAATAGTGCATGTCGACTGAAAAATATTGCTTCTCAACCAACTAGAATCCTCTTCTTGCTTTGGTGTAAGACATGACCTCCTCATCATAAGATTACAACCTTCATCTCCAGACAATTCTTCTTCCTCCTCGACATAAGGTGTATTTGAACATTCTGCCTCCTCACCATCATCCTCAATCTCAGCAACCATTGCTCTCTTCTTCGGCTTTGGACATTCATTGCTTTTGTGACCCAACTCCTGACAATTATAACATTTGAAACCACTGCTAACCTTCGCCTTCTCAGCCTCCTTCACAACTGGCTTACTGACAGGTTTAGGAACATTAGAACTCCCACTAACACCCTTCACTTGATTATTGGAATTAGTAAACACACCACCTCCACGCCTTCCTTGCTTCTCCCAAGCTAACGCTTTCTGATGTGCCTCTGCTACTGATCTAGGATCAAACATATTAACCATATCCTGGATCTGCATTCTCAATCCCCCAATGAATCTAGCAGTTAGCTGTTCTTCCATTTCCATAATATCATTCCTGGCAATGAGTTGGTAAAATTCATCAGCATAATCACTAACAGACTTCGTCCCTTGCCTCAGATTCTGCAACCTCTGGTACATAAGTGATTGGTAGTTGTAAGGCAAAAATGTAGCTCTCATCAACTTCTTCATCTTCTCCCAAGATTCTATCTTTGACTTTCCCATTCTCTCCCTTGTAAGTTTAGTTTGCTGCCACCACGCCAAAGCTCTCCCCCTCAACCTAGTAGCAACCAACTTCACTCTTCTATGCTCAAGAACCTCCTTGAAATCAAAGATCTCTTCAACATTTGACAACCAATCTAATAATTCTTCAGCTACCATTCCACCCTTAAACTCTGGAATTTCCATCTTCATACCTGACTCCCATCGACGATCATCTTCAACATCCCGATAAGAATTTCGAACTGGGTCTCGATATCGATAATGAATACTTGCTCTATCACCCTCTTCATTGAAATCAAATGCATGTCTATATCGATCTCGACCATCAACACCCCTTCGTTCATGCATGCTTCTTCGACTTTGTCTCTCTTCATCTCTATATGCCTAATTGTCAAATTCACATTGACTTCTTCTCTCTTCATGTCCATAGTCATGATGATCTCTCCTGGATGAAATTGATGTTTCTCTTCTATCTCTAAAAGAATGCGGTGATACCCTCCTCGCTTCCGTAACCGATGGCGAAACTCGGTTTCCTCCATGGTTCGAGTTTGGTGATCTCCTCCTTTGAGTTTGATTCAAATCATTCATCAACTTCTCTAACTTCCCAATGCCTTCATCAAATTTCTCATTAATACGTTGTTCCATAAGCTCGGCTTCTTCTCTTCTATACAAAGCTTCAACATTTTGATGACGATTAGCTCTCCTTGGTGGCATGATTGAAAACTTCTCAAAAAAAAACTTCAAGAAATACTTCAAGAATTTCAACACAAGTCAAACAAATCTCGGCTCAATTCACTTGGCTCGGCTCAAAGTAGCTCGGTTCAAGATGCAACCTAACTCGGCTCGGCCTCAAACAAATGATGCACGGCTCACACACTTCTCCAAAAATTCAAACACTTCCCGAACTTTGATCCAAAATGAAATGGATTGAAAACTCCAAACTTGTTGCAACTTCAAGATGAACACGATGAACTTCAACTTCAAACTTCAACTTCAAAAATTGGCTCCAAGTCTCGGCTTAGCTATGATTGGCTAAGTCTAGCTTCGATACCAAACTGACGTAGCGGATTAATCAAAATAAACTTCAATTGTGAAAGTAGCAATCGGTGGATTGATGAATACCAAAATGCCCAAATTCGTTGATCCGAAGATACCGAATTCCAGCTATCTCAAACACGTTGATAGCGCACTATACCGTGTTCAAAGATCTACGATTCTTCGTACGTTGATCTAGCGCACTAGATACCGTGAATCGGCTTCTACGATCGTTGAATCGAGCGCACTCGATTAACTGAAAGAGGAGATAGGAGATTACACTCAACTATCAATTTAAGAAGAAAGCACACAGCAATCAACAAGAAATTTTATTCCAAAATCAACTCCCTTCAAATGTACAACTCACTCCCTATTTATAGTTTTCCAAACCCGGCCTTAAGTCGTATGCGACTCACGACTCTTCTTGACTCGGTAGCGACACAACAGGTACACACAACACACGACTCATTATTACAACACGCTCACAGGTCGGCAGCGACTCATCATTACGCGCCTCAATACAACAGTTATGACTTAATGACACACGGTCTACGACTTAAAATATTTACAACCTCGGACAACACAAACGACTCAAAATACAACACAGGGTACACGACCCACGACTTAGTACAAACATGACTGACTTGTGACCTACGACTCCGCTTAAGTTGGCAGCAGCTTATCATAGGTCGGTGCCGAGATAAGGTCGATGCGACCTAAATATTAGCTTCTGAATATCTTCATACGGCTTAACCCCAAATGACTCATCTCCTGAACGACCCACTTCTTCCACTTCTCTGCTCTTGTTAACTCGTACACGACCTAAGTGCTTGTTACCTCGTGCCACTACTTCGATAGGTCGTAGCTCCCCCTCACTCGACCAGTTAGGTCGTGGACGACTCAAGTTAGGTCATGGACGACTCATAGCTACTGTGTCGTTAGGTCGTATACGACTCCTCAAATCTGAGCAACTCAAGTCCCCATTAACTCGCAGCTTCCCCTTAGGTCGTAGACGACTCATAGATGAGTCGTTGAGTCGTGTACGACTCATCAAACTCGAACGACATAAACCCGTAACCTTCTCCCAACGACTCAAAGTCACTTCATTAACTCGTGACTTGTTATCACGTGATTCATTAAGTCGAAAACGACTTAATTCTACCCTCCTAAGTCGTGAACGATTTAAATACTTGTCCTTATCTCGTATACGACTTATCCTTCTAGCATGGGCTACATCACTTTGGAGCTTTAGGAGACGAGTTGGAGGTCTAGAGATGTATTCATGTACATGGTTATTTTTCCCCTATATTCATTATTGTATTTATCAACAATTGGAAGGTCAGACTATTATAACTGTCCGAGCTGAAAAAGGTTACTGTACTCTGATTGTTGTATGTATATTACATTTTTCTTTATGTAAAAATTTATTGTATATTGTAGATTATTAGTTCTGGTATGAAATTTCGTTTTATTTAGTTTCTTCTTGTCTTCTTCCTTCTTTTTCTCTAACTATCTGCCTTACCATTTAATTTGAGTGGGTCATGTATGGTTTGTTGTCCACTTAAATTGTACGAAAAAGTGGGTCGTTACAATATGGTATCAAAGTGCAAGGTTAAGTGAGAACCTTGGCTTGGTTAGGGTAACTCACTAAGAGATAAGGTAATGGAATGCCTTATTATGAGTTTGAGTGTGTATATATATAAGCATGTATTTATTAGTGATATAAAAATGTTTTATACTATGTTGATTGATCTGTTGAGTGGCTTATGAATTCTGGCCAATACGAGCAATTAACATTATTGATAGGGATCTCTAAGCACTAGAACAGAGCAATTCGATATGGTATTGTTTTGAAATTGGGTAAATGAAATAATGTTACCTTGCTTATACTTTATATATGAAGGAATAATTTTCAGAAATTATTATAGCATATATGGTGTGTTTGGCTATTAGTTAATGATAATTTGATTATTATTATTTCTTGTTTGGCGTTTATGTTCTAATAAAAGTTATTAGTATTATAATGTTAACAAAGATAAACAATTAAGAAGTGGTTTTGTATAACCATAGTGAAGTTATACACAAGGGATATATATATTATGAAATAGAGTTAAAATAAAACAAATGTTTAAATTCTGGAAATTTTATCTAAGTGTAGTTTTGAAATTATAGAAAATCAGCTTTGTAACTCATAAATTGAGGATTAGTAAGTTAAAACAAGTTTTAAAATTATTAAATATGAAATTATGAATGTTAAGAAAAGCAAAATTGAAATGAAATTTAATTAAGTTAAATAAATGATTTTTGAAATGCAATTGACCGTGATTTGAGATTAATTAATGGAATGAAATAATTAAATAAATTAGTGAATTAAATATGGTTTAGGATGTTGTTTGATAGAATTGGATAATGAAATGAGTTAAACGAGATTGAATTTGATTTAAAACGAATATGAATTTAGGTTATGGAGTGGAAATAAACATGAGAAGTGTGTATAAAATGTTTATAATGAACTTAAGGAAAATTGGATGGAATGGTTCTTAGGTGATATTAATATTTAAGAAAATATACTAGGTAATGAAATGAAAGTAAATAAACAAATTTGAATAAGAAAGAATGGTATATAATGAGAAAACAATTGAAGTAAATACGTAAGTTATACCTATATTATTTTATTTGCATAATTATTTATCCAAATTCGAGTACATGATTTCGAGATGATTTACAGCAGTCCATGTTAGAATTTTTCACTCGATTCTTGATGGTGAACATTGGGTATGGATTTTGACTAATTCTAGGATTCTCTATCATAGTATATGACTATGCAAGGAGAATGACGTTTTCTAATCAATGGACGGGACCTGAGTCCGCACTAGAGTGGTCGTGTGAATGATACTAGCTCAGAAGTGAAATTATATGATCGAGCGATTATATTTGATATTATGTACTGATGGAATATATACGTCGTACAGGCTTAATAAATTAAATGTTGACATTGGAAATGCAAATTGATGTGGTTATGAATTGATTGGATGGATATTATTTGTTTGATAGTTCTCTAGTTACATTTGTTACATTTGTATATGGTTATTGTATTAGTACATATTATATATTGATATTACTTTCTTCATACTTGTTCTTATTGGTTGTTGAGTGATTGGTAGGTATGGATTGCGTATGCTTTGCATTTGGAGCTTGCGTTCCCTTATATTGATTGTATATGCTTGCTAATGCTAATAAAAGGTACACATCTCTGATTACATATCGTATTTTTATATTTTTTCCTTACGGGATGCCTTATCCTTGAAGATGAGATGTATATTTGAGATTATATATATCGTAAATTTTTCCGATCGAACCGTGCAAAGGAGAAACTGACGAATTTTTTTTGTAAATTTAAAGCGTTAGAAAAATTTTAGGAATTGTAAAATAAAATTGATAACTAAAATTTTATTTTTGTGTTGTAACTTTGAATGGTATTAGTTGGAATATTTTGAATGAATTTTAAAGAATTAGAAAAATTTATAATCTGTTTCAGCTAATTGATTTTGAAAGGTTAATGGGTTTGAGGCATTTTTCTTACTTGCTAATTTCCGGGACAAAATTCTTTTAAGCGGAGGGAGAATGCAATGATCCAGAATTTCAGTTATTCGAAGTTGGAATTCAATTGATTTTAAATATTGAAAAGTTAATTTCATAAGTTAAAGAACTTGAATGTCAAATATAGTAGTTATTTGAATATTTGAAATTGTTTAAGTAATTAAATCTTGAATTTTATGTCAATAAAAATGATTTTGGTAGTTGATTTAAATTCTGTTTGGATAAGAATGAAAATAGTAAACTTTTGAATTTGAACTAAAAATGATTAAAATTGTTGGTTTAAATTAATGTGTGAAAATAGCCTTCCGTGACACTATCTTGGATTTTGATGAAACTAGTTTCATTGGATCCGTAGTGGTGACCTATAGTATGCTGTCGAATTTTATGGCGATCGGATGTATCATGTGGTCATATGTGTTTGGAACGTATATAAATTAATTTTAAAAATTTATATACTATAATTGGGTTTGAAAAGCTATATCCTGTGTGTGATCGAATTAAGCCCCGAGACTAGTTCTAATGTGTTTAGAATATGGGTATAACATATAAAACGCCAGGCGAAACGTCTCGTAGGTGTTCGAGATTTTCAGACATTTAAAGCTTGATATTTTTAATTTATATATATATATATATATATATATAAACCATATATTAGTCTATGCCCTAGCCCATACCAGCCCATGCTTTCAATGTTCATAACTATACCCTCATCATTCCCCATTTTCTTTTTAAACACTGCCTTATCCCTCTCGTTCAAACTGTTTCAACCGAAAAGAGAGAAAATATAGCGACCCATAGTTCTGTACCCTTTGATTTGATAATAATCCTCTCCGTTCAACCCAAATTGTATGAAAGAGCTAATAACTATGGTATAGAGGAAGAAAGAGATAGAAGAAAAGTAAACAACAACATAGAATTTAACAATCGCAAAGGAACAAAATATAATATATAACAAATTTTTATACAAAAGAATCTATAACTGTTTTTTACTTACAATCATCAGAGTACAATAATCAATGCACCAATCTGGACAGTTATAATAACTTGTCCCCATACAACGGAAATATAAGTCAAATACGGGAATACGTCTGAACTCCTCCTGCTCGTCTCCTGAGTTCCATAGCATTCAAAACCTAAAACTGTAATACTCGGTCTGACCCGAGCATCATAATGAAATAACACCCGAGTCAGTCTGGAAAACCAGCGTGAGAAAACACACTCAATTTGAATTATTAACTTTTCTCAAAATCCTTCGAAAACAAAGGTATCCCGTAAGACCATGTCACACATAAACACGATGGGTTTTTACCTTATGATAACCAAAAAGATCTTTATCTGAATCATCTGATACTATAATAGTGTCTATAGAAGGTAAATAGAAAATAGCTGAAATGCTTGCATCTCAATTTTCAACATAGTAGGGCACAATCGAAACCGTATGGCGCTTATTAGAGAATGGATTGCATTGAATGACTGGGCCACTAGGGTACCGCCCATCACAATACACCTTTAGAATAATGTACCGAAGACCTCGCTGAGATCCCCTGCTACACAAGACCGTCCTACCCCTAACCTAGATAGACCGAATATGCTATCACCCCAGGTGTGCCCACCCTTACCAATCGAGCACTCCTTTCATCACAACCATATCCTTAATAAATAGGTTTCCGATGACATCTAGAAAAGTGATAACATACCCTAATTGGACACGACCCACTTAATCTTGTTGCATCTCCCCTGTTTTAGTCATTCATGGTTGATGAGCTCGAGGCTAAGCGTTACCTTTCAAGAAACAATTTTCACTTAGACTGCTCATCGTCCTCTAATGACGAGGTTCTGATAGCATTCGTTCATGCAAGTTGTCCTAGGTCTGGACAAACCGAGTTACCATTTTCATCATCTCCACGGTATTCATTCGTTACGTTCAAACTGGATAGAAGTGGTTTTTGGATAATAATTCCGATCCCGGTCTCTTCGAAACGATTAACGAAATTGGCCCATATTGATAGTCGGTTATTTAACTATAAATAAAACATCCATAGGCAGTCACTAGGCCTTATTATAAATTTTCCCAAAAAAATTATTTTCAAAATATCTTTAAAAGATATATCAATTCCATCCAACATTTGAAAACAATTTTCAAATACTCAAATTCGTAACAGGATACTTCAAAACATCTCAACACTTAAAAATATTACCAAATTTCCATTTTCTACACTTAGGAAAATATTATAAGTCTTATTTTCCAAAATCTTTCAAATATCAACACTTAAGAGAATATTTAGTAACCTATCTCATAAGCCTTCGGAATCATTAATAATTCCCTTTTTCCTTTTCAAAATTTATTATATCTACTTATAATCTCTTCTATCTATTTATAACTTCTTTATGGCTTCAGATTCAACCCCGAATTTCTTATTCCTAATATTTTAGAACCTCCCTCAAGTTCCAAGAATTTTATTATAAGATTTTCCCTTTATGAAATCCTATTCGTTAAATAACTTCGTTGGCAATCTCGAGAGGCTTTATAAATAATTTCAATATTTTAAAACTATATATACAAAATAAGTATTTTTAAGGGATAATGGTTTTTTTATTAAAATATGTTTAAATAAATTTAAAATATCAAAACATTTTAAATAACATTGATAACTCTTTTTCAAATCATTTTGAATAACAAATTAATTTATAAAGCTGATTAATAAATTTGGAATTTATTTCAATAAATATTAAATATTAGAATAACTAACCTTCCGGAATATTCTAAATCCCAATAGTAGTTTAAGTTATATAATATAATAATTAAAATCCAATTTAAAAAAAAATCTTGACAAAAATCTGTTTTAAAAATCCAATATTTCCAATTTCAATTTATAAATCCATTACGATTCGTATCACATCGATTATATCTCAACTATCTCACCATTCTCATATTCAAAAATAGATTCCATTATTTCTTTCCCAAATTTTTTCCATAACTCAATATAAATTCACATCGTAAATCTGTATTTCCAATTTATCAACTGACCATTATTTTCCTTATTTATAAACGCTGTTTATAAATTTATAAACTCCTTATAGTTTCACTTACTTGTAAAACCATCTCATTTTTAAAACATCATTTATAAACCCATTTCTTAATATATTTCGCTTTTTTTTTTTGCAGGGCAAGTGTGGTTGAAAACTGGACCCCTACCAGATTTATTAAAAAGGAACAACAGAGTTACAAAAGGAAAATGAAGAAAACAATCACAAGAAAGAAAAAACAGGAAATACAAGAGAAACTATGGAGTCCAAGGGACAAACTGATGCTCTTGAAAATCATGCTTACTCAATCTCATACCATTCAGAATTTCATTCTTTAGAATAACCCAAAGCACTAAAGGACTTCTCATTTGTCCTTCAAAATTCCTCTTATTCCTCTCTTCCCACACTAATTTCATTAGTTTTTTAATTGTGAAGAAGAAAGGATATCTTCTCACAACATTCCATTTAGTTGCATTCTCAACCATAGCCCACTGATCTGCAGTTTGATGAGGGACAGTTGCCAACCCCAAATTACACAACATCATACTCCATAAATATAGAACATAAGGACATTCAAAGAAAATATGCAGGGTAGTTTCATCATGGGCATTGCACAATAAACATGAAATGGGAACATTCATACCATAAGAAAGCAATTTATCCCTTGTTAACAAGGCCTTGTTCACAACTTTCCAGAGCATCAAATTGTCACTACTCGAAGATATGCCATTCCAAGTATCCCTGTGCCATTTGCAATCAAGCATGGAATCAATATCAAGAAGTGCCACATAAACACAGTAGATGGAGTGTGCCTTGCCATTCCATAGCATTGAATCATGATCATACTTGTTATGAGCAAATTGGCTCCATAGGGCTCTGACATTTTGGTTACCGGAGTATGGCAGGATTAACTTTCCTTCTGCAATGTAGTCAACAGTCCTGTCATTAAGGCCAATGCCAGATTGATATATCTGCTGTGAAGTGAAGATTTGATGAAGAATAATGCCTTTGCTTATCCAAGGATCATGCCAGAAACTACAAACACTAGTGCCAGAAAGCTGAATTTGGATGATAGGTCTAAAAATATTCCTCAAGTCCAAAATACACCTCCATATCCAGCTAAAAAATTGTGGAACTTCCATCTCCCAAAAATTCTTTGAGCCAACATTGTGCTTTAGAGTCCATTTAACCCATAGAGTGTCCTTCCTAAGCATCAGAGCATTTAGGTGGCAACTGTAAGCTGCCTTATTCCAAACAGGGATGCAGAACAATTCTAAACCACCTTTGCAAACTGGTTTATCAAAAAATATGAATGAACACGGGAAAAACCTTCTTTGCGTGTATAGTACCGAACCAGAAGAATCTCAACATTGCCGATCTAACCATTTTCAGAAGCTTAGTGGGTAGGATGAAGGTCCTAGCCCAATAAACCATCATAGAGAAGCACACTGATTTTATAAGAACAAGCCTGCCTGCTTGTGATAAGGAATTTGGTGGTCCTCCTCTCCATGACAGCGGTAATTTTTTGGAAAAGATGTAAGAAATTAGCCATTGTCACCCTAGAAGTACATAAAGGCATGCCTAGGTAAGACATATCATGATTCATGTTTTGCATCCCAGCAGCTGAAGCAAGAGTTTGTCTCTGCACACTTGGCACACCAGTAATCAAAATACTAGATTTATTAAGATTGAGTTCTAGACCTGTCATCAAGTAGAAGCTGTGAAGAGCATTTTTGATGGTATCAATGGACTGTAAATTTGGCTTGGTGAAAATCATGATGTCATCAGCAAAAAGAAGAGATGTTAATTGCATATCTTTACATTTGGAATGAAAGGAAATCTGCCTGGACATATACAAGGGCCTGATGTAGCATGTGAAGACTTCCATCACCAAAATAAAGACATATGAGGAAAGGGGGTCACCTTGCCTAATCCCTTGTTTGGCTTCAAAGTAACCAGTACTTGTTCCATTCAAAATCAAAGAATAAGAAGGGGATGAAATACATTCATAAATCCAGGCAACAAAAACCTTTGGGAACCCTATAATGGACATTGTTCTGACAACAGAAGACCACTGAAGACTGTCATATGCCTTCTTCAGATCGAGCTTGAGCATGGCTCCCTGAGTGGCATTAGTTCTACTATATCCCTTTAAGAGTTCATATGCTAGCATAACATTGTCAAGTATGTTTCTGCAAGGAAGAAAGGCAACTTGGTTCTTGGAAATGATTCTCACCAGCATAGCAACAAGCCTAGAGGCAATGAGCTTTGAAATGCACTTATATACCACATTACAATAGGAGATTGATCTGAATGAGGACACAGAAGTTGGATGCAAGCTCTTAGGTATCAGAACCAAGTTTGTAGCATTAACCGATTTAAGAAGCCTACATATTTCAAAAAAATTATGCACAGTCTTACAGAATTGCACACCAACAATTTCCCAACTAGTAATGAAGAAGTGAACATTGAAACCATCGGGACCACCACACGAGTTCTTATTCATAGCAAAGAGTGTATTCTTTATTTCTTCATCAGTCACTTTTTCCACAAGGTTAGCTGCTTCCTCATTGTTGACTTTGGGTAGAGAGACAAAGGATAGCTCATCCAAATGAGGAATAAAGTTTTTACTATTGCCAAGAAGACCAGAAAAATGATGCTGAAAGGCATTGCCAACCGTCTTAGGGGAAGAATGTACGTTTCCTGCTTCATCAAGAATGGAAAAGATATTGCTTGTTGATTGTTTTGCTTTTAGGGATGCATGGAAAAATTTATTATTCATGTCCCCCTCAGCTGCCCACTTAATTCTCGACTGCTGCTTTTTCATATCACATTCAATTTCCAGCACATGATTGAGCTCATGGAAGAGAGCAGTTTCTTTGGCAGCCAATTCAGCATTATCTGTAAAAGCCATCATCAACTTCTATGCCTCACTTAGTTGTTCCTTAAGTGTAGAGGATTTGAGATTGCCATAACCAATTTTGCCTTTAGCCCAAGCCCTTAATGCTTCTTTTGTTGCCTTTAGTTTTCTGCAGAAAATAAACATTGGATTTCCCAAAAAAAAAACCCGAGCAGTTTGTATTATATTATTATATTCAGGATCAAGAGACGATGAGTTATAAAATTTAAATCCGCTACTGATTCCATGTAGCTTCCTACCAATGGTGGTAATGAGGGGAGAATGATCATAAAGTATAGAAGGAGGAAGTAATGTAGAAAGATTAGGCCAAGAGGAGAGGGCTTTGAAATTGGAGAATGAATGATCAATATTAGAGAAGGTCCTGACACCACTCCTGGACCTGTTATTCCAAGAATAGACAGCACCTTCCTTGTGGATAGGTATGAGATTTGAATCAAAAACGGCAGAGTTCAAGGGATTGATATCCTTAAGCATGAGTGGAAAACCATCATGCTTATCAGACAAGGAGAAACAGCTGTTGAAATCTCCAACTATAATCCACGGGTGTGTTTCTTGTCTTAGGGCTGGCATCAAATCGAAAAGATTTTGTCTAGAGACTTGAGTATTATAGGCATACACAAAAGAAATATAGAAGGAGGAAGGAGGGTTATGATATTTGGCATGGAAATGCATGATTTGGGGTAAAGCAAGAAGGAGATCAAGAGTGAGGACAACAGGATTATGAAGCACCATAATACGCCCATAATTAGCTTCATTTAGGTTATGAGATAGGGACCAGGAAAGGTTAACATACTTAGCAGCAGAAATAGTTAGAGGAAGATTTAGCTTAGTTTCAAGGATAGCAAATATTCACAGCTGATGCATTTTAATTAACTGCTTGACATGTTCTAACTTGAGGAAGTTATGAGAACCTCTAGTATTCCATGCTCCAAAATTGTGCGACATAAATTAAACTAAGGAATGGAGAGTAGCTTCTGTCATGCTCCTTGTTACAGGAGACTCTGATCTAGTTGGGAGAGTTTGTTTCATTGATTTCCTTTTTTTATAACATTTGTGTTTGAAGATGGGACACTGTTAATGTGATTTGCTTCTTTGGGAGATGAGGAAGGAGATAACCAACCAGGAATAGATCATGTGAATACATACGGTTGCTTTGGGATTGCTTGATTCAAAAATAGAGAAATTGATGAGGATGGATTGGATAGAGTAAGAGGAGAAGGTTGCATAGAGATGATTAAGTCAGTAATTTGACTTTGTAAAGTTCTGCAAAAATGGACATCAGGATCAAGAATAGGGTGGGATGGGAAATTTTGTTTGGATGAGGAATTTGGGTTAAGTAATGAAGCTGCTATTACAAGGTTGTTCAAGCAATGATCAGTTTGTTGTGTTTGCTTCCGTGTCTTGTCTTTTGGAGGTAAAGAGTGGATTCCATGCACAAAGGATATGCTGTGCATATTCAGTGCGTCTTCAAAAACAATGTCCAAAGCAAGAATACAATCAGTTTCAACAGTTCTATCTCCTTTGTATGGCCTGCTTTCCTTTCCTTCAATGTCTACCTCCTCATCAAGTGTTATTACCCCACCCACATTATCATCACCACTTATATCTTCATACCCTACATGTGCGTCATTTTTCATTTCATTTAACACACCAAATTTATTGCTAGACAGATCAACATCCTGATGTTTGTCAGGAATACAAACATCCAAGTGATTTTCATTATCTCTCATAGCACCAGTACTATCTGATTCAGCATGAAACTGATTTTCATGGGGTCCTACATGATCAACAATATGCACCTTGCTTTCATTCAATCAGCCACCTTCTATAAAGGTGGATCACTGGAATAAGGTTTTCTTTTTGCTACTTTCTGCCAGATTTGTTTACCCTTTTTTTGTTGCTTGTTTGTTCCTTTATCTGCTTTAACTCCTTGATAATTCCTTTTCAGAGCTGCATCATCCTTACTTCCATTCTTTTCATTACTAACTTTCAGGCAAGAGATGTCCAAATGACCAAACTCTTTACATTCATTACAAATGTCAGGTCTCCACTGGTAGCTGACTTGAACCGACTGTGTAGATCCATCAAGCATTTTAACAGGGAACTCATCAACAAGTTGACAATCGGGAGACACATCCACCAAACATTTTGCAAAACCAATCCTCTTCAGTCTCTCCGTGGAAGAATCCATGCATAACAACCTTCCAATTCTGGAAGCCAACCAGTTGATGCCCAAATGAGACCAAGCAAAGATAGGAATATTAGCTAATTTAAGCCATACATGAACTGATCTAATGGAACTGCAACTATTGCCAATGGTAGGATCCCATGCCTTGATTATGAAATTTTTGTTCCTTAGAAAAATACGATCAGATTCTAAGATTCTCCTTCTGTCCTCAGCGCAAGACAGATGGAAAAGGAACAAAGTTCCATCAGATTTAACCACAATCTCACCTTTAAGCTTCCATAATTTCTTCAGGTGGTTGATGACAGTGAGGTAGGACAGAGGTTTATCAGGAAAAAAACCAACTAACCATTCACTCCAAATTTCACTTCTAGCTTTGATCACCACCTCCGGTGGAACCAAAGCACTACCATCAAAAACAAGGGGGAAATCGATAGGGGAGTATTGTCGTGCATTACGGGGTTTCGTTTTGAAGAGAGAGGACCAGGAAGAAGAAGCTACTGAAGATTGAGAGGAAGATGAAGCAAGCGGGGGGAGGGGGGAACTGGAGGAGGTAAGACAGGAGGAGAGTTAGGTAGGGGGCTAGGACGTGAAGAAAGAGAGGGAATAGTAGTTGGTACAGGAGGGGTGAAAAGATGGGGAAAGGGGGGGTATGGGCGGGTGCTGCCATGAAAATCAAAAAGTTTTCAAAATTACTTAAATTTTACGACACGGTTCCGCTTATTTTTCAAATCCATTTTAAATATCAATTTCAACTCCTTTCTATATTTTTCAGAATATCAATTGAAAGTTCATTATTCAAAATCCTTTATATATATTATTTTCAGAATATTTTTCTTGAATAGTTGAGTACAACTCAAAAATAAAATTATATTTTTTTCCAAGTCAACTTCTTTTGAAATAGTCTAAATTTAAATATAAATATTTTATATTCAAAATCTCCCTTAAATCCCTCAATTTTCAAAAATTATGTTTATAGTATTTTAAAATACCAAAATCAAGGCCAGTGCTACCATAGCATCCAATAATTCAAAATCACTTCAATAATCTATAATAGATTATTCTACACAATCCATACATCATAATATATGAAATTAAATTCAATATTTTAAGGAATCCAGTTGGATCCCTCCAACCTGTTTTCCTGCATCCGCAGATGTTAATATAACATAAAAATACTAATCCCACTTCAAGGAGGATATCGCGGTATATAGGGTCATCCGCTATAATGCACGGCGTATAGGTTCTCATAGCTATAATGTGTAGGAATATCACTCCAAATACTAGTATATATATACTACAATATATATATATAATATCATTCAATAGATAGTTGATTCAACCAGACATCCAGAATAAATTTTAACTATTTAAAATTTAAAATCTAGCAATCCATAAAGAGTGAGATTTACTCACCTTGATTTTTATTTTGCCGAATATCCAGATTTGAATTAAATCGAACATATTTGATTTAATCCAAAATTCTAGATTGTATATTTCACCACTATTAATCCAACGTTGCAATATTTGTTCGTTTTTGACCTTGAAATAAAAGATTAAATATTTATTAGACTTTTTTAAAATAAAATAAAATAAAATAAAATATCCTAATTACGGTGATCAGTTAACTAATTACCTAGGTTTAAGCAAAGCTTCCGTCGATCGGACCCTTGTAAGATGTCATTTTACAGCATTATAAAGTCGTAATGGATTTGGTTGCCACCTTCAAATTTGAACTGATCTTGGCAACATATCTTATAACTTGGATTCAAACTCTCTTATTCAAATCAACGGCATCATCACACTCTGTAGTTTAGAGATACTGTAACAACCCATAATTTTAACAAATATTTTTAATTCAGTTTGCTTGAAAACTTTGATTTTCAAACCATTTAAAATTGAAATTTTGAAATTTTTCGATGTAATTTTGGATTTTTTTATAATTTATTTTCCAAATATAATAAAAGAAAGATTTTCTGAAAATTTTATATTTTGGTCAATTGTGGTCAAACTTTGACTTTTAACTGAAAATTTTAAATTTGAGTTTTTAATTTCTAATCTTTTTCTTTGAAACTGTATTTGATTCTGATATTGGTTCTGCTTTTCATTTCGTAAATTCTTTTTTATACTTTTAGAATCTGATACATTTCAGCGTTTTACACGCGATTATTTTTAGCATTTTTCTTTTTTACTTTCTATTCTATATTTTTCTACTTCATTTCTACTTTATACTTTATTTTCTATTTTCTATATTGGTTGGACTTTTATTTGATTTTTATTTGGATTCTTGGCTTTGAAATTCGAAAAGACTTAGGTTTCTTTTCTTGGAAATGAAGTAAAACTTTTCTAATTCCTAGCCATTCAAAACATCTGCATCTCTTAGCCGTTCACTTTCTAACCCTAGCCGCCACTTCTCTTTGCCATTCACGTACAAAATTTTCTCATACCATCTCATTTTCATTTGTGTTCTTGAAACAAAAATATTATAGTAAATTTTCCTATGGCTTCTCCTTCTTTTTTCCTTTTTCTCTTTTCTTTTTCTTTTTTTCTCCTCAAAGCATATGCTTGGCCATACCCTCCTATTGTCGACCACAACCCTATCACCACCACCTTGGACTGGCCTCAACCACCACCATCTCATCTCCTCCACCCTTGCCGTGAACCACGGTAAAGAAAAAACACCACCAAAGCATGTTTCAAACCCTAGCCGAGCCTTACACCATCACCCTCCCCTTCACTAGCCTCGGCCACCACATAGTCCACCTCCTTTGCCTTGCTTGGCCACTACCACACCCACTCCTAGCCATGACCAAACCTGATCCAATCCCATGAACCCAAGCCAAGCCATGCTAACCAATGGCCGAGCGAAAACTGCATAGGGCCAAACCCAAAATTCATGTTGCCTTGCCTCTTTGCCTTCCATATGATTTTGGTTGCCACCCCTTCACATTCTAACCCCTAGCCGTGTGTGTTTCTGATCTTAGCCGAGCATGACTTGGTGATAGGCAAGTCCATTTGCATTATGGTCGAGCCTATTTCCATGTGGTCGAGCCTACTTGGATGAGTTAAGCCCTTTTTGCTTCATTTTTTTGATTTATGTTGTATATGGTTTTGACGTATAATCTTTTGTATATAGTTATTTCTATATGTTGTATTTTGTTGTGCATAAGATCTGAATCTTGGCTCTCCATCCACTCGAATCTAATTCGTGCTTTGTCGTGCCCTTCGGAGTTCGGTCGTGCGTTTTGAATTGTTATCTCCAGGTTTTTAAGGTGAATTTATCACTCTCGACGTTCGTACTTATATAATTGTAAAACAATGACACGTGAATTATAGTAATTGTTATGCTATGTTGATAAGTTCATATATGCCTGTGATATGATTATATGATGTTAAATGCTGCTTATATATTTGTTAAATCATCTTATATGATATGCTATGCTATACTATTTATTTATTTTTTGTTTCTCACAATGCAAGTTCCCTTTCACTATGGGTTGAAATGATACATACCCGAACGGACCTTAGAATAAGGAAAAATCGTTATGAGCTGAAATGATAGACTCGAGCAATTTTTATTTTATTTGATTTGACTTGGGATTGCGATTTTGAAATGATACAACCCGGATTTTATTTTTAAATTACAGATTGAAATGATACATGTCCTTATCACTTGACCTAGGTTAGAAAATTATATACAGATCCATGGTTAAATTTTAACAATAGTTTTCTAAAAATTATTAAGTACTTTGAAACTTTAAATGTATGAAATTTTAATTTAAAAATTGATTTAATGATTTTTAAATATAATGAGATATTGGAATTTTATAAGTAAATAATTGGTTTAAACTAAATTTAAGATTTCGTCTATGATAAATAACTCAATAATTTAAATTTTATTTAATATGGAATTTTAAATCTAACCTAGTGATTGTAATAGATTTTATTTTATGAAATGGATATATTTTATAAAATAAATAATTATGATTTAGATGGTAAAATGTATCTTAAATTTTGACTTAACTTGATGATTGAAAATTTAGTTTTTCAAATAGAAATGTGGAGTTTAACTTTGAAAAATAATATTTTATTTATGAAATGGGTATTTTAAAATAAAGTGTTAAGTTATTTGGTTAAATAAAAATTAATTAAAATAGTGTACTTTGGACTGAATAAATGAATTATAGTTAATTTGGATATTTTATTTAAAAAAATTTATTATTTAGTAATCAGTTAAATGATATCCGAATGAATATTGTCTGAAATGTGAGATATGTTTTTATAAGTTAAAAATGGCTAAAGTTGAGGTTTTAATGTTTTTGAAATGTTATAATAAATCTGGAATTTATATTGGAAGCATTTCTAAAATGCTGTGGTTTTAAGGTAGTATTTGCGAAGTGCTACCATTTCTGAAATTGAACTGTTTCTGAAATACTAAAAATATCTACTATAACACTTTATAAGTGATGCTGCTTTTGAAAATTGACTATTTCTGAAATACTAATTTTATCTACTGTAGCACTTTATAAGTGCTACTATTTCTGAAATTGAACTGTTTCTGAAATACTAATTTTATCTACTGTAGTACTTTATAAGTGCTGCTGTTTATGAAATTGAACTGCTTCTAAAATATTAAAATAATCTACTGTAACACTTTATAAGTGCTGCTGTTTTTGAAAATGACAATATTTTTGAAATACTACTATATCTACCGTAACGTTTCCTAAGCGCTGTTGTTTCTGAAAATACAATGTTTTTGAAATTGTTATAATTGAACGAATGAACTAAGAAATTGCTACAACTTTAGTAATGAATATTGATTTAAAGGTGTTATGATTTTCTAAGTATTATGATTTCCTAATGCTAACATTTCAAGTGTTATGATTTCCAAGTATTATGGTTTCAAAGTATTTGTTTTCGGAGTTGTTATAGATTTGAAAGTACTATGATTTTGGAAACGAATTTATTTGAACTTGTATTAAATTAAGAATTGACTTTAAATATGTTGATTTGAAACTTATTGAAATGGAAGATTGAAGGGTATGACTTTATATCTTGGTTTTGGTTTAAGATGATTTTAAAGAGTATTTCAAGTTTAAATAAATTGAAGGAAATATTCAGTGATTTGAACATTTATGTTTTATTTAAAAAGGATATCATATTGATTTGGTTTTTAAATGACAATGATATCGTACTGACGTATTTTTGAAATGGATATGATATTTTGGTTTTTGAAGTATAAATGATTTTGAAACAAATATCCATGGGTAATAATAACGTCTGGTTGTTAAAGAGACTGGGATCAGAAGTTGTCATACTCTCCGCTAACCCCGAAAACCACTTTAACAACTGTGTACATTGTGGAGATTCCAGAATAAAATAGGATGGTGGCGACGTCCTTTGAGGTATGAACGTGGACCCGACTCCTGTGAGTAGGCATAAGGTGGCTAAAACAGGAGCATTCGACGGGCTAATGAGATCGCTCCGCATATCGGACACACTTCTTCGTATGTTATTCTATTACTTTGTGATTGATTGGTGAGCACCTTTGATTTTTGGGAGTGTGGCTCGAGTAAGCGTTACCACCGGTACAAAAGTGCAATTGGTATATCTACTTTGACATTGCCTCATTGTGCCGTGTCACCTACTCTAGCGTGCCCTATACGATTTTATTTTGTACCATACCTATGGAGTGCCCTCTGATGATGCCCAGTACGGGGAGATTACGGTACTATACAGACTATGGGAATATATAAAATGTGTTAATGTGGAAAATGTAAAGCTTTGACGCTATTTGCAATTATATTATACTTTACTTTAGACACTATTATAATAGCATATATTGCTACATAGTAGATAGTTTAACGGATCCTTAAAGGATGGACGGTCCCAAACATCCTTTAAATTACTTGTGCATCTCATTACAGTTCACTTGAGTTGGTTTACATTATATAAATATATGTATGTCCTGACTCGAGTATTTTGTATTTTGCTTTATGCTCGGGCTAGCCTTAGTATTAGCTTTGGATTTCACCTTTTGGAGCTAGAGGATTTGCTGGAGTTTATCTGTCTATCTATCTAGTTGTTATCTATTTCTTTGTAGTACTTTCTATTCAGCTTTTGTACTAGTGGACGTTTATGCATTGGGATTTCTGCTGTACTTACATTTCAGACTCTAGATTTTATACTTGTTCTGTGACTATGTCGTAGTAGCTTCATGAACTACTATGATTATTTTTATTTCCGCTGTGAGTTATTCTGATTTATCTGTGTCTATGATTCTGTGATTAGTTTTATTTGCTCCATATTATATTACAATCTATTGTTTTGAATTATTCAAGTTAGGCATGTGTGTCTGCCTATGCACTTGGAGGGTGCAGCATGATAGGGGGTTCTCGCATTTGGTTTGGTAGTGATCGGATGACTCTTACTCCTACATGTCCGTGCGAGGGTAGGTGCAGTCGAGAGGCTGGCCGTAAAGGAAGAACATTGGTACCAATGTATGCTACGGTGGGGGTTACCACACTGGTTGGTGGTCCGTTACATTTGGTATCAGAGCTTTGGTTTTAGGCAAACCTTAGGCTACGGAGCAAAAACTCATTAGAGATAGGGTAGAAATACCTTAGAATGAATGAAATCAATCCTAGAATCATTTCTTTGTGAGAGAATGTATTATAAAGTATAAAATGATTTTCAAATGATTTTAAAGGATTTCAAAGATTATTTTGATATAAAAACTTTTCTTGTTTTGAAATAAAATTTTTGTTAACTACCTTCCTTTTCTTATCCACCTTGTTAATTAAATCCCTTGATTAGGATTTCTCTTCCAGTTGAATCTTGTCTTTTGGTTCTTACTTACCATCGTCCTACTCGGCAGAAGGGTGAAACTCTTCTATTCTAGTTATCGGTTTTCTGGTGATTTCTATGTTCTGGTAACTCTTAGGGGTCATCAATGGAAAGTCTAAATTCTCGAAATGCCATTTCTGGAAGGACGAAGTCCGATTTCTCGAGTGTATTGTTTCTAGTAATAGTGGTTCTGTTGACCCAGTTCAAATCGCTGCGATCAATGTAAGTCTTCTTCTCTTCTCTCTTTGTGGATAGATTGAACAAGTCGGCTCATTTCATTCCGGTCAAGTCTACCCGTTCTGCTTCTTATTTGGCAGAGATCTAGATGAGGGAGATTGTTCGTCCTCATAGATATTCCATCTTTACCAGTCGGTTTGGAGAGCTTTTCAAGAATCTTTGGGTACTCGTATGAGTTTGAGCACTTCTCACCATCCGCAGACCGACGGTTAAACGGAAAGAGTGAATCAGATTCTCGAGGATCTTCTTCATGCTTGTGTTCTTGATTATGGAGGACCTTGGGAAGATCATCTCCATCTCGTTGAATTCACTTATAACAACCGTTATCAGGTATATTCTCAATCTTCTACTTTAACCTTATCTTAATCCTTTATCTACCTCATTTTTGCTTTGAATTCATTTGACTAGAATCTCCCAAACTTGAATTTCTATCCTTAAAACCTATTCTGAAAGGTGTCAAGTGAGCAGTGTATTTGAAATTAATATTAAATTTTTTTATATATTGTGTTGTTTGAGCTATTGATGTTGATGTGGATTTTCGATCGGTTCGTCTGATCAGCGATATCGATAGGATTTTCAAAACACTTGAACAAAACAATCTAACACAATATTGTTTTCAAATTGGGTAAATGAATTAATTTTGTATGATTTGCATATATAATGCTTTTATAGATTTATATTATCTATTGAAAATTTATTTTGATCGGGTGTGAAAAAGTTGATTTGAAATTTATTAAATTTGAGATTTTAAAGGATATGATTTTATAACTTGATTTGTTTAAGGTGTTTAAATGAATATATATCAAGATTAAATAAATTGAAAGAATTTTCAGTTATTTGAAGTTTAAAAGTTTTATGTAAATGATATCGGATTGATTAAGTAAATATTTCAAAACTAAATAATAGTAAATTTAATTTGATATATATGGAATTATCAAAAATTTAGTTTTGAATTTTTGGAATATTTAAAGCTTTGAAAATCAATATAAATTGAAATGGTTTATTGAGAACTGAATTGGTTATTGAAATGATAATATGTGATTTCATTTATTGTTTTGAAAACCAATGATTGTCGACACAAGATACAAATAAATAAAATTATAAAGCATGCTTTATAAGCTGATTTGGAATTTAAATGAATTTAAATTATGGATTTGAGAATTAAATTCCGGTGATCTCAAACAATGGTTTTAATGTTTTAAAATGTATGTTATGTAAAGGTATGTTTGAATATAAATTTTTATTGTTTAAATCTATGCTCTTCTCTTATGTTGTTGGAAATAATTTCGGTGATGGCGGCCGCATTCATTTTCGAGTTTCAAAGAGGAGAGACCAATTCGTAGCTTTGCTACGCTTTTGTTTGATTTAAAATGTTTGACTTAATATATATAAAGAGGAAAAAAATGATTTATATTTCTTAAGTATGGTTTGATTCAATATATAAGTATATGATTTTAGATTGATTTGATCTGATATATAGTATATATATATAATTATCTCTAAATTGTTTGAGATGAACCGGAGATTTAATTTCTTAAATTTATGATTCGGGGATGATTTTAATTATAAACTGAAAGGAATTTTGGATGAATAATTTAAATTTTTGATAAATAACTGAATTGGAAAATTTTATTTATATAATACTAAATTTCATTCCAATATAACCTACCTAATTATTCATAAGTTAGGCATGTAATTGAATAATATACAATATAAAATTTTGTTAAAAGAATTTATAAATAAACTTGAGTGGTTATGATAAGAGTAAATATACTTAATATATGCGATAAGATATTAAGTGGAATAAATTTAATAATAATTTGATAAAGTGGAGAATGAGGGAAGCTTATTCCTAGGTTTGTTAGTCATTTCCGTATCTCAGAGAGGATTGGTTCTTTAGCTTATCATTTGGATTTGCCTGAGAAGTTTCTAGAGTGCATAATGTATTCCATGTTTCACATTTTCGTCGATATCTGCATGATCCATCTTTGATTGTCCACCCTTCTGCTCTCGAGAGTTTAGATATTGAGCCTAATTTGACCGTCGAGAGGAAGCCACTTCGTATTATTGAAAGAGGTACGAAGCAGTTGAGAAGGAAATTTGTCAACCTGGTCAAAGTGCAGTGGAGTATGGATGATAGAGATTGTACCTAGGAGATGGAGGAGAGCATGTGTGCTTCGAATCCGAAATTGTTTGTTTTAGGTACTATTTGCTTTTCTATCTTATCTTTCCTTGTTTCTGTGCCTCGTTCCTTTTCAAGGACAAAAAGTTTTGAGTGGGCGAGAGTGTAACAACTCATAATTTTAACAAATACTTTTAATTCATTTTATTTGAAAACTTTGATTTTCAAATCATTTAAAATTGAAATTTTGGAATTTTTAGATGGATTTTTTTGAATTTTTAGATGTAATTTTGGATTTTATTTATAATTTATTTTCCAAACATAATAAAATAAAGATTTTCTAAAAAATTTATATTTTGGCCAACTGTGGTCAAGCTTTGACTTTCAGTTGAAAATTTTAAATTTGAATTTTTAATTTCTAATCTTTTTCTTTGAAATTTTATTTGATTCTGATATTGATTTTGCTTTTCATTTCGTAAAATTCTATTTTATACTTTTAAAATCTGATACATTTCAACGTTCTACACGCGATTATTTTGAGCATTTTTTTGTTTATTTTCTATTCTATATTTTTCTACTTAATTTCTATTTTATAATTTATTTTATATTTTCTATTTTGGTTGGACTTTTATTTGATTTTTATATGGATTTTTGGCTTGAAAATTCAAAAAGACATAGGTTTCTTTTCTTGGAAATGAAGTAAAACTTTTCTAATTCCTAGCCATTCAAAACATCTACATCTTTTAGCCGTTTACTTTCTAACCCTAGTCGCCACTTCTCTTTGCCATTCAAGTACAAAAGTTGCTCACCCCATCTCATTTTCATTTGTGTTCCTAAAGCAAAAATATTACAGTAAGTTTTCCCATGGCTTCTCCTTCTTTTTCCTTTTTCTCTTTTCATTTTCTTTTGTTCTCCTCAAATCATATGCTCGGCCATACCCTCCTATTGCCGACCACAACCCTATCACCACCACCATAGACCGGTCTCAACCACCACCATCTCATCTCCTTCACCCTTGCCGTGAACCATGATAAAAAAAATACACCACCAAAGCATGTTTCAAACCCTAGCCGAGCCTTACACCATCACCCTTCCCTTCACTAACCTCGACCACCATATAGTCCACATCCTTTGCCTTGCTTGGCCACAACCACACCCACTCGTAGGCATGACCAGACCTGATCCAATCCCATGAACCTAGGCCGAGCCATGCTAACCAATGGCCGAGCCCAAACTGCATAGGGCCGAACCCAAAATTCATGTTGCCTTGCCTCTTTGCCTTCCACTTGATTTTGGTTGCCATCCCTTCACATTCTAACCCCTAGCCGTGTGTGTTTCTGATCTTAGCCGAGCATATGTGCCTTCAAACATCATGGCCGAGCATGACTTGGTGATAGGCAAGTCCATTTGCATTGTGGCTGAGCCTATTTTCGTGCGGCCGAGCCTACTTGGATGAGTTAAGCGCTTTTTGCTTCATTTTTTTATTTATGTTGTATATGGTTTTGATGTATTATCTTTTGTATATAGTTATTTATATATGTTGCATTTTGTTGTGAATAAGATCTGAATCTTGGCTCTCCATCCACTCGAATCTAATTTGTGCTTTGTCGTGCCTTTCGGAGTTCAATCGTGTTTTTTGAATTGTTATCTCCAGCTTTAGAAGGTGAGTTTATCACTCTCAACATTCGTACTTATATTATTGTGAAACAATGACATGTGAATTGTATTAATTGATATGTTATGTTGATAAGTTCATATATGCATGTGATATGATTATATGATGTTAAATGCTGCTTATATATTTGTTACATCATCTGATATGATATGCTATGCTATACTGCTTATTTATTTTCTGTTTCTCACACTGCAAGTTCCATTTCACTATAGGTTGAAATGATACATACCCGAACGGACCTTAGAATAGGGAAAAATCGTTATGAGCTGAAATGATAGGCTCGAGCGATTTTTATATTATTTTTTTGGCTTGGGATTGCGGGTTTGAAATGATAGAACCAGGATTTTTATTTTTAAATTACGGATTGAAATGATACATATCTGTATCACTTGACCTAGGTTAGAAAATTATATACAAACCTATGGTTAAATTTTAATAATAGTTTTCTAAAAATTATTAAGTACTTTGAATCTTTAAATATATGAAAATTTTAATTTATAAATTGATTTAATGATTTTTAAATATAACGAGATATTGGAATTTTATAAGTAAATAATTAGTTTAAACTAAATTTAAGATTTCATCTATGATAAATAACTTAATAATTTAAATTTGATTTAATATGGAATTTTAAATCTAACCCAGTGATTGTAATAGATTTTACTTTATGAAATGGATATGTTTTGTAAAATAAATAATCATGTTTTAGATGGTAAAATGAATCTTAAATTTTGTCTTAACTTGATAATTGAAATTTAGTTTTTCAAATGGAAATGTGGAGTTTAACTTTGAAAAAGAATATCTGATTTATGAAATGGGTATTTTAAAATAAAGTGTTAAGTTATTTGTTAAAATAAAAGTTAAGTAAAATAGTGTACTTTGGACTTGATAAATGAATTATAGTTAATTTGGATATTTTATTTGTAAAATTTTATTTTATTTAATAATCAGTTAAATGATATCCAAATGAATATTTTTTGAGGCATGAGATATGTTTTTTAATAAAAATGACTAAAGTTGAGGTTTTAATGTTTCTAAAATGTTATAATAAATCTGGAATTTGTATTGGAAGCATTTCCAAAATGCTGTGGGTTTAAGGTAGTATTTTCTAATTGCTACCATTTCTGAAATTGAACTATTTCTGAAATACTAAAAATATCTACTATAACACTTTATAAGTGCTGTTGTTTCTGAAATTGAACTGTTTCTGAAATACTAATTTTATCTACTGTAGCACTTTATAAGTGCTGCTGTTCTGAGAACTGTTTCTGAAAAACTAATTTTATCTACTGTAGCACTTTATAAGTGCTACTATTTCTGAAATTGAACTGTTTTTGAAATACTTAATATATCTAATGTAACACTTTATAAGTGCTGCTGTTTCTGAAAATAGCTTTTTGAAATACTACTATATCTATTGTAATGTTTCCTAAGTACTGCTATTTCTGTAAATACTTTTTGAAATTGTTATAATTGAACGAATGAACTTAGAAACTGCTACAACTTTAGTAATGAATATTGTTTTAAAGGTGTTATGATTTTCTATGTATTATGATTTCCAAATGATAACATTTCAAGTGTTATGATTTCCAAGCATTATGGTTTCAAAGTATTTGATTTCAGAGTTGTTATAGCTTTGAAAGAACTATGATTTTGGAAATGAATTTATTTGAACTTGTATTAAATTAAGAATTGACTTTAAATATTTTGATTTGAAACTTATTGAAATTGAAGATCGAAGGATATGACTTTATATCGTGGTTTTGGCTTAAGATGATTTTAAAGAGTATTTCAAGTTTAAATAAATTGAAGGAAATATTCAGTGATTTGAAAATTTGGGTTTTATTTAAAAAGGATATCATATTGATTTGGTTTTTAAATGAAAATGATATCGTATTGGCATAATTTTGAAATGGATATGGTATTTTGGTTTTTGAATTATAAATGATTTTGAAATAAATATCCATGGGTAATAATAACGTTTGGTTGTTAAAGAGACCGGGATCGGAAGTTGTCATACTCTTTGCCAACCCCGAAAACCACTTTAACAACCTGTATACGGTGGAGATTCCAGAATGAAGTAGGATGGTGGCAACGTCCTTTGAAGTATGAACGTGGACCCGACTCCCGTGAAGTGGCATAAGGTGGTTAAAACAGGAGCAATCGACGGGCTAATTGTGGCGACCCGGAATTTTTGAGCATTTGAAATTGGAATATTTAATTGATTTTAAATATTTGAAAGGTTAATTTTAACTTGAATTCCAAATATCACTATTTATTTGATAATTAAATTTTTGAATTTAATAATTGGAAGTTAGGTGAAACATTGAATCTTTAGTTTTAAGCCTGTTAAAAATAATTTGAAGGCTTGTAAAATTTATATTGATAGTACTGAAGATAGTAAAGGTGTTAAAATTGAATTTGGAAGTGTTTTTGTTAGGTTTTGAAAATTTTATCGTTTAAACCGATATTTAAAAATAGCCTTCCGAGGCACAGTCTCGGATTTCGACGAAAATAGTTTCATTGGATCCATAATAGTGTATTATTATCGGGTTTCAATTTTCGTAATGTTTGGAGTTGTTGTGTGAGCATACGATAGATAAACACTTGAAATATATATCGAAAATTCAATCTAAAAACTAGGTCAAAAAAAGCTATCTTCTCCATACGATCGAATTAGGACTCGAAACCTTTTCCATTGTGTTCGAAATAAGGGTATAACATTATAAACGCCTAGTGGCACGCCTCAATAGGAGATTTAGTTTTTGAGTTGCATTTACCGAGACAATTTGAATTTGAAATTAAATTTAAATATAAATTTTTTGAATACTAATACTGGCAGACCTTTGAAGCACGTAGCCTGCCTCTTCAAACACATGTCCTATGGCTTTCTACACACTTCTTCTTTGTTCCTTTTTTTAGGCCAAGCGTTTTAAAACCAAATAAGTGAACATGCAGCCAAACTTCTCTTTATATCAAAGTCGAAATGAAATCCAGTTTAAAAAAAATTGAAAATGGCGACAAGTGAATAATTTCTCAGGCGAGTAGGGTTCCTCAAAATCAAATTCGTTCTTCTTTCCAATCTTATCCTTACTCAATTGTTCGTATTCGCTCGCCTTCCCTATTTAGGGTTTCCCATTTTCAGATCTGCGTCCATCGATCAGGCTCCACTTTCTCTCGTTTGCAAATCATCTTCAAGGTCGCGCTCCTATTGAATCATGAATAACTGAAGTCGAAGTCATTGACGCGTCGTTCTGGAGTGGTCGCGACATGGGATTCGAAATAGCTGTGGGTATTTGCGGCGAGCACGCAACAGAAAGGGAGAGGTCGCTGGAGGAGCTATGCTTGAAGTCGATGCTCGCAATGGGAAGTGAGGGCTTGGATTTTTTCTAGAAGTGTCAAAGGGAGCTCACAATCATCGATTGCATGTGTGTAGCGTGGGGGCACGAGGCGGCGCCATGGGAAATCGAGCTTGGGAAGGTGGTGTCATGTCATCGGCGACGCGTCAGGGTCGAGGTGAGGGTTTGTTGTTGGTTCTTCGATGTTAATTATTCATTTAGAACATAGATTATTTTCTCGTCAATTTAAAAACATGTAGGAAAAAATTATTATAAATTATAGTTAGCTTTATAAGAACAAGTTATATACATATATTCAGTTATGTGTTTAAGTTGTTTTGCTTTAATATATATATATATATATATATATATATATATTCATAAAAAAATCGACTTATATTTTTTATCTTAGATAAAAGAAAAATATATAAGGATTTTAAAAACTGAAGATTTTATAAAAGCTAAGATTTTTGAATCTATAAATTTTAATGAAAATAGTGTATTTTTGGAAATTAATTTATTTAATTAACACATTTAATTGTTTGGTCGCTAAAATATTCTATAAATGGAAATTTGTTTAAAATTAAATTTATCTCTGGTTAATTAAATTATCAAATGAAAATTTAATTGTTCAATTGAATCAAATATTGATAAAAAAAATTTATTAATATTTATACAGGGTCGAAAATTGGGAGATAATGGTCGAGATGGAATTGGATTGCCAAACAAATTTCAAAGGTGAGTTATTCTCACTCATCTGGGATTAATTTAAATTTAAATGATTGGTTGAATGATTGAATTCATTGAATGTGGTATATTATATAGTAATATATAGTATATATTAGAGTGATTTATTTCCCGCATTATATAGCGGATGAGACCCTATGCGCCGCATAATAGCGGATGATATTATATTAAAAACCCATATGCTGCGATATTCCACCTCGAAGTGGAATTGGTAATTTATTGTGCTAACATCTGTGGATGCAGGGAAACATGTTGGAGGGATCCAACTGGATTCCTCAAAATTATTTAGATTGTTCTAATAATTCTGTGTTATGATTATTTGATATTCTGTGATGGATTATATTGATAATTGGAATATTGGATGCTCTGTTTGATTGATTATATTTGGGTATACTGAGTTATCAAAAATATATAGATTGGATTTTTGATGAGAAAATTAAAAGAGAGAATTTGTAAATAAAATGGTTATTGAAAATTTAGGATAAATTGAGGAATGAATTGGAAAAGAACGAAAGTGATTTTTAAAATTCTAATAAATAAGTTCCGAGTATGGAAAATGGGATTTTGAATAAACAGAGTAATAATGAATTTTAAAACTTAAGTGGTATTATTTAAAGGAATAAAGAATTTATTTTAAAATTCAAAGTTTAAATTTATTTATAAGGATAAAGAAGGAATTTGGGAAATATGAAAATGGTATTTTCAGTTAAAAGATTTTAAAGCATAAGTAAGAATTAAAAATCTAAAAATTAATGGGGTTTGAAGTAAATTAAGAGGTAAAGGAATTTATTTCAAAATGAAGTAATTTTGAAAATCAATTTGAAAATTGATTTAGTATTTGAAATTGTGTTTTGAAAGAAGGACGAGACTATGGAATTTATAAACTGGGTTTATAAAGTAAAACGGATATCAGTAGATATTTGGAAGAATAAATTCACGGTGGGAATTTATTAAAGGAATGGGTAAATTTGTTTAAAAATAAATAGTGATTTATTTTAAAGGATGTGAAAGAGAAGTGTATTTCCCTGGATAGCCAAGTACGTTTTCGAAGAAATTTTTTAAGTATAAGTAAAAAGTTTTAAGTTGTTTGAAAGCATGTTTTAGAAAATTTATTATTTTTAAATGTTTAAATTTCAAAGTAAGTATTTTTCAAATTTATCTTAGTAGTAATTACTTTAAGGTGGCTTGGTACTATGTTTCTAAAAGAGGAATTTTAGTTTTATATTTTGTAAAGTAGTTTTTTTTAAATATTTTTAAAGTATATTTTTTTTAAATAAAGTAACAAAGTAGTTTTCTTAATTTAAATGTTTAAAGTATATTTTATAATAAAGTGTTTTAAATTATTTTAAAAATCTAAAGTATTTTGTACTTGGTGATTTCAGTGGAAAAAAAAATTGGGAATGTATTCTGTGAGAGGAAAGTTGATTTGAAAACTGCTTTCAGAAAGGTTTGAAAGTGGAAATATATCTTGCGAAGATATTTTGAGGCTAATAAATAATTTGGTGAAATTATTTATGTTTGATGGATGTTTATGAATGTTAATTGATAGTTAAATAACTGACTATCAATATTGGGCAATGCGCTGATCGTTTCGAAGAGACCGGGATCGGGATTAAAATCTCGAAAACCACTTCGATCCGGTTCGAACGTTTCGTGGGGAAAACGAGTTCGAAGTCGAAGATGGAGCAGTGAAGTGCAAGGGCTAGTCGCTACTAATCCCGAGGAAGATTCCAAAATGGATGTAGTAGGAGTAGTGCCTACGGTTCCATTCAAACCCAGGACGGACTTGTATGGATGAATGCTTTTAGAACATCGTCAAGTGGGCGATGAGCATTCTAAGTGATATATTCTAAAAAGGTAACGCTTAGCCTCGAGCCTGGTCAACCGGGAATGACTGAAAATTAGGTGATATGCAGCAAGGCTAAGTGGGTAGCACCCATTAGGGTGAGGTCATCCCTATCTAGATGTTCCTTTTTATTCGGCTTAGTGGTGCGTTTGCTGATCCCAACCACGGGGTGATCTTACTCGAGATTATTCAGTAAGGGGTAGTCCCGGTCTTGTGTTGCAGGGGATTTAGGGTGGATCCTCGGTACACTGATCTAGACCAGGTACTGTAACAGATGGTACCCCAGTGCCTAGTCATTAGTTGGATATCCATTCTCCCTACGTGCCTTTAACGGTTTTGTTTGTATCACCCATGACTGTGGCTAGTATGCTGGAATTTAATTAATGCAACAATTTCGTCTATTTTAATAAGTATTTGTATATAGACACTATTATAATATCAGAGGATTTTATAAGAAATGTTTTAGCTATTGTAAGGTAAAAACCCGACATGTTTATTTGTGGCGTGGTCTTACGAGATGCTTTTGTTTTCAAAGGATTTTGAAACTTTAATAATCAATTTGAGTGTGTTTTCTCACGCTGGTATTCCAAACTGACTCGGGTGATATTTCACTATAATGCTCGGGTCAGACAAAGTATTATCGAATACGGGAAAGGATGTTGTGGTGCTCAAGAGACAAGCTGGATGGCGATACGTACTTCCGTATTTGTGTTAAATATTCCGTCGTGTATTTAGATTGTGAGGACAGGTTATGATTACGGTCAAGTTGTATGTTATGTATGCTCTGATGATGTAATGTATAAACATATTTGTTTTTGTGTAAAGATCATTTATTATCTATTATGTTTTATTCCGCTGCGATGGTTAGATTCTGATGTTGTTTTATGTTTTCTTCTTCTACCTCTTCTTCTTTAACCCTAATGGTTCGTATTTCTGTACCTCTTGAGTTGATTAAGGGAGAATAGTGTCGACTCTAGGGGTACGGAACTATGGGTCATTACACTTGGTATCAAAGCTTAGGTTGGTGATAACCTTGGCTCTGGTGGGGATTACTCATTGAAATGGAGTTCGTAGTACTCTAGAAATGAGTTTGAGTGTAATAATAAATATGAGCGCGTATTTTTTGGTGAATATTAAAATTGTTTTATATTGTGTTTACTTATCGGTTGAGTGCTTATGGATTCTGGTCGATGTGTGGGACGCCATGTCACCGATAGGGGTTTCTAAACTCTTAAACAAGATAAATCGACACAGTATTGTTTTAAATAGGGTAAATGAAATAATTTTACCCAAATTATTTTTTTATATAAAGGAAATAATTTTTCGTAAATTGCTATAGTTATATATGGATGCTTGGTTGTTAGGAATGATAATATTAAATTATTATCATTGTTGTGTAAAATTTAATAAGATATTGAAATTACAACTAAAGCTAAGGAATAAATTCATATACAAAGGAAATTTGTAAATGTAAAATATAAATGTGATTTATAAATTGAAATAAGATTTCAGAACAATATTTTAATATGAATTGAAATAACTTAGAACTTGAAATTTTGGGAAAGTTTAATTCCTTTGGGTTGAAAATGATTTTCAAAGATTTTTGAGAGGAATAATAGGAATATTATTCGAAAATATTTTGAATTGGATTTGAAATCTGGTGAGACTTGAAATTAAGGATATTTGAAAATGTTTTTTTAAGAGATAAAAGCATTGAACTCTTTCGGTCACTAGAAAATAACTTCGGTGATGGCTACAGCATCATAGATGTTCATTTTCGAGTTTCCAAAGGAGGGATTGCTGCTTGAATGTTTTAAATGGGAGATGTTTGCAAAAAACTGGGTTTGGTTTTCAAATTCAAAGAGGTAATTGAATTTACCAAAGAATTTTGGATATAATTGATTTCAAATGATTTTTGAAATACTTAAGTGATTACTGAAGACTCTGAAATTGGTTTAAAATGTTTCGAGTGTCTAGGTAATGGTTTAAACTCTAGAGGTTTAACTAAAAATGTTTATGGATTATAAAAGGTTTGGAAATTTATAAAGTTTGAAAAATTCCCGGAATTAATTTAACTTGTAAAAAGTTAATAAGGTAGAAGAGTAAGTCTAATTAAATGAACTCAAGCTATGTCTAATAATATTTTGATTAATTTGAATCAAAGTCGAAATATAATTGAGATGGAATTGTATCATGTGGTGGATACATTAAATGGAATGTGAAGTCAAAAGAATAGTATGGGGTTAGATTTAACTGGAGTTTAGTTAAATAAGATTAAATGGGAATGAATAGATTTCGATGGCTTATAAAAGAACTGAAAATCATTGAATAAAAATATATTCTTGGCTAAATAAAATATATAATCACGAGTTAAAAAGTAAAATGTGAACGGGATTGATTGTAAAGGATGAAAGTATGGATATAAACAAGTTGTGACTTATAAAACTTAGAAGTGAAATGAATAAGCCAAAATAAAATTGTTTTGTATTTTGGGAAATGAATAAAAATCCAAAACTTGAATTATAAAATAGATCGAACACAAGAAAATTAAGTGAAGTGATTTTTGAAGGGTAAAAAAATCAAATATTGAATTAAAGATGGGAAATGAACTAATTGGAATAAATTAGTTAAGTGAGTATGTTAATGGAATTCTAATTGGTTAAATAAAATTCAACTGGCAGTGAAATTTAATATTGAAATTTAATTTAAATTGGTAAGGAAATAGAATCGAAATTTAATTTAAATTAGGTAAAGTAAAGTGAAAATTGAAGAATTTGTTCGAAGGAACTAAAGGATGTAAAAATTTGCATATAAACTTTTATTTGAGATTTAAAAATAAATTAGTAGGTGGAACTCGTTTAAAGAAATGATTAATTAGATATTGTTCGAGATAAGATGAATTGGAATTTGAAATAAACTGATGGATGGAACTAATTTAAGATAATGATATAAATCAAATATAAATGGAAGATAGTCAATGAAATTCAATATTCAGAGTTAAGATAAATCGAATCTATATGGAATTAAAATTTTAAATGGATTATGAGAATGGCTAATTGAATTAAATGAGTCGTGAATGAATTGAATTTGAAAATTAAAATTTGTAATGAACGAAACAAAAGAACTAATCAAATAAATTTGTAGATTGAAATGAGATTTGATTGAAACAGAATCAAGTTAAAGTGAAAAAGAAAATTAATTTGCAAATGAAGTGAGCTTAAGTTTTGAAGTTGGAATAAATTGAAGTAAATTAACTTAAGTTAAAAATAATTAGAAGCTCAACTTCGAGTAAGAATGAAAGTTCATTAAATAAAAGTTTGGGTTAAATTAATTTGGAAAGTGGTTATTAATTTAAGAATCGAATGTTGTCTAGCTCAATGAAATGATTTTCAAATGTATGGTTGGTGAATAAACTAGAAATGGGATGGAATTAAATATAGAATGAGTTAGAATCAATTGGATGTGGATAAAAACTAAAATGGATATTCGATTAAGTGAACATCGTCAAATTGCATAGAAAAAGTTAGTCCCGACTTAAACGGAAGTAAATAAGAATTCTATGAATTGGTAGAGGTAAATAAAATTGAATTTTGGAATCAATTGAAATAAATGTGAGTTGTTTGGATTAAAAAAATTAATTGAATGTAAGAAATTGAAGTGTAAACCATTAAAATTGAATGAAATGGCGCATGAATTGGTTGAAAGCAATTGAATTAGTTTTGAAATCATATAAATTGCTCATGGAAAGTGTTTGGTGCACGTTGCTTATGAAATGCACGTGTTTAGCTATTGAAAGTAATTGAAATGTTAATAAATTTCGTATATTTAGTACTTACATGTTTGAATTGAGTAAGTACAGGTACCGGGAAGCCGTTTGGATGGAATTGGACGCACTAATTGCTAAAAAATAAGTCGCTTGCTTAAAAATGCTAAATAAAGGTACGCCTATGTAATAAAAATAGGAAATATGAACTGTTTTTGTTTTTCCGACCGTGTGGGTCGATGTGTGTGTGTGTGTATATATATATATATCTCTTATCAAATTGCAAAAACTCCTCCGTACAAAGGAAACTCTGCCAAAAAATTTCGAAAATTTTGGGAGTTCGAAATTTTTTTGAAAAATTTTGGAAAATTTTTTGTTAGCGACATAACGATTTCAAATTGGAACTGGAATAAGGTATTTTGAAAATGGAAATTGAAACTAATTATTTAGTTGGAACTAAAGGATTGGAACAGTGAATATGGGATTTTCATTAAGTGTGTTTTCGTAAGTTAGTGGGTTTGGGACATTCTCCTGCCTTAGTAATTTCGGGGATGAAATTCTTTTAAAGGGGGAGGAATGTGACGACCCGGAAATTTTAAGCATTTGAAGTTGGAATATTTAATTGATTTTAAAGATTTGAAAGGTTAATTTTAACTTGAATTCCAAATATCACTATTTATTTGATAATTAAATTTTTGAATTTAATAATTGGAAGTTGGGCGAAATATTGAATCTTCGGTTTTAAGCCTGTTAAAAATAAGTTAAAGGCTTGTAAAATTTATATTGATAGTACTGAAGATAGTAAAAGTGTTGAAATTGAATTTGGAAGTGTTTTGTTAAGTTTTGAAAATTTTATCGTTTAAACCAATATTTAAAAATTGCCTTATAAGGCACATTCTCGGATTTCGACGAAAACAGTTTCATTGGATCCGTAATAGTGTATTATTATTGGGTTTCAATTTTCGCAGTGTTTAGAGTTGTTGTGTGAGCATACGATAGATAAACGCGTTGAAATCTATATCGAAAATTCAATTTAATAACTAGGTCCAAAAAAAGCTATCTTCTCCATACGATCGAATTTGGACTCGAAACCTTTTCCATTGTGTTCGAAATAAGGGTATGACATTATATACGCCTAGCGGCATGCCTCAATAGGAGATTGAGTTTTTGAGTTGCATTTACCGAGACAATTTGAATTTGAAATTGAATTTAAATATAAAAATTTTGAATACTAATACTGGCAGACCTTTGAAGACACGTAGCCTGCCTCTTCAAACACATGTCCTACTACTTTCTACATGCTTCTTCTTTGTTTCTTTTTTTTGGCCGAGCATTTTAAAACCAGTGAATATGCAGCCAAACTTCTCTTTATATCAAAGTTGAAATGAAATCCAATTTAAAAATAAAAATAAAAAAATAAAAATAAAAATGGTGACAGGTGAATAATGTCTCAGGCGAGTAGGATTCCTCAAAATCAAATTCGTTCTTCTTTCCAATCTCGTCCTTACTCAATTGTTTGTATTAGCTCGCCTTCTTATTTAGGGTTTCCCATTTTCAGATCTGCGTCCATCAATCAGGCTCCACCGTCTCTCGTTTACAAATCATCTTCGAGGTCGTGCTCCTGTTGGATTGTGAATAACTGAAGTCGAAGTCATTGACGCGCCGTTCTGGAGTGGCCGCGGCATTGGATTCGAAATGGCTGTAGGTATTTGCGCGCGAGCACGCAACAGAAAGGGAGAGGTCGCTGGAGGAGCTTATGCTCGAAGTTGATGCTTGCGATGTGAAGTGAGGGCTTAGAGTTTTTCTGGAAGTGTCGAAGGGAGCTCACGATCATCGATTGCATATGGGTTGCGTGGGGGCACGAGGCGGCGCCATGGAAAATCGAGATTGGGAAGGTGATGTCTAGTCAACGGCGATGCGTCAGGGTCGAGGTGAGGGTTTGTTGTTAGTTCTTCGATGTTAATTATTCATTTAGAACATAGACGATTTTCTGGTCAATTTAAAAACATGTTGGAAAAAATTATTATAAATTATAGTAAGCTTTATAAGAACAAGTTATATACATATATTCTGTTATGTGTTTAAGTTGGTTTGCTTTAAGATATATATATATATATATATATATATATATATATATATATATATACACACACACATATACACACACACATATATATATATATATATTTTCATAAAAAAATCAACTTAAATTTTTTATCTTAGGGAAAAGAAAATTATATAAGGATTTTAAAAGCCGAAGATTTTTATAAAAGCCAAGATTTTTGAATCTATAAATTTTAATGAAAATAGTGTATTTTTGGAAATTAATTTATTTAATTAACTCGTTTAATTGTTTGGTTGCCAAAATAGTCTATAAATGGAAATTGGTTTAAAATTAAATTTATCTCTGGTTAATTAAATTATCAAATGAAAATTTTATTATTCAATTGACTCGAATATTAATAAAAAAAATTATTAATATTTATACAAGGCCCAAAATTGGGAGATAATGGTCGAGATGGAATTGGATTGCCAAACAAAAATTAAAGGCGAGTAAATCTCACTCACCTGGGATTAATTTAAATTTAAATGGTTAAATTTAAATAATTGGTTGAATGATTGAATTGATTGGATGTGGTATATTATATAGTAATATATAGTATATATTGGAGTGATTTATTTTCCGCATTATATAGTGGATGAGACCCTATGCGCCGCATAATAGCGGATGATATTATATTTAAAACCCATATGCTGCGATATTCCATCTCGAATTGGAATTGGTATTTTATTATGCTAACATATATGGATGCAGGAAAACAGGTTGGAGGGATCCAACTAGATTCCTCAAAATTATTTAGGTTGTTATAGTAATTCTGTGTTATGATTATTTGATATTCTGTGATGGATTATATTGATATTGGAATATTGGATGCTGTGTTTGATTGATTATATTTGGGTATACTAAGTTATCAAAAATATATAGATCGGATTTTTAATGAGAAAATTAAAAGAGAGAATTTGTAAATAAAATGGTTATTGAAAATTTGGGATAAATTGAAGAATGAATTGTAAAAGAATGAAAGTGATTATTAAAATTCTAATAAAAAGTTCCGAGTATGGAAAATGGGATTTTGAATAAACAGAGTAATAATGAATTTTAAAACTTAAGTGGTATTATTTAAAGGAATAAAGAATTTATTTTAAAATTCAAAGTTTAAATTTATTTACAAGGATAAAGAAGGAATTTGGGAAATATGAAAATGGTATTCTCAGTTAAAAGATTTTAAAGCATAAGTAAGAATTAAAAATCTGAAAATTAATTGGGTTTGAAGTAAATAAGAGGTAAAGGAATTTATTTCAAAATGAAGTAATTTTGAAAATCAATTTGGAAATTGTTTTAGTATTTGAAATTATGTTTTGAAAGAAGGGTGAGACTATGGATTTTATAAACTGGGTTTATAAAGTAAAATGGATATCAGTAGATATTTGGAAGAATAAATTCTGGGTGGGAATTTATTAAAGGAATGGGTAAATTTGTTTAAAAATAAATAGTGATTTTATTTTTAAAGGATGTGAAAGAGAAGTGTATTTCCCTGGATAGCCAAGTACGTTTTCGAAGCAAATTTTTAAGTATAAGTAAAAAGTTTTAAGTTGTTTGAAAAGCATGTTTTAGAAAATTTATTATTTTTAAATGTTTAAATTTCAAAGTAATTATTTTTCAAATTTATCTTAGTAGTAATTACTTTAAGGTGGCTTGGTACTATGTTTCTAAAAGAGGAAAATTTAGTTTTATATTTTATAAAGTAGCTTTATATTAAATATTTTTAAAGTATATTTTTTTAAAATAAAGTAATAAAGTAGTTTTTTTAATTTAAATATTTTAAAGTATATTTTATAATAAAGTGTTTTAAATTATTTTAAAAATCTAAAGTATTTTGTACTTGGTGATTTCAGTGGAAATAGAAAATATTTGGGAATGTATTCCGTCAGAGGAAGATGGTTTGTAAACTATTTTCAAAAAGGTTTGAAAGCTGAAATATATCTTGCAAAGATATTTTGAGGCTAATAAATAATTTGGTGAAATTATTTATGTTTGATGGTTGTTTATGAATGTTAATTGATAGTTAAATAACCGACTATCAATATTGGCCAATGCGTTGATCATTTCGAAGAGACCGGGATCGGGATTAAATTCTTGAAAACCACTTCGATCCGGTTCGAATGTTTCGTGGGGAAACGAGTTCGGAGTCAAAGATGGAGCGGTGAAGTGCAAGGGCTAGTTGCTACTAATCCCGAGGGGGATTCCAAAATGGATGTAGTAGGAGTAGTGCCTTCAGTTCTGTTCGAACCCGGGACACAGACTTGTATGGATGAATGCTTTCAGAACATCATCAAGTGGGCGATGAGCATTCTAAGTGATATATTCTAAAAAGGTAATGCTTAGCCTCGAGCCTCCTTAACCGGGAATGACTGAAAATCAGGGAATACGCAGCAAGGCTAAGTGGGTAGCACCCATTAGGGTGAGGTCATCCCTGTCTAGATGTTCCTTTTTATTCGGCTTAGTGGTGCGGTTGTTAATCCCAACCGCGGGGTGATCTTACTCGAGATAATCCAGTAAGGGGTAGTCCCGGTCTTTTGTTGTAGGGGATTTAGGGTGGATCCTCGGTACACTAATCTAGACCAGGTACTGTGACAGGTGGTACCCCAGTGTCTAGTCATTAGTTGGAAATCCATTCTCCCTACGTACCTTTTACGGTTTTGTTTGTGTTACCCACGATTGTGGCTAGTATGCTGGAATTTAATTAACGTAACAATTTCGGCTATATTAATAAGTATCTGTATATAAAAACTATTATAATATCAGAGGATTTTATAAGAAATGTTTTAGCTATCGTAAGGTAAAAACCCGACCTGTTTATTTGTGGCGTGCTCTTACGAGATGCTTTTGTTTTCAAAGGATTTTGAAACATTAATAATCAATTTGAGTGTGTTTTGTCACGCTGGTATTCCAGACTGACTCGAGTGTCATTTCACTATAATGCTCGGGTCAGACCGAGTATTATAGAATACATGAAAGGATGCTGTGGAGCTCAAGAGACGTGCTGGATGGCGGTACGTTCTTTCGTACTTGTGTTAAATAATCCGCTGTGTATTCAGATTGTGAGGACAGGTTATGATTACGGTCCAGTTGTGTGTTATGTATACTCTAATGATGTAATGTATAAACATATTTGTTTTTGTGTAAAGATCATTTATTATCTATTATATTTTATTCCATTGCGATGGTTAGATTCTGATGTTGTTTTCTATTTTCTTCTTCTACCTCTTCTTCTTTAACCCTAATGGTTCGTATTTCCGTACATCTTGAGTTGATTGAGGGAGAATATTGTCGACTCTAGGGGTATGGAACTACGCGTCGTTACACTAATGAGGTCACTCTTATCAAACACACTTCTTCGTATGCTATTCTATTACTTTGTGATTAATTGGTGTGCACTTTTGATTTTTGGGAGTGTGGCTCGAGGTGGGCGATAGTAGCTGCTACACATTACCACCGGTCCGGAAGTGTAATTGGTATATATACCCTGGAATTGCCTAGTTGTGCCGTGTCTCCTACCCTAGCGCGCTCTGTATGATTTTGTTTTGTACCATACCTATGGAGTGCCCTCTGATGACGCTCAGTACGGGGGAGATTACGTTACTGTTTAGACTATGGGAATATATAAAATGTGTTAAGGTGGAAAATGTAAAGCCTTAGCGCTATTTTCAATTATAGTATACTTTACTTTAGACATTATTATAATAGCATATATTACTACATAGTAGATAGTTTAACGAATCCTTAAAGGATAGGCGGTCCCAAACATCCTTTAAGTTACTTGTGCATCTTATTACAGTTCACTTGAGTTGGTTTACATTGTATAAGTATGTATGTACTGACTTGAGTGTTTTGTATTTTGCTTTACTCTTGGGTTAGCCTCAGTATCAGCTTTGGATTTAAACTTCTGGAGCTAGAGGATTTGCTGGAGTTTATCTGTCTATCTAGTTGTTATCTGTTTCTTTTCAGTACTTTCTATTCAGCTTATATACTAGTAACTTTTCAGACTCTGGATTTTATACTTGTTCTGTGATGATGTTGTAGTAGCTTCATGAACTACTATGGTTATTTTTATTTCCGCTGCGAGTTATTCTAATTTATCTGTGTCTGCGATTCTACGATTGGTTTTATTTGCTCTAAATTATATTACAATCTATTGTTTTGAATTATTCAATCAGACGTGTGTGTTTTTATTCAGTCAGACATTTGAATGGTCCAAGATATTCGAATTTCGAGGCTGTGTCTCAGATCGCTACTTTTAATCGTCGATTAAATTGACGATTTCAAAAATTTATGAAATCGCTTGAAATTTCAATTTTAAAGACTTTCTAACTCAATTATATTCCCAAATCCAATATTTAAAATCAAACAACGAAAAATCTAGGTCGTTATAGAGAAATAAGAAAAAAGCTACTGAAAACTTAAAAATTCAAATTACCTAATCCAACGACCCCTATTAGATCTGACCTCTAAGGGCTGAAATGGGCCTCGACCCAAACTAAAAAGTTTTTCAACACAAGGCAAGGAGTATTGTGGATGGTGGAGACCGACTATGGTTGCTCGTGGCGGCGACAGTCCCATCTTGAAGTAGGCGTCGGCTTTGGGGATTTTCAGGTGATTGGCGACGCTAGTGCGGGTCGGACCATGGGTGATAGGTAAAGGGAGGTCGTGGCTCGCAATGGTGATGATGTAGTGGCATTTCGAGGTCCATGGCGGTGCTGGCAGTCCGAATTCAAGTTCCCGTGAAGTTGGCCTAGGTTTATCGCGAACGAGAGGGAGAATTAGGGTGCTAATGTCATAATTATGGCTGTTAATTATGTGAATAAAGAAATTTAATTATATTATTTAAAATGGAATACTTATAAAATGTATAAATTTTGCATGCGAGGTCAAATTGAGGTGCGGAGTTTTGTGTTGCGCTCGTAACGATGAAAGCTTCGCAATGGAATTGGGTTGATTGAATTTGGAGATAGTTGAAATTTGGACTAAAATCGAATGTCGTTCGATTTTAGTTACAAATCGGAGTGCCTCGATGGTAATTGAAATAATTATAACTTAATCTCACCATTTTGGTCGACCAGTAGTATTGTATAGGTGATAAAAATTGTTGATTGGATGTTTAGATGATTTACTGTTTTATCAATTGCTTTGGATTTATTTCCGCCCATGGAGCGGATGATCCATATATATAATTATATATATACATATATAAGTTGTGATGTAGGGGAATAGGTTAGAGGGATCAATAGGATTCCTCACCATTGTTGATTTTATTTACATATATATGTGCTGATACATATAAGTTGTGATGTAGAGGGACAGGTTGGAGGACCCAACGGGATTCCTTGCTATTTTGAATTGTTTTCCATAATATTGTGGTTATATGAATTATCCATTAATAAACCTGATTTTTGGCACTATTGGTTATGACACCATCGTATGTTAAAAATTTAAACCTATAGTAACAGAAAATTAATATCGATATTGGTTAAGCTTTTTGTAGCTATTGGCCTTGAATTAGTTTTTTAAAAATACTATAAATTGTAATTAGGGTTGGAGTTGAATTTTAAGACAGGAAATGATTTCAAAATTTGAATTTGGGTTTTGGAGATATGTTTTTTCAAAGGATTTAACTCCTATTTTATTCCAATCTTTTTATATACCTTTTTTCAATATTTTTATTTATATTGTTTTGAGATTTTATTTATTTTATCTTATTTTTATCTAATATTGTTTAATAGATTATTTATTTATATAGAATGTTATTTTAAAGTTATTTATGAATATTTTTATATTTTGGAAGGTAAATTGTTTATGTAAATAATATGGGTTGAAATTAATAATATTTATTTATTAATTCTGTTTTGAAAGTAAATTATTATTATTTATATTAATGTCGAAAAGTTAATTATTAGTGTTTTATTTATAATGTCTTTGAAATTCTTAATTACTATTCTACGATGTTTTAAAGTTAAAAATTATTATTTATTTATATTGTTTATAATTAACAATAATTATTACGTAATAATGTTAAAGTAAATGATTAGAATTTATTTATAAATATTTTCAAGATTTATAAATAAGCATATTTGGTTTTATAAGAGAAATCTTATAATAGGGTTTTGGAAAACATAAAGGAAGATTATTTACAGGTAAAAAGATCTAACGACCTGGCATTTCAAACTATTCAAACCAACAATCATCCATACATGTCAGACTTGAATTGCTCAAAAGAATAGACTGTTAATTTATATTTGGTAAAACTTAACATATATAGTAAATAAATAAACTATTGAATCACAGGCACGGAGTGATACAACAATAAGCAGCGGAATAAGTAAATAGGTGTTTATGAAGCTACTACAGGACATCAGAATTTGGAACAAAATACAACAAAATCTCAAATGCAAAGAAATCTCTAATACATAAACAAATGAAAAGTCTGAATATAAACAATTGAAAATAACTGGAATAACTAAAAAAAGAATAGATAAAAGATGGATCTTCAAGCAAAGCTCCAAGCTCCAAAGGTGAGTCTCAAATGTGGTGAAACTCGGTCTAACCCGAGAACAAAGGAAAACACAAAACACTCGAGTCAGGATCACATTCTTATGCAAGTAAATCAACTCAAGTGAAATGTCAAGTGAAATGCAATATAACTTAAAGAATGTTTGGGTTTCCCATCCTTTAAGGATCCGTTAAACTATCTATACACATAGTACAATACGCTACATAGATAATGACTATAATGAAGTAAACTATTAAAATAGCATAAAGGCGTTACCCATATCCCCCTTAATACATGTTATATATTCTCATAGTCTATACACACACTGAAAGTTCTTCTAAACTGGTGGTTTACTTAGGAGACATTCCATAGGTACGGTACAAACAAAAATCGTAGTGGGTGCGATAAGGCATGTGACAAGGCAAGCAAGGCAATGCCTAATGTAGGATTCTACCGTTTTGCAGTACCGGGATGGTGGCAACGCATAGCAGTTATTGCCGCCAACCTCGAGACACACTCCCAAACCAATGGTTCACCCCATCAAATCATAAAGTAATATGATGGTACCGAAGAAGCATGCTCGATTGGACGTGCGACCCACTTAGCCCAAGTATAGCTCCTTTTTTAGTCACATCAAGCTGACTCGTGGGAGTCGGGGCTGCCTTATTACCTCATACATACATTGCCAAACCATCCTAATTCGTTCTGGAATCTCGCCCACGTAAACGGTAGTTAAAGTGGTTTTCGGTATTGGCAGAGAGTATGACAATATCTGATCCTGCTCTCTTTAACAACCAAATGCTTATTTCACACAGTGGTCATTTTCATTTCAAACAGTTCATTTCAAAATATCATATTCATTTAAAAATCACATGACTTTAAAAATCATATTCACCTTTGAAATCATATTCAGTTTCAAAATCATTATTCACTTTAAATCATATTCATTTCCAAAATCATAACCACAAAATAGGTCAAACCATTATATCAAAATATATGCATTTAGATCCATTAAATCTAAATTTAAATAGTTCCAACTTAAGCAGTTTAAATATTGAAAATAAGTCATATATATTGAAATAGTTAAAAATTAAAAATAACTTATGGATTAAAATAGTTTATATATTAAAAAGCTTATATTTAAAATATATATAAAAAATAGTTCAAATAGAATTGTTTCCTCCAATTTCACAAATCAATTCAGATCAACTTTAATTCTAATTCCAATTTAAATCAATCCCACTTAACAGTTTTAATTAAAAGGTTAAGGTTCCATTCAAATTCTCATTAAACCATTTTAATTTATATCGATTTCAAATCCAAGTTTGGACTACAATTTTAAACCACTTCCAATTCAATAGGTTTCAAAGTTTAAATATTCAAACATTTATAATAACTCAATTTGATAGTTTTCATTCATATTTCAAAATTCAATTTTAATTCTATTTAAATTTGAACATATTCACTTAATCATTTTTAGTAACATTTACATAAAATCTCGAATTACAAATTTAAATAAAATCAAAAATTAAATGTCTAACCTCAATTATATTTAATTCTAAAATATTCACCTAATCACTTTTTTATAAGTATTTAAATACAATTTCAAATTACAAATTTAAATCAAATTAAATATTCAATTTTACTTAAATTTGAAATATTCATTCAATCACCTTTTCAAATCAAGTTATAAAATCATACTTTTCAAATTCTCAAAATCAATAAGTTTCCAATCAATTCTTATTTATATTCAATTCTTAAACAAATTAAATTTACAAATTAATTTAATTTAACTTCCCAACTCCCTCTTTTTTTAAGTTATTACAAAATGTATTTTCAAAATATTAAAATTAAATTTCAAATAAATATTTAAACATATTATATATAAAAGTTATTACAAAACTCTATCTTCAAAATATTAATATAAATTTCAAATAAACATTTAAGCATATTATATATATAAAAGTTATTACAAAACTCGATCTTCAAATATTAATATAAATTGTAAATAAATATTTAAAACATATTATATATATATACATTAGTTAAATTAAATTCTTATTAAATTTTATTATATTAATTATTATTAAATTAAATCTTATAATTATTAAGTTTAATTTAAATCTTATTTTATATATTTAAAAATAATAAAGTTATTAGTAAATTTTTTAATTTACATTTTCACAACTTAACTTATAATTTTAAAATTTCCAAACATATAATTTGAAATCTAAAAATTACTCATATATTAAAATAAAATCTTTATATAATGTTTGAAAATAAATATTTATTAAAAACCCATATATTTCTCTTTCTCAAAATTTTGGAAATCATTTAAAAATAGATCGACGGTGTCCGTATATAATTTTCTATCCTATTGTCAAGTGATACAGATATTTATCATTTCAATCCGTAATTATTTAAATTTACAGGTAAATATCATTTCAACCCACAATCCTAAATTCAAGAATCATTAAAATCGTTTGGGTTTATCATTCAACCCATAACGATTTTCTCTGATCTATAATATTGCTCTGGTTTGTATCATTTCAACCAACAGAGAATTCGTAACTATAAGGGAACTTGCAGTGTGATTGAAAACAGATAATTAATAGCATAACATATAAGGAACTTGTAATTGTGAATCACAAATTAACATATCATGCATGTAAATATAAGTGTTATACAAAGTAACCTATCATCACATACATCAACATCACATCACATCATCGTATATATGTCAAAGTGAGCATCGTAACATATAAAATCATATATGTAATAACTAAACAAAATCCTAGCGATAACAAACATTTCAATGGTTAATTCAAGTGATGTTATTTATTAAACATAAAATTGTTAATGGTGAGCGATTGCTCACCTTCCGTGGCTATGGAAACAAGAAGGTGACATGGACATGCATATGGATACAGACACGAACAAGATAGAAACTGCTGCGACAGATTCGACAGTGGCAAGGCAATGCGAGCTAACTAGAATCGCACGATTTATCATAAAGATTCCTTTCCCAAATGATCAGCTTCTGCATAGTAGAAGAGAGATCAAAACATGCATACACATCTTCATTATCGATTAAGAGGTGAGTTTCTGATGACAAGTGAGAACATGCACCCCTTACCATCATAAACGACATTACAAATCGAATCAATTCTGTCTATGAACTAATATAAAGCTTCGTAGATCGACTTCGAGGACTCAAAGTACGCAGCATGAACATCAGAAAACATGCAACGAAAACTCATTGCTTTTGATAGACATTCTGAATGGCCACGGCATACACTTATAGCTTTGGAATTATCAATAAGAAATATTGCAAGAAATTCCAAATGATGTTGCAATTGTGCTGGCCCATCATCCCCGACCTTAACCTATATAATTCTGGTCGTCTGCTCCCCACCATTCCTAAGTCATGCCATCCCAAACCGATGGAGAAAATGGGTTGTAGCAGTTCAACATGTGAGAGGGAGAGGCTAGAGAGGGGATCAGAGGAGTGCTATCGGTCTGGGTTGGAGCAAAGGGAAGTCGGCAGGCTATGGCTGTGGTGACAAAGTCGAGGTGATGGAGGCATTGCAAGATGAGGGGCTTACGGGTCTCGGATTCTGAGAATCCAAGGTGGTTGATGCCGAGTGGAGAAGGGTTGTGAGAAGGCAAGTAGAGACGGGTGCTCGGAGGGGTTTGTGACAAGTTTAAGGCTACGGCTATAGCGGAGGAGTAGCATGGGATGGTCTACGAATGGATGAGCTGCTGTAAGGAGCTGTGTGGAGAATGATGGGGAAGGGGAGATGGACGCTGACTGCTGGCGTTTGGATTCGGAATTTGGAGATTAGATCGGCATATCTGGGTTTGACGTAGAGATGGGCGCGGATAGTGAAGGGTTAGCGTTTGGTCGAAGGAAGAGGTGGCGGGCCAAAGGGGTAAGATGCGAGAGTGGGTGCTAGGGGAATAGGGGACTTGCAGTGGTTCAGCAAATATATATGAACTTCATATATAATATTTTATTATATTTTATTTTTACAGAACGAAAGAGAGGAAGCTAGAGAAGAACGAAAGGACAACCATCATATAAAAATTGACGTAGGGAATAGTTAAAGCCAGGGGTTTGAGTTTCTAGAAATAATAAAGGTAAGTGGCTTTTGGTTTACACGGTGGATAATGATAGGACATAGGAAAACAAAAGGCTTAAGTACGGAACTGATAAGGCTAATCGTTTAGCGGTTTCATCGTGCACTGGACGCTGAAACACACAAATAAATACACTATGGAGTTCAGCATGACGAACAGAATGGTACATAGATGTTAGAGATACGACCATCCTATCAAAACTCATTTTTTCGCTGCCGAAAATGCTGCTAAAATGTTGAAAATAAGATAAATGGATCTAGAGCAGTCCAAAATTTGCAAAACGAAATATCACATCTCACTCAGGATATGATTTACAATATCATTATTTAAAAACATTCATATTTTGAAAATATGTTATTTCCATCAAATTTATCTAATTTTAAATTGAGATTGAAAATTACACAACAGAACTAACTTTCATATTTTTCGATAAAAATTTGCCAATTGCTATGTTAAAATAGACGTATTCTAAATAACAAATTTTTCTTTGCAAAATTTTTAACTGTTCATTTTGAAGAAAAATTTAGTAAATTACATTATTTAAATCGTTAAAATTTACGACTTGTTGCACTCTCCCCCACTCAAAACTTTTCATCCTCGAAAAGGAACAAGATAGGAGAATAAAAGCAATAGAAAAGAAAAATAGATTCGAAATACATATTATCAGATACAACAATTAATTCAAATCATATAAATTTCATTAGTTTTTAAATTGATTAATATTCAGCAAATTTGGTTTTAGTCCATTTATTCATTCATTCAATCAATCAATATTCATTATATTCACATTTGCTTGATTTCAATTCAATATATTTGTTCCATTATATCCATTGGTTACAAAATTTTGTTTCAAAACAAATTTTATTTTAATCAACTCGTTTGTTTAGTCCATTTGACTTCACTTAGGTTAATTCCACTTCATAATTCAATTTTGCTATACTTTGTAATTTACCTTTGTATCTCAAATAGTTTACAAAGATATGACTTTATTTATTACCCGTTTAGTTCTTAATAGCATTCTCCTTTTTATTATTTATTTCACTTAACATGTCATGCTTTGTAGATTAAGTGTATAACATTTATTATAACCACTTAGTTTTTATTTATAAATTCCCTTAACAAAATTTCATTTTTTTAAACATCTTATAACTTATATTTATATTATATATTATTCAATTATATATTCTTATTACATTCAAACACTTTTCTATGTAAGCTTTATTAAACGTTTTTTAGTGTAATTGAGCATCATACAAATTTACTGTTTATTTAAAAAAGTTACATTATGTAAAATTTAGTTTAAACATTTTTTATTTAAGCTTTCTCTTATATAACCTTCAATTACATATTCATATTACGTTTTTACTTTTTGAATATTTCAAGTAAGTAATATATGTTTTAGATTGCAATTGAGTATTATATAAATTAATTTATCCTAGTTCAACCGTTTCAAGTTGTTTTGAATTTTATTTCTCATTTTAGACTCTCCAATTATTCGAATTTTTGCTTTTTAATAATTGAAAACCACCACTTAACATAAAATCTAAGATTTAAATTTTTGGTTTCACTTCAAACCATTTGAAATATATATATATATATATATATATATATATATATATATATGTATGTATATGTATATGTATATTATACATCAAATCATACTTAAGAACTTCAAATCAAATCCATTTTCCAAAACATTTAAAAGTGGTCTATCCACTTTGAGACTCGAGAATAAATATCGATTATGCTGTAATCATCATCGAAATTATTTTCCATGGACAAAAGAGGAGAGTACTGACTTATATCTTTTTAAAATTCTATGAAAATAATTTCCATTCGAAAATACTTTCAAATAATAAAAAAAATTCAAAACTTTGAAAACCAATTTTGAAAAGCACCAAAAATTTAATTCTAAAATTTTTAATTTAAATTCATTTCATAAACCATGTTTATAAAATTTCAACTATGTATAACATACAACAAAAGTTAATGGTTTAGGAATGTTGACTAAACAATAAATGATAATCTAGCATTATCATTTCTAACAACCAATTCATTTAACTATCTAATTTTTAAAAACTATACTTTTATGTATAAAATATAATCATATATAAAATTATTTCATTTACCAATTTCAAAAACAATATTGTGCCACTTTGCTCTCTTCAAGTGTTTTGGAATTCCTATCGATAGCGTTGGCCAGAAAATTGATCGAAACCCAAAATTCAAACCTAACAACTCAAACAACACAACATAAAACAATTTTATATCAATTACAAATATGCTCCCTCATAGGATGATTCAAGAATGGATTTAGAACATGGATAGAAATTCAAATTTAGAGAAACCCTAATCAACAGGAATACTAACTAAGAAGGTAGGCTCGAAAGGAAGATAAGATAGTTAAATTACAAAAGAGGAAATATTGATAGTCTTATATTAATCACGGGCGACCTTAACCGGATCAACCGAGACCTATAAAAGATGAGGATATCATCAACGGAAATGGGAACAAACAGGTTGAGAACATCATGGAAAACGCGATTCATGAGATTGATGAAGAAGGTTGAAGCATTGGTTAATTCAAAGGCATGACTGACCAATCATAGAAACCATTCTCCACTCGGGAAGCTTCAAGAGACGAGCTAGAGTCCAAAGACATATTCACATACATGGTTATTTTTCCACTGTATTCATTGTTGTATTTATCAGAAATTATGAGGACATGCCATTATAACTATCCGGGCTGAAAAAGGTTAGTGTACTCTGATTGGTATATGCATATTACATTTTTCTTTGTGTAAAGATTTGTTGTATATTATAGATTATTCATTTCACTGTGAAATTATGTGTTGTTTAGTTTTTTTTATCTTCTTCCTTCTTCTTTTCCCCTAACTATCCACCTTTCCGTTTAATTTGAGTGGGTTATGTGTGGTTTATTGTCCACTTAAACTATACGAAAAAGTGGGTTGTTGCATCAAGAATAGAAAGGAAGAAGATATACGACGAGGGAACATTAAATTTCAAAATAGGCATGCTCAAGGGTTCTCCACCGGTGCACTATTAGGATGCCCGCCAGTACAACAGTGAGACTAATGGGTATTTTTTTTGAGTTTTTGACTTTTTTCCTTACTTGTTTCTTTATTTTTCTACAATCCAAAAATTCCAGTAAAATTCTAAAAAATTAATAACAAGTATCCGGAGTATATAGTAAGTTTGGAAGGCATCGTAGATCATATGTGTGGTTTCAACAATTTTTTAATCTAGGTCTAGACTATCGACTCAATATAAAATCATACTCCTTTGTATACTTTTCTCATGTTCTATAAGTTGTTGTCTCTGATAATAATATACAAGTATTGTATACGATATACATTTCATTAGTATAACTAAAATATAAGTTCTAACACACACAGATATATAATATTTATGAAGAAAATTGGAGATTAAACAAATAAAACCCATGAGACTTAAAGGAATGTACATTGGATGTATATAAACGATATATGATATCGTGGGTTATACGCATCTCTTTTAAATAGTCGATAGTACTCTATAAAATCATTTTTTAAATTATAAATTTAAAAAGTAATGCTCTCCGTCATTTCTAATGTAAATAGAATACTTACATACCTATGGTTTAATCAGCAAACTCAAGCCATTAAACATCTGAGGTGATGTTCGTATTATCCCTATATAAGTATAAGAATGTTACATAACTTTATTGAGAAAACTCAAGTTTTTCATAACTCCCCTTAAGATATTATGAAATGATGGGCTTAGGGTATTTGATGTACTTGATTGTTTGGTGGGAAAGCATAAGGTTATGTAGATAATTATGAGCATATTTAAAAGTATGTTAGGAGTTATATACAAAATATAACCAGTAAATTTTACACTATAATTTGTTAAGCAAACTCAAGGTTGTAGTAACATGATAAAAAATCCTATTGATAAGGTAAAGGATGTGCCCTAAGGAAAATTATGTATTTTGTTAAATAAACTTAACTCTATAAATAACCTTTTTCATAATAAAGTATGATTTTGGTTTTATTTTCTATTATATATGTTGTTATATGGTGGTATATATAATGAATTATTTTTATTAAGAATATATAGGTTGAAAATCCTTAGAAAAAGTATTTTATCGATTAAAGTCACAGATATGTTCGTAGCCATGTGTATTATATATATAACACTAGCTCTTGAAATATTCCTAATCAAAGTGCACCAGAGAAGGATATTGATACATCCATTGAGACTAGTGTACAACATGATCTTCATATGATTGACATTGATTTACTCACTATTTTTGGGGGCATCAAGGAGTTACGTACTTGCGTTGTTTGGAACAATCATGGAACTACTTGATGAGAGTCTTCTACATGTTAACATAACTAAAAATTGAGGGGTATGCGCTAGGGGAAATTATGTATTTTGTTACATATCTTAACTTTGAAACTAATCTCGTTCGAAAAAGCATGCTTTTGGTGTTTGTTTTCCGTTATATATAATTTTACACTATGATATAAGTAAATGATTAAATAATCATATTAAAGTAAAAATATTGTACGATTAAAGTTACAAACTTTGTAACTATGTGTATCGAATCATAAGTCAAGAATACTTTGTTTTAAATAGTCCCGATCATGATTTTTCGACAAAAGGATATCGATAGATTCGTTGAGGCTAGAGTACGTAACACTCTTTAAATGCTGAGCAGTGTATTACTTATTGCCTTTGGGGGAACCAAGGAGTTATGTACTAGTAGTTATTGGATGACTACAGGATGACTCGACCGAGAGTTTTATATTAGTTGATAATAACTAAGGTCATATAGAAAGTTTAGTGTGATGATGTTGCACGGCTCTTTCGACTTGAGAATACTTCGGAACTTCAACGTAAGTATTCCACTTTGATTATCATTAAATCCTGGCATGGTGACCATCTAGCGAGTATTGTTGGTTTTGAGTTATAGCGTAGGAAGTGAAACATTCGAAAATTCATCCCCTCTGTTATGAGTGGTTTATATCATGACAACTATAGTTAACTCAAAGTCAAATGTCTCTGACCGTAGCATATCGTTAATAACAAATGTTATTATTAAACCAATTACTACAGAGATGGAATAAATAGTTATTTAAGGATACTATTTGGATTTTTAACCATGACCAAACTCTAATTATCAGAAATGATATAATGGCATGAAGAGAACATCATCGTTACTTAATGGTGCTGCTTAAATCGACTAAAAATATGATTTTACCAAAAAGGTACATAGGCGATGAATTTAGCCAAACTGTCAAACCATTAGCTAAAGTGACATATGAATGCTAATTTTTGATATTAATCACTAATTGAATTCACATTTATGAGTCACAAAACTGAATCTATGCGGTATTTGAAATATCAAGTAATTTAATTAGTTTATAATGTGTTCTAAATTATTATATACATATATAAATATATACTAATCATAAATGATTTTCCTAGTTGTGGTGCTATAAGTAATTTTGGTCGCTTTTGGAAATTTTCTAGAAGCCTTTAGTAATCGTTTTGGTGTGTGTACAAGTTTCGTACATGCATGTATTAATATATGATATTAATATATGCTTCAATAGGTTTAAACATGTAAAAAAAATTAAAAATAAATAAGAGAAAAAAGGGGGAAGCAGCCGCATTATCGATAGTTAAGTGGTTCCTTTGTTTGAATTTTAAGAGTCATAAGTGGTAAATAGTTCTCCTAATAACTCTTATAAATAGCTCTTCAAACTCCTTCATTTTTCTTCTTGTTAGAAAGTGAAAATGAATCTAACCTCAACATGATATCCTTGGCCACTACTTGTTATATTATAGAAATCTAAAAGCCTCCTCTCTTTCAATAGTGATAGTTCTTTGATCCTTATAAGATCAAGAAGGTAGAATCAAATTCCCAGGAAACATACACAATTTACAGTACAATAGGTGCCAGAATTTCAAAAGCAATTTTATATTTTCATAGGTCCATACATGTTATGCCCGAACCCTTGTATGTGATATATTTCCATACATAAATTTGTTTTATAATTCTAGACGAATCATTAGTTTGAATTTTATATGCAGATCAACATGTTTTAAATTATAAATCATTTGATTTTAAAAAAATTGATTTCTGACCTATGATAAACTTAATAACGTGAAAACTATTATGTATGAAATATTACATAATCTTATTATACATATATTTAATTTTTAAAATATCAAATATCTATTTAATCTAGTTAAACTAAATTTGCATTAAGATATTTTAAAGCTTAACATTGTCAATCTAAACAAACTTCTTCTTATTCAGTCAAGCTAACTAAATACTTAACACTAAATTTGATTTCAGACACACACACATATACATACATACATATATATGTATGTGTGTATGTATGTATGTATGTATAATATTTTCATGATTATAACAATATATTAGGTGTTATAATTTATTTAATTGTGGTAATGCATTATACATATACGTGTATATGTACGCTGCACCTCTTATATTGTTGTTATATTATATTACCATGTTGTACCATTGCACTTGTTGCAATATAAACCTTATACATGAGAATCACGAACACATTAAATTAGATAAAAAAAACTCATTATAACAAGTAATTGTTGAAGTTTCACATGTGGAATGTGAAGGTTTGAATTTATACGAATGTACATATCATGTTATTGTTATTTTATATATTAACATGTATGTGCATCACATTTTTCAAGATACACATATACATGAGGAACAGGCCCGACCCTAGGGGTAGGCGAGCTAGGCAGCCGCCTAGGGCAACGGACAGGTAGGGGGCAACGACGAAGGTGGTGATGAATATGATTCTCTAAAAATAGTTAAAATTAAATAATATCTACGTATAACTTAAACAATAATTGTGTTATATCTCAAGTGGTTTGCACATTGCTTAATGTGACAAGTGATCAAAGTTCAATTCCTACTGCGTTAACTATTTTTAAATATCATTTTTTTTAAATCGGCTATGGCAACATTCTTGCTCGGGCCGGTCCTGATGAGGAACATAAACATATTAAATTAGATGAATCACTCATTATGGTTTATAATTGCAGAAGTTTCTTACGTGGAATGTGAAAGGCTTGAATTTGTAGTTGTGCACATATTATTCACTTGTCATATTATTATTATTTATGTTACCATGTTATATACACATACATACATACATACATATACGTATACACACACACACATATACATACACACACACACACACATATCACATTTTGCAGCATACACCTTATAGTGAGAAATAAAAACATGTTAAATTGGATGGATAACTCGTTATTACTAATAATTATAGAAGCTTCACATATGGAAAGTGAAATATTTAGTTTTATGAATATAACATAAACACATTTAAATTGAAATAAAACCTTAATTTAAACTCTAGACAAGATTAAATGCTAACTAGTTATTTATATAAGCCCATCTAAGATCTTCTTTTGGATTTTTTTATTTACCCTATTTACCAACCATCAAACGGACCTAATCCAACAATGGTATCAGATCCTGATTGGTTTATATGACTAAATTTGTAAGCATTTGTGCCAATTATCAGTCTTTACTGTCTAATATGTGTCTAGGAAGGAGTTTCTAAGGTTTGGGACTCGATCAACCAGCGGTTTCCCCTCCCTAGCTTCAAACCTAGACCAATGGATAATGGAATTTTTCAAAGGTAGTCCAAATATAAGGCCTAAAATTGTTTTTGAGCCTTGGGCTAATCTAAATAAGCTTATTTAAAAAGTATGAAAATATGTACTATTTAAAAGCTATATTTAAAATTTGAAACTTCTTGAATTTTAAAGGCTTTTAAATAGAAAATTTAAACATGTATGTTGTAAAGGTCGCAATTTGGAATGTTATAATTGTATGATGTTTATTAAATGTGTTTTAGAAAATAATTTGAAAAGTTAAAATTTAAAATGAAATTTAATTGATTTGCTACTTAAAATAATACTAAAATATTAATTGAAATGTTTCAATTAATAAGGTACATATATTATGTACTAATAATCAAATTGAATGAAATTGTTTCAGTTAATAAAATACATATATTATTTAAGTTAATAACATTATAAAAGGTTATAAATGTGTTGGAATTATATGAATGTATGTTTAATAAAATCATAATTATTATGAATAAACATGCACACACGCGCGCGCGCGCACACACACACATATATATTATAACTTATATAATAGATAGATATATGTATGTATGTATATATGTAAATAATTATAATTGAACATATTAATTTAAAATTGCTTTGAATTAATATTTAAGAGTTTGTGACATCTTTAATTAGTTAATTAACTAAAATTTTCATTTAAGTTACATAGAAACTTATGTGTATAATATAAGTATTAATTGAAATTATAAAAATTGTAACTAAATTAGCAGTATATGTACATCTAGGGAACATGTATAATCGATACAATAAACCCAACTTAGGTTTTTAGAGTAAGTACATACGTATGGTATGTATACCATGATATTAGATGTGTCAGAAACTGGTATCATATAGGTATTGTAAAAAACACATTATTCCTTGAATCAATATCTCTCTTAATTAGTAAAGATTATGAATCATAAAAATATTGCCTTTTTTTATATATTAGATGTATTATTGCATACATACTCAATATTAAGCAAACTCAAGTCATGGCTGCTATGTGTAGTACTATTTAGTATATCTGTATACGGACCAGAAAACATGAATTGCTTCAAGCCCCAAGAAGATACATAAGATACAATTGCATAAGACCGCTAAAAACTGATGTTGCCACACAAAAGAAATCCGGAATGCCACAAAGGAGGGAGTAGCATATACCGAGACCATCCAAAGTGCCAAAGGAAAGCTCGACAATCAAAATCAGAAAAGTGCATTCCGCTGCAAAGCAATCGCCGAAAACTCTTTTTGATAAGATGAGTAGATCGACACTAGAAGAGCGTAGAAAAGCCACCAACCCCTTAGAGCCAAAACTAAAGAGAAACACCAGAAGAGCAACCAAATTCCTAAACCATAGCAGCGGCACCAACAGAAGGCTCAACCAGCACCACGCTGCAAGAATCAACCCAATGCAAATCACAGCAAAGCAAGTCGCAACCCACACATGACGAGCATCTAGTAGACGGCCTCACTTTAACTCTAATGTTCCAACATCATTGGAAATCTAAAGTGAAGGCGGAGTTCGACAAAAAGATGCTAAGTTAAATTAACAAAGATGGTACAGATGGGAACAGAAATGAGACTAGATCTGACGATGAGCTCGGGTGAATAACATAAATTGAAAGAGGGCTAGGGAGGGAAAAAAGGAAGGCGCGAGATGGAAGGGTTTGGAAAGTGGAAGACAAAAGTCTGAATGGTGAGGGTTAAAAATGACAGAGATGAAATCAGACAAGAAAAGAGAAAGATGATGGTGGGGGTAGGAAACCGAAGCCCTCATTTTTACATCAGTTTGTAATTGTGTTTGATCTATATTTGATCGCATACAATAATTGTATAATGAACAATAATATTTCACAATAAACAGATTTTGAACAATTGTTATTTGAACTAAGCAAATAATATTTCACATTATATTTTGCTCATTGGAAATAGTTCCAAACCATAAACTAAAGATAGGCCCGATTAATTGAAATGTCATTTCGGTCTAATTAATTAACTGCTACATCCATATCCTTAATTTATTAAGGTTGAATGATAGCAATTGAGCATTGTAATTAGGTCATAATCTCATAGTTATATTTTACTCTAATGGGATGGCCTTTGAGGAACTTAAACGGAATTATAAGATGACGGTAATAACATTGGTACTAATGGGGTGAATAGTTGGTGAACATTACCTCAGATTCATGAGGAGACACTGGAATTGGAATTACACTAATATTAAAAGATGCCTAAAAAGAACATGAAATACGATTTCAAGTTCTTGTAAAAGATTATCTTTTATTGGTTTATTTCATAGAGCTTTTAGATATTGGATTGGATATCCCGATTCTAAATTTGTTACAATAGTTGAAGTAGAAAGTCATTGATAAAAGTGATAGAACTTCTAGTTGTCAATGTTGCTATAGTAGTGGTAGGAACCAGCGGAGCTCATTATATGATTTTTTTTACCAATAGACATCCAAGATAAAATAAATATTTTCAAGAACACTAACATTATTTTGTAAATAACATCCATTTTCAATTTGATCAAAAAAAACATAGTTTATTTGTATATGTTATATAATAGACTTGTGAAGATATGTCTTAGTAGTATCCATATTCTTCACTAATTGGCATGTTAGCTGAAATACTATATAAGCATCTGAATATTAATTAAATTAAGTTTGGAAACTTAGACCATGCCATTGATCATTAAGATATTTTACACTATATATACATATGAAGAATGTCTTCGTATTTTAATGATTGTGAATCATAATGAAGTATGACTTGAGTGATTGATGACAGTGCTCATAGTTAGTGGGAGTATGAACAGAGTTGATATAACCATGGTTAGTATCATGAAGTATCTTAATGTATTTCCCCAAATGAGTTTGAGCTCGACCAGCCATTATGTTTGGGATAAGCCAACAAAGATATTATAGTTTAATCAAATCCAACTACTTCATTTTTACTATTGAAATGTATGAGATAAGGACTTACGTGTATTGTTACATCGAGTTAAATTTCTATAGTATACTTGGAGGTAAAATTAAAAACATGCAAGAGTGCTTAAAACAATTTGATATGATCAAATATGGTGAGTATACTGGATAAAGAGTTCCAATGAATGTCTAAAATAAAATATGGTTTTATCTCAGATGTTACTCCTCCTTTCTTATATTATGATGTATAAGGAGTAATTAAATTGTGATCTGATTACAAAGTTGATTCAAATCTTTCTTACAAGGTATGTATGGTATTATCTATAGCTAATTATCAAATTTCATACATGATATAATACATGATCGGTTGCATCTTAAAAGGTTAAGACATAAATTTTCGACATATGTCTAGTATGTGAATTTCATAAACTCAAAGCTAGGTTTATTGTCCTGAAAATAATACAAGTTTTAGAGACTTCTTTAATTGCATTGAGAAATAAAATTTTATTTCAAGAAATTCCACCTTCTAAATGAGGAATTTAAATCTAAATGAAATTAGCGTCAATGTGGTTCACTTGGATAAGATCCAACATAATGAGATCAAAATAAATTGATAAACATAATTAGACTAGCCAAATAGGACATAGCAAATTATATCTTTTGATAAGGAGTCTCATATGCTGAAGAGAAAATGTGATTTTCTTTGTATGAGAAAAGAATAATGAATGTTAACTTCCCCAATTGCCAGAAATTCGTGAATATTGACTTTTCTACTTAGTGAGATGTTTATGAGGTCCGGAATGGAATCCAACAATACCAACAAAATATAATTTTTGAGATATATTCGATGAGACGATCCATTAGATGCAAAGAATTATGGTTGGAAATCTACACATTTATTAAGCAAAGGCATTTGGAAATGATTAGTTGTTTCAAATATTGAATTTATAGTTGATTTTGTCGGCCACCTTGCTTAATTCCATTAGGAATTCTCCTACAAGTTAATGAAATCTATTGATGTAAAAAGTAGATGTCTCGGGATTAGTGGCCACGATGAAGATCCTATGAATTTGAGATTTTGTAATCTTAAATCAAATGTATAAAACCAGAATATCCATTTGTATGGAACGGTGTTGTAACATATGAACTGATCTTAAGGCTATTTTAATACTAGAGGGGAAGGTGTGTGTAACGACCCACCTTTTCGACCATCGAAAGTCCACAGCGAATACATCCACGGTATTCAAGTACCAAACATCCAATCGGAAAAAAGGCAGAATGTTAGGATAAAATAAAAAAGAAAAGAACAGAGAGCGGGGAAATTAGAATCTCATAGAAAAATCCATAACATATAATATAACAAAGATGGTAAAATTGTCACTCCAAAATACAAAGTACCTTAGAGATAAAAAGAAACCCTATCAGCCGAGGTTATAAAATTTTGACCTTATAATTACTGATAGGTATATCATATAATACAGCAGAAAATAGAACACTACAATAGGTGAGCGTCTAGCTCATCTCCAATAACTCCATATCACTAACGCCAATATGGAAAAAACTCGGTCTGACCAGAGCATTGTAATAAAATAACACCCGAATTAGTCTAGAAAACCAGCGTGAGAAAACTCAAGTAGCATGATTAACATATAAAAAATTATAAGACCATGCTACCAGTGCAGAATGGGTTTTTACCACATAAGGATTAAATCCATAGATGAAGAAATAGAAAAAAAATCAGAACAACAATCCAATGATGAAAGAATGTAAATAAACAACATAAACAATCTAAATAAAAATGGTGGGTACTAGTAAGAACAAATTGCATACTGAATGAATGTGTAACGATCCCGTTTTTGAGTCGAATTTAAATTGGTAATTTACATAAATTTTTGGATTAAATTGTGAATTTAATTGAATTTTTACAAATTAAATAAAACATTTGTTTGTTTATTCATATATATATATATATATATATATATATATGTATATATGTATATAGATTGATTATGAATTGAATTTGATTTAAAATTCAAGAATAAATATTTTGAGAAATAAATTGGATTTGAAAACACTATATTTTAAATTAATAAAAATTTGTTATAATGTACATATGTAATATATATTTTGAAAGTTATATTTTGAATTTGGTATAAATAATTTTCAAAAGTTGTCTAAAGTTAAATTTATATTTTAAAAGACTTACATATATAATCTATATATGTGTTTATTTATTTATGTGTAATTAAATTTTGAAATCAATTTCTTTAGAGTTATAAATACATATATATAAGTAAAAGGAAATGAATTCATCTAAGTTGAAAATATAATATAAAAAATTATATAAAAACATATTTAAAACATTAATATATAAACAAAGACAAATGTAAACCATATAACAAGGAAATAAACAAGTGTAACATTTTAAAACATGAAATTAACAAATGTAAGTTAAAGACAACATGAGTAACAAGTGTTAGTTACTGTAATACATGCAAAATACAAATGGCAAATTGTTTTCTTTTCATTCTTTTTAAATAAAAATAGGAAAGCAAAGTTATAAATATTAATATACTCCTACACTTCATTTCTTTTTCTATCTTTAAACATAATTCAAAAACCTCAAACCTGTAAAGATCAAAACCAGAAAATAAAAAGTAAAACAAACCAGAAATGAAAACCTGAAACAAAATTACAAACCTGATCAAAAGCAAAATCATCTCAGCAATCAAACAAATTCAGCATCCGGAAGGCGTTTATATGTCTTCCGATCAGTTTTTGGAGTGGTTTAGGAGCACACAGCCTCCAGCTCCTACTCGAATATCTTCTTCTTGCAAGTCCACCTTCGCACGATTGTGCAGTGATTTTTCTCATCTTAGAGGGAAGCCGGTTAAAGGCTCTGAGATTGTTCTTGAGGTCCAAGCTTGGATTCGAATGTACGAGCATATTTTCTCTCGGATGGATCTTTCTGATCATGACAAAATTCTTGTAACTTCTAGCTTATTGCAAGAGCGTGCTCTTGATTGGTACGAGCTTCTTTTAGCCGAATTTGGCGAGTCTTCTCTTTCTTGGACTCAGTTTCGGGAACGATTCGAACTCAGGTACGTTCTTGAGTTTGCGAAAGTTTTATTGGCCCGTCGCTTTCTTGAGTTGAAGCAAGGGGAGTCTTCCGTTTTTGAGTATGTTGTATCATTCGAGGCCTTATCTAAGTATGGTCTTGAATTCATTAGCACCTCGTATAGGAAGAATCTGAAGTTTGTATCTGGTCTTAAAAAATGTCTTAAGAAGTCTTTAGTGCTCCAGCTTAAGCTTTCTTTTGAGGAGTTGGTTGATTCGGCACTTCATCTTGAAGCCTTCGAGAAGGAGTGTGATTGTGGGGATGATGTTGAGGTTCGCAAGAACACCAACAAGAAGCAGTTTCCATTCGATAAGCGAAAAATTTTCCCTTCCAAGAAGAAAAAGCCTGTTGAATCTGGTTCTCAGTTTCAATCTGCTGGAACACCGTCCATTTGGAAGTGTTTCAATTGTGGTTCTTCTGATCATATGATTCGAGCTTGTCCTAAGCCTCTCTTCTACCACTACTGCAAGAAGAAAGGCCATCGTCTTTCCACTTGTCCTATTGCTCCGAATAATTCTCAATCTGGCAAGCTAAATATCGCAGATGCTTCTGGAGGTTCTTCTCAGGGATAAGGTATATCTCCATCTATTTTGGAAGGTTTCTATTTTTCTTTGTGATTTGATTCCAAATTGATGGCATCATTTTATTCTTTAAACCCACATGATGAGGAAAAATGTTATTTCTCTCATTTGGGTAGTTTGTAAAAATTTTCGGTATTTTTGAGCTTATCTTAGGATTATCTCCTAAGAAATCTTTTGAGTGGTGTTAAGGTCTTTTCAGCTCGACCTTGCCACCGGTTTTCATTAGCTTCGAGTTGCGGAAGTTAGCCTTCCATTTACCGCATTCGGTACTCGTTATGATTCTTATGAACGACTTATTATGTCATTCAGTTTGTCTAGCTTATTCATTCATTTTATGAATCGAGTATTCTATGAATATTTCGATGACTCCTTTTTTTGTATTTATTGTTTTGGATGGAAAACAGCAATTTAAAATTTTGCAAATCTTTTTCATAAGATATTTATAAGTATAAATGGATTTTTGTTCTTGAAACGAACAAAGAGTATTCATAAAATTTTTAAGAGCTATTTTTTTATTATATAGAAGATGATTTTGTGATTGTATTGCCCATTGAGCGCTTTAAGAATTCTGGTCGATGCGCTTGATCAACGTTATCGATAAGAATCTCCTAAACGCTTTGATGAGACAATTTGACACAATAAATTGACTTATAAAAAGTAAATTTTTCTAGAAAAATGATCACATAAAGATAATTGTAATTTTGGAAGTTTTAGCTTTTCGGGAAAGAATATTATTTAAAAGAACTCTTTTTGATACTCATATCCTTGTGGTCCCCGAAGGGAATCGAAACTTCATTATTTGCACCGATACTAGTTGTATTGGTTTGGGTGTCGTTCTCTTGCAAAATAGAACGAGCTATCTTTTATGATTCTAAATAATTGAAGCCTATCGAGACTAGGTATACCACTCATGATCTAGTGCTCGCGGCTATTGCTTTCACTTTTGGTGTGGCATCATTGTTTTTGGAGGAGAAATTTGTTCTCCTCCTCGATCGTAAATTTTTTAAATATTCATTTTCTCACAAGGAACTTAATTAGTGTCAACAGCGTTGGCTCGAGTTTCTTGCCTCTTATGATTTTAATATCCAGTATACCCCTGGTAAGAGTAATCGTGTTGCTGATGCGCTTAGTCACAAACATTCGGCTGTCGTTTCTTTGATGCTCGCAGAATGGAATATTCTTGAGACTCTATTTTTTTTGTGAAATTCATGATCGAGCTTCATCTTTTGATTCTCCTATTCTATTATTTAGTTTGGGAGCTCGACCCATTTTATTGGATCGTATTGCCGATGCTCAGTGGCGTGATCCTGAATCGTTGCATCTTATTCAGCATTGTGAGACTAAATCTCATGAAAAGGCATTGCGGGATTTCAACATTGATTTTCATGGGTGTCTTCGCAAGAAGAACCATCTTGTTGTACCTTCTGATTTTGCACTTAGACGTGACAGACTAGATGACTGTCATCGTTCTAAGTATACTATTCATCCCGGAAGTAGTAAGATGTATGTCGATATGCGTCGCCTTTATTATTGGTAAGGCATGAAGCGCGATGTGGCGAGTTATGTGAGTAATTTCATAACTTGTCAGCGTAATAAGGCCGAACATCAGCGTCCTTCTGGTCTTCTTCAGCCTCTAGAGATTCCATTGTAGAAATGGGATCATATTTCGATGGATTTCATTGACGGCCTACCTTGTTCGAGATAGCGCCATTATAGCATTTGGATTATAGTTGATCGCCTCACCATGTTTTCTAATTTTATTCCTATTAAGTCTAATAGGACTGCTTCTCATTTAGCTAAGCTATATGTCAAGGAAATCGTGAGACTTCACGGTGTTCCTAGTTCTATTGTGAGTGACCGTGATCCTTTATTCATGAGGCATTTTTAGCTAAGTCTTCAACAAGCTTTGGGAACAAAGCTTAGTTTTAGCACAGCTTATCATCCGCAGTCTGACGGACAGACTGAACAAGTGAATCATATCTTGGAAGATCTCTTCCGTATTTGTATTTTTGATTTCGATGGTAGTTGGGAGGATCACCTACCTCTTGAAGAGTTCTCCTACAACAATAGTTTTCAGTCCAGTATCGGTATGGCTTCTTTCGAAGCCTTATACGGAAGGCCATGTCGACTACCTTCTTGTTGGTTGGAATCTGGAGAAAAGCTTATTCTTGGCCTAGATTCTGTTCGTGATTCTTCTGAGAAGATTGATCTTATTCGCCTGAGAATGAAAGAGGCACAGAGCCGCCAGAAATTCTACGCGGACAACCGTAGGAAGCCTCTCGAATTCTCGATTGGTGATCTTATTTTTATTCGTGTTTCTCCTCTGAAAGGGGTTATGCATTTCAGTACAACTAGGAAATTGGCTCCTCGTTTTATAGGACCATTTTCGATTACTGAACGTATTGGCCCTGTGGCTTATAGAGTTTCACTTCCAGCTCATTTATCTAGCATTCACGACGTGTTTCACGTCTCTCAATTTCGGAAGTGTTTTCGAGAGTCGGATTCTGTTATTGATTCTCCTGATTTACAAGAGCTTGAGATCTCACCAGACTTATCTATTGTACAACAACCTATTCGCGTGCTTGCCACGGAGGTGCGACACCTTCAAAACAAGGATATGCCGCTCATTAAAGTTTAATGGTCCGCTTATCCCAATGACTGTACTTGGGAAACCAGAGAATTTATCAAGCGATCCTATCCGGGTTTTTTATCTTTGCTCGGCAACGGTGAGTATATCTTTTCATCTTAAGCTTATTTCCTTTTCTTTTTAGATGATGTATGTATGTAGTTGTTACAAATATCGTCTCTAGGAATTGCGTGGACGCAATTTTGTTAGGAGGGAAGATCTATAACAACCCGCATATTTAACGATTTTATACTTAGATGTTTATTTGAATATAGCGTCGTTAGTCGGATTTAGGTCCGAAATGTTACTTTTTGCAAACGGCTAAATTAGGATTCGAAACCACTTCCATTGAGTTCAAAATGGCGTTTTGCAATCTTTTTAAGTATAAGCTTTGGTATGTTTGGAGTAAGTCGAATTTTGCTATTTTCTAATTGGGTTTTGGGTTTGGGTTCAGCCCACTAGCTAACTAAATAACCTAACTCAGTCCCCTCTCCTTCCATTCACTCATTTTCACTTCTAAACTCAAGCTAAAACTAAAAATGGGGGAAAGGAAGGGGAATTAGAAATTCCAAGCCATAATTCTTCTTGCAAACTTGAATTCTTGCACCAAAATCAAAGTAAAGCTATTGGTAAGCCTTCTCTTCATCTTCTCCAACTCTTTCTTCCTTCAATTTCAGAAAGTTTCCTAAACCTAACTTAGGAAATACTTGTTTTGAACTTAGATTAAAGCTTTTTGAGTAGAAGTGGAGAGTGGTTGGTCTTTTCTTTGCGTTTGGGATTCTCATCCTTGTTTTTGAGTTAAAAAGGTGAGTTTTGAACTCACATCTACTTCTCTTGATACCATTGATGCTAGATATGAATTTCTAACACTTATTCATGTGCAATTGCTTTTGATTCGGATTGGTTTTGTGAACATTGCAATTTTCGGTGTTTTGAAGTCAAATCTTTGAAAACCATAGCTTTGATGTTTGATCTTGTTTTTGGTGGTGAATCAGAGTGCCAATAGGGTTGGGTTATCGATTGGCAAAAGCCCCTTAAGTCCAGTGCTCGACCGGTTGCAAACGGTGAGAGTTTTCTCCTCCATTTGATAGGCTGGAAAACAGTTTCCGCTATAGCCACTCGACTGGCCCCCTGCAGTCAGTCGACTGACTGTAGGGTTTGAAAACTCTCGAGTTATGGTTCAGTCGACTGACTGTAGAAGGCCAGTCGACTGACCTGCTTTTATTTGCCTATTATGCCTATTTGTTTGTGATTCCAACTTCTATCGATTTATGTGATTCCAATTAGTTGTTATTGCATTTTGATTTTGATGATTTCTCTTTAGTTTCATTCACGGGTTTTATAAATGATCCCTTCAAATTGTATTAAAAGCTCGCCTCTCCAATTTATAAATTCTATTTTAAAACACACACACACACACACACACACAAATTCGCACTTCGAGCGAAGTGGAAAGGAGATTAAATGGTTAGGTAAAACACGGACCATGAATTCGGGCGTTTATCTTTCCGATTAATCCCCGACCTATTCGATTGATTGTTTTGACCTTTTGGTCTGGTTTACCAATGAGATGAGGTAAACTTTGTACAGCTTTGAGTGTGAAATTAACTAACGGATAGTAAACCGTTTAGTGCAAATGGATGGTTATCGGACTCACGTTACCACTTTCCGGATTCCTTTTCGAGAGTTGTGACACATTCTGCCAGATAGTGTTGTCCAATACTGGGCCTTCGGACCTTCACCACTACGGTTTGTTGCCTTCGGGTGTGTTGCCTTCGGGTTTGCACCTTCAGGTTTGTTGCCTTCGGGTGTGTTGCCTTTGGGTTTGCGCCTTCAGGTTTGTTGCCTTCAAGTTTGTTGCCTTCGGGTTTGCACCTTCAGGTTTGTTGCCTTCGGTGTGTTGCCTTCGGGTTTGCACCTTCAGGTTTGTTGCCTTCGGGTTTGCACCTTCAGGTTTGTTGCCTTCGGGTGTGTTGCCTTCGGGTTTGCACCTTCGGGTTTGTAGCCTTCGGGCTAATGGATCCTTGTTTATACAGTACTGAGCACGTGCAATTTTCTGTTGTTTCATTGATATGTATATTCCCTAGGTATTGTCCTTCGGTGTTGGTCTTTTTGAGCCACACGATATAGCGTTACCTTGTGGAACTTGTATTACCTTCATTGGTAGTTGTTATTTGCCTTTTCGGCTTGTTTTGGGATATTCATGTCCTTTGTTTATTGATTTGCGGATGATATGAGGTTTGTTATGATTCATCTTTTGTTAGATGATTGTGTTAGCTCTTTTAGAGATATTTGTTGTACTTTATGACCTTGCAGGTTATTGTTGTTCAGTTTATCTAACTGATTTGTTTAGCCAGACTGACCCGTGTATTTATACTCGTGTCAGACCGAGATGTTTCAGGTTAGGTGCTTTTGGACTTAGCCTATTTTGCTTCCGCATGGACTACTTCGCTAGCTTCCTTTTGCTATGGCTTTTTGCGTAGTCTCATTTTGTTGTAACTCTGATATATATATATATATATATGTGTGTGTGTGTGTGTGTGTGTGTGTGTGTGTGTGTGTGTGTGTGTGTGTGTGTGTGTTCGTTCTTTTGGATTCGTCTGTATATTGTGGTTTGATATACCACTTGACATGTATCAGTTTGTATACTTTGTTATGTATCTGTATATGTGTATCTGATGATCTACTGTTCTATGATGTATATTACATGTGAGCTGTTATATTCTGTTCTGATAGATCCTCCAACCACCTATGGTTTTGTTTTAAGTATTCATTGGATATGTCGATCTGCTTGGTATGACAATTGCCGATGTATTCAATAAACAGTTAGAGCAAGGCTATAGATGGTCGCTCCTAACCAGCCTTATTCTCCACGTTAGTTGACGGCATTACCACGTAGTGTCCTTGGCTAGGATGGGTATAGAGGTGGGGCGTCACATTTTAAAAGGGTAAAGTAAGAGTGAATTGAGTAAACAAATTTTTGAGGCAAAGTATTAATAAGTTTCTTTTAAAAAAAAAAAGTTTTCAAGATTTAAATTTAAAAGTTTTAAAAATTATTGTGTTTAAACATAACTATATATTAGTTTATTATTTAATTTAACCCCTAATTGTTTTCAGGCATCTAATTTAAATTAGAGATAAATGGCAAGTAGTTAAAGAGTGATTAATGTATATGATAAATTAAAGAATGATTAACATATGTGATTAGTTAATGTGAGTAATTAAAGAATAATTATTTAAAGGTTAATTACTTGATTAATTAAAGGGTAACTATATGATTATTTAAAGGATAATTACTCAATGTAATTAATTTGTAATTTATTAATATAATTGATCAGGGATAATCACTTATTGTAATTAATTTAGGATAATTAATTAATTTAAATGGAAATTAATGAAGGGCTAATTAACATACGTAATTAATTAAGAATAATTAATTAGTTAATGATTAAGGTTTAATTAATCAAGCAATTAAAGAATAATTACTAAATAAAATTAATTGAAGATAATTAATTACTTAATTAAGGTTAATTAATTTGTAATTAATTAAGGATAATTGATTAAGGGTTAATAAATTTATTTATTTAAGGCTAATTAATATGGTTATTTAAGGGATAATTAATCAATTTAAGTAATTACGGATAATTACTTAAGATGGATAATCAAGGATTGATTAGTTAATTCTTATTAATTAAAATAATAGCCAGTGGTTTGTAATTAATTAATATTAATTAACCAGGATTAGTAATTTATTCATAAGTAATTAATCTGGTTAAAAAATTAATCAAGTGGTTAATTAATTTTCTTATGGATGAGTGAATTCTATTGAACGCCTTGAATTGTTTGATATCTCTGATGTATGATGATTCTGTGATATGATAGTTTTGTATTGAGCTGTGAACTATGGTTTAGTTATCTATGATGATATTACTTGTTTATCTATAAATCAAGGTAAGTGTTATGGGATTATACCGCTTATCGATATTGTTGTGTTTGAATTGATGATGGTTGTGATACTTTATTATTGTGTGTAAAACCCCTGGACTACACCACACACATACAAATATGGATTTCACGGGAAATCGGTTAAGTCATAGATATTTTAAATTTAAATATTATTTTGTTTAAAAGTTGAATTTTGAGTCCAAATGGTTTGGAAGTGAAATTGAGTTGAATATGAAAAGCTTTTGAAAAGGAAGTTTCGAAATTGAAATTTAGTTGAATATAATATATCTTGTTTAAGTTTTGAAATTATTTTAGAAATTATGGTTTGAAAGGGTTATACAAGTTATACAATATATATATATATATATATATATGGATTTAAAACCATTTTGTATAAATTGTCTTGGGAGTTGAATTTAATTCAAATAGAACTTGCCGAGAATACGGCAGTTCACTGATTTTTCAATGTGTACTTTGAAAGGCTATAACTGGAGTAAATATAATCGGATTTTCCCGTAATGAAAAGCGTTTGTTTTCAAATAATAATGGCTTTCATATTAAGAAAGGATTTCCAGTTTTGTTGAAAGGATTTCAAGTTATTGGTGAATCAAATTGGAAATAGTTTTGAAAGCTATGAATGAATCTTTATAAAAGATTGGTGAACTTTATTTTCAAATTGAAGAGGATCTTCAAGGTTGATCTTTTGTTTAAAAGATTAAAAGTGGAAATTTGTTTAAACCATTCAAAATGAAAGGTTTTGGGCTTAAGTTTGTGACTTAACTAAGATCTCAATATATCCATACGCTTTTTATGATAAGCGCTCATTATTTGATTTAGTCGAGAGAGGACTTTATGTCATAAAACCCATTCCGAATAATGATACGACGAAATGGATACCAATTGAAGACGGTGGTGAAGACCGAGAATTTTCGAGAACGATAGGATTACCTGTCGAATGTCTCTGCAATGAGTTGAGTATAGAGATCTCCATATGTGATGGGGAGTCCGATCGGGATTGTGAATACCCGGATTTGCAAGGGCTTCTTTGAAGTGTCTTCGGTACCGTTCGAACCCGGAACGGACTTGAGATGTAAAGGTGGTTTCTATCAAATACATTTCTGTTTTGTGGCGGAGAATTTATTCTCTTAGCTTAACACCCTTCTCTGAGACGTACGAGCTCAGAGGTTATGTAGTTGATGTTTACTAGTGATACATTCCCAATTTGGTAATGTGGCATGCCAAGTGCTGCTGATCATTTATTGATCAAAGCATGTCTTTTGTGAAAGACATAGCTTTGTGGACGAGACTTCGTCGAACCACACAACCCGGAAATGGTCGAAACAGGAAGAATGCGGCAAGGTTATGAGGGTCCCGCCCTTTAGGGTATGGGCATTTCCTTCTAGATAAAAAGTGGTATCATGGTATGGAACTCAGATACTTAACTTATGTGGTTTTTGGAATTTGTTGGTGTTAAGGATCCTTGGATAAAGGTCAGTGACGACCGGGGATGGCATACTCATGACAATTAGTTGCCTAGTTACAGAGGTAACTGGGCCTTGTGTTGGCAGAGAGCTGGTTAAGCTCTCGGAGTGTCCCTCCAGAGGTGTACCCATTCGGTGAGGAAGTTCCTTAGCCTGACGATTGTTGGAAATCCAATCATCCAATACGCGCCCTGTACGGTTTTAGTTGTAGAACCTGGCATCTAATGTGGTAGCTATAATAGGCATACTATAATGGTACGTATGCTGGCTAAGATTAATATTATACTTTCGAAATGTTTTCTTCACTATGCACTAATAATAATATCAAAAGGATTTTGCGTATCAAGCATGTTTGACTATCATAAGGAAAAATCCCCCCAAGTGTGCGATTGCATTGTGTGTGTGCCAGGAGGCCTTATGGTAGTTTCAGTTTTCCAAAAGCGTAGCGGATTTCTTTTTCTTTTTGTTTATTTTGTTCAAATAAAACTGTTTTTGTTTGCTCACACCAGTCCCATGACTGACCAGGAGTTTATTGTTCCCTTTCTAAACTCTAGGTGCCCATAATTTTCTACATGGGCAGTCTAGAGTCAGGTTTTCAGATAATCAAATAGTAGATGTAGCTTTTGGAAATCTTTGGAGTCTTTGGTTTGGTGATTGCATTGTGTTTCGAGTTCAGCATTGTGGTGGTTCGAGCTTCTGGTTTGGAATCTTTGGAGTTTGGCATTGAAGATGTTGTTTTCCGCTGCTGTTGCTGGTGTTTTCTGTTGTGTTTTCCGCTGTTGTATCTGTCTCTGATAAATGTTGATCATTTCATTTGTATCATTGTTGTATCAAATGTTGTGTACCAATAAAATTATTCATTTGTTTCCGCTGTGTTATTATTCACCTAATGTTGTTATAAGCTCCGGCGAACCAGACTCAACGTTTAAATCTACGGCATTCGAATACGGGTGATGTATTTGGGTGTTGATTTTCGAAGGTCGAGTCAGGGTCGTTACAGTGGTATCAGAGCTGAAGGTTGAGTAAAAACTTTGGCTCAGGATTATAACACATTAGGTGACTCATTAGGGATAGGGTTCAAAATGCCCTAGAATGAGTATCTCTAAGATATCTTGTCCGTATGTCTCAGTAAATTCTCTTACTATCCCCTGATGGTGCGTATGAGTGGAAGAAGAGGACGAGGTAGGGGACATGGGAGTACCACTACAAATGGTCAATACCCTGTAACAACAAGGAACAATCTTTCTCTATCTATCTCTTTTGATCATCATCCGATTTCAATTCTTTGATGGCTTCGTGGCAGCTCCAAAAAGAAGCATTTGGAGTGGTGATGGCCCTACGAATCTTTCTTTATGCTGTTAAAAAAAATTCCTATTTCAAATTCTCTTCAACAGTTTCCTATCAGCTTTTCGATTTTAACTTTAATAAATTTGAAATTTTAATCGGAATATAAATATGAAGTTAAATTGGATTGTATCCATTTGCGTGTTCTTTTAGGGTCCAGATATATTCTACGAATGGTTAGTTATCCCTTCGGACTAACCAATGCACCTGCAATTTTCGTAGACCTGATGACCCGAATATTTCGTGAAGTATTGTATAAGATCATTCTCAAATTTGTTGATAATATTCTGATTTGGTAAGCCAAATATAGAATAGATATTTCGGTTTGATCTGGTAAAACATTTCTCTATCTTTCTATTCTTTGGTTGTCTCCCTGTCTAGCAAATTTCAGGGATGAAATTTTCTTAAGGGGAGAACCTGCAACGATCCCGCTTTTGAGTCGAATTTAAAATGGTAATTTATATAAAATTTTGGATTAAATTGTGAATTTTTTTGAATTTTTCCAAATTAAATAAAACATTTGTTTGTTTATTCATATATATATATATATGTATATAAATTAATTATAAATAGAATTTGATTTAAAATTCAAGAATAAATATTTTGAGAAATAAATTGGATTTGAAAACACTATATTTTAAATTAATGAAAAGTTGTTATAATGTACATATGTAATATATAATTTGAAAGTTATATTTTGAATTTGGTATAAATAATTTTCAAAAGTTGTTTAAAGTTAAATTTATATTTTAAAAGACTTATATATATAATCTATATATGTGTTTATTTATTTATGTGCAATTAAATTTTGAAATCAATATCTTTAAAGTTATAAATGTACATATATGTATAAAAGGAAATGGATTTATCTAAATTGAAAATATAATATAAAAAATTATATAAAAACATATTTAAAACATTAATATATAAACGAAGACAAATGCAAACCATATAATAAGGAAATAAACAAGTGTAACATGTTAAAACATGAAATTAACAAATGTAAGTTAAAGACAACATGAATAACAAGCGTTAGCTTTTGTAATACATGTAAAATACAAGAGGCAAATTGTTTTCTTTTCATTGTTTTAAATAAAAATAGGAAATCAAAGTTATAAATATCAATATACTCCTACACTTCATTTCTTTTTCTATCTTCAACCATAATTCAAAAACCTCAAACCTGGAAAGATCAAAACCAAAAAATAAAAAATAAAACAAACCAGAAATGAAAACCTGAAACAAAACTACAAACCCGATCAAAAGAAAAATCATCTCAGCGATCAAACAAATTCAACCCAGTATTAATTCAAAGCAAATAATCTTCAACCTGAGGCTAAGTTCAACATAATCAAAGTAGCAGATCAAACAATGACTTCAACCTAAACTAGCAAATGAAATTCAAAGATCAACTCAGCTTAAAAAACTAAGCAAGACAAAGATCAAGCTTCAGATTCATCTCAATAATCAAAATCAAGCTTCAACACCAAAATCCAGATCAGATTTTCAAACTCCATACATTTTCCAGGCTCAAAGCCCGTTCTCTGCTTCAATCCAAGGTGAGCAAACCCCTTGAACCTATTATATATCTTGGTGTTTGGATTTATACTTGAAGTTATGATGTGAATATTCTTATATGATTGTGTAAAAATGCTTGAATGTTGTATATATATATATGTATGTAGTTTGTGCGTGTGCATGTCTGTACATGCCTTTGTTCATAGGTTACAGGCATATGTTAAGTTAAAAATTCAAAAATATCACTCCTCAATCTCTTTTAGGATTTGATCTCTAAATGAAATGTGTTAGTATCAACCAGAATTCATTTTTAAAAATAAATTTAAGTGTTTATATTAAGATATTATTTCAAAAATAATACAGTTACAGAGAAAATCAAATACAAGTTAAAATTTGAATACCTAGAAATCATACTTGGGTTTTACCATCAGATTCGCACTGCAAATTCATGATTTTTGATAATCATTTTATGATTTTTAAGTTAGTATATGTCGTGAATTCGTGAGTTGATCAGATTTGGTATTATCATTGATTACCGACGATTGGCGAGGAGATATTGATCGTGATTGATGTCGAAGGTAGCTCCGAGGATGCAGGTTATAGGAAAAATGGCAAGAGAAGTTTTAGGTGGTCAGAGCAGTCAAGCGACGTCGAAATAGAGTTTAAAACAGTTTTTTTCGATGTGAGTTTTCGAGGCAATCTCGTTGTCGATGGTTGATCGAAGGTGATCGCGAAGAGGGGGATCGTCACTGGGGTTCGTGACGATGCTTAGGACGAGGCGGCAGAATTTCCGGTGGGCAAGATCATCGGCGCGAGGCAGTTTGGGTGACTAGGATGAGTTCCAACATTTGATCGAGCAGCTCGATTTTGATTACTTGGCGATTCCGTTGATCTGAGAGGATGGGGTGGTTGGTAAGGATGTCAATGATGTGTTGAAGGTAGCAGGGTTGGTCGGAGATGATCAAGTCGATCGTTGTGCACTGTACACGATAATATCTGGGTTTGTTTGAGCTCGAGGAAGAAAGGTGAGGGTTCGAAGTCATACTCGGGGTAGAGAAGGTTTTGGCTCGGGTTAGTATACGAGTAAGGTTCCAGTTTTTTTTTGGAATTTAAATTAAAATAAAGTTAAAAAGAAAAAGGAAAATAAGAAGAAGGGAGTGACCTGAGATTTGGTTCGGGAAATTTGATAGCTGGCTCGGTTATTTTAATTTTGGGCTTGGGTTTTTGTTAAGTTGAATTAACTAAGTTTTAAAAGGTTAAAATAAGAATGAATTTGGTTAACAAATTTTTGAGGCAAAGTATTAATAAGTTTTTTTTAAAACAAGTTTTCAAGATTTAAATTTAAAAGTTTTAAAAATTGTTGTGTTTAAAAATAACTGTATATTAGTTTATTATTTAATTTAATCCCTAATAGTTTTCAAACATCTTGTTTAAATTAGAGATAAATGGTAAGTAATTAAAGAGTGAATAATGTATATGATTAATTAAAGAATGATTAACATATGTGATTAATTAATATGAGAAATTAAAGAATAATTATTTAAAGGTTAATTACTTAATTAATTAATGGATAATTACTCAATGTAATTAATTTGTGATTTTTTAATATAAGTGATTAAGGATAATCACTTATTGTAATTAATTAAGGATAATTAATTAATTTAAATGGAAATTAATAAAGGGCTAATTAATTAATGTAATTAATTAAGAATAATTAATTTTTTAATGATTAAGGTCTAATTAATCAAGTAATTAAAGAATAACTACTAAATAAAATATATTGAAGATAATTATTTAAATGATTAAGGTTAATTAAATTTGTAATTAATTAAGGATAATTGATTAAGGGTTAATTAATTAATTTATTTAAGGTTAATTAATGTGGTTATTTAAGGGATAATTAATCAATGTAAATAATTAAGGATAATTACTTGAGATGGATAATTAAGGATTGATTACTTAATTCTTATTAATTAAAATAATAGCCAGTGGTTTGTAATTAATTAATATCAGTTAACCAGGATTAGTAATTTATTCATAAGTAATTAATCTAATTAAAAAATTAATCAGGTGATTAATTAATTTGCTTATGGATGAGTGAATTCTATTGAATGCCTTGAATTGTTTGATATCTCTGATGTGTGATGATTCTGTGATGTGATTGTTTTGTATTGAGCTGTGAACTATGGTTTATTTATCTGTGATGATATTACTTGTTTATCTGTGAAAGAAGATAAGTGCTATGGGATTATACCGCTTGTCGATATTGTTGTGTTTGAATTGATGATGGTTGTGATATTTTATTGTTGTGTGTAAAACCCCTGGACTACACCACACATACACAAATATGGATTTCAAGAAAATCTGTTAAGTCACAGATATTTTAATTTTTTTTTAAAAGTTGAATTTTGAGTCCAAATGGTTTGGAAGTGAAATTGAGTTGAATATGAAAAGCTTTTGAAAAGGAAGTTTCGAAATTGATACATATTTCTGTGTGTGTGTGGATTTAAAACCATTTTGAATAAATTGTTTTGGGAGTTGAACTTTATTCAAATAGAACTTGTCGAGAATACGGTAGTTCGCTGATTTTTCAATGTATACTTTGAAAGGCTATAACTGGAGTAAATATAATCAGATTTTCCCGTAATGAAAAGCATTTGTTTTCAAATAATAATGGCTTTCGTATTAAGAAAGGATTTCCAGTTTTGTTGAAAGGATTTCAAGTTATTGGTCAAACAAATTGGAAATAATTTTGAAAGCTATGAATGAATCTTTGTTAAAGATTGGTGAACTTTGTTTTCAAATTTAAGAGGACCTTCAAGATGAATCTTTTGTTTAAAAGATCAAAAGTGGAAATTTGTTTAGACCATTCAAAATGAAAGGTTTTGGGCTTAAGGTTGTGACTTAACTAAGATCCCAATATATTCATATGCTTTTTAAAAAAGCGCTCATTATTCTGTTTAGCCGGGAGAGGACTTTATGCCATAAAATCCATATGTATGACATTACACTTTGAGATGTAAAGGTGGTTTCTATCAAATACATTTCTGTTTGGTAGCGGAGAATTTATTCTCTTAGCTTAACACCCTTCTCGGAGACGTACGAGCTCAGAGGTTATGTTGTCGATGTTTACTAGTGATATTTGGTAATATGGCATGCCAAGCGCTGCTGATCATTTGTTGATCAAAGCATGGCTTTTGTGAAAAGCATAGCTTTGTGGACGAGACTTTGTCGAACTTCACAACCCAGAAATGGTCGAAACAGGAAGAATGCGGCAAGGTTATGAGGGTCACTCCCTTTAGGGTATGTGCATTTCCTTCTGGATAAAAAGTGGTATCATGGTATGGAGCCCAAATACTTAACTTATGTGGTTGTTGGAATTTGTTGGTGTTGAGGATCCTCGGATAAAGGTCTGTGACGACCAGGGAATGGCACTCGTGACAGTTAGTTACCTAGTTACAGAGGTAACCCGGTCTTGTGTTGGCAAAGAGCTGGTTAAGTTCTTGGGGCGTCCCTCCAGACGCGTATCCATTCGGTGGGGAAGTTACTTCGCCTGACCATTATTGGAAATCCAATCATCCAATGCATGCACTATATGGTTTTAGTTATAGAACCTGCCTTCTAATACGGTAGCTATAATAGGCATACTATAATGGTACGTATGCTGGCTAAGATCAATATTATACTTTCGAAATGTTTTCTACACTATGCACTAATAATAATATCAAAAGGATTTTGCGTATCAAGCATGTTTGACTATCATAAGGAGAAATCTCCCCCAAGTTTGCGATTGCATTGTGTGTGTGCCAGGAGGCCTTATGGTAGTTTCATTTTTCAAAAAGCATAGCGGATTTCGTTTTCTTTTTGTTTGTTTTGTTCAAATAAAACTGTTTTTGTTTGCTCACACTAATCTCATGATTAACCTAGAGTTTATTATTCACTTTCTAAACTCTGGGTTCCCATAATTTTCCACATGGGCAACCAAGAGTCAGGTTTTCAGATAATCAAATAGTAGATGTAGCTTTTGAAAACCTTTGGAGTCTTTGGTTTGGCGATCGCATTGTGTTTCGAGTTCAGCATTGTGGTGGTTCGATCTTCTGGTTCAGAATCTTTGGAATTTGGCATTGAAGATGTTGTTTTCTGCTGCTATTGCTGGTGTTTTCTGCTGCGTTTTCCGCTATTGTATCTATCTCTGATAAATGTTGATCATTTCATTTGTATCATTGTTATATCAAATGTTGTGTTTCAATAAAATTATTCACTTGTTTCCACTGTGTTGTTATTCACCTAATGTTGTTATAAGCTCCGGCGAACCAGACTCAACGTTTGAATCTGCGGCATTCGAATACATGTGATGTATTTAGGTGTCGATTTTTGAAGGTCGAGTCAGGGTCATTACAGATTGACATAAATAATAACAAATTTTGGACTTAAAAGGATGGTCAAAAATAATTGAACATAGAAAAGAGAACAAGGAAGATCTCCAAGCGATTAAGGAAATAGTTAAAATATTTGAATTAAAAACAATGGAAAAGAGAAGTTTTTCCAACAATGACTAGGAGGGTGCGGCCCCCTCATCGAAAGTATACCTCTAGAAATATGCTTGAGAGCCATGGTGGCTCTCGGAAACCTCCAAGTCGGACCCTGCTAACTATTACTTGGAATCTGAGTATTTCACATCTCATTGCGCAACACCGAATCCAATGTTGAGTAGATGTGAAAATACCTTAATGGGAGCAGCCCCGCATAGCTTGGCCCCCACTCCCTCTTTGAGTTTAGTCATTTCCGACAAAGGATAACAAGGTTCAAATGAGCAACGGATCATCATAGAGTGATGAAATAAAAAGAAGAAAGCAGAATCAAAGTCGATAGTTGATAAATCAACTATCGGGAATGGTAAGTTGGTTGTTTTCACTTGCGCTTGATTTTCAATCACAATACTTTTAAAGATAGTTTAAAAAATCAATCTTTAAAATATTCTTCAGAAAGGGAAAATATCAAAACATTATTGTTATAAACCCAAAAAAATTTACGCTTAGCTTTATTTGATACAATTTTTTTAAAAGATCTTCTTGTCTATATACTATCGTGTATAAATTTTAAAACAATATTTATTACCCACAAAGATAATAAATAAATTAAATTTCTTTTACAAATTAAAAAAAATGTTAATCATCCTAAGGTAATTTCATATCCATTTATAACTTTAAGATCGCATTAAATTTCCCGAAGAAAATAAATCTAATTTAAAATCCCTTTTATGAATTTAAACCAACATTACTTATCTTGAAAGATAATTAATCCAATTTATAATCTCTTTTAATAAATCAATCGATTATCTTTATTTAAACGTCTAATTATCACTTTTAGTTAATCAATAAATTAACTTTAAAGCACTAAGTCAATTAATTCACTTTAAAACACTTTCATTAAACTAACTTTAATCACTTTTATTAAATAAATAAATTAACTTAAATACCTTTGTTACATTAATTAATTAACTTTAAATATCATTATTAAAATGATTATTTATATTCAAATATCATTAATTAGAATAAGTAATTAAATTTCAAATAGCACTACTAAAAAATGATGAAATAAATTCAAATATCATTAATTAAAATGTTAAATTAGGTGTAAATATTATTAATTAAATTGATTTGCTACTTTTAAAATATCATTAATTAAAATGATTATTAAACTCAAACATCATTAATTAAAATATTTAATTTTAAATATCATAAATTAATATAAATAATTAAATTTAAACATCTTTAGTTAAAACGATTTATTAACTAAAGACATCCAAACTTAAAATGATTACTTAAATTCAAATATCATTAATCAAAATGATTTAATTAATTTAAATATCATTAATCAAAATGATTAATGATTTTAAATTTCTATTTTGTGAAAATACAATCTCAAGGCAACACAGTCGAAGGGTTTAGGAGATTATATTCAATAATTGATGTTATAGCGAAAATTGCTATAACAACACTTAAATAATTTAAATAGAAGGTCGTGATTAATTGTAACTAAACATCAATATAAGCAGCATAAGGACATAAACAACAATTATTCGTGAGAAACCCCTTAGGGTCTCTATAAATATTCTCTGTAAAATAATGGTTACAGATAATATATAATAAATGGGTTCACAGCAAACAATTTAATATGTCGTCCGTTTTCCAAAATGGGAATTTTAACCAAACAAACAATCAAACAACAATAATGTCTAAACTATCAACCATGCACTCAACAATAAATTTATAGCATTGTAGATATCATATAACTAATCTATAGGTGAGTAAACTCACAGAAATTTCAGTTATTGCCGAAGTGTTCTGGTTCGAACTAAATTCGAACGGGCATTCGATTTCAGCATAAAATTCTACAAGCTCCAATCTTCACCAATCCAATTCTAAAGTATAGAGATCGTCATTACGAATCCAACACAACTGGCCACGTTTGGTTTGGACCTTGTATGAGCAAGATACAATTTTTATAAAATTTTGAATTAATCGAATTAATTAATTTCTAAATTACCCTTAATTCCCAATTTAAACCATCTTCTCCCTCCTCAATATCAAAACTTGTACAGCAAATAACAACACCCCCAATATGTGCATGCTCAAACTAAGATATGGAGCTCCATACCTCCTTTTGATGAGTCGTCTTCGCTGTCATTCCTCCCTCTCTGATCTCCACGCGCCCATATCCAGAAGTCCATGCCTGGCTTGCTCAAATTAATTGCGACTTGGGCCTATTAGAGCATTGTAGCTTGATGTCACTTCTCAGCACGGTCGATCGTACTACCCCAAAGAATAGCTACTCACTCGCCTTTGTCCCCTAAGCTCAATTCCACACTCGAATCAAGCTAACTCCCTCTTCAATGTCAGAAATCTCAAATCTTAAACCCTGTACCTATATGTCGATTTCGCCTATTCAATATCGAGCTCAACAAAATGGATACAGAATCGTAGAGCTCCTCGATACGATCTCAAAGAAGTTCGTATGGTGATTCTTATGGAGTATAGGATTTGATTTCAATTTTATTATATATGCGACTATTATGTTTTCTTGCTCACTATGAATGAAGAACAAAAGTAGAGATATAATGCAAGAAAACATATTTGTGCACGTTAATACTAATATGTTTTTTTAAAATAATTTTTTTTGGGGTATGACGCTATAGAATATCACGTTTGCATATGGACCCAATTGACCAAAATAAAAAATGATTATGCACCAAAATAAGACACGATCATAAATCAATAGTCAAATAAACATTGTGAACTTTCACATATATCATCATTTTATACCCAATCATCGATTTTTATCCGATATGTTTATTATTGCAAATAAATATACAAATTGAATTTACTAATATTTTGATTAATTAAAAGGAGTTAAAAAGATTATCATATCCATTTAATTAATATTTAATTCATAATTCAAATATTTAAATGATCACTATATTTGAATTCAAGTTATTAGTTTCCAAAATTTAATTATTTAAATATCTAAATAATTAAATATTAAAAATCCAATGGCCAAAATTCTGGGTTGTTATATTTTCTCCCTTAAAAAAATTTCGTTCCCAAAATTTATAAGGAAGAAAATGACTCCAGATCCTTAAGCTTAAAACTATTTGTTAAAATTAATTATTGAACTTATTATTTAATTAATTCCCAGATACCATGGAAAATTTCGGTAGCACCTTCTTGGTGCGGCTCGAACAAAAAAACTACAAATTGCCACTATGGGGCTAAACTAACAAAAGAAAACAAAAGCGAAGTGGCCTCTCATATCTGGGGCATAAAACCATCTACCAATTTAAATTTCTAAATCTATTACATACCTTTTTGCATTCAATTTATATTTTGCAAGCGGTTTACTATCTTGATGCAAATGTAGGTGCGCAAGAAGTCATGTAGAAATCTCTTGCTTCCCTGTACTTGCATAATCCAAAAGAGTCATATTGATAAATGATAAATATACTAATTATCTCAATCATAATCTCAAACAGAATGCATAAATATACATGCAACCAAAAGCAACATATCAACCATATGCAACAAAATACAAAGAATTCTCTATAACAAATGCTAGGCATCCAATATTTTCAAAAGATAAATTTAGAATTAAATGCCCGAGTTTTATATTCAAAAATATTTTATAAAACTCCCTCAAAAAGAAATATATCAAAACTAGATCCTATATGAATAGGAGGGTGCGTCCCCCTTTCAAGCATGGTATAGCTCTAAACAAAAACTATGGTGCTTCTAGTTGTATTCTGGTACCTCCTAAAAACAATAGAGTAAATACACCTAACAAGTCCCAAAATGAGGGAAAATCCCAACCGCACTTTGGTTTTAGTCATTCATCGCAATAAGTAAAAATACTTGTAAAACAGTTTGCAAATATTTATTGGAACAAATTCCAATTGTTATCAAAATAATAATATTTCTCAAATACTTCAAATCATACTATTATTATTTCTATTCACAAGTATTCCAAAATATTCTTTTAAAACAATTTTAAAACCATCGGGATTTAAGTCCTAATAAACAACAATTTAAAAACCTCCATATTTAAATTCAAATTTTATAAACTATGGTATGTAAATCACATATCAAATCATATCAAATCAAATTCTGTATAGGAATAAACTAATACCATCAATCAATCAAATTCCATAAGAGAAAAATCTAACACTTAACATTATTATAAAATGTCAAATGACTAACAATCAGATTTAGAATTTTGCTTATGTTCACAACTTTCTTAAGTCACATGCTAAGTATACAATTATACTTAATTCCATATTATATACATAAATCATCGATACTCTATATTTTTTCTGATTACTTGCTAGGTAGATAGACTTCTACTTTCGAACAAGTATCACTCACTCGACCTCCCTTAGAGCGGACTCCGATCAAGTTTCTTGATTAGAAACTTTTATTCTCCTAGAATAGCCATATTCTGTGATACAAAACTTCAATATCATGTCGATAATCCGAATCAAGTGTTCGTTGATAAGGATCAAGTAAGAAATCCTTTTTCAGACTGGTAAGAATCATTCGAAGTTATGTATTCGAATCCTAGATCAAGAACCGCACGAATAAAATGATTTACCATAATTTACATACTTAATTTGATTGGTTTCTTAATCATATCAATCTCTTTCTAAATCACTTATATTTTCCATTTAGTATGTTATTGAACTCAAAAATTATTTTATGAACTACTTCATAAGTTTTGACCTAAGTTTATAAATATTTTACAAAGACAATTCTTTATAAAACAACAAATAAAAGCTTACTCTATTTTATTTACTTGTATAATACTCTTCTAGGTGTCAAGAGTATAAACAAAACACCAATTTTATTTTATTTGTTTGTTATTAACTTTTCTTTTTCGTAAAATTTAATTGGAAGTCCAAACACAATACGGTTCTTTAAAACTGAGTCAACCCTTCGACCGCTTTACCTTTGAGTGCTCTAAGGTAAAATGTTCATGGGTTGGCTCAATATCACTAAATAATTTACACAACTTATTTAGTTAAAAAAAACCATGGTTTTAATTAAATAAATTTACCAAAACATTTCTATCTAATTTGACCCATTTAAAACTTGAGTTAAATTATCTCTTTTCTATCCAAGAGTTTTAAAATTTTCATTTATCAAATTTTTATTCAAAATGACTTTTATTTTAAACTGGCTTCCTTTAAGGAAACATAAGACTAATTACCCATATTTTTACTTCAAAACCCTTTTTGAAATCATACTACTTATATTTCTTTACGAAACAACTTCAAACAATTTATTTACCAAAACTCACTTTAGGTTTGTCTTGATTTGCACTCATTTCGATCGCACAATAATAAAGAGAATAATTTACTAAGTGCCCCAACAACGTTCGCCTAAGCAAATATCTGATCATCACTTAGAAAATTATTCAGATTACCACAAAACTAATTGAGACAATTTCCTTCGAATTACCCTAAAGAAAATGCATTCCCTTTAAAATTTATCTTCCAATTTTTTTATATATAGAAATACTTTCAAGTAATGCTACTATATTTTTTCCAAAACCTTTCAAAATTATTTCAAACGACTTCGAGGTTTAAATTAAAAAATTATTTTTAGAACAGAGTTTATAAATCAAATTTATATACAATTACCTTTACATAAAATCGTTTCACATTATAACAATTCTCCTTAATTATAATAAAATTTTCTCAAATATTTATTCTCTAAATGTCTTATCCTACCATTTACATTATTTTGAACAACCTTTATTAAAAGATTACTTTAACTTAACATTTACTCTGAACACGTTATAGTTAAATTGTGAAAACTAATTCACAAGGGGTTTGTTTTAAAGTACTTACAATTATCAAACAATATATGCTCGTAAACTAGTTGAGCATGGATTAACAATCAATAAACAATAGTCAATGCTCTTAAATTATCCAAACATGACAAATCAAATAATAATGATAATAAAGGAGTATTATCATTAACAAACAAACAATATAAATAATTATATGAATTTGAAAATTATTCCTTTAATATATAAAAATAGAGGAAAAATGTGCCGTTTACCAAAATTTCAAAAATCAATATCCTATCTGTTTGTCTTCTTCAAGCATGTAGAAATCTCTATCGATACCGTGGCATCCCACATATTAACCAGTATTCATAAACATCTCATCGGATCAATCAACACAATACGTTTTTATAACAATAACAAATACGCACTGGTATTTATAATAATCTTGAACTCATTCTAGGTGGTCACTTACCCTTTCTCTAATGAGTTACTCATTCTAGGGCATTACTAACCCTATCTCTAATGAGCCATACCCCACCAAAACCAAGGTTCTCGCTTAATCGTTATCTCTAATACCAAATTGTAACGACCCGCTATTTCGACCATCAAAAGTCGACACTGAATACATTCACGATATTCAAATGCCAAACATCCAATCGACAGAAAGGAAGATTGCTAGGGTAAAAAAAAAGAACAGAGAATGGGGAAATTATAATCTCACAGCAGAATCGACAACATATAATATAACAAAGACGGTAAAACTATCACACCAAAATATAGAATACATCAGAGTTAAAAGCAGACCCGATCAGCTGGAAGGTTATAAAATTCCGACCTGACAATTCCTGATAGGTATACCATATAATACAACAGAAAATAAAACACTATGATATGTGAACATCCAACTATTCTCCAATAACTCCATATTACCAAAGCCAACCTTGGAAAAACTCAGTCTTACCTGAACATTATAATTAATAACACTCGGGTTAGTCTGGAAAATCAACGTGTGAAAACTTAAGTAATATGATGAACATATAAAAAATTTGTAAGACTGTGCCTATAATGCAAAGTGGGCTTTTACCTCACAAGAATAGTAGATGAAGAAATGGAAAACAAATTAAAACAACAATATAATCATGAAGAATGGGAATAAACAACAGAAACAATCTAAATACAAAGGGTGGGTACTAGTAAGAACAAATTCCATACTGAATGTATGGAATAAATAATATCAAATTCCAGACTTAGAAGAATGGTCACAAATAATTGAACATAGAGAAGAGCACAAGCTAGTTCTCCATTCAATTAAGGAAACAAGTCAAAGATTTGAATTAACAACGATGAAAAAGAAAAGTTTTTCCAATAATGACTATGAGGGTGCGCCTCTTTATTGAAAGTATACCTCTAGAAACATACTTGAGAACTCTTATGGCTCTCGGAAACCTCCAAGACGGACCCCACCAACCGTTATCGAGAATCCAGGTATTTCATGTCGCATTACACAACACCGAATGTAATCTAGAGTGGATGTGAACATACCACAATGGGAGCAACATCACATAGCTTGGCCCCACTGTCTCTTTGAGTTTAGTCATTTTCGACAAAGGATAACAATGCCCAAATGAGAAACACATCGTCATAGAGTGACAAAATAAGAAGAAAGCATAATCAAAGTAAATAGTCGATAAATCAGTTGTCGGGAATGATAAGTTTGTTGTTTTCACTTACGCTTGATTTCAATCACAATACTTTTAAAGACATTTTAAAAAACAATCTTAAAAATATTCTTAAAAAGTGAAAATTATATTTTGTAGTATTAAAACCAAGGTCAAAAAAAATGTCAAAACATTGTTATTTTAAACCCAAAATAATTTACACTTAGCTTTATTCGAAACAATTCTTTTTAAAAGATCTTCTTATTTATAAACTATCATGCATGAATTTTAAAACAATATTTATTACCCCAAAGATAATAAATAATTTAAATTTGTTTTACAAATTAAAAAAATGTTAATCATCTTGAAGGGTAATTTATAATATACCTTTATAACTTTAAAATCACATTAAGTTTCGCTCGAACTTAAAATCCCTTTTATAAATTTAAACCAGCATCAATTATCCCGAAAGATAATTAATCCAATTTATAATATCTTTTAATAAATCGATCAATTATCTTTATTTTAACAGTTAATTATTTCTAAAACACTTTTACTTAATCAATAAATTAAACTTTAAAACACTAAATCAGTCAATTCACTTTAAAACACTTTCATTAACTTTAATCACTTTTATTAAATAAATAAATTAACTTAAATACCTCTATTAAATTGATTAAATAACTTTAAATATCAGTAGCTAAAATGATTATCTACATTCAAATATCATTAATTAGAATAGTACTTAAATTTCAAATATCATTACTTAAAATGATTAACCAAATTAAAATATCCTTAATTAAAATGTTAAATTAGGTTTAAACGTTGTTAATTAAATTGATTTGCTACCTTTAAAACATCATTCATTAAAATGATTAATTTCAAATATACTGAATTAAAATGCTTAATTAAATTTAAACATCTTTAGTTTAAACAATTTATTAACTTAGGACATCCTCACTTAAAATGACTCCTAAAATTCAAATATCATTGATTAAAATGATTTAATTAATTTAAATATCATTAATCAAAATAATTAATGAATTTAAATATCTATTTTGTAAAAATACAAGCTCAAGGCAATAAATATGTAGGGTTTAGGAGATGATATTCAATGATTAACATTATAATTAAAATTGCTATAACAACACTTAAGCAATTTAAATAGAAGATCACGATTAATTACAACTAAACATCAATATAAGTAGCATAAGGAAATAAATATAATTATTGGCGAGAAACCCCTTAGTGTTTCTCTACAAATATTCCCTGCAAAATAATGATTACAGACAATATATAATCATATGGGGTCACAAAAATTAAGTTAATATGTCATCCATTTTCCAAAACGGGATTTTCAACCAACAATCAAACAAAAACAACGTCTAAACTATCAACCAAGCATTCAACAATAAAATTATAGCAACGTAGATATTATATAGCTAAATTAAAGGTGAGTAAACTCATAGATATTCCAGTTATTAACGAAGTGTTCTGGTTAGAACTAAAATCGAACGGGCATTCGTTTTTACCTCAAATTTCTACAAGGTCAAACTTCACCAATCTAATTCCAAAGTGTAGATATCGTCGTTACGAATCCTACGCGATTGATCACGTTTGATTTGGACCTTGTATGAACAAGATATAATTTTTTATAAGATTTTGAATTAATCAAATTAATTAATAACTTAATTAATTTTTTAATTAACCTTTATACCCAATTTAAAGCATCTTCTCCCTCCCGAATATCAAAACATGCATAGCAAATAGCAACCACCCCAAGACATTCATGCTCAAACCAAGATAAGAAGCTTCGGACCTTCTTTTGATGAGCAGTTTTCGCTATTGCTCCTCCCTATCCAATCTCGACGCTCCCATACCCAGAAATCCACACATGGATTGCTTAAATTAATCGTGACCTAGGCATATTCAAGCACTGTAGCTCAATGTTGCTTCCCACCATGGTTAATCGGACCACCCCAAACGTAGCTACTCGCTTGCCTTCGTCCCCCAAGCTCAATTCCACACTCGAATCAAGCCAACTCCCTCTACAACGTTACAAATATCAAATCTTAAACACACTACCCAAATGTTGATCTTGCCTATTCGACATCGCATGCAACAAAACAGATACATAATTGTAGAGCTCCTCAATATGATCTCAAAGAAATTCGTTTGGTGAATTTTAGTCAGGTATAGGGTTTGATTTTGGTTTTAATACATATGCAACCATTATGTTTTCTTGCCTTATTGTCAACGAAGAACAAAAGCAGAGAGACAAGGTAAGAAAACATGTTTATGTGCATTAGTACTAATATGTTTGTTTTTAAATAATTTTTTTTTTTGGGTACAATGCTATAGAATATCACGTTCGCGTATGGACCGCAAATGGTCGAAATAAAAATATAATCATGATCTAAAATGCAACACAATCACAAACAAACTATAAAATATACAAATTATTTTATTTTGTGTAATTTCACAAATATCAACCTTTTGTATCTTTGATCCAATTATCGATATTTATCTGATCTGTTTATTATTGCCAAAAAAATTTACAAATTGACTTACCAATATTATTTATTAATTAAAAGGAGTTAAAAGATTATTAAATCCACTTAATTAATATTTAATTCATAATAAAATATTTAAGCGATGATTATATTTGAATTCAAGTTATTAAATTCCAAATTCCAATTATTTGACAATTTAAAATTGATTAAATATTAAAAATTCATTGGCCAAAATTCTGGGTTGTTTTAGGGTGGATAGTGTTTTATAACTTTTATGAAACTTTTTAACTTATTTCAATATTTGAATAAAAAAACAGATAATCAATCACAAATGTATATGCTAGCAGGCAATCACAAAGATATATATAAGCAGTAAAGTAAAGTAATGAGTTAGAGAGATGACGCCGAGAATTTTATACCGGTTCGGATTTCTTCTACATCCAACACCGTACAATTTCTTATATAGATTTCTTTTCAATTGCCTAATTAGAACAAGTAGCAAGCAAACCAAAACACGGTCTCAATTTTATGGCAACGAGATACACCCTCTAGATTTTCGAGATCAAGATAGACTCATTTGATTTAAACGGGCAACAAGATCATTCACTTGAATTATATAGGCAACAAGCACACTCACTTGATTTGAATGGGCAATAAGCACACCTAAACAAATAGTAGTAAAGAGTTGTTGGTTTCCATTTCCAAATACAAATATCTGTAATTTATATACAAGATATTATATAGCCCGTTTGAATGTACTATGATCTTTGAATTGATGAGAGAATACATGAAGATAAGTGGGTAACATTTAGAGAGTGAAGTAAGGTCTAATTTTGAAAGAAGATGCAGTGAGAGTTCAGAGTAAGAAGAAGATAGAAAAGTTAGGTAAAAATTCATTTTCTAAGCCTTTATAAGTGTTTGAAAAGATATGTCTATTCGTGAAAAGATGTAACAAACAATCGCAATTTTTTAAAATTAAAAAGCGTCTTTTTACTGGTTTAAACAGTGTATAAAAGGATGTGTCTATTTGTGAAGAGGTGTGATCAAAAATCATAACTTTTCAAAATTTAAAATCCATCTCTCCAATGATCTATATGTTGACATATCTATGTAGCATATGTCGACATACATATGTATGTTTTTGAGAAATAAAAACTCTTTTAAGTTGTTGCAAATTCTTGAACTCTTTTAAAATAATGTAACCGTAGTTTCTAGAATATTTTAGTATAAAAACCTTTATAAAACTTTTGTAAAAATGTATATTTTGAATATAAAATAATTTTTTTTGATAATACAATAATAATAAATATTTAATAAGAAAGTATTCAATGAATAAAATGGTTGCTATCTAAGGACTTTGACAAATTATTATGATGTTTATTTACTATAAACTATAGTTTTGAACTGTTCTTATCTTCATCTCTAAACTCATGAGTCTTCAATTATTTTGATCATCTCTAAATCTTGATCTCTAATCTTTTTACTGACCAGTCTTCAAACTCAATTATCACGTACTCGTATACATCTATATAATATCCTATAAAAATACTCAATACAACTTGGGAAAACATTCGTACCTATATTTATATAGTTGTTTCCATCAAAATCAATATCTATGGAATTAATGGTCTCCCCCTTTTTGACGATGATATCCATGTAAACGTAGTTGATATTATGTAACTCCTTCTAAATTGGTTAGCTCCCCTATTTTGAATAACTCCCCCTCAGCCTATGCATATTTTATACTTTTCTCCCCCTTCGTCATCAACAAAAATGGGTATAAAAAATAGACTCCTCTTGAATATGACATATTTACATGATGATGCTTGTATTTGGAATCAAAATAAATAATAGCTATAGAATATTTTTGAGAAACAACAATATAAATACAATTATATATATACATGATGATTACCATATCAAACAGTTTATTTAGAAGCAAACCAAACTATTTTACTATATTTTACACATATTATCCACCCAAATCATGCAAATGTACGAATTAATAAACTAAACCTGTAATAAAAAATAAAGTAAAATACTTATATTTTCTTGGGAACTTCGACCCACCCTTCTAATCAAAAGATAAGACTGGTATTGATAACTTACCAATCTTCATTGCCCACTTTTGCTTTAGAGTTTGAGCATTCCAACGTGAACTTGTTTGGTGAAAATAGAAATGAAATGACGGAGAGAGTCGAATTATTTTTCTTGTTCTTCGATCATTTTCATTTAACTCAGCTCCAAGTGTTGTTGATTGCGTAGAATAAAGCAAAAGGCATTCTTAAAAGATTGGAGAGTTTCTTCTAAATTTTCACTAGGTTTTCGACTTGAAAAATTTGTGTTGGAATCCATTTTTATGAAAAGAGATGAGTGGAGAGGAGTAGAATAAGAAGATGAATTAATTTTTGAGTTCTTCTAGAAGAAATGGGCTTTTATAGAAGTGAAAAGCCAGATTGATAGTTAGTCCCCCAAGTAAATAGCTAACTTTTGAATATTTTAAGAAAACCAGAAAAACTGTCAGTTAGATGTCAACATACCTATGTACTATATGCCGACGTATATGCAGAAATTTGCATATTTCTAGTTTTTGTTTTAATTTTTGTTTATATTTTATACTTTCTCCATTTTTGAATTCTAGAGAACATAAGAACACTACTGAACAACAAAATTAAATTTCTAAGTAATTTCATTAATGTGAAAGAGAAGTACATGGATATAATTGAAAAATACATGAAAATAACATGAAATAAGAGTAGAAAAACATACGATTAAGAGATATAAAGATAGATAAAAGATCTAAAAAGATTAATGATAATGAAGAAGAGTTTCCACCAAGTTTCCTAATGATTTTCCCAAAGTTCTTGTCCACTTTGTTCGAGAGAGAAGTGAACTTATTACCAAAGGAAAATGTAAGCTTTTATTGATTATTGAGAAGCTTTTTTTTGGTTCTTGAAGATTTCTTTGTTGTAATAGCGGGATGGTTTGTCAAAGCTTTCTAGGGAAGTGTCTATTTCCTCCTCCTCTTCTTCCTGCTCTTCCTCCTCTTTAGTTTCCAATCCATCATTTTCTTCTTCTTCTTCTAGAATCTCTTCCTCTTCTTCCCTTGCTAATCTCTCTTCCTTTTCAGTAAGAGATCCATAAGCCTTGATTTTTAGAGGGATGTGCATAAGCGAGAGGTTGGTTTTGTCAAAAACTTTATAAGGCAAAATATTTTCTCCTCTTAAGTCAATATCAAAATAATTGAAAGTTCTAGTAAGATACACACAACGACAAAATGTGTTTTCGTGTCTAGAGATTTTCTTTTAAACGAAGTCATCCAAAATTACTTGAGCCCAATTTATATCACACTTTCCAAAAATAGCAAAAGGAGCTTTGAAGATTTTTTAACTCGGGTTATTTTAATTCCACGTCCTCGGTGTAATACTTTGTTGTAAAATAAGACTCATTATTCTTGCTTTAAACCTAAGATTTTTGCCTTTAAAACCATACTCTTTATTATTAGAAAACATAGAGTGCATAATTTCTCTATTACCCTAATCAGTTACAAAAGCGGAGAGGTCATTTCCACTAACTTTACAACTAAGAATTTGACAAAGAATTTCACAATCCAAAACAACAATAGCATCTTTGACACCACTCCCATATTCGACCTTCTTCACCTTGAAAATATTTCCATTTAAATTTGCATAAAACATTTCAACCAAACCGGAATAGTAATCAAAATCATTTTAAGATAAATTGGTTAAACCAAAAATATGATTTTCTAAAGCAAGATCTTGTAAATCATAAGAATAAAGTTCATTAAAATTTGCATGCTCAATATAAGTTTCAACGAACTCTTGATCATTATAAAGTTGACTTTTACCTTTTTGGTAATCCTAGTAACTTTAGATGAGGAGGATTGATATGAGGAAGATATTTTTGATCTGTTCCAGAGAGAGAATGGAGAATAATTATTGAAAGTTGAAATTATTTGCATGTAGAAGATGAGATTAGATAGAGTGAATAAATAGAGATTGAATAGCCATATGACAGCTGAAAAGGTGGCAATTCAAAATTTGAAATTAATGCAAAAGAGGGAGTTTTAAATGTTTGAATTTAAAAAAGATTATCAAAATTCTGCCAGGTATGTCGGCATACCCATGTGACATATGTCGACATATTGGCCGAAATTTCAAAAATAATAAACATTTATATTAGATACCCACACATACATATTCATAGTTACTTACACACACACACACAAATATGTACATACATCCATAGTCTGCGAGTGCGGCGCAGTGGAAAAGATGCTTAAGTTCTAGTAAAAAGACCCGGGTTCGATTCCCACACCGCGTTTCTCTATCCTATATAAATTTACCGGGGAGTATAGGGGTTTGGATCAGCAGACAGCTTTACTATACCTTCCTCCGGAGTTTACCGGTCTGTCGGGTTCTCCTAGGTTTTCAAAAAAAATCTATATATACATAAGTTTAAATAAATTTATATTTATATATACTTATTATTGTTATATTCCTAATTTTTCAAAAAGAAATAACAAAATAACAAAAAATATGAAATGTAAAAGGTACCCATTTTGCTATTTTCTTTGTCCCTTCTGATTAATCTTCCATCACTATGAAACATATATTAATATTTTCTATATTTGGTTCGTTGTCCCTTCATGCAGTATCAGAATCGTCCAACGTTGCATTGTAAGCCTTTCTTTTCTTTTTGAATGAATTAATGTTTGGTGTTTTCTTTTGGTATGTGTAATCTCTTTGTAGATAACCAGATTCATCATAATCGTAAAACTTAAAAACATTTCCATTTTTGAATTTATGTTTTTAGTTTTTCAAAAGTTGTTCATCTTTCTATACTTTATGAATTTTCTAAATTTTCAAGTCATAAGAGAAATCTCTTCATCATTACCATCATCATCTGAATCCTAATCATCAGGTTTAGCATTGAATGCAATTGATTTCTTTTCGATTGCCTTGCTTTCCTTTCTACCATGCAATTGCTTTATAGGACATTAGATTACCAACCAACTCTTTAATTTTCAATATACTAACACCGTTAACTTCCTCTATTTCTAATGTCTTTTGATCAAGTTTCAAAGATGGTAAACTAAGAATTTTTAACTTGATGCTCCTTGGAGAAATTTTTACCTAATGATACTATTGAATGAACTATATCTTGAAATCCAAAATACATATCAGAAATAGACTCATTTGGTTTCATTTTGATTAGTTAAAACTAGTTATTTAGCATAGAAATCTAGTTTTTTTTATTTTGTTAGTACCCTCATGTTTAACTTCCAATGTTCTCCAAATTCCATATGAAGACATATAAATAGAAACTCGATAAAATTCATTTTTATCTAATGAACAAAATAAAATATTCATGGCCTTAGAATTATTAAGTGCTCATTTTTTTTGTTTGGTGTCTATGCTGAGTATTAATTTTGGGGTTCAATGTACTCATTCTATGAATACTCCAAATATCTAAACTATTAGATTGTAAATAAATTTTCATTTTACAGGACCAATAAGTATAGTTACTACAGTTAAATTGAGGTGGTCTAATAGTTGATTGTCCTTTAACAAAGGTGTTAAAAAATGTACTATTAGTGTTATTTTCTATTTATAATTTTCAAATATCAAATAATGAGTTTTTGAAAACTTACAGCTCTGATACCAAATATGGGGAATGTTGTAGTGGCCGGTGAACTAATCATAAGGCTATTTTAACACTAGAAAGAGGGTGAATAGTGTTTTATAACTTTTATGGAATTTTTTACTTATTTTAATATTTGAATCAAAACACACATAATCAATCACAAATTACATATAAGCAGTAAAGTAATGAGTTAAAGAGAGGACACCAGAAATTTTATACTGGTTTGAATTTCTCCTACATCCAATCCAGTACAATTTCTTGTACAGATTTCTTTTCAATTACATATTTTGAATAGGTAGTAATTAAACCAGAATATAGTATTAATTTCAAGGCGATGAGACACACCCTCCTGATTTCTAAGTTCATGATAGGCTCTTTTGATTTAATTGGGTAACAAGATCACCCACTGATTTGAATGGGCAAAAGGAAAACCCACTTGATTTGAACGAGTTACATGCACGCCGAAATAAATATTAGTAGAGATTTGTTGATTTTGAAATACAAATAGTTGTACTTTGGTTACAAGATATCCTACAGCCCTTTTGATAGTACTTTGTTCTTTGAATTGATTAGAGAATAAGTGCAGATAAGTGGGTAGTTTTTTGAGAGTAAAGTAGAGATTGAATTTGAGAAAATATATAGTGAGAGTTCAGAGTGAGAAGAAGATAGAAATATTAGTTAAAAAATTCATTTTCTAACCTTTGTATAGTGTTTAAAAAAATGTGTCTATTCATGAAAAGATATAAATCACAACATTTTAAAATTAAAAATACATCTTTTCACTAGTTTAAACAGTGTCTAAAAGGATATGTCTCTTCGTGAAGAGATGTGATCAAAAACATAACTTTTTAAAATTTAAAAGTCATCTTCTAATGGTCTATATGTTAACATATCTATGTAGCATATATCGACATACATATATATGTTTGAAAAACATATATATCTCTTTTAAGATGCTGCAAAATTCTTAAATTCTTGTAAAATTATTTAAGCATAGATTCTAAAATATTTTAATATGAAAACCTTTATAAATTTTTTGTAAAAATATATATTTTGAATATAAATATATATTTTTATAATAAAATAATAACAAATATTAATAAGAAAGTATTTAAAGAATCAAATGGTCACTATCCAAGGACTTTGACAAATTATTCTAATGTTTATTCACTATAAACTATAATCTTGAACTTTTTTTATCTTCATCTCTAAACACACGAATCTTTAATTATCTTGATCATCTCTGAATCATGACTCTAGTCTTTTTATTGATCATTTTTTAAACTCGATTATCTTGTACTTGTATATACCTGTATAATCATGCAAAAATACTCTATACAACTTGGAAAAACATTAGTACCTGTATTTTTGTCATCAAAATCAATATCCGTGGAGTTAACATTATTTTGACTAAAAAAATGTTTAATCAAAGTCAAAATGTAGAGGAAGCGTGTACGTACAATAAACAAGGATCAAAAAGGAATTAATTTATTTCTAAGACGATAAATAAATGGCATGATTGTTGATGATAAAAACCTGACACTATTTACCCATACATATGATATAGTGTGATATTAGGATTATAAAAAACATAGTACATAAAACTGGTGTTGAAAGTTTATTGATACAAATTCCAAATAAGAAACGTTCTCATGGAATGATGTATATGAGATACCTTATGCATTGGAAGTAAGTTCCATCGTATATTTTTTGTACTAAATAGATTTGCATATGTATTTGATATAATAGAAAATGAAATCAAGTCTAAAAATTTACCAAGTGAAATGTTCATGGATTTTTATGGAATATGCATAATTATTTATAAAATAATGAGATTCTTATAAACGATATTCTTGATAAAACTTCACTTGAGTTATCTAGTGTAGTACAACAATCTCAAAATTTAAAGGCTCAACCTTAACTAACGTTATAAGATAGAAAGAGTTGTAACGACCCGCAAATCCAACACAGTTAATATAAGTTAATTTAAAATTAATTTATAAGATGTCTTATTTATATCTGCCGCGAAGATCTTTTCGAACTGATCAGTTTGTTATAAATTGTTGACGCCAAAAATGGATCAACACCCAAAGACTTATAGAAATATTTAGATCTAGTTGAAACTATAATAAAAGTAAATAGAACACCAAAATTTTATAGTAGTTTGACAATCTCTAGCCAACATCTACTGTTGATTTTATTGATTATACGATTGAGAGTCACCAGTACAAGGGATTAATAAGTTCTTATAGCTTATGATAGCTAATAATATCTGCCTTCGTAGCCTTGATGAAGGAAAGATAGAAGATAAAGTAGATGAAGTATCAAAAACCCTTTTCCAATAGCCACATGGTTTGTATTTGTAGGGAAATTGTCTAGCGGAACCAGAGGCCCATGAAATATTAGGTATGAATTCAAGTCCAAGTATGTAGAAGTGAGAAACAAGGCATATTCGGCAATAAAAAGCACTCGGTTCCTACCAGTTTTTATAGGGGGAATTCTCCCCTCCATTTTCTACTTGGCTCTTTTCCTTCGATTCGTTCATTCTGAGCACTTTCCTTTTGAGATTGAATTATTTTGGAGAAGTTCTGATACTGCTTGTCCTTGTCTGCTTTCTTTGCTTTCTTCTAGAAAATTGTTAGAGTCGTACTTCTATTACTTAAGAAAAGCTCCTTATGATGATCATTCGGGCCAAAGGTCCACTTACAAGTGGTTTTGGAGGTCCAAAGTGCAACATAAAGCACTCGATACTGAGTGATTGGGCTCGATACTGAGTGGTTTCTTTTGTTCTATTGGCTCTGATACTTATCGAGTGTGCTTCTATTGCCTTTCTAAGCATGCTTTCAAGTTTGTGCATCGTTTTGTCTTCATCTCGATGTTCTAATTCCAACAAGAATCTGCTTAGTCAAAAAGCTGAATAACAGTTGCCCCCGAGCATGCTTTATTAAAAACAAAGCGTGCTATGGAACAAGATAAGCATTAACTACCATCTCCTCATTTTGTTTGGTCATCCAAGATTTGTTTCAAAGCATTGTAGTCATGCCGTAGATATCCGCTTAACTACTCTACATAGTTGAATTCCCGTTTCTCGTGCCAAGAGCAAGATCTATTCTTTGGAGATTCTTTAACACCTAAACTAGGTATGCTCTTCCTCTCCCTTGCTTTTACTTTGATTTTCGATTAAAAATACCACCTATACTAGGTGGTACTTATCAATACTGAATTATTTACCTTGTCTGCAGTATGAGTGTTCAAGACTTAGAGTTTTCTTCTCACTTTTTTCACTTTGTGTCTACTCGTGCCCAACTACTTTGCTTTCACCAACCTCCCACAATCCCGACTTTGTGACTTCATTTACTTAATGTCACACATCCTATGTTACCGCCACCTCTTTGATATTGCTGCCATCACAGAGCATCATCGTTGATCCCTCAACATCGCCACCGATTGCTTCTTCGTCTAGATATGCAAGAGGTAGGTTTTGATGTCATTAGCGGTGCTACCTTGGTAGTGCCATAGAGACCGTTGATAGTCATGGTTTGGCCACAAATGGGGGCAGGCTGAGCTACTTCAACTAGTTGATAGTTGGAGAACTTAGCTTGTGATTAGCCACACCATTACCTTATGCATTATCCTCCAGCATAACTTTTTCCAAGAAGCAAAAAAAATTCTTCGAGCGTAATCAATCACAAGTTGATTTTTCGACTCTAGTAGGACGGATGTATTCAAAAAACTATTGTATTGAGCATGTTTGCAGCATTTGAATGATTTCATTGCCAAACATGTCCATTCACTGCATTCTGTGTTCCTATAAAAGAAAAGCCCATATGTCACTTGATTAACGACGGAAATTCTATAGAATTAGAAAACCGTCGAAAAATTTCAAATTAAAATTTTTACCGCAAGCGCATGACGTACTATTATAGTACATGACGAGTACGGGTCGATTCGTAAGGAATTGTTGATTTAAATTTTCTATTCAATCAAATTAACCAAAAGTTTGATAATATTTAAGCTAGAAAATGAGGAAGCTGACAAACTAACAACTACAAATGTGAAGGCAAACTATGAGAGTTAAATGAAAATTTAGAGATAATTTCACTCTCTAGATCATATAGTTCATAAAAACATGAAATTATGATCCCTTTTTTTAGTCATTAGTAAGTTTAATTGATGTGCTTATCATAAGTATGGCCTATTTGTGCTATTAATTAGCTCAACATAAGCCATTAAACTATAACACACCATTTGAACTACTTTTTACTCTCATGAAATATGACAACAAAATAGAAAGAAAAAACTATTTTAAGCATGGCCTATTAACTAGAGTTTAAAATATAGGCTATCAAATTTTAGTTTCACATTCACTTCATTACCATCATCATATGTAGATGAAGAGGTAATCATTATTTGTGATTGTTTAAGCATAGTGTATTTGTTATAAACAACACAGACAATCAAATTCAACATGAAACAATAAACCACATCAACATTCATTTAAGCATAAAAGAGAGCAATAATATCAAAATGTTGAAGCTACATGATTAGAGGCTTCATTAACCCTAAATTGAAGGGATTAGCCTCTCATTTGTGTTATCATATCAACACAAGTAGCATGCAACATGAAACTAAAAAAAGGAAAATGAAAGCTAATGGAAAAGAGAACTATTCTACTTGCATAAAATAAAGAAATCTACACTACAACATAAGAAGAGAAGCATGTAAAAGAAAAGTTCATGTAAATTGCATAAGAAAGAAAAGATAATTTACATGAAATAAAAATGGCTAAGTAGCCATGAGAAGAGAAAGAGAGCTTGTCTTTTTATTTTGAACCAAAAACTAACTAAGAGGAAGAGCCTAAAGAAGAGACTAAGAAAGAGGGTTACATGAAACATAATGAGTATTTATACGAGTTAGAAACCCTAGTGTATATTTTTGGAGAATGCCTAAAATGCCCTTGTAGGAAGTGTGGTGGCCAAGTTATCGTTAGCTTCAATAATCACCCATTAAGTGTGCATGAAAGTGTAATGACCATTAGCTTGTGGATTAGCTTCTAATTTGTACATGAAGGAAGGTGGGTAGGTGGGGTCCTCCATGATCTTGGTTTTGAATTATTTCCATCTTCATTTGCTTTGTTTCCGTTGGTGCATCCATATCTTCATGAAGCTATTTGTATTTGAATTTAAATTCTTATAAAACAACATAGAAATTTTCAATTAAATTTTAGAAAATTAATATATGCACAAAAATGACAATTTTATCTTTGGATGAAGTTGAATATGTGATAATTTGAAAATAATTTGAATTTGGTTTACACAAGTTAAAATACCCGATATGATCATTTATTTAATTTAAATAGATTAAATATGGTGGTAAAAATAAGCACATTTACGTGCACATCAAATACCCCTACACTTATCTTTTTATTCGTCCTCGAATAAAGAAAAAACTAAGATAAATCCGGTTTCGTAGGGAGCACGATTGCATTGAGGTATGCAACAAGCCATTAAACCCCGAGGTGTCCCTAGTTGGACGAGTGTTTTCTCGTGAGGGTTTTCAGCGGATACTACCCACAAAATACAAATGCAAAGTGAAAATATTTACAAAATGTAAGATTTATTTACAAAGAGATGAATGTGAGTTTTTTAAAATATTTACAATGAATGATTTACTTTTAAATCAACACAAATAAGTTAAATATAAGTTTTGGTCATTATCATGAAAATTTTAAGCCGTTTACTCGTCAAAATTTCCAATAAAAATCAAGTTATCATAACAAATAGACAATAGTTTAACTCATTGTTTCAGTTGATAACAAAGTGTAATCATGAAATAGATCCTTAGTTGATTATCAAAGTTGATCAAAGCGGTATTTTCATTTTTTTTCAATAACAATTCAAATCAAATAAGTTAAAATAGTGCTTGGATTTCATTTGCTTACTCTCTTCATTTTTCTTTTGTAAATTTTATTGATATTATCAAATACTTACATATGCCTAACTCAGATAAATTGAGGCCAGATATATTACCCATGCACTGCCTTTCAGGCTTATGTGAGCGGAATACAGAGCGTGGCAAGTGAACACACAAGTGTGAACACCTATCGCCTATAGGCATTATGAATAAAAGAATTTATATATACGCACACCTAGCTCAGATAAAATGAGACCAGATATATCGATCATGCACTGCCTTTCAGGCTTAAGTGAGAAAGGTACAGAGCATGGCGAGTGTACATAGAAGTGTGTACAGCTGTCGACCATAGGTGTTTATTAAGAAAAATATACATATATACAAGAATTTTTTTTGTTTTTTTAGAAAGAGAATTTCCCAAAATCACCTTAGCACCCTTTAACTTAGAAGACAAAAAACATGTTATATCCTTTACTTTAAATTCACCACTTTTTAAAAAAAAGATTTTCAATTAGGATGTATTTCATAATTAATATGTATAAATCTTCCTATATGCTAGTTAAACAATTGTTATTTGTAATCAAACTTCATTTTTTTTGTTCAGATAAATAAACTTTCAAAAATTTCAATTTAATAAGCCAAAACCATATATTTATCCTATAGTGTTTCTTTAAAAATAAATACAAAATTCTTAAATATTTTTTTTGTTTTTGAGATTTTTTTTGCAAAGAAAAAGTAGAAATAAATCATGAGAAATCGAAAATGAAGACGAGTCTCCTTCCACACTTGATTTTGACTGTGTCTCCACAGTCAACCTAAGTGGAAGGAGAAAAATAAAAACATAATCTTTATTTAAATGAAAATGAAAAGATGATTATTTACATAACATTAGAAAGTATGTCGTTAAAGAGTAAATGAACGGTCTTTCAAAAACCGATTCATTTGTCTTGCCAAGTATGTGAGACACAGCTTAAGTGCAGAATACCAAATCGTAAAAGATTTTGGAATCGAATGTGGATTTGGAAAAACGAATGTCGTTTTATTAAAAATCGCACGAGTTGTTTTATTTTCGATGATTTTTGGGTAGATATAACGATTGATTGAAATTCAAATTTTTCATCGAAAAATTCTTCAAAATTATTGATTTTAAAATCAAAGTGGTGATTTAAATCTTCCCCGTCGTAATTTAATAATTCGTCATCCAAAAGTCTGAAAAATTCGTGTTCATTAAATTCGCCTTCCTTTGTTGGATTATCGACAACTTCATTGCATATCTCAAGTTCAAAAACCAAAGTTGCTGTATTCAAATTTTCGAAATTGAGAAAAGGAAGATCGAATTTTAAATTTGGTTTCACACCCTCAAAAGAATTGAAATCCAACTCAATTACCATGTTTTCAACAATTTCATTAAGATTATTATTTTTAGTTTCAAAAGTTGTTATTTGAAAATCTTCGATTTAGGTAAAAGATGGATTATCGTTTGACTCGTCACATATTGGGATTTGGTTTTGTTTCTCACATTGTTTCATATATGTTTCGAACGACAAATCCATGTTGTAACGACCCGATATTTTCAACCATTCGCATCCGCATATGTCGGACTTGAATTGCTCAAAATACCGCGTTGTAAATAAAATTTGGCAAATCTCAGAATATACAGTAAACACATAATCACAGATCACAGACACTGAGTATTTAATAATGCAGCGGAATTTAAAAGAAATAGTAGTTCATGAAGCTACTATATAAAAATAAGATACATCAGAGTTAAACATGATACAACAAAAAGTAACAAGATACATCAGGTACAAATCAGAATACATCACTGAAATCACTGGATACAGAAAGCAAAAAAGATGGCTGGATCTTCGAGGAAAGCTCCAACTCCGAAGATGAATCTTGAATGCTAACTCACTCAATCTGACTCGAGCGTAAAGCAAAATATAAAACACTCGAGTCAGGACATAAATACTTATGAACTGTAAATAAACTCAAGTGAACAGTAACAAAATGCATCAGTAACTTAAATGATGCTTGGGATCGCCCATCCTTTAAGGATCCATTAAACTATTTACTATGTAGTAATATTGCGCTACTATAATAATGTCTACAGTAAAATAAACATACTTTTAAATAGCGTTCTGGGCTACCCATATCACCCTTCACACATAATACTCCCAGTAGTCCATCCAATATCATGCCATCTCCACTCCGGGTGACTTTTAGAGGATACCACACGGGCTACGGGAGAAAAACAAACCCGTAGTAAAGGCTCGGTGTGGTAGGTGACACGGCACACAAGGCAATGCCAGGGTAGATATACCAATTACGCACACGGGCTGGTGGTAACGCAGCAGCCACATATGCCCACCTCGGAACACACTCCCATATCAAAATCGGAGGATGGCCATCTAATCAATCACCGGTAAGAGTATAGTATCGAAGGAATGTGTCCGATCGGAGGAATGACCTCACTTGGCCCGAGATCGCTCCTGTTTTAGCCACCTTATGCCAACTCACGGGAGTTGGGTCCACGTAATATACCTCAAGGACGTCGCCACCATCCTACTTCATTCCGCGTACACGGTTGTTAAAGTGGTTTTCGGAGTTGGCAGAGAGTATGACAACTTCCGATCCCGGTCTCTTTAACAACCAAACGTTATTATAACGCCGTGGTCATTTCAAAATAGGTTATACTTCAAAAAGATCAAATCATTTCGTTTCAAACTATATTTCTTTCAAAATAATTTATACTTCGAAACCAAAACCATTTTTATTTCAAAACTATTTATTCAATCAAAATAGTTTATGCTTCGAAACCAAAAACATTTCAAACATATATTCATTTCAAAATCATAATATTTTCAAAGTTATAACTCTTTCGAAACCAAAATACTTGAAATCATTACACTTTGAAAATTATAACATTCTGAAATCATACATTTGAAATCATGAAACATTCATTTAATTCTTTACATTTCACAAATTTATATCCAATTTAATTCAAAATTTCAAATTTCCAATTTAATTCAAATCAAACCATCAATTTCAATTCAATTCAGTTTTCTAACAAAACATTTCAAATCTTATAAATTTCAAATATAGATTTGATCTACAAAATAAGCTATCCAATTTTAATATGTTTCCAAACTTTAATATCCCACATTTCAAAACTAAACTTTATAATTCCATATATTCATATCTCAAATCTAATTTCATTATTATGTAGTTTTGAAATATTCATTTCATAAATCCAATATTATTAAAATAAACTTAAATTACAATTAAACCAAATATCTTTTCATACAAATATGAACTTCAAATATTCCTTTATCAAATAAAGAAAAATAAAATATCATTCAACATTCACATTCTTTATTAAAATAAAGATCAAATCATTTCCAAACCATTTCAAAATCATTAAAATATTACATCCTTTCAAAACTTCATAATCAAATCATTATTTGAATTCAAATCCAAATATTCGAAGTTAAATATCATTTAGAAATCAAATATGTCATTCATTTATTATTTCAAACATCATTACCAAAAATACGTTCCAAAATTCCATTCAAAAATTCATTTATTATATTACATTTCATTCCGTTTAACACATAACCAAGTAAACTTTATTTAAATTCAAATTCAATTTAAATTACTAAAAAATTCTAATTTAAATATTCAAAACTTCTAAAATTTCACAGATAATCCATTTCAAAAGTTAAATTATTTAACACTTTAAAAATATAGCCCAAACAGTGTTGAAATCTATAACATTTCAAAAGATTGTCAAATTATAGCAACGACAGCATTTATAAAGTGCTATCGTAGCTTATATTTTCCAAAATGGTTTATTTCAAGAATAGCGACATTTATAAAATGTCGTAACAGATATTTAGTTATTTCAAATATTGTTAGATTCAAAACAATAGCATTAAAATGCTGTCAAAAGACTAAAGCATTTTGAAAATGCTATAAAATTCCAGGTTTCATTTTAACTTTTCAAAAATAATAATAAAACTCCAAATTTTTATTATTACAACTTAAAAATCATATTTCTAGACTTCAAAATTTCACATTTAAAAATCATTTTAACATATGATTTAACACAATAAAATTTTAAGATCAAATATTCAATTTTGCAAACTCCATTCATTTATTAAGTCAAAATTCACTGTTTATTAATTTATAAATTTAATAAACTTAAAATTTTACTTCAAATATAATTTCAAAACTTTAAATTTAATTTCCATTATTTATTTACATCTTAAAATAAAATTTAAAGTCAAACGTCACATTTACTCCAAATTTACATACTTGAATTCACTTAAATTCACAATTTCAAGATTTAATATTTAACTTTCTTAAAACCATAATATATATATATATATATATATTTTAAATCAAAATTTCATACTTTTTAAAATACATATTTTAAAAAAATCATTTAAAAATATACCACGGGGTCTGTATATAATTTTCTAACCTAGGTCAAGTGATACAGATATATATCATTTCAATCCGTAATTTACAAAGAAAACCGGGTTTTATCATTTCAAACCCGCAATCCCAAGCCAAATAAAATACAATAAAAATCGCTCAGGCCTATCATTTCAGCCCATAACAATTTTTTCCTATTCTAAGTCCGTTCGGGTATGTATCATTTCAACCCATAGTGATTCTATTCTAACAGGGAACTTGTAGTGTGATCATATGCATAAACCATATAAACAATGTCAATGTCGCAATATATCAAATGTCAGGTTATAATTAACAGTTTTAACATGGTAACAACATGGCATAGCATATCATATGATCATCATTAACTTGCACAAACATTTTATATTACTAAACACTTGTCATCAATTCACTATTTCATAAGTATAAATGTCAGAGTGAGAAAGACTCACATTTTCAAGCTGAAGACCACTAGGACACACAAACGATTCCAAAGGCACGACAAGCACGATACAGCACGACTAGTGATTCAAATGAGTGGAGAGAGCCAATATATCATCTTGTAAACAACCCAAAACAAGACAATATAACATATGAATATTCAACACAAAATTATTTAGAAAAAGTTGAAATACAAGGCAATAAAGACAAGACCTTGTCTTTACCATTCGAATGCTCGACCAAGGTGGATCATGAGCTTAGCCAATGATGTGTTAAGCTCAGGATTGGCATCATATAGGTCAGGTTTGGCTCAGGTATGGCATCAAAACAAGTGGAGATAAAGGTGTAGTGGTGCTAACATGAAGCATACCAAAGACAATGCAAAAGAGGCAAGTTGTTCAACTTTTTGGCTCGGCTTAGGTCAATTGGAGCTCCGCCATAGGGGGTTTCAGATCTGGTCAGTGGTCATGTGGCAGCCAAAAGTGATGTAGATGATGATGGTGGTGGCTAAGGAGTGGCCAAAGGCAACTATGAAGGTAATAGTGGAGTATAGGCTTGACTAGCATTGTTTTGGTGAAGTTTGGCAAAGCTTTGCAATGTTTTTGTGGTGATGATTCATGTGAAGGGTCATGGCCTGAATTTTTGGTCAAAGGAGGGGCTAATGGCTGCTGTAGATGGAGGAGGTGATGGTGGAGCTGATGGAGTGGAGAGGTGCCAAACCTAGAAGGTGAAGAAAGCAATGCAAATAACATAAGAAACAAGAAGGAAAACATGAAAAAAGAAATAGAAATTTTACCAAAACTTTTTTTCAGGTTGGTGGCCGATCTTTTTGGAGTTGAGAAGCTTAAATTTTCGTGAAAATGATGAGGAAAAAGATACGGCTGAAGCAATGGAGTTAAGGCAGCAAAAATGAAAATGTAATGGTTGATAATGAAAAGGTGAGAATACAAAGAGGCTTAAGCAAATAAAGAGTCACAAACCTTTCAAATTTCCACCATTTCTTTTTAAATTTTAAATACATGTAAAATATGTATAAATACAGATAAAACATGAAAATATAGTAAATAAACAAAAATAAATAAATAAATAAATATTAAATATAATTAAATTAAGAAAATAGCAAACAAAATGTAAACTAGGCTTGAAAATTTGAAAATAAATGAAATGAACTTTGAAAAAAATTGTATGTACATGAAAAATATTTATAAATAAAGATAAAAACATAAAATAAAAATGCATACATAAAAATGAATAAATAAATTTTAATTAAATATAATTTAAATAAAGAAAATAACAGAAAAATGGAAACTAGGCTTTAAAAATAGAAAATAAATTCAATAGACTTTGGAAAAATTCAAACATCACTTAAAAATATTTAAAAGGTAAAAATATATGTAACATAACATATAATACATATTAGAACAAGATATGACAATTAAAAAGATTATTTATATAATTTAAAATAAACAATATTGTTAAATAAAACAATTTACACCCAAATTCGTAAAAAGCATATCTTTCACAATATAAATCCAATTTCAACGAAACGAAAGGTAGTATTCTTGAAATTTTATTTATTTTCGTAATAAAAGAGAAAATTCAAATTTTCAAATATTTAAAATTTAAATTTAAAAGTCAAAGATTGACTCTATTGACCAAAATTCACATTTTTGGAAAATATTCAATATATGCATGTTTGAAATTCTAATCCACATCAAAATCAACATTTATATTTCAATTAACAAAATATATTCATTTTAATAAATAAAATAAAGTTTTTAAATTAGGAATTTAAATTAAAATAATTAAAATATACAATTACAATAATCAGAAAATACAGGGTTGTTACACATGTGATCATTGTAGATTTCGTTCATTTGTTCAAAAAATCCAATTTATAGCTATTAAATTGAGAATTTTCGATTTGGATTTGTCAAAAACAAAAAATTTCAATCGTAACGTGGTTAAGATTATTCTCATTGCCAAATTCGTTTAAAAGTTGTTTCCATTTTCATTTTGAGTTTAAAATTCATTTTGGAGTTCGAAATTGAATTGGAATGGGTTATGATCGAAATCATTTGAATTTTGAATTGAATTTAAATTTTGAAATCCTTGACTCGAGTTATTACACAAATATGAATTACACATATCATTTATACTTTGATTTTATTTCGTAGAGAGTTCAAGTGAAGATGAAATGCTACTTTCAAGAGTGGAGGGTTGATCATTGTTTTGAAAAAATTATTGTTCAAAATTCGAATTGTTCATTAAATAGTTGTTGTTAAAATATCCATACGAATTTGGAGTGTAATCATATGAATTATATTGATTTTCACGATTATTGGAAAATTCAAGTGAAAATGGAAGTTTTGGACATTTTCAAGAATGTTTTTGGTTTCTTTATAGAGGAAAATATTTACAAACAAAATTTATTTTTCAAAAGGGACATTTATTTTTGTTTTTCCAAAACTTTTCTTTATTTTTGAAATGTTTTTTTTTTGGATTTTTGAAATTTCAAAGAAAAAGGATTTAAAATTTTCAAAGGAAAATGAATATTTACAAATTTTTGTAGCTTTGGATTTTTGATTTTTTTTTTAAATGCATGAATTAATGCAACTAAATGAATGCAAGGGTCTAATTACAAATTATTTATCCTAAATTAGCCCAAAATTGTATAATCACACTTTGTCTTAAATCAACAAGACAGTTTTCAGCCAGGTAACATGCAGGAGTTATTGATGCACCACGAATCACCGTAGCAATGCAGCCGAAGGTTTAAGTACCTTTTGAGAAACAATTCAGTATAATATTTACGAACCACCGTAATATTTATAACTGTATATTGCTCTGCCGTAGCCTAGACACCAAGAAATTAAATTGTTCAAAGAATACAAATTGTCAATATACAATTAATTGTTATCGATTTCTAATCGTCATTATTAATCAAAATCTAGGATGAAATGTAAAGCAGAAATTAAACGTGTATTAATAATGCACTATGAATGGATTCTTGTTTTTGTTTTTAAATTTTTTTTATAAAATGTAAGCATCCAACAATGAAAGACAATAAAAATAAGAGATAGAGCAAGAAAGCAGTTTATTTATTTTTTAGGCAAGCGAAGCGAAGCACGCAAATGATTCTTTCTTATCTGCTTCTGCAACCTAAAAATAAAAACAAGATGTATATACAAGTTTTTACTGTTATTTTTTTATCGAAGAAGAAGTAAATCAAATGAAAGCAAAATAAAATAAATGAAACCAAAAAAAATTGAAGCCAAACAAACTGAATTTTCTTTTTAAAAAACAAATCAAAGAAGCAACTAAATCGAAGAAAAATAAAATAGACAAAATCCAATTGAAAACAACACACTTTTTTTTTCTTTCTAGAAACAAATACCCAAAACCCGGCCCACTACCCACAATCGAAAGTCCACCATGCAACACTTAACGTCGAATCCCCTTTCTTCTCTGAAATTAAAAACAGAGCACGATTGTTTTTTTTCAATGAAAATCAGCACTTCAAAATCGATTGAGGCTAAATAGTGGTCGAATTCAAAATCAAGGGAGATTGAGATCGTATGTTTCAAGTTTGCAGTTGTGAAGTAATATCAGGTCATGGGGAGGATTGGGGTTATTCTCGAGCGATGGGCGATGGAAGGGTCGCGATGTGATGGAGCGTGGTAAGGATGAAGTTTGAACTTTCTCGATCGATGAATAGAGTTTGCGTGGGTCTTTGGGTGCTGATGATGTTCTGGTGATGGCTGCTGCGGCTCGGCCGTTGATAGAGTATAGATGACAGTTTTGAATATGATGGTTGATGTGGATGTCTATTCGGGATCGGTTGTTTCGGTGGTTGAGGAGCAACAGTGTGTTGATGAGGGAAGTTGATGGTGTGTTGAAGTTGTACGAAATGCTGACAGGCAAAATTTGTATGAATTGTTGTGTATGGTCAGAGTGTAGCAAGATGTAAGGCAAGTTGGTCAATGCGATGGCAGTTTCTATACAGCAGTCTCTTTGGTGTGGTTGCTGTAGTGGTTGTTCTCTGGTGGGAACTTGGAAAAGGGTGGTTTGTGAAGGGAGGATGCTTGATGGAAGCAAGTTGATGATGAAAAGTGTAGAACTATGGTGGATGAAGTAAGGGAAGAAGTTTGGTAACAATGGGATAGTTGTTGAATTGTGAAAATGGTTGATGAACTATCTGTGAGCAGTAAGATGTTTTTGCAGCAGCGCGATAGTTGCAACTTGAATGTTATATGGTAGTTAGTCAGAAGGCAGAGGGGAGAAATGATGATCAAGGGGATATGAAGTGGTTCGAAGTGTGAGTGAGTTGTTTGTAAGGCAGAATTTTTTTTTATAGAAGTGACGTATGAATGTGAAGACAGTGCTTTGGTTGTAGAGAAGGGGGAGGGGTTGGTCTGCTGTGATGTATGTTTGTGAATCTGTAGTGAGATGGTTTCGTGGATGGTTTGGGTGTCTGTAGAGGTTGTGAAGCTGCGCTATTTTGATGGTGGGCAGTGGGTGTTGTATTGGTTTGATTATTGTATGGTAGGTGATAGTGGTTTTCTTGAATGACTGTAGTCGGGGCAAAGGAGAATTGAGTGAAGTGTGGGATTATGACAACAGTGATTGTCGGCAGGTGGTTGGTTGGAGATGGTAATGCTCTTGATTGAGGAGCAGTTGGTATTTTGATTGAGTGGTAATTTAATATGGGGCAGTGAGTGGCTGTGGAGATGATGAGCAGTATGAAGAGAAGTGGCTGAGGACAGTTAGGTGAATGTGTAACAAAAGTGTGTAACATAAATGTTATGTGTAGCAGAGGAGTTGAAGCAGTGAATGTGATTGTGGGTTCGTGCACTGTTATATGCTGAGGAATGTGCATAGGAGTTATGTAAACAGAGAGTGAAAACAATGTAAAATGTAAAACAATGCAAAATGCATGTACACTGTAAAATGTGAGTTGCTATGAAAAATTTTTCTTTTCAAACGAAAGTATGTTATTTTTTTTTTTTTTCAAAATATGAACTGCAAATAAACAAAACAACTAGAAAACAACAACAACAAAATGCAAATAGAAAATCACAAAAACACATACAACTTTTTTTAGATGCAAATTAACCCACAACACAATCACATAATTCAAATCAAAGAAAAATAATTCAAAGAACATAAAATTGAAATCAAAACAACTCCTCGGCAACGGCGCCAAAAAATTATTTAGCGACAAAATTTCTATTTGATTAGAAATTTGCCGAAAAATTTCAAATTAATTTTTTTTACCGCAAACGCACGGCGTACTATTGTAGTACGTGGCGAGTATGATCGATCCACAGGGAATTGTTGATTTAAATATTCTATTCAATAAAATAAACCAAAAATTAGAGAATACTTAAGCTAGAAAATGAGGCAACTAACAAACTAACAACTACAAATGTGAAGGAAAACTATGAGAGTTAAATGACAATTTAGATATAATTCCACTCTCTAGATCATATAGTTCAACAAAACATGAAATTATGATCTTTTTTGTCATTAGTAAGTTTAATTGATGTGTTTAACATTAGTAAGGCCTATTTGTGCTATTAATTAGCTCAACATAAGCCATCAAAATATAACACACCATTTAAACTACTTTTTACTCTCATGAAATATGACAACAAAGTTGAAAGCAAAATCTATTTTAAGCATGTCCTATTAACTAGTGTTAAGAAATATAGGCCATCAAATTTTAATTTCACATTCACTTCATTACCATCATTATATGTAGATGAAGAGGTAATCATTGTTTGTAATTATTTAAGCATAACCTATTTGTTATGAACAACATAGACTATCAAATTCAACATGAGACAGTGAATCACATCAACATTCATTTAAGCACAAAAGAGAGCAATAATATTAAAATGTTGAAGATACATGATTAAAGACTCCATTACTCCTAAATTGAAGGGATTAGCCTCTCCTTCGTGTTATCATATCAATACAAGTAGCACGCAACATGAAACTAAAAAAAGAAAAATGAAAGCTAATGGAAAAGAGAATTATTCTACTTGCATAAAATAAAGAAATCTACACTACAACATAAGAAGAGAAGCATGTAAAAGAAAAGAGCATGAAAATTGCATAAGAAAGAAAAGAAAATTTACATGAAATAAAAATGGCTAAGCAGCCATAAAAAGAGAAAGAGAGGTTGTCCTTTTATTTTGAACCTAAAACTAACTAAGAGAAAGAGTCTAAAGAAGAGACTAAGAAAGAGGGTTACATGAAACATAAGGGGTATTTATACAAGTTAGAAACCTTATTGTATATTTTCAGCAAATGCTCAAAATGCCATTGTAGGAAGTGTAGTGGCCAAATTATCATTAGCTTCAATAATCACACATTAAGTGTGCATGAAAGTGTAATGGCCATTAGTTTGTGGATTAGCTTCTAATTTGTATATGAAGGAATGTGGGTAGGTGAGGTCCTCCATGATCTTGGTTTTGAATTATTTCCATCTTCATTTGCTTTGTTTCCTTTTGTGCATGCATATCTTCATGAAGCCATTTGTATTTGAATTTAAATTCCTACAAAACTACATAAAAAATTTCAATTAAATTTTAGAAAATTAATATATGCACAAAATGACTATTTTTTCCTTGGATGAAGATGAATATGTGACAATTTGAAAATAATTTGAATTTGGTTTACATAAGTTAAAATATCCAATATGATCATTTATTTAATTTAAATAGATTAAATATGGTGGTAAAAATATGCACATTTACGTATACATCATCGCTCGGGATAATGGTTCCATTGTCGATTATCCGATGATAACGGGTAAGATCCGACGCACAGTTCCGTTATGCAAGGTGGCTCGTTTTTCTAGCATGACTGAACTATCTACACTGGATAGTCCCTTTGTCGTGTATGGAACACATGACTTCACACTATATAGATTAACACTTTCACTTGCCTCAGTCAATATTTAGAATCCGATTAGTTAACAGCGTCGAAATTCTTGGATTCTTGGTATCGGTCACACAGGTTTCATATTTAAAATATAACATACTTGACCAAGTTGAACGCCATGTTTTCTTGTTCATAATGACTCACTACTCGCCTTGTTTCTAGTTCGGTACTGGTACTTTTATTCCTCCTGAAGCTGGGTCCTCCACAGCTCAGGCTTCACCTTCCATACTTGTTAGGCCCAAACGTTCAATCATCGTTGATTTACAAGGCATGGTCGTTCCACAGAGCCATTGCAAAATCCGCCTCCTCCTCTAAACTAATATATCAATTTAAGAATTTTGGATGATCCACCAAAACAAATACCGACAATTCTTACTTCAAGGATGCTTCAAAACATATGGCACCAACACAGGATTCCTAAGGGCAATGGGCTTCTACCAACACAGGCTCAACGAGCGCACAATCCTCTATTGGATATATGAACTACAATAGTTACATGTACTTGGGCGGCTTTGTGCTTCCCTTTAATTCGTTTCTCCTTATGATTCTCTAAGAACTCGGGTTGGCTCCGTCTCAAGTTCATCCTAATGGTTATGCTCTCTTGTGTTATCCAACATGCTCTTCATGAACCAATTTCTCCGTCCTTCGACTTTCAAAGGGCATACTTATCTCTTTCACTTAAAACAAAGGTGTGACTCACCATCTTATATGATTATGGAGGCCGGTTGAAGATGCAAGGCCATCGAGAAGCTTCATAATAAGCGTTCTTACTTCAAGAATGAATATTTCTTTGTTCGGTGCCCATTCGACTTTAACCAACCTTGGCTTTCTGGGATAAGATCAGTTCCTTTTCTCCCTTCCATAACTGAATTTTCTTTATCTTAACGTCTAGTTTCTGACCCAATTTCTTTATAGATATTCCTGCTTGCGATACCAATGAGGGGCATGATGATACCTTGGATTCTTTGAAGAGAGTTTCGACTCAAAATAGCTCTACTTCTTACCTTCTGACAAATGAAAACCTTTGTCGTTACAATCTTCTTCTCCCCAATCACATTTCCGTCCTTAATGAAATTTCTTTGAGCAACTCTAGGATAACCGCTAGGTCTTCTGCCCCTACATATGGCTCGGGCGATAATCTCTAGGGGAAGGTGGAAGCCAATCCAATGCATCGAATATCAATAAATTTGCTAATAGAAAGGCAGATGAACCCGCTAATGGTGAAATTCCAAGAGAGGAGGATAAAGAAGTCGGAATGCAACCAATCCCAGAGGAAAGTGAAAGTGCGGGGATAAGATTATGGAAGGAAGAGATGAGGGAAGAGGAAGGAGAGGAGAAAGAAGAAAGCGTCGAGAATGGCTATAATAAATCTGCCGCTAGTCTAGGAGGACACGAGTTCATTTGCTGAGACATCTCACAAAGGAACTAAGCTTCCTTCTTCACCTCATCTGAAGTGCATTATCGTCAAAACGACCAAGAAAGTCGATAATGAATCGCACTGCCATCATTCTGGGCAACTCTTCCAGGTTGCTCCTTAGGAGATGCCTTTGCTAGCTTAAGTGATTTTGATAACTCTATTGGTTATCTCCTCGCCGAGTGTGCTCCAAATTTTAGCTTCTTTCCATATGGAATCTTGGATGAATGTGACAAGACCCCTTCTTTAATTCCATGCGAACACGATCCATAAAGTACTTAGGGGGTCATCGCCACTCCGCACCTCATTAGGATCACAAACACACATCTATGCATTTATCTGCACTTCAATGTTTCAATACTTATATAATCTTTCTTATCATTTCAAGTTCCAGGGCCAGAGAAAGTTAAAGAAAGCTTTAGTACAGTATGGGCGAGTATAGAATACAAACACCCGATCCATATCCGTGCTTCTCTAGTTATCATTGAGGGCCTGAATCCAGAAGAGATGGGTAGAATAAAAGAAAGGGAGTGAATAACATAAGATGATCGCCATGCCAAGCATGAGGACAAGAACAGGCAGGCTAAAGAGGGGCAACCCATTGATACAATAAAGCAGCTCAAAGGCTTACTGACCACCGCAACTCATCTTCCAACATTCCTTGCCTCGTTTCATTCCTCTAATTCCTTCACTTCAACATGCTCCAGTTTTTCAATCTTTGACTATAGTCGTGCCTCCTCAATCCAAGGAAATCTCTACTCCTCCAATTTCTGATCGTGCTGTTCCACCATGCTTATAGGCTATAACATCCTAGAATTTTATCGCTTTTGATTTTGAATATTTAATTAAGTTTAAATATTTAAATTCGATGTTTGAAAATATAAATAACTAATATTCAAACATCGGTATCAATTAAATATTTGAATTAAGAATTAAAATTTTAAGTTGTAAATTAAATATTAATTAATTGGTTTAATAAGTTTTATTTAACTCCTTTTAATCAATAAATAATAACGGTAATTCATTTTGTAAATTTATTTACTATTAAATGGCTCAAATAAATAATAAGAAAATCGATTATCAATAAAATGACTTGATTTTTATTTTCCATAATATTTAATTTGGAAAATATTTAAATTGTCCTTTGACGTATTTATGGCAAACGATAGTATTTATAAAATTTCAAAGAATTAAATAATCTGTGTATTTTATTATTGACTTATGATCATGTCATATTTTGGTGCACGATCATATTTTTTTTTCCGTCATTCGCATTTCAAATGCAGATGGGATATTGGATATCTAAGAATCGAAAAACTCAATTTTGTTTAACATAACTTTTAAATCAATCAAATTCAAAATTAATTCATTTATTATGATTTGATTAATATAAGGATGGATATGATATGGGCCTGTAAATCTTGTTTAACTCGTGAGGGAGGCATTTAATAATTGGTTATAAAAATCAAAAGTCAAAAAACACTTATGTAATTCCCATTTTGCTTTAGAATTCACTTCCCTCGTTTTGTTCTTTCACTTCCTTCCTCTCCTCTATGTTATTTCATTTGTCGATTTATAGTAAAACTAAAAATGGCCGAACATTCAGAAAATTTAATTTCTCAAACCACACTTCTCTAAAAATTACAAAACAATCTTCTTTTGCTTTTTTAAGGCCTAGGCTTCAAGTCCATATGGATATTGTGATGTTCAATGTCGATTTAGGCATCGCCGATTATCCTAGTCGAGCTAGGGTTTGGATTTGTGAGGGATATAGGCGATGGTTGGATAAATCGTAGATTGATTCAAGTTCTTGGAGGCGAGGCGCAGCTATGGCCAGAGTTTGGAAGGTTTGGCTATGCCTAAGGGAGTGCAACTTTTTAGGGGCAAGGGCGTCATGTTCCCAGGTCGCGTTTTATTTAGGGAGACCAAGCATGAAATGCAGGTGGTGATTGTGTAGAGGAGACGAAGAGAAAAAGCTAGCAAAGTCCGATCGACATTTAGTCGAATATTGCTCTAGTAAAGGAGGAGAGAAGGTGGCCAAGCATGGTTGTATCTCTATCATATTTCGTGTATAGGTAGTATTGGTTTAGGTTGGGGAAGAAGCATCAGCGTGGGTAATTAGAATTTGAATGTAATTAGTGATTTAATTAACAATATTTAAATCCGATAACATATAAAATAAATATCTTGCTCATACGAGGTCCGAATCGAATGTAGTCAATTATGTTGCACTCATGGGATCATTAGCTACATGATGGAATTAGTTTGGTCGAGTTTGAAGCTAGTTGAATTTTGGATTAAAATTGAACGTCGTTCGATTTTAGACCAAACCGGAAAGCAAAAGCATCTGCTGTCTGTGAGTTTACTCAACTTTAAACAAACTATATAATATCTGTAATGCTTTAGATTATTGTTGAATGCATGGATATTGGTTTATATCATTGTTTGAATGATTGTTTGGTTGGATCCCTATTTTGGAAAATGGATGACATATTATCTAATTTGTAGTGAACCCATATAACTATATACATTGTCCCTAACAATTATTTTACAGGGAATATTTGTAGAGAGACCATAAAGGGTTTCTCGCCAATATTTATTAATCTATTTCCTTATGTTGCTTATATCGAAGTTTGGTTAAAAGTATTTGTGATTTGATTTGAGTAAGTGTTGTTATAGCGATTTTTGCTATGCCGTCACTTATGTAATATCATTTCCTAAAATTTTGCGTATGTTGGCTTGAGCTTGAGTTTCACAAAATAGATATTTGAATTTAATTTATCATTTTAATTAATGATATTTGAATTTAATTAATTATTTTGATTAATTTAACGATATTTGAAATTAATTAACCATTTTAGTTAATCACATTTAAATCTAATTAATCATCTAATTAATGATGTCCGAGTTTAATTAATCATTTTAATTAGCGATGTCCGAGTTTAATTAATCATTTCAATTAATGATATTTGAATTAATTAGTCATTTTAATTAATGTTGACTGAGATTAATTATGCATTTGAACTAATGATATTTGAAGTTGATTAATATTTTTCATTTATGGTGTTCTTAAGTTAATTAACTGATTTAATAAAAATGTTTTAAAGTTAATTAACTACTTTAATAAAGGTCTTTAAACTTAATTAATTAACTTAACACAAGTGTTTAAGATAATTGATTGGTTTATTATAAAGTATTATAAATGTGATTAATTACCTTACCGGATGATTAATGTTGTTTTAAATTTATAAAAAGATTTTAAATTTGATTTATTTTCCATTGGGAAAATTAAAGTGGTTGTAAAGTTATAAAAAGAGTTATATATTATCCTTCGGGATGGTTAACATTTGCTTTAAATTTATAAAGGTATTTAAATTAATTTAATATCCTTTGGGATAATTAATGTTGTTTTTAAATTTATAAACGATGGTTTATAAACGAGAAGATCTTTTAAAGAAATTTTTTCAAAATAAGGCTAAGTGTAAATTGTTTTGGGTTTATAGTAAGCAATCTTATATTAACATTTGTTCTGATCCTTGTTTTTTATACATTTAGAAATAGAATTTGCGCTTTTAAAAGAATATTTTTAAAAAGAGTATTTTCAAAGTATTTTACAAATATTCATGATGTGAAAGCCAAGCACAAGTTTGGTTTGAAATGTAAAAGTTTGATTCGGTTATAGAAAAGTAGTTTCATAAACGATATCGCTTATATAGAAAGGATCTAGTCATACTTTTAACATTAAACGTCAACATATGGACTCCTTTCTATCTCAAAGTTTAAAAATGTCATCAAGACAATGCCTAGAGGTAACATAACCTTAACTTACCCGGCTTTGTTTTCAACCGAGGGATAGCACAATTTTGGAATAGATGAGTAGTGTAAGAATATGAAATTTTATTTCCATATACGATCATTTTTAGTTATTCCCGATAGTAGAATTATTGATTCAGCTTTCTTCTTTGTGTACCGTCAATCTTAGACGATTTATTGCTCATTTAAGCGCTGCTATTCTTTACCCAAAATTGATTAAAACCAGAAAGCGAATGGACGTCAAACTATGTGGGGTTGATTCCATTAGGGTATTTTTCACATTTACTCTAGATTGGTTTTGGTGGTACGCGCACAGATGTGTGAAATACTCGGATTCTCGGTAAGGTTGGTCGGGTCCGACTTGTACATTTTCGTGGGCTATCATTTGTCCTCATGTATATTTCTAGAGGTACACTTTCGGTAAGGGGTTCACTCTCCTAGTTATTTGTTGAAAAATTCCTTTTCCTTGTTGTTGTTGTTACAAACCTATGAATTATTTTATTAATTGCACCGAGAAGTGACTAGGGTTCTTCTCGATGTTTAATTGTTTGTATCCATTCTTTAAGTTTGGATTTTTGATCTTATGTATAATAATTCTTTCTCAATTGAATTGTTGTTCTGATTTGTTTCCCATGTCTTCACTATGGATGTTTTTATAAGGTAAAAACTCGTTCTGCGTTTAGATGCATGGTCTCACAGAATTATTATATATTCATCATATTACTTATTTCCCATGCTAGTATTTCCAAACTGATCGGGTATTATTTTTATTATAATGCTCGAATCAGACCGAGTATTTTTCTAGGTTGTCATTGATGGGACATGGATCTCATGGAGTAAAGCTGGATGTCCACCTAACGTAGTATTTTTCATTTTCCTTTGTATTATTATATATACCCATCAGCATTCGTAAGGTTGGGAAGTTATAACTATCCAGGCTGATGAGGTTTGATTTTATTCTGATATACCTTGTATCTTAGAGTGACATTTACTGTTTTGTTATATTATACAATGTCATTCCACTATGAGATTCTGTTTCCCGTGTTCTTATTTTTATTCTTTTTCTTTTTCTTTTTACCATAATAATCTGCATTTCCAATGATTGAATGTTCGGCATTGGAATACCGTGGCTGTATATGGTGCCAATTTTCGATGGCTGAAAAGGTGGGTTGTTACACATGTTGCTTTTCCTAACCTCTTCCTGCATGGTGTCATGTTCGATCGTGAAATCTAATAAATTATGAAGGAATAAGTAGACCAAGATGTCCAGTGGATCCAAAGACTTATTGATCAAGGCTATTAATGGAAGAGACTCTATTACGCCCTGACTCTATTACGCCCTCTCCAAGATTAACAAGATTAACTACATGAACATTTGCTCTTTCGAGTTGGAGAAGAAAACCTACAACAACCTTATTGTGGGGGGTATAAGAGAGTCTTGGATAAGATGAAAGCAAAAAAGGATGCCACCGTGAAATTTAAGGCTAGTGTCAAAAGCTTGATGGCGGAGACGAGGATGGCCTATACTAATGTAGAGCTCATGCTAAAAGGCCTACTTAAATTTCTTATGAGGGTGCTGCCTTGAAAACCGAAATTACTGAGAAGGACCTAGCCTTTACTTTAAAAGATAAAACCGTTTGGGCCAAGTACTATACCATAAAGAAGTAGACAGCCGAGATTCAAAAGCTTCGAGCAGAAAATGAGAAATTCACCAGTGATTTGTTATTAGTTAAGGTCGAGAAATTGGATTGTGATGTAGATCATGCAGTTGATGCGCAGGAGCTCCTAAGCTTAAGAAGGAATTGTTTGCACAAAAAAATGGGCAAACACCTCCAAGTCGTATGATTTAGTTGATTATATGTTGTTCTTAGTGATTTGGGCGATTTATGCAAATATATAAAATAGATGGACTAAACTGTAAAAGACACACAGATTTATAGTGGTTCGGCCAGAATGTGACTACGTCCACTTTATATGTTATTCTCCTTTTCTGTTTAGGTTATAAGTACAAAGCTTTGATTACAAGTATCTGAAAGTTGTTAGAAAGTTCTATCCGTGCTTGAGCTCTCAAACTTGTCCACCATTGCTGTACCCCTACCCCTCTATTTATAGAGTGAGGCTGGGGGCAGGGGTCTTGGATGTATATAGCTGCTGGTGGGCCTGGGCTAATGTAATCTACCCTGGCAACGTTGGTTCGGTAGTAGATGGTTGGACTAGCGTTTTGGTCTGGTGGTAGAGGGGATGGGATTGGTTCGGTGTGGTAATTCGGTGGAGGTTGGTCCGTTAGTAAGTGGTCCGGTGGTGGCCTCCCTTGCTTCTGGTTTGGTGGTACCTCTCCTGCTTTTGGTTCGGTGGTGGATGGAGGTAGCCGATCCGGTAGTGTCTATCTAGCTTTGATTCGGTAGTGTTGGAAGTGGGTTGATTCGGTAGGTTGGTTGGTTCGGTGGACTTGGTCCGGTGAAGGGTGGAAACGCTCCCAACATTTCCCCCCCAAAGTGGGGCATATGTCATCATATGTCGCGCTTTGTTCTATCTTGGGGGATTTTCATCCGGTCCTGTGTGCCGAACTAGTTGGTCCGGTTATTTATATTTTGCCTATGAGTATGGGCCTAATGCTTCCATTATTTCTTATCAGCCGAACCAAACTTCTTGTTTTAGCCGAATCAAACGTATTTGCCGCACCAAACTCTCTTCTGCCGGACCAGGTGAGGCCCATTTCCGCCGAATGTGCTTTTGCTTTGAACTACCGAATGGACTCGGGGACTTGACATACCGAATGAACTCGTGGAATATTCGTACCGAATGAGTTCAAAGAATTGACTTTACCGAATGAATTACAAATGAAATTCTAGACTGTACGCACTTGCTCGTCTACTTCCCTCGTTCTAACGACGTACTTTTTTGTGTTAGCAGATAAATGTCTCGTAAAGTGGAAACTCGATCAGATAAAAAGAAATCCAAGGACAGAGAAAATTCCTCCACGGTGCCCCCTGCTCAGTCAGGATCGGGACGTCATGGACCTCCCCCGAGATCACTAGTAGATGGGTACGGCCCTTAGGAGCTCCTGAACTCACCACCTGACTGCTTTCCTAGCTCCCTTAAAGAGGAGCAGCTTGATGTTATATCTCGTTCTTTCGGGATTGACAGAGCACACATGGTGCTGCCAGGGAATGGAGTTATGCCGTATGACCCCCCCTGAAGGATATTTCGCTTATAGTAGGTACCATTGCATGTGCGGGGCCATTCCCCCGATCAATGCTTGGATAGTCAGCTTCATTACCTATTTGAAGGTGGCCCCTTTACAGTTTCAGCCCAATTCTTATGCTATCCTGGTGAGTCTATTCATCATTTTCCATAGAAAATACGGGCGCCCCCTTCCAACCGGGAGATCCGGTATTTGTACAACTTGAGGGGTTATAAGAAGGGGTCTCCGTACATCAGCTTGGAATCGGCCGTGTCCTTCAAGCCGGTCCTGGACTTATATTCAAAGTTCAGCATGTTCAAGAAAGAATGGTTTTTCATCAAGGATGACTCTGTTTCTATCCGTCGCTTCACCTCCGGTTGTAAGTTGAAGCTTATGTATAATTACCGTTCTGACTGCAATGCTTCTTCTTATGTGTTTTTATTTCTTGCTAGCGACAGGTGGCTTTGCGGTCGTGAAGAACGATCGCCTGGTTCAGATGGCTACGGAGATAGAAGCCATTTCGGGAAGGGAGAGGTCAGTTTCTTACCTGATCAGGAATGCTACTATTCTGCAGCACAACTTGATTCTACCACGTCAGTCAGTGGTCAAGCAGAGAGACACAGCTGAGGAGAGGGCGGGCCACGACGAAGTGCAGCAAAAAGAAACCCTTCTCGATACCTCCAGTCGCCGGGGGAAAGAAGCTCAAGAAATTCGATTGACCCTCCCCTAGCACATGTCCAGATGTTCCGGAGGTGGAAAATGTGGAAGAGGAAAGAGGCGAGGAGGAGAGCGGAGGTGATGGAGAAGGTGATGGTGGTGATGGTGGCGAAGGACAGAGCGGTGATGGCGCCGGGGCTTTGTCTTCTGGGCAAGCAAGGGAGACCCAAGAATGGACAGATGATGCTTTCCGCCAGGCTTTGAGGGGTTGGAGGAAGGATCGGCCTTGGTGGAGAAGCCAAAGAAAACCGATAAGGCCGGGACTGGTGCCAATTCATCTTCCAGGAGCATTTCAGCTAGGGCAACTTCGACGATTCAAGGTGAATTTTTGACTCCTCTTTTAACTTCACATGTTTCTTGGATTATAGTCATATGCATGCTTGTAACACTTGGTTTTTATTCCAGGAACGGGTAAGGTGGCCAAGACATCAGACATTTGGCACCGTCTCGAACAATTCAAACTCCTCAAAGCTTCCGCTAAACCAAAACCTCCGACCAACTGTTCCGGGGACGCAGTCGGCTACCGTCCTCTTCTTGAAGTTATTGAAGAGGATATTCAAAAGAAAAATAGGAGTCGCTCCTTATTCGAACCTTCACCTGGTCCTCAGCCCCCAACCCAGCTTATTCATGATATCACGGGGGAGGATACTAAGTTCATACCCTCTCCGCATCCGTCTGAGAATCCTACCATTACTCAGATTGATCATCCCGGCTTGGCTCGTAATCCATTTGCGGGTCATCCAGATCCGGATCCGAGTTCTCATGATATTTTCTTTGACGAGGTTACTAGTGATCACCTTCTCCCTCGCAATCCTATGGTAAGGGTTCTTGATGAGGCCAAGTCCCTGGACCTTGATTTGCTTACTACTCGGATTGTAACTATGGGGGATGAAGCTAAGGCAAATATCGACCGGGTTGCTGAGGAGACTAGGAAGTTGATGGGGCATCATGCCTGACTGGTCAAGGCCGGGGAAGAAATTGGGAGTGCCAACATAAGATTGCGGTTAGTGGTTTCTGACCAGGCCAAGCAACTCGCCGATCAGGCCATCCAGATCTCTCAGCACGAGGCTGCCTCCAGACGGCTAAAGAAAACCATGGAAGAGGCTAGCAGAGCCGAGCTGTGGAAAATGTAGGCCATCTGCAAGGAACGGATCGATATGGCCATTGCAACGGTGGATGAGGTTCGGAAAGCGGATCTCGAGCGGGTAGAGGAGTTATCTGGGAAGCTTGAAGCCACGGAGCTTTCTCAAGCCAAGCTGAAGGAGGAGATGGAGGCGATGAGGAAATCCCTTCAGGCTGACCGCTCGCGATACCAATCGGAGAGGGATGCTGCTGTTGCAAAGCTGTTGGCTTCTAAGGTCCGAATGAGGGAGTTTGAGGAGAACGAGGGGATGATGGATGAGATGCTGCAGGATATGTATTTCCGTACTTGGAAGCAGGGCAACTTATCCTGGATGGAGATTATTCCCGGATCATGGCCAGGATTTATCTCCGGGCTCTGGAGGAGGCCATGGCCGATGCGGATAAGGAGGGTGGTGTGGCCTTCACGATGGATGTAGTCACGGCCCAGTTCACTAAGGAGGAGAAGGTGGCGGTGAAGGAGGGCATGCGGCTGCTCGCTCTTGAGGAGGTAGGTGTGCAGTTGGGGGATGATGATCAAGGAATAGATGCTGGTAAGTCTTCCCTTTTAGCCTTTTCATAGCTTGGTTGCTTATTGTTTATTCAATGAATTCTTCTCCTGAATTGGACAGGCGGGACCTCTGAAGCGCCAACTACCTCTGGTCAGCACGCTGGGAGTTTTGATCCGGCGGTTAAGTAGACCTCGGAGGGCCAGCAGGATAGAGACGAAGCCCCGATGCAGTCGGCTTCTTGGCTTGATATGTACATTTTTCAGTTTACTTGACATCGCTGTCTATGTTAGTCTTAAAACATTAATGTAATTTTCAGGCTGTAATTATGTAACGAACAACTTGATTTTTGGCATGTAACTTTATAACATAAGCTGATTTTGTCATGTTTGAATGCTGTCGTTATTTTGATGTGTTGCATAAAATATAGCTGTGCATGTGTTAGTGATTCAATTGTGTTTGACGCTAAGTTCTTACTTAAAGTATAATTTCATGTCTTGCAACGTTAGTGTGATGTGCGAATAAATTATAGTTACATATTTATGTACAAGAGAAGAAAGTAAAGCCCTTCAAGTTTTAGCCGTAGATGGTAGCTTTGGATGCCTTGTCTAATCGAATATGGAATGTAGCTGAGTGACCTGCCATCCAGCTGTGATTTCTTATTCCCATTAGTGAGTGTCTCCTATTTTGTGTCCTGTTAGTGATCGTTATGGAGGATAGGAGGAAAGTTTTTGTAAATAAAATGGAAATATGAGAAATAGTAAAACTTCCAATCACGGAAGGCCTTCGATGTGCTTAAGTTCGTGGCAAACGGGTTTTGTAGTCACTTTCCCTAGCTGTGGGTCTTGGAGACATTTGTCACCCATCTTACGCCTCCGCGGGGAGTTTTCTTTTTTACCACAGCCGTACTTAAGATTCATCGGAGCCGAGATCGCGCACAGTAACTACCCGGGTCATTATGGCCCGTAATTGTGGGTATTATTCGATTTACCGTGGCCGGCTAGCGTGGGTGCCGATAGTCAACCGTGAACTACCCCTGCCTGGCCACACCTTATGTTGGGGCTTATAATCGGTTCACGGCTACCGGCGAGCCGAACGCTGTAATGAGCTGCCTAGGCTATGGTTGGCCTTCTCAGCGGCTTATAATCGGCTCATTACAATTGGATTTAAGGGCCGTCACGAGCAATGAGTTAACCCGCAGCAGAGGGATGCTGGAGCAAAAGTGTCTCATTGGCGAGGGCATAGATTCATATAATACCTGTTAGGTTTTGTCCAGGTGAAGTTGTGCTGTGATGCCCTGAATGGAGATGCCATCTACATAGGATTTTGTTCAACAGAAAAGGATAAAGCTCAGCAAGTAGCCAAGATATAAAGGAACAAGTTAAAAAAGAGACAAGTTTTTAAAGTGGTTCGGCACGAAATGCCTACGTCCACTAATTCTCTTTGTTAATTCACTTTATATGGGCAGTACAAGTTAAAAAAAAGTATCGACGAAGGTGTTGGATGTTCCATGCCCTCTGGAACACCTCTCCGTCCACTGTTGACAAAATATAAGCTCCGTTGTGGAGATCTTTATGAATTACATATGGTCCGTCCTAGATTGGATCCAGCGCTCCGGGGCGCGGGAAGATTCGCTTGAGGACAAGATCTCCTTCTTGTAAGCTGCGATGCTTGACTTTGGAGTTGTATTGTGCTGCCACTTTTTGCTTGTGAGCTGCTGCTTTGAGTGCTGCATCATTTCTTCTTTCTTCGGTTAGATCCAAAGACATGTGGAGGAGTTCTTCGTTCTCTTCTGGGTTGTAGTGGATCCTACGGTGGGATGACACTATAATTTCAACTGGGAGCATGGCCTCCGATCCGTATGCCAAAGAGAAAGGAGTATGCCCTATTGATGTTCTGAAAGACGTGCGGTAGGCCCAAAGTGCTGTAGGAAGTTCATCCACCCAAGCTCCTTTTGACTTTTCAAGCTTCTTCTTGATTAGAGTTTTAAGAATTTTGTTGACAGCTTCGACTTGTCCATTTGCCTGGGGATAAGCCACAGATGAGAAGCTTTTGTGAATTCCATGCTCTTGGCACCAGTCGGCGAACTCCTCGCTGTCAAATTGAAGTCCATTGTCCGATATGATTTTGAGTGGAACCCCGTACCTGCATAGAAATTTTTTGATCAAGAAGTTAATAACTTTTGCCGAAGATATTCTATTTAGGGGTTCCGCTTCCACCCATTTGGTGAAATAGTCGACTGCCACTATAGCATATTTGGCTCCACCTCGGCACATCGGCAGATCGCCAATCAAGTCAATTCCCTATACTGCAAAGGGCCAAGGGCTGGTCATTTGAGTAATCCCATTTGTTGGTAGTCGAGGAATCTTAGCAAATTTCTGACATCTGTCGCATCTTTTGACGAAGTCTAAGGCGTCTTTGTTTAAAGTGGGCCAGTAATATCCATATCGGAGCGTCTTCTTTGCCAGAGTCTGTCCACCAGTGTGATCTCTGCAGCTCCCTTGATGGATGTTGGATAAGATTTTCTTGGCTTCCCTTCCAGCAACACACCTTAATAAGGGGTTAGAGAAGCCGCGCCGATAGAGGATGCCTTCTTGTATTGTGTAGCGGGAAGCTCTCCTCAAGATTTTCCTGACTTCGTTACGCTCGTTGGGTAGTGTGCCATTGTGTAAGTATTTCCGGATAGGAGTCATCCAAATTTCTTTTTCGATTGCAGCTATCAGATCTTCTTGTTGAAACTTGAGGCTAGTTGTTTCGAGATGGCTACTGTTCCGGAAATGGTGCTGTTCTTCATGCTAACTTGCTTTTCCAGTTCGTCGGCCTCTCGATTCTCTTCTCGAGGAATGTGTTTGATTAAATAGTGATCCAATTGATCGAGCAGCAGCTTGGTCTTCTTTAGATATGCTTTGAGTCATTCTCCTCGAGTCTGGAACTCTCCTAGTACTTGGTTTACGATAAGTTGAGAATCGCTATGAAGACATAAAGAACTGACTCCAATTTGTAAGGCAAGTTCTAATCCTGCTATTACTGCTTCATATTCTGCATCGTTGTTGATGGCAGCGAATTCCAACCTTAGGGCATTGTGCAGCTTCCTTCCCCTGGGGGTGATTATCATAATACTTGCCCCCGAGCCTTATTCTTTTGATGCTCCATCTATAAAGAGATTCCACTTGACATCTTTTGTTATTTCAGATTGATCCTTACCTTCATTGGTAGTGAATTCGGCAATGAAATCGGCCATGGCTTGTCCCTTGATGGCAGTGCGAGGATGGTAGGTGATATCATATTGACTCAGTTCAATGCACCATTTAAGTAGTCGCCCAGAAGTGTTGGGGCGATGGAGTACCTGCCTTAGCGGTTGATCGGTTAAAACTCTGATGGAATGAGATTGGAAATAGTGTCGCAGTTTCCGTGACGTGATTAGCAAACAGTATGCTAGCTTCTCAAGTTTAGGGTATCTGGCTTCTGCCCCTGTAAATCTCTTGCTTACAAAGTATACGGGCCGCTACACGCGGTTGTCTTCTCTCACCAAAGCGGCGCTTAGAGCATGGGACGATACAACAAGGTATATGTATAGTTCTTCGCCTTCATTTGGAGTTGAGAGTACTGGTGGTCTCTGGAGGTGTTCGATTAGGTTACGGAAGGGTGTTGAACATTCGTCAGTCCATTCGAACTTTCCTTTGTCTTTCTTTAGGGCTTCGAAGAAAGGGATGCATTTGTCGGTTGCTTTAGAGATGAATCTGCTTAGGGCGGCCACCCTCCCATTCAGGCTTTGCATCTCTCTTCGAGTGGATGGTATCTTGATATCTTGCAAAGCCCGGACTTGTTTGAGGTTTGCTTCAATCCCCTTGACATGGACGATGAATCCCAAGAACTTTCCCGACGATACTTCGAAGGAGCACTTTAGAGGATTCAACTTCATTCCATATTGGCGAAGTACTTGAAACATCTAGTCCAGGTGGCTTACATGATCGTTGGGTTTCCTTGATTTTACCAGCATGTCATCCACATAAACTTCCATAGTTCGTCCTATTAGTTCCACAAACATCTTGTTGACGAGGCGCTGATAAGTAGCTCCTACGTTTTTAAGTCCAAAAGGCATTACCCTGTAGCAGTACAATCCCCGGTCAGTGATGAAACTAGTGTGGTCTTGATCGGGGGCGTGCATAAGAATGTGGTTATATCCTGAGTATGCATCCATAAAAGATAAGAGTTCGTGCCCGGCTGTGCTGTCCACGAGTTGAGCGATTCGGGGGAGTGGGAAGCAATCCTTCGGGCAAGCGTCATTTAAGATGGAGAAGTTAATGTATGTTCGCCACTTCCCATTAGCCTTCTTTACCAGTATCGGGTTGGCAATCCATTCTGGGTAGATGGCTTCTCGTATGAAGTTATTGGCAAGTAGGTTCTTTACTTCTTCCTCGAGGGCTGCTGGTCGTTCTGCCCCCATACTTCTCTTTTTCTGCTTACCGGCACCTTGGTGGGATCGATGTTCAGTACGTGGCATGCTACGTCTGCGGAGATTCCAGTCATGTCGGCGTGCGTCCATGCAAATACATCCAAGTTGTGGCGAAGAAAATCGACGAGTTGATCCTTCAACTCTACTCTTAACTGAGACCCGATTCTCAGCAGTCTACTTGGGTCGCGTTTGTCTATATATACAAATTCCATAGCCTCTGCAGGCTCGGAGGTGTCCTCCTCCTCTTTGTCCCTGGGGTCTAATTCATTGAAAGGATCACTGGTATATCGAAGAGGAGGGGCTTTCTTTAATTACTATGCTTCCAAGTTTTTCTTGCAGAGAGTAGTCTCTGCATCCTTCCCTTTATACTTCCTGCGGTTATTGCGAAGTTCAGTTACATAGCAATCTCGAGCGGCGTCTTGATTTCCTTCTACTTCCCCTATCCCATTATCTTTTGGAAATTTCATCTTCAGGCACCAAGGGGCCAGAACAATTTGGAAGTCAGACAAGGCTGGTCTTCCTAAAAAGGCATTGTAGGCCGAGTGGTTATCTATCAGCACAAACGTTTGTTTCCGCACAATGGAGCGGGGATGACTTCCTATTTCGACAAAGAGGTCCAATTGCCCGAGGGGCATCTTCGCATCTCCAGTGAAACCGCGTAGTGGTTTGTTGAAGTTAGAGACATCCTTCATTGACAGCTTCATTTTGTCGAAAGCATGCTTGAATAGAATGTTTACGGAGCTTCCAGTATCTACCAGAATTCGTAAAACTTCGGCTGGGCCGAACCAGGCAGAGATAACCATAGGATCCATGTGAGGGTACTGCCTTCCTTCTAGGTCTCGCGTACTTAATGTGATGTCATTATCCTCTTTCCGCTTCGGGCGGCGTTCTTCCATGACGGAATCGGTGCAGTCTACCTTGTTTCTAAGTGACTTTCCATATCTTTCCATATCTGCCCAGTTTCTGTCGGCGATGTGTGGTCCTCCCGATATTGTATGGACCACTATCTTCTCCTGATTGGAACCGCTGGTGTTGTGATTTCTTCCGCCTGTCTCTGGGTGGAGTCGCCCTGGGTTCTCCTTGGCAGGAGCTGGAGTCCTATCCTGACCCTTTACATAGTGTTCCAATCTCTTCCTTCTGATGTGTTCTTCAATCAGGTCCCGGAGATGACGAAATTCATTGGTATCATGCCCATAGGATTCGTGGAAACGGCAGAACTTCCCAGACTTGATTACGTGATCTGATTCCTTCTTGTACGGGGGGCGTTTGTATTTAAGCTCGTCTTGGGTGGCCAGGAAGATGTTTTCGATTGTTTCATTCAAAGGAGTGTAAGTGTCAAATCTTGGTCCTGGCCGATATAGGCCTTTTTCTCCCTTCCTGCCCCCAGCATTGTCTCGAGAGTCATTTCTTCCGATGCCCTTTGCTGCAGCGGGTGCGTTGCCATGAGCTGTCTTGGCTTGTTGCCCTGTCTGTCTTTCGGTGGCAGCGTCTTCAAGTCTCATGTACTTTCCGGCTTCATGGAAGAAATCGGGTAAGGTAGCTGGTTTTTCTTTCGTTAATCTTCTAGCAAACTTGGTATCCGGATGTACGCCACTACAAAGAGCCATTAGGATAAGTTTCTTATCGACATCTTGGACTGCGGCCGCTGCGGCATTGAATCGGGTTAGATATTGTTGCACTGTCTCTCCGGGCTTCTGTTTGATATTGAATAAGGAATAAGCATCCTTGGGTTGTTCCACATGAATGCGGAATTGGCTGATGAACTTTTCTTTCAACATTTCCCATGAGCTGATGGACCCTTGGGGCAGATGGCAGAACCATGAGGTAGCTAGATCTGCTAAGAATAATGGAAAGCATTTACACAATACTCCTTCTGTCGCTCCGCTCATGAGCATATGCTGTGTGTATCTCTGTAAGTGTACGACGGGGTCAGAGGTTCCCTTGTAAGGCTCCATTGTTGGCATTTTCCATTCTCGGGGGGTGATGGCAATTTCGATATTGCGGGTGAAGGGGCTGGTTACCCTAGCGCATATCCCTCGATCTCTTTGATCCCATCGGACGCAATCGCTGAACAATCGCGCCATCCTTTCATCAGAATTTGGAGCAGATAGAAATGAGTTTGGTTCTTCTCTACGGGATTGAGTCCGTCCAGATAACCTGTAGGGATGGTATCGTCTATTACTCCTAACATTTTCCGGTGGCTGTCTTCGGTCTTCTGGGAGCATGCTGGGGTCAGCCACAGTTGGCCCTTGCCTCGATCTTCCCCTGTTGGGCTCTGTTCTAAGCATTCCCTCGGGTCCAACTTCGGGCTGGACTCCAGCTCGGCCCCGTCCATTAGTGTTCCCATGGTTAGGTAGCATGATAGGATCAGCCATATCCGACCCCTGCCTGGTACCTCTCCCGTTGGGTTCGATTCCAAGTGTTTCCTCGGGTCGGAATTCGGGCTGAGTCTGGGCTAGGCTCCTACCAATGTTGTTTCTGTTGTTAGCCTCTTCAAAGAAGAAAGATCTTTGTCGCCTCCCAGATCCTCCAGACTGGGACTCACCCGATGATTTGGTGTTGCGGTTGGATTCTTCAGCATCCCTTAAGCGTGACATGAGTTGGTCCACCAAGGCTTCTTGTTGAGATGTGAAGCGGTTAGTTACTTCAGCCAAAACCCTGTCCAGATCTGCCCTAGTAATTGGTTGTTCCGTAGCAGGGGCTGTCGGATTTGCCTGATTTCCATTTACTGTTGGAACAGGACGATTCTCTTGATCTTTGATCACTGGATCTGGGATACTGCTAGTTGCGATGTTCTTTCCTTTGCTAGCATCTTTCCTCTGCCTGGGAGGCATGTTTTCCAAGCAATTAGCGATGCTGTTGGGAAGAAGGTTGAGTGGAAGAAGCTGAAGCTTCTAACTCGAGTTCTCAGTGAAAGCACCAAAAATGTTTGCACAAAAAAATGGGCAAACACCTCCAAGTCGTATGATTTAGTTGATTATATGTTGTTCTTAGTGATTTGGGCGATTTATGCAAATATATAAAATAGATGGACTAAATTGTAAAAGACATACAGATTTATAGTGGTTCGGCAAGAATGTGCCTACGCCCACTTTATATGTTATTCTCCTTTTCTGTTCAGGTTACAAGTACAAAGCTTTGATTACAAGTATTTGAAAGTTGTTTGAAAGTTCTATCCGTGCTTGAGCTCTCAAACTTGTCCACCATTGTTGTACCCCTACCCCTATATTTATAGAGTGAGGCCGGGGGCAGGGGTCTTGGATGTATATAGCTGCTGGTGGGCCTGGGCTGATGTAATCTGCCCCGGCAACGCTGGTTCGGTAGTAGATGGTTGGACTAGCGTTTTGGTCTGGTGGTAAAGGGGATGTGATTGGTTCGGTACGGTTGATTCGGTGGAGGTTGGTCTGGTAGTAAGTGGTCCGGTGGTGGCCTCCCTTGCTTCTGGTTCGGTGGTACCTCTCCTGCTTCTGGTTCGGTGGTGGATGGAGGTAGCCGATTCGGTAGTGTCTATCTAGCTTTGATTCTGTAGTGTTGGAAGTGGGTTGGTTCGGTAGGTTGGTTGGTTCGGTGGACTTGGTCCGGTGAAGGGTGGAAATGCACCCAACAGGAATGTGCCAAGGAGAAAGAAGAGTTGAATAATACTCTCCAGCAGTTCCTCGCAAGCGTAATCCAGTATAAGAATTTGAGTGGCTAGGGAGCACAAACTTTGAGGCCCTTGTCGATGCTTGGGAAGAGGTTTTGCATTGCTCGAAAATAGCCAGTGAAGGCATCACTGAAGAAAAGTTAATGGAAAAGGATCTTGATGCAAAAGATATTGCTAAACTTGAAGTGGGAAAAATTATTCAAGCTAAAGAAGAAGCCGCCGCTGTTGTTAAGGCTTCCATCGGGCTAAGTACATCGGTTCTGATATAACCATCCCTTCCAAAATCCAAGGAGCCTATGACAAATACTCTTAAAATTGAGGGAGCCATCTCCAAGGTCACCCAGATCATTACGCCATCAATAGTGACCACTTTCGTTGAGGCTTACATTCCTCTTCCTATCGATCAACCTATCCTGCACTCACCCGAAGAAGTGAAATTTTCAAATTTCTTGCTCAACAAAGTCCAAAAAATGGTATATCACTTGTATCTTCTATTTTCGAGAAACTTCAATTCTTGCCAAAGTCAATCTCTAATCTTTACCTTTCTGTTTTCCAACTTGTAGGTCATCCACATCTTTCTCCTCTGCCTCCAGCTACTCAAGGGTTGGGTGTCGCAACTATTTTTACTATATCGACCTTCGTCTCCACGGGCCTTACTGCTCTAACCCTATGACGACTCGAAAATCCGTACCCTTTTAATCGACAATAATCCACACATGTCCGACCCAAAAAGCACAGACTAACGGAAAGTCAAGTGAAAGAAAAGAAGAGAGAAGAAGAGAAGAGAAGAAAGAGAGAAGATAGAACCAAACAGAACAATACAGAATCTCACATCGCAGTGGAAAATATATAATATCATATTAATGATCTTTACAAAATGAAAACTGTATATATACATACATAAATCAGAGTTCAACAATCGATCAATAGTTATCAGTTTGAAATGTTATACTAACCGACCTCACAAATGCCGATAATAAACAACAACTGAGCAATGCAACGGATAATCAAGCAAATATGGATGTACGAAAATGAAGATCTCCAGCTCTCCTCCTGAAGCTCCAAAAGCATCAAATCTAGACCTGTAAATATACTCGGTCCGACCCGAGCATTGAAAGGGAAGAACGCCCAGATCAGTCTTGTAAACCAACGTGAGAAACACACTCAACTGAATTTATTAAATTACCAAAACTTTTCCTTTATCAAAACAAAAGTATCTCGTAAGACAAGTCCACACATAAACACAGACATGTTTTTACCCTACGATAACTAAAACATTTCTTTCATATCAAATCCTCTTATATTATACTAGTGTCTAGTATATACAAATAATATTAATCATAGTCGAAATGGTTACCCATATAGCATTTCGGGGCCTTTCTTTACGCCTTTACAAAAAAAAATCACAGCTCGTGGTGGGTTTTGGATTTCCATACAAATGACCAGGTGAAGAGACTACCTTCCGGCGGTACATCTCTAGAAGAATGCACTGAGGACCATCACAAAGGATCCTCTACCAACACAAGACTGGCCCACCTCTATAACTAGATGGTACCGAATATATCATCCTCCGTCGTTATCGACCTTTACCAAGGGCCCTCTAGCATACAAACCACAATAAACAGATACACGGCGTCATAGCGTATAAAGATATATCTAGAAGAGGATGATCATATCCTAATAGGAACGACCCACTTAGCCCTGCAACATCTAACCCTGTTTTGGTCATTTCCGGTTGATGAGCCTTGACGAGGTAACGATTACCTTTCAAAATCACATATCACATCACTTTAAATGTCACACGGCCATTTTCGTTGACTACTAATTGCCTTCCACAAAAATACAACTCTTAAACTCATACGTCTCAAGGAGGGTGTTAAGCTAAGAGAAGTTGCCTTCTCCGCCACCACTGATGTACGTTTGTAAAAACCAATGAACGTAATCTATAGAAATGCAATGTCAGACAAATATCAATACAAGTTTTCCAGGAAGAGGACAAACCGAAGGTACTTTCCTACCACATCCTGTCGGGAAATCCCTAGGATTAGTAGCAAATAGTCCTCGCATTGGATACTTCATAATGAAGAGACCACTGCTACTGGATGTATATTGGGATTTTAACCCCAAACGATCAACAAGCAGTCTTTCACTATGAAAATCCGGAATACCAATTTCATCACAAGCAACCTGCACAATCATCGCATATACGTTGGTCCGAAGTGGTTTTCAGATAAATCTGATTCCGATCTCTTCGCACCAACAACGCAAAAGCGTATCTCAACCTCACATGGCAACTAAGTCCCATAGACTTATCATGTCTCCAACGTTCGACTTGCTATCCTTTAGGCCAAGAAGGAAGCTCGATAGATTGGAGTAATACTCCGCACTATGCGAATAAACATCCTCAACACAAAGGACAATCAAGCCTATACAGAATGCTACGTACTATGTGTACGACTAAACAGTTCCCACATCAAGTCGAGAACTAAAATTTGGCCATGTTTGATAGTCGGTTATTTAACTATCCAAAACAAACAAATATTTAGCACTAGAACAATCACCGGACCCTTTTAATTGAGCTTTTATTAATTAAACCACTTGCTAAATATTCACCTTAAATTATCTTTAAAAAGATATAATCTCAAAAAATTTCAACTTCCAACATTGGAAAACATTTCCATATACTTATTTAACAATAAGTAATTTACAAATCAATTTATTTTCAACACTTAGAAAATATTACATATACTTACATCACGAATAATTATATATTTTATTCTTTAAGGAAAACATTCTCTTTAAACACATTTATTGGGTCAAAACGAATGTTACGTAAATCATCGTTACAACAACCCAAAATAAATAGTATAGGGATTCAAAAATAAGATAGATATATAAATCTCATATACCATACAAAACATTTCCTTTCAAAAATCATTTACTATAACAACAAAGTTATTGTCCATCATTTCCTTATTTCTCAAAAACGTCTATTTCAACAATGAATATTGAAATCTATGTATTCGATATTTAACACATTTTTAAAACCATTTTAAACCATTTAAACCCATTTAAAAGATCACTTTTGAAACATTTACTTAATTTCAAAAGATTATTCACTGTCCAAAATCGCGAATATAATCCCTCTATCAAATTCATTACTATAGAACATTTTAATTAAAGAATTATCCACTGTCCAAAATCGTGGATATAATCTCTTTACCAAATTCATTACTTCTATATATTCATTAAAGATTATTCACTGTCCAAAATCATGGATATATCTCCTTTAATAAACTTTTATATTTAGCTTACCAAATTCAATTGATTTCGAATTTATAAAACAATGTTTATAAATTCCATTTATATTTTTATATAAAATTCCACTTATAAAATCCTTTTATTAACCAATTCCATTTACATCTCATTTATGTGCCAAATCCAAATTATAAGTTAATAACTTATAATTCATTTATTTTGCATTCATTTTATAACTTCATAATTCGTAAATTTTATCACTTATAAAATCCATTTATAACTTCATTTTAACATTTATAAAACTTGTCTATAAATTAATTACTTTGATTTATAAAATATCAATTTTATAAATCCCATATATAAACCATTTAATATACAAAAAATAAATTTAAACTATTTACCAAACCATTAACTCAATATTTCAAAAATCATATTCTGGTTTTATTTCACAAAAACCATAATTTTTATAACATAAAAATTATAACGTTTATTTATTTAAAATGAATCAATTCCAAAATTCAATAAAACGTATACTTTCAAAAATCACCTTAAAATCCTTTTAAATTTGGAAATCATCATTTTAAAATTTTTAAATTCCAAAATATAGGCCCAATGCTGCAACAGCACTGAATACAACAATCACGACATCCAAAACATCATATATCCTATGATAACAACATATATATCAATATTTGTAAATAAATCAATACGTGTGAGGAATCCAGTTGGATCCCTTCAACCTGTCACCTGCAACAAATATACATATTAGAAATATATGTACAATGGCCGCTTCGAGGCAGACGCACGTACGAAAGGTCATCCGCTCAAAGACGAGAACGTATAGGGTCATCTGCTCCACTATGCGGGTATATGCCCAAATATCAATCAATATATCATATATCATCCAAACAATCATCAATCATCATAAATAATATTTATTCTCACTTGTATAAAATATTAGCGAGTCAGAAAGAGTGAGTTGTACTCACATTGTTTGTAATCGTCGCGTAAGCGATTTATTCCGATTAAAATTAAACAAACGTTTAATTTCAACCAAAATTTACACTCGCTCGAATCAATCCCAATCCAGCTCCATTGCGTAGTATTCGACAATACGAATCCAACGCAAGTCGTTTCGTGCTAAACAGACCTTGTATGACAAAGTTACGACATTTCAAAGATTATACGAATTAATATATAATTTAATTTACAAATTAATTTTATTTTCAAACCCTAGATTCATCGAAGCCGCATGATTTCGAAAATGGGATCATAGCCGCACGTTGTACCCTTCTCTCCCAGGCTAGCCTTGTTCGAAGAAACTCAAAGTCATCACCGGCTTCGAATTTTCGCCACCTCCACGATCATCTAGACGATGATCCATCGCCACCACATCGAAGCACGTTGCCGATTCCATCACCGCTGAGAATAACGCGAACCTCGGTCGCCATGGAAAAACACGTGCAAGCATTGTTTGAACGCGAGCAGTTTGTCATCAATCCGTAGCTCCATTTTCGATCATCGCCATATGGACTTAAAGGTCACGTCGTGCTCTTCAACATTGTAGTTGAGTGTTTTGGCTAATTGGTTAAGGATAGAGAGAGGTTAAAGGGAAAAGAAGATGAAATTCTGGCCATTGGAAGGATAATGGCGGCTAGCCATAGTTTGATTAGGTTTTAGTGAAAATAAGGAAAATTTATGGCCTTTTATAGAAAATTTGACGACATTATTCACCCGAAATTTTTTCGAACTCCAAACGAAGCGTGCCGCCTAGTGTTTATTATGTTTTACTCTATTCCAAACGCAATGAAATATATATCAGGAGCCAATTCGATCGTATTTGAAAGATAGGTTTTCGAATCGACTAATTTAAATTTAAAATTCACTTAAACAGATTTTTACGCGTTTTAGTTTGCCCCGGAAAAACCGTAAATCCGATTGACATGAAATTTGAAAAATTACAATAATATAACATTGCAGATCCAATGAAACTAGTTTCGTCCAAATCCGAGACTGTATGAAAAATGACTATTTTTTACTTGTCAATTAAATATTAAAATATTCAATTTTTTCAAATTAACTTTTAATTCGATTTTAAAAGTTATCTAACATCATTCTAATTCAAATATGATTTAATTCAACTTTATAAATCGTTTTTATTCATTTTAAATCCAATTTTCAATTATTTACGCAATTTCAAATATTAAATTAACAGTTTAATTATCCAATTAAATCTAGATATTCGAAATATAAATTATATGAGATAATAAAATTTACTTCAAAATATTTAAAATCAATTAAATATATGAATTTCAAATGACAGAAATTCTGGGTCGTTACATTCTTCCCTACTTAAAAGAATTTTGTCCTCGAAATTACCAAGTGAGAAAAAGTCACAAAATCCATTAACTTTTCAAAACAATTCGTTCAAATTAGATTTACCAAATCTATTTAACCTTTTAACTTTTTCCAAAAATCATTAGTTAAACTTCTTATAAAAAAATTTCTAAGTTTTCAAATCCATTTAGTTATTTTTCCAAAACCAACTAATATCGTTTAACTTTTAACTCAAAAATCAAACTTTTAGTTATCACAAAATTTTCAATTTTCCCAAAATTTTCTAACTCCTTGAATTTTCAAAAAAATTCGCCAGCTTCTCCTTTGTGCGGTTCAATCTCGGAAAAAATAACAATGTATATATCACAAATATACATCTCATCATCAAGGATGAGCATCCCGAGGGAAAAAGTTGTACGATATGTAATCCGAGATATGTATCTTATATATTATTAGCGAGCATATATGGCTAATATAGCGCGAAAGCGAGCTCCAAATGCGAAGCATATGCCATCCGCACCTACTAAACACCCAACAAACAAATGAAAAACATGTATATGTGAAAGTAATATCAATATACAACATATACCACTACAACAACTATATATACCAATATAGCAAATGCAACAAAAGTAATAAATTCAACCATCAAACAACTATCATCCAACTAAAATCCATAACCAAATCAATACACTTTCACTTCTCATTAATATTTACTGAATTGATTTTCAATTTAATCACATTTGATTCATTATCATTGGATTTCACTAACATTCATTCATTCGTATTCAATTAGTTTAGATTCACTAAGTCATATTCAAATTTGTTCACTTCCAAATCAAATCAAATCAATTCTATTTAAATTCACTTACTTCCAATTTGAATTCAATTATTTAGCTTCCAATTTTATTAATTCAATTTCATATGAGTTTCTATATAATCAACTAACAATCATCTAACAAACGATGTATATCCAATATAACCAAATTAATTCACTTTGCTTTATTAATTCACATTATCAATTTACTTTGATACCAGAATCAACCTCATTTAACATCACTTAAGTTTTTCTTTCATTTCAATTTCATTTATCTTCACTTTCGCTACAACTTAAGTTTTTCTCTAATTCATTTCAAATTCTATTTTATTCAACTTTTACTGAAGTCAAATTCATATCACTTATTCAAATTTCGATTTTGTTTTACCTAACAAAATTGTTTAACCATTTTAACTATTGGTTCTACTTACCTTTTCTCACTTTATAAGTTATATAACCTAATTATCTAAACTTCCAAATTCATATTATATAATCACTTATCTAATCCAATTAAAATTCAATTCAATATAACCTTCCTTAGTAAATTTCAAATCATATAATTCACTTACTAACTCAAATTTCTTTCAACTTTACTAAAGTAAATTCTTACTTCACATTATAAGTCCAAAACTCGTTTCACTTATTTTTATCAATTTTAACTTGGGATTTAAATCAAATTTGTTTATCAAAACAAAACTTCACATTAAATTTACTATTGGTAGTAAATCCATCATACAGAAACTTGAAAATGATACTAATGATGCTGTAGTCACCACCCTTATTATTTCCTAGCAACGGTAATAAATTCAGTGCTTTATATTCTTTCAAAACTTTCCTTTTATCTATAAATCACATTTATAAATCTTTTACTTATTTAAATTCGCTTATTTTCAATTTATAATAATATAACCTCTTTAACTTTGAAAAACAACTTTCAAATTTAACGAGATTCAAATTTCAAATTCTTAGTTCAAATACGTTTTATTTACAACTCATATTTATAAATATATTCATATAGTTTCACTTCATATATATATATATATATAAGATTATTTCACATTTGTAAATCATATTAATTATAATTCCAAACTATAATTCATTTGCTTATATAATTTATTATTTTACAATTGTTGGTTTTATTTTGATTATTCAACATCTTTATTAACTTTTATATATTTACATTTTCAAACAACCAAACAATTCAGTTATATACACTTTATTTATTCTTGAAAAATGGGTTTTTTATATATAAAATATAATTGAGGTAAAAAAATTTCCTTTATCCAATGTAAAATGATACAATGTCGACTTTCCTCGTTTAAGAGTTTGGAAATCCCTATCGATAACATGACATCCCACATACGGACTAGAATTCACAAACTGCTCAACGGATAAGCAAACACAATATAAAACATTTTATATTCACTAGCAAATACGCGCTCATATATATAATACACTCAAACTCAATCTGGGATGCTACTGTCCCTATCTATGCCGAATACACATCAAAGCTTAGGAATATACAAAATTAAGCTCTGATACCAATTGTGACGACCCGAAAATCCGTACCCTTTAAATCGACAATAATCCATATATGCCCCACCCAAAAAGCACAGACTGACGGAAAGTCAAGAGAAAGAAAATAAGAGAGAAGAAGAGAAGTGAAGAAAGAGAGAAGACAGAACCAAACAGAACAATACATAATCTCACATCGCAGCGGAAAATATATAATATCATATCAACGATCTTTACAAAACGGAAACTGTATATATACATACATAAATCAGAGTTCAACAATCAATCAATAGTTATCAGCTTGAACAATTATACTAACCTGTCCTCACAAATGCCGATAATAAACAACAACTAAGCAATGCAGCGAATAATCAAGCAAATACGGATGTACGAAAATGAAGATCTCTAGCTCTCTTGCTGAAGATCCAAAAGCATCAAATCTAGGCCTGTAAATATACTCCGTCTGACCTGAGCATTGAAAGGGAAGAACGCCTGAATCAGTCTGGTAAATCAGCATGAGAAATACATTCAACTGAATTTATTAAATTACCAAAAAATTTCCTTTATCAAAACAAAAGTACCTCGTGAGACAAGTCCACATATAAACACAGACATGATATTACTTACGATAACTAAAACATTTATTTCATATCAAATCCTCTTAAATTATACTAGAGTCTAGTATATACAAATAATATTAATCACAGCCAAAATGGTTACTCATATAGCATTTCGAGGCTATTCATTACGCCTTTACAAACAAAATCGCAACTCGTAGTGGGTTTTGGATTTCCATACAAAATGACCAGGTGAAGGGACTACCTTCTGGCAGCACATCTCCAGAAGAATGCACCGAGAACCATTACAAAGGATCCTCTACCAACACAAGACCGGCCAACCCCTATAATTAGATGTTATCGAACATATCATCCTCCGGTCATTACCGACCTTTACGGAGGGCCCTCTAGCATACAAACCACAATAATCATATACACGACGTCATAGCGTGTAAAGGTATACCTAAAAGAGGATGATCATATCCTGATGGGAATGACCCACTAAGCCCTGCTGCATCTAACCCGATTTTGGTCATTTTCGGTTGATGAGGCCTGATAAGGTAACGATTATCTTTCACAATCACATATCATATCACTTTGAATGCCACACGGCCATTTCCGTTGACTACCAATTGCTTCCACAAAAATACAACACTTAAGCTCATACGTCTCAAGGAGGGTGTTAAGCAAAGAGAAGTTGCCTTCTTCGCCACCACTGATGTACGTTTTTAAAAACCATTGTACGTAATCTATAGAAATGTAATGCCAGATAAACAATCATGCAAGTTGTGTAGGAAGAGGACAAACCGAAGGTACTTTTCCACCACAGCCTGTCGGGAAATCCTTAGGATCAATAGCGAATAGTCCTCGCATTGGATACTTCATAATGAAGAGACCACTGCTACTGGATGTATATTGGGATTTTAACCCCAAACGATCAACAAGCAGTCTTTCACTATGAAAATCCGGAATACCAATATCATCACAAGCAACCTGCACAATCGTCGCATATACGTTGGTCCGAAGTGGTTTTCAGATAAATCTGATCCCGATCTCTTCGCACCAACAACGCAAAAGCGTATCTCAACCTCACACGGCAACCAAGTCCCATAGACTTATCACATCTCCAACGTTCGACTTGCTATCCTTTAGGCCAAGAAGGAAGCTCGATAGATTGGAGTAATACTCTGCACTATGCGAATCAACATCCTCAACACAAAGGATTCAAGCCTATACAGAAGGCTACGTACTAAGTGTACGACTAAATAGTTCCCACATCAAGTCAAGGAACTAAAATTTGGCCATGTTTGATAGTCGGTTATTTAACTATCCAAAACAAAAAACAAATATTTAGCACTATAACAATCACCGAGCCCTTTTAATTGAGCTTTTACTAATTAAACCACTTGCTAAATATTCACCTCAAATTATCTTTAAAAAGATATAATCTCAAAACATTTCAACTTCCAACATTGGAAAACATTTCCATATACTTATTTAACAATAAGTATTTCACAAATCACTTTATTTTCAACACGTAGAAAATATTACATATACTTAAATCACGAAGTATATATTTTATTCTTTAAGGAAAGCATTCTCTTTAGACACATTTATTGGGTCAAAACGAATATTACGTAAAACAATGTTACAACAACCAAAATTAATAGTATAGGGATTCAAAAATAAGATAGCTCGTATACTATACAAAACATTTCCTTTCAAAAATCATTTACTATAACAATAGTGTTATAATTCATCATTTCCTTATTTCTCGAAAACATCTATTTCAACAATGAATGTTGAAATCTATGTATTCGATATTTAACACATTTTTAAAACCATCTTTAAACCATTTAAATCCATTTAAAAGATCACTTTTGAAACATTTACTTAATTTTAAAATATTACTCACTGTCCAAAATCGCGAATATAATCCCTCTATCAAATTCATTACTATAGCACATTTTAATTAAAGAATTATCCACTGTCCAAAATGTGGATATAATCTCTTTACCAAATTCATTTCTTCTATATATTCATTAAAGGATCATTCACTGTCCATAATCGTGGATATATCTCCTTTAATAAACTTCTATATTTAACTTACCAAATTCAATTGATTTCGAATTTATAAAACAATGTTTATAAATTCCATTTATATTTTAATATAAAATTCCACTTAGAAAATCCTTTTATTAACCAATTACATTTACATCTCATTTATATGCCAAATCCAAATTATAAATTAATAACTTATAATTCATTTATTTTACAAAATCCTTCATTTTATAACTTCACAATTCGTAAATCTTATTCACCTATAAAATCCATTTATAACTTCATTTTAACATTTATAAAACTTGTCTATAAATTAATTACTTTGATTTATAAAATATCAATTTTATAAATCCCATATATAAACCATTTAATATAATTCCAAAACTAAATTTAAACTATTTACCAAATCATTAACTCAATATTTCAAAAAACATATTCTGGTTTTATTTCACAAAAACCATAATTTTTATAACATAAAAATTATAACGTTTATTTATTTAAAATGAATCAATTCCATAATTCAATAAAACGTATACTTTCAAAAATCACTTTAAAATACTTTTAAATTTGGAAGTCAACATTTTAACATTTTTAAATTCCAAAATATAGGCCGAATTCAAATACATCACTAAATACAACAATCACGGCATCCAAAACATCATATATCCTATAATAACAGCATATATCAATATCTAATAAACAAATACGGGTGGGGAATCCATTTGGATCCCTCCAACTTGTCACCTGCAATAAATATACATATTAGAAATATATGTACAGTTGCCGCTTCGAGGCAGACGTGCGTACAAAGGGTCATCCGCTCATACACGGGAACTTATAGGGTCATCTTCTTCACTAGGAAGGTGTATATCCAAATATCAATCAATATATCATATATCATCCAAACAATCATCAATCATCATAAACAATATTTATTCTCACTTACATAAAAATATTAGCAAGTCAGAAAGAGTGAGTTGTACTCACTTTGTTTGCAGTCGTCGCGTTAGCGATTTATTCCGATTAAAATTAAACAAATGTTTAATTTCAATGAAAATTTACACTAGTTCCAATCTATCTCAATCCAAATTCATCGGGTAGTATTCGACAATACGAATCCAACACAAGTTGTTTCGTGTGAAACGGACCTTGTATGGCAAAGTTACGACATTTCAAAGATTATACAAATTAATATATAATTTAATTTACAAATTAATTTTATTTTCAAATCCTAGATTCATCGGAGCCGCATGATTTCGAAAATGGGATCATGGCCGCACGCTGTACCGTTCTCTCCCAGGCTAGCCTCGTTCGAAGAAATCCAAAGTCGTCACCGACTTTGAATTTTTGCCACCTCCACGATCATCTAGACGATGATCCATCGCCACCACGTCGAAGCACGTTGCCGACTCCATCACCGTCGAGAATAACGCGAAGCTCGGCCGCCGTAGAAAAACACGCGCAAGCATTGTTCGAACACGAGCAGTTTGTCATCAATCCGTAGCTCCATTTTTGATCATCGCCATATGGATTTAAAGGTCTCGTCATGCTCTTCAACATTGTAGTTGAGTGTTTTGGCTAATTGGTTAAGGATAGAGAGAGGTTAAGGGGAAAAGAAGATGAAATTATGGCCATTGGAAGGATAATGGCGGCTAGCCCTAGTTTGATTAGGTTTTAGTGAAAATAAGGAAAATTTATGGCCTTTTATAGAAAATTTGACGACACTATTCACCCGAAATTTTTTCAAACTCCAAACGAAGCGTGCCTCTTGGCGTTTATATTGTTTTACACTATTTCGAACGCAATGGAATATATATCAGGAGCCGATTCGATCGTATTTGAAAGATAGGTTTTCGAATCGACTAATTTAAATTTAAAATTCACTTAAACAGATTTCTACGCGTTTTAGTTTGCCCCGGACAAACCGTAAATCAGATTGACACGAAATATGAAATCTTACAATAATATAACATTACAGATTCAATGAAACTAGTTTCCTCGAAATCCGAGACTATATGAAAAATGACTATTTTTTACTTGTCAATTAAATATTAAAATATTCAATCTTTTCAAATTAATTTTTAATTCGATTTTAAAAGTTCTTGTGACGCCCCACCTCTATACCCACGTTAGCAAAGAGTAGTGTATAGATAATACCGTCTGCTAACACGGAGAATAAGGCTGGATAGGAGCGACCATGTGTAATCTTACCTTAACTATTCACTAAACACGTCGAAAAGTAGAATCACAAACAGTTCGACGTATTCAATAAATATTTAAAGCAAGACTACAATGGCTATAGGATCTATCAGAACAGAATATAACAACTCAAATGTAATATACATCACAGAACAGTAAATCATCACATACACATATACAGATACATAACAGAGTATATAAAATGATACATATCAAGTGGTATAGCAAACCACAATATACAAACGAGTTCACAAGAATACATATCAGAGTTACAACAAAATAAGACTACACAAAAGGCTATGACAAAAAGAAGCTAGCGGAGTAGTCCATGCGGAAGCAAAAGAGGCTAAGTCCAAAGCACCTAACCTGAAACATCTCGGTCTGACCCGAGTATAAAATACCCGGGTCAGTCTAGATAACAAATCAGTTAGATAAACTGAACAACAATAAACCTGCATGGTTTCAAAGCATAACAAATATCTCTAAAGGAGATAACACAATCATCTAACAAAAGATGAATCATATAATAACAAGCCTCATATCATTGGCAACATATAGAAACAAAGGATAAGAATATCCCGAAATAAACCATAAGGCAAATAACAAATACCAATAAGGTATACAAGTTCCACAAGGTAATCGTTATACATCATGCGGCTCAAACAGACCAACACGATGGGCGATACCAAGGGAATATAATATCAATTGAAACATCATAAAAATTGCTCGAGCGGTAACGAATGACCAACTCCGAAAGCAATACAATAGGGCAACCTCATATCACCCATGTGGCGCATAACGGCCAACATCGGAAGCGATACTATGGGGCAACAAACCCGAAGGCGACCAACCCAAGTATCTCTCGAGCGGTGACGATGGACCAACTCCAAAAGCGATACTATAGGGCGACAAACCCGAATGCGACAAACCCACGTATCTCTCGAGCGGTGACGATGGACCAACTCCAAAAGCGATACTATAGGGCGACAAACCGTAGTGGCGAAGGTCAGAGACCCAGTACTGGACACCACTAACTGGCGGAATGTGTCACAACTCTCGAAAAGGAATCCGAAAAGTGTTAACGTATGTCCCATAACCACTCGGTCGCACTAAACGGTTTACTATCCGTCAGTCACTTTCACACTCAAAGCAATACAAAGTTTACCTCATATCATCGATAAACCAAACCCGAAGGTCAAAACGATCAATTGAATAGGTCGGGAATTAATCGGAAGGATAAACGCACAGATTCATGGTCCGTGTTTTGCCCAACCATTTAATCATCCTTCCACTTCGCTCGACGTGCGAAAGTGTGTGTTTTAAATAGGAATTATAAATTGGAGAAGGGAGCTCTTAATACGATTTGGAGAGATTATTTATAAAACCCATGAATGAAGTCAAAAACAAGTCATCAAAGTCAATCGTGAATTGATAACACAAACCAAGTCGACAAAAGTCGATAACCAATGGAACTTCATTCAAAGAAAGGCAAATTAGGCAAACAGGGAATTCCAGACGTCTGAGCGGTGCCTTCAGACGTCTGGTTTCGGTCTCTGGAAAAATTCCAGAAAACCCAACCAGACGTCTGGTTTTGCGAATCAGACGTCTGAAACCATTCAGACGTCTGAAATTGATGGTCAGACGTCTGAAAGTGGTTTCTGACTTTCTTCCAACTGCCGTGGCTTATTATTTTTCACCCCAGGTTAAAACCAGACGTCTGAGCTTTGCTTCCAGACGTCTGGTCACCTGGTCTGGGCAACAATTTGCCTAGGCCAAAGTGGCCAAAACATATCGGAACAAATCGATCCAACTCCACAGCAATAGACATGAATCGAGGTTAGAATTTCATATCCAACCACAGCAAAAGCAACATACTTAGATGTGAGTTACAAAAACTCACCTTTTTAACTCAAGAACAAGAAGAAGAAGCTCAATTGCAAAGGAACAAGGCCAACCACTCTCTACTCTTACTCAACAAGCTTCAATCTAAGAATCAAAGCAAGTATTTCCTAAGTTAGGGTTAGGAAATTACTGAAATTGAAGAGGAGAAGAGATGGGGAAGATGGAGATGAACTTACCAATGGATTCTCTTTGATTTTGGAGCAAGAATTTGGATTATCAAGAGCAACTAGGGCTTGAGAGTTTCTATTTCCTCTTCCTTTCCCCCATTACAGTTGGAGCTTGAGTTTAGAAGTGAAGAGGAGTAGGAATGAATGAATGAGAGGAGATGGGCTGAGTTAGAGGGTTAAGTGGGGTTTGGGGCTGAACCCAAAGCTAAAGCCAACTAGAAAAAGTAGCCAAAATTTCACAAACTCCAAACATATCAAAGATTATACTCAAAAAGATCGCAAACGCCATTTTGGAACCAATGAAGGTGGTCTTGAGCTCCAATTCGACCGTTTGCAAAAAGTGACATTTCGGACCCCAAAATCCGAATAACGACGCCATATTTAAATCAAACATTTAAATATGTAATCGTTAAATAGGCTGGTTGTTACAGTTCTCTAACATCATTCTAATTCAAATATGATTTAATTCAACTTTATAAATCATTTTTCATTTTAAATCCAATTTCCAATTATTTACGCAATTTCAAATATTAAATTAACAGTTTAATTATCCAATTAAATCTGGATATTCGAAATATAAGTTATATGAGATAATAAAATTTAATTCGAAATATTTAAAATCAAATAAATATATGAATTTTAAATGACAAAAATTCTGGGTCGTTACATTCTTCCCTACTTAAAAGAATTTCGTCCTCGAAATTACCAAGTGAGAAAAAATCACAAAATCCATTAACTTTTCAAAACAATTCGTTCAAATTAGATTCACCAAATCTATTTAACCTTTTAACTTTTTCCAAAAATCATTAGTTAAACTTCTTATAAATTTTTTTCTAAGTTTTCAAATCCATTTATTTATTTTTCCAAAACCAACTAATATCGTTTTACTTTTAACTCAAAAATCAAACTTTTAGTTATCACAAAATTTTCAATTTTCCCGAAATTTTCTAACACCTTGAATTTTCAAAAAAATTCGCCTACGTCTCCTTTGCGCGGTTCGATCCCAAAAAAATAATAGTGTATATATCACCAATATACATCTCATCATCAAGGATGAGGCATCCCGAGAAAAAAAGTATAAAAGTACGATATGTAATCCGAGATATGTAACTTATATATTATTAGCGAACATATATGGCTAATATAGCGCGAAAGCGAGCTCAAAATGAGAAGCATACGCCATCTGCACCTACTAAACACTCAACAAACAAATGAGAAACATGTATATGTGAAGCTAATATTAATATACAACATATACCACTACAACAACTATATATGCCAATATAGTAAATGCAAAAAAGCAATAAATTCAACCATCAAACAACTATCATCCAACTAAAATCCATAACCAAATCAATACTCTTTCACTTCTCATTAATATTTACTGAATTGATTTTCAATTTAATCACATTTGATTCATTATCATTGGATTTCACTAACATTCATTCATTCATATTCATTTAATTTACATTCACTAAGTCATATTCAAATTTGTTCGCTTTCAAATCAAATCAAATCAATTCTATTTAAATTCACTTACTTCCAGTTGGAATTCAATTATTTAGCTTCCAATTTTATTAATTCAATTTCATATGAATTTCTATATAATCCACTAACAATCATCTAACAAACAATGTATATCCAACATAACCAAATTAATTCACTTTACTTTATCAATTCACATTATCAATTTACTTTGATACCAAAATCAACTTCATTTAACATCACTTAAGTTTATCTTTCATTTCAATTTCATTTATCTTCACTTTCGCTATACAACTTAAGTTTATCTCTAATTCATTTCAAATTCTATTTTATTTAACTTTTACTTAAGTCAAATTCATATCACTTATTCAAATTTCGATTTTGTTTTACCTAACAAAATTGTTTAACCATTTTAACTATTGGTTCTACTTACCTTTTCTCACTTTATAAGTTATATAACCTAATTATCTAAACTTCCAAATTCATATTATATAATCACTTATCTAATCCAATTAAAATTCAATTCAATATAACCTTCCTTAGTTAAATTTCAAATCATATAATTCATTTACTAACTCAATTTTCTTTCAACTTTACTAAAGTAAATTCTTATAAGTCCAAAACTCGTTTCACTTATTTTTATCAATTTTAACTTGGGATTTAAATCAAATTTGTTTATCAAAACAAAACTTCAATTTAAATTTACTATTGGTAGCAAATACATCATACAGAAACTCGAAAATGATACTAATGATGCTGTAGTCATCATCCTTATTATTTCCTAGCAACAGTAATGAATTCAGTGCTTTATATTCTTTCAAAAATTTCCTTTTATCTATAAATCACATTTATAAATCTTTTACTTACATAATTTCACTTATTTTCAATTTATAATAATATAACCTCTTTAACTTTGAAAAACAACTTTCAAATTTAACGGGATTCAAATTTCAAATTCTTAGTTCAAATACATTTTTATTTACAACTCATATTTATAAATATATTCATCTAGTTTCACTTCATATATATAAGATTATTTCACATTTGTATATCATATTTTATAATTCCAAACTATAATTCATTTGCTTATATAATTTATTCTTTTACAATTGTTGTTTTTCTTTAGATTATTCAACATCTTTATTAACTTTTATATATTTACATTTTCAAACAACCAAACAATTCAGTATATACACTTTATTTATTCTTGAAAAATGGTTTTTTTATATATAAAATATAATTGAGGTAAAAATATTTCCTTTATCCAATTTAAAATGATAGTATGTCGACTTGCCTCGTTTAAGAGTTTGGAAATCCCTATCTATAACTTGGCATCCCACATACCGACCAGAATTCACAAACAGCTCAACGGATAAGCAAACACAATATAAAACATTTTATATTCACTAACAAATACGCGCTCATATATATAATACAATCAAACTCAATCTAAGATGCTACTGTCCCTATCTAGGCTGAGTACACATCAAAGCTTAGGAATATACAAAATCCCAACTGCGGCGACCCGAAAATCCGTACCCTTTAAATCGATAATAATCCACACATGTCCGACCCAAAAGGCACAGAATGATGGAAAGTCAAGAGAAAGAAAATAAGAGAGAAGAAGAGAAGAGAAGAAAGAGAGAAGACAGAACCAAATAGAACAATACAGAATCTCACATCGCAGCGGAAAATATATAATATCATATCAATGATCTTTACAAAACGGAAACTGTATATATATATATATATATATATATATAAATCAGAGTTCAACAATCAATCAATAGTTATCAGCTTGAACAGTTATACTAACATGTCCTTACAAATGCCGATAATAAACATTAACTAAGTAATGCAGCGGATAATCAAGCAAATACGGATGTACGAAAATGAAGATCTCTAGCTCTTATGCTGAAGATACAAAAGCATCAAATCTAGTCCTGTAAATATACTCCGTCTGACCTGTGCATTGAAAGGGAAGAACGCTCGAATCAATCTGGTAAACCAGCATGAGAAACACATTCAACTGAATTTATTAAATTACCAAAAAATTTCCTTTAGAAAAAGAAAAGTACCTCGTGAGACAAGTCCACATATAAACACAGACATGTTTTTACTTACGATAACTAAAACAATTCTTTCATATCAATTCCTCTTAAATTATACTAATGTATAGTATATATAAATAATATTAATCACAGCCGAAATGGTTGCCCATATAGCATTTCGAGGCTATTCATTACGCCTTTACAAACAAAATCGCAGCTCGTAGTGGGTTTTGGATTTCTATACAAATGACCAGGTGAAGAGACTACCTTCTGGCGGGTACATCTCCAAAAGAATGCACCGAGGACCATCACAAAGAATCCTCTACCAACACAAGACTGGCCCACCTCTATAATTAGATGGTATCGAACATATCATCCTCCGGTCATTACCGACCTTTACCGAGGGCTCTCTAGCATACAAACCACAATAATCAGATATACGACGTCATAGCGTGTAAAGATATGTCTAGAAGAGGATGATCATATCCTAATGGTAATGACCCACTAAGCCCTGCTGCATCTAACCCGGTTTTGGTCATTTCCGATTGATGAGGCCTGATAAGGCAACGATTATCTTTCACAATCACATATCATATCACTTTGAATGCCACACGGCCATTTTCGTTGACTACCAATTGCTTCCACAAAAATACAACACTTAAGCTCATACGTCTCAAGGAGGGTGTTAAGAAAAGAGAAGTTGCCTTCTCCGCCACCACTGATGTACGTTTGTAAAAACCAATGTACGTAATATATAGAAATGCAATGTCAGACAAACATCCATACAAGTTGTGCAGGAAGAGGATAAACCGAAGGTACTTTTCCACCACAACCTGTCGAGAAATCCTTAGGGTCAGTAGCGAATAGTCCTCGCATTGGATACTTCATAATGAAGAGACCACTGCTACTGGATGTATATTAGGATTTTAACCCCAAACGATCAACAAGCAGTCTTTCAATATGAAAATCCGGAATACCAATATCATCACAAGCAACCTGCACAATCGTCGCATATACGTTGGTCCTAAGTGGTTTTCAGATAAATCTGATCCCGAATTCTTCGCACCAACAACGCAAAAGCGTATCTCAACCTCACACGGCAACTAAGTCCCATAGACTTATCACGTCTCCAACGTTTGACTTGCTATCCTTTAGGCCAAGAAGAAAGCTCGATAGATTGGAGTAATACTCCGCACTATACGAATCAACATCCTCAACACAAAGGATAATCAAGCCTATATAGAAGGCTACGTACTAAGTGTACGACTAAATAGTTCCCACATCAAGTCAAGGAACTAAAATTTGGCCATGTTTGATAGTCGGTTATTTAACTGTCCAATACAAAAAAAAAATATTTAGCACTATAACAATCACGGGCCCTTTTAATTGAGCTTTTATTAATTAAACCACTTGCTAAATATTCACCTCAAATTATCTTTAAAAAGATATAATCTCAAAACATTTCAACTTCCAACATTGGAAAACATTTCCATATACTTATTTAACAATAAGTAATTCACAAATCACTTTATTTTCAACACCTAGAAAATATTACATATACTTAAATCACGAAGTATATATTTTATTCTTTAAGGAAAGAATTCTCTTTAAACACATTTATTGGGTCAAATGAATATTACGTAAAACATTGTTACAACAACCCAAAATTAATAGTATAGGGATTCAAAAATAAGATAGATCATATACTATACAAAAAATTTCCTTTCGAAAATCATTTACTATAACAATAGAGTTATAATTCATCATTCCTTATTTCTCGAAAACATCTATTTCAACAATGAATGTTGAAATCTATATATTCGATATTTAACACATTTTTAAAACCATCTTTAAACCATTTAAATCCACTTAAAAGATCACTTTTGAAACATTTACCTAATTTCAAAAGATTATTCACTGTCCAAAATCGCGAATATAATCCCTCTATCAAATTCATTACTATAGCACATTTTAATTAAAGAATTATCCACTGTCCAAAATGTGGATATAATCTCTTTACCAAATTCATTGCTTATATATATTCATTAAAGGATCATCCACTGTCCAAAATCGTGGATATATCTCCTTTAATAAACTTCTATATTTAACTTACCAAATTCAATTGATTTCGAGTTTATAAAACAATGTTTATAAATTCCATTTATATTTTTATATAAAATTCCACTTACAAAATCCTTTTATTAACCAGTTCCATTTACATCTCATTTTAATGCCAAATCCAAATTATAAATTAATAACTTATAATTCATTTATTTTACAAAATCCTTCATTTTATAACTTCACAATTCATAAATCTTATTCACTTATAAAATCCATTTATAACTTCATTTTAACATTTATAAAACTTGTCTATAAATTAATTACTTTGATTTATAAAATATCAATTTTATAAATCCCATATATAAACCATTTAATATAGTTCAAAAACTAAATTTAAACTCAATATTTCAAAAATCATATTCTGGTTTTATTTCACAAAAACCTTAATTTATACAACATAAAAGTTATAACGTTTATTTATTTAAAATGAATCAATTCCAAAATTCAATAAAACGTATATCAAAAATCGCTTTAAAATCCTTTTAAATTTGGAAATCATCATTTTAACATTTTCAAATTCCAAAATATAGGCCCAATGCAAATACATCACTAAATACAACAATCACGGCATCCAAAACATCATATGTCCTATGATAACAACATATATATATCAATATCTATAAATAAACCAATACGGGTGAGCCAGTTGGATCCCTCTAACCTGTCACCTGCAACAAATATACATATTTGTACAGTGGCCGATTCGAGGCAGACGTGCATACAAAGGGTCATCCGTTCATACATGGGAACTTATAGGGTCATCTTCTCCACTAGGCAGGTATATATCCAAATATCAATCAATATATCATATATCATCCAAACAATCATCAATCATCATAAACAATATTTGTTCTCACTTACATAAAAATATTAACGAGTCAGAAAGAGTGAGTTGTACTCACATTGTTTGCAGTCGTCGCGTTAGCTATTTATTCCGATTAAAGTTAAACAAACGTTTAATTTCAACGAAAATTTACACTAGCTCCAATCAATCTCAATCCAATTCCATCGCTTAGTATTCGATAGTACGAATCCAACGCAAGTCGTTTCGTGTGAAACGGACCTTGTATGGCAAAGTTATGACATTTCAAAGATTATACAAATTAATATATAATTTAATTTACAAATTAATTCTATTTTCAATCCCTAGATTCATCGGAGCCGCATGATTTCGAAAATGGGATCATGGCCGCACGTTGTACCCTTCTCTCCCTGGCTAGTCCCGTTCAAAGAAACCCAAAGTCTCCACTGACTTCGAATTTTTGCCACCTCCACGATTATCTAGACGATGATCCATCGCCACCACGTCGAAGCACGTTGCTGACTCCATCACCGCCGAGAATAATGCGAAGCTCGGTCGTCTCCTCACATGGAAAAACGCGTGCAAACTTTTATGAATGCGATCAGTTTGTCATCAATCCATAGCTCCATTTTCGATCATCGCCATATGGATTTAAAGGTCTCGTCGTGCTCTTCAACATTGTAGTTGAGTGTTTTGGCTAATTGTTAAAGGATAGAGGAAGATTAAAGGGAAAAGAAGGCAAAATTCTAGCCATTGGAAGGATAATGGCGGCTAGCCCTAGTTTGATTAGGTTTTAGTGAAAATAAGGAAAATTTATGGCCTTTTATAGAAAATTTGAAGACACTATTCATCCGAAATTTTTTCGAACTCCAAACAAAGCATGCCGCCTGGCGTTTATAATATTTTACCCCTATTCCAAACGCAATGGAATATATATCGGGAGCCAATTCGATCGTATTTGAAATATAAGTTTTCGAATCGACTAATTTAAATTAAAATTACTTAAACAGATTTCCACGCGTTTTAGCTTGCCCCGGACAAACCGTAAATCCGATTGACACAAAATTTGAAATCTTACAATAATCTAACATTACGGAACCAATGAAACTAGTTTCGTCAAAATCCGAGACTGTATGAAAAATGACTATTTTTACTTGTTAATTAAATATTAAAATATTCAATTTTTTCAAATTAACTTTTAATTCAATTTTAAAAGTTCTCTAACATCATTCTAATTCAAATATGATTTAATTCAACTTTATAAATCATTTTTATTCATTTTAAATCCAGTTTCCAATTATTTACACAACTGCAAATATTAAATTAACAGTTTATTTATCCAATTAAATCTAGATATTCGAAATATAAGTTATACGAGATAATAAAATTTACTTGGAAATATATAAAATCAATTAAATATATGAATTTCAAATGAAAGAAATTCTGGGTCGTTACAATCCCTGCTCCTAATTTCGAACCTGACCCAATTTCTCAATGGATTATGGCCCTAAAAGGGTTGGAGGATATTTCACAATCCATGGGGGATGACATTTTGACCACTAGCGCTTCGGGACCGACCGATCCTATTACAATGGTGGAGAGATTGAAAGTCGTCCTTTTCAAGGGCAAGATTACAAAGGAGCATGGAATTGAGAAGTCCATCAGTTTCCTGCCAACAATCCCCTCTACAAAAATCCCTCTTATCAAGTTGAAGCCCTTAAGATCAAGCTCTTAGATGCTTCTGTCGTGAAATATGATGAATGCCTATTAAACCCAAGGGTGAAACCACAATGTCTAAGGGTGAGACCTCTAAAGAAGGGAAGATTAAAGGTGGGCAGAAGCACAATAAACTGACTGACGGTTTGAGCACTTAGAGAGGGAAGAAAAAATAAGAGACTCTAAAGCTTGTAGGCATAAAGAATGAAAGATCACCTTTTGTTTTCTAATCTTTGTTCCGATGAGTTTCCCACATTTTATATATTGTACTTGTTTATGAATAACTATCTGTATATATAATATAACTACTTGTACTATAATTTACTTACATTATGTTTGTCTGCTTCTATGCAATGCATTTATCTGCTGCAACATTGCGCATATAAATAAATTTCTGCGATTACCTTAAGTATATTCCATTGTTTGATCCTATATTTAGCAGCCAAACTAATCCTGCTTGGCGAAACCAAGCTATGATTTAACCAACTCCATGGTTATTAATATTTTTATTAAGTTGAGTTTCCTTCAACCAATTATCAACTATAGATAATCTGAATTCTATGTTGCCCCCTATTCTAGGGAAACATGAACTATAATGTTTACTTCCTATTTATATATTTCCATTATGAACCAAATCCTATTTAAGAAACTTGCTTTTCCAAATGCCGGAATCTAGGCATTAGTAGAGACTAACATTGTTGGGCAAATTATTCTGATTACCCCCATTTCGATTGCGTTTTCCCGATCCTGATCCTAGACCAAAGGATTTCGATAGTACCTATCCTAGATTTTTAATGACTATCCTTGCTTGTTCTCAGCCAAGCATGTCCCTCTAGGCCGCTAGCATTGCCGTGGAAATCTAGTTCATAAAAAAGTTCCTGTCTTTGGGAATAAGCGGTTTAATTACTCAATTTTAAGTATTCCTTCTTGATGCTACCAACTTCTTAGCAACGGCCGATACCTACAAGTCAGGGTCAAATTCTCCGATCGACCATCATATGGTCAATTCTTACTGATGTTGCCAAACTCCAAGCAATGGCAAATTCCTGAAGGTTGGGTCGAATAATTCTATCCACTGTTGAAATTCTACTCTTTGGCCCTGATCCTGATCTAGGAAAGTTGGTGAAGTTATCTACGCACTTAAAGGTTTGGAATTGAATTATCCCATCAATCCCAAAAGCGGGTTTGAGTTATCCGATCAGCTATGGGCGATTAGGTTGAATTATAAATTGACCCAAAAAGGTGGGGGTGAATTATCTGATTGACCTAGATAGTTTCATCGAATTATCTGATCAATTGGAGAGGTGGGGCTTGTTTATCTAATCGGCCCTGAAAGATTGGGTCGAATTATCGAACTGACTCAGAGTCATACTCCTCGACCATGATCCCAAGACTAAGGAGTTTGTGTTTAGAAGATGGAGTTGAATTACCACATTGACCCCTAAAAGCGTACTCTTTGACCTTCATATTAGGCTAAAGAAATATTTTCTCGAAAATGCTGCTAATCGTGCAGTACAAAACTATTGCTTGCATGAACGCACTTCCATCGATTTAAGAAGCGAACTGCATTTATAAACGAAAGATGTAGCGAGTCTTGCCGTATAACATTGTCCCACAAATCCTTGGGTAGCTTATTTGCAAAAATAAGCTAAGTAAAACTAAGTATAATAGTGACACAGCAACGTAGAATTGGGATTCCGTCGACCATAAGTAGCTTGAATTTTCTGTCTCTAAGCTTTTGCTCAATTGCATAAAGACATTCCTAATTTAGACCGAATACCCTCGCACTTAACAAAATTACATTCAGAACGATATCCCCTACCTCGAAAGTATGGTTTCGAATCTTAGTGTTGAAGTGTCGGGCTACAATTTTCTAGTGAGCAGCTACCCTCAGTTCGCTTCTTCCTTTTTCTCATCAACCAAATAGGGGGACTCAAACAAGAGTCCTCATTTTCCTTTGGATCATAAAAGATTTTATGGTGAGAAGGGACTTCTAGTTCTATCGGGATCATTGCTTCTAATCCATAAGCCAAAGCTAATGGCAAGTGTCTAGTTGCTGACTTGTAGGTCATCCTATGAACCCATAATAATCTCATCGACCCAATTGTGTTTGGCTTTATTTAACCATTTCTTCAAGGTCAACTTAATGATTTTATCACTGCCTTCACTTTTCCATTCGCCCGCGAATGTACTATTGCTGAGAAGCTCTTTTCGATCTTCAACCGATTGTAGAAATCTTTGAACTCAGTACTTTCAAATTGAGTCTCATTTTATGTGATAATCTTCTCAGGTACTCCAACCTATATGTGATATCCCGGAATTTTTGGCAATATCAATTTAATAATCTGTGATAAAATTAAATTGATTTGACAAATATTGTTAAAAATAAATTTGAATTGATTTAATAATGTTCTTTAATGAATATTTAAATGTGTATTTTACCTTTTAAAAGCTAATTAAATTGTTTTCTATTTATAGTATATATATATCTGTATATATTGTAAATAGATAATCTTTGTTTTAAGTTTAATAAAATAAAGGCATGATTTCTAATTCTAATATTTTCGGTAAATTGGAAATTTGATTTAATTTAATATTGAATAAATAATCATATGACTTTAAAATACTCAAGGTAAAAAAAAGAGATTTAATTTAATTGTTTAAAACTGATTATAGCTTAAGTTTAAATTTGAACAAAAATTGTTTTGTTTTATAGCTTGATAAAATAAGTGATTTATATTATAAAGAACAATTCTTTTATAAATTATTTTAATTTAATAATAAGTTATATTTATACTATATCAATATTGTAATATCTTTGAAAATGGGCTTTTAATATAAATAGAAGTTGTTATTTTAATATATGTATATTTTTGAAAGAAGCTATGATTTGTAAATTTAAAATAAAGTCTTTCAAAAATGTTAAAATAAAATAATACTTTATAAATCTTAACGTAAGTATTTAATTGTGTAAGTTTAAAATAAAATTAACCCATAAGTAAAATAAATATATAAGTTAAAATCTATAACAATGACTGAAACGACTTCATATAAAATAAATAAATAATGCAAATCAGGCTTTGTTTGTAATATGCCTGTAAAATAAATGTAAAAATAGAACAAAGTGTAAAAGAAAGAAAATGTGTACTTAAGCTGTAGGCAAGGGAAAATCTATAAACAAATAAGAAAAGTATAAAATAAAAGAATAAACATCTTTGTACAAATAAGACAAGAATCTTATATTGAAGGATTAGATTAGATATGCTGCCCACTGAAATATCAACATGTACAAATAAGTAAAGCAAGATGAAGGCAAGAAAATATAATGCAAATATCAATAAACAAGACAAAAGTATATATGTTCATTTAGTATAAAAGCTGCCAGGTAATAAAAAAAATGAGTGAAGCCTGTAAGTAGTTTCAAAGGCAAGTAGGATATGTTTGTAGCTGCAAGAAACAATGAAGGCAAGATCAAAATAAATAAAAATATCTCTGATCTTAATTAGTACAAACAAATAGAAAAATAAGTAAGTTGTGACATAAAGTACATTCACATTAAAAACTTTCATCTCAGCATAAAATTAACTAGAGTCAATTTGAAATATTGGAAAAATCTTTCAGCCTCCAAAATAAAGAATTTTGCCTGATAAAACAAAACACAAATAGTATCTGTAAATTGCTAACCTAGATGCCACCTTCCCCTGTAAACTCCTTTATATACATGTCTTACTTATTCTAGTTCGTTCCAAAAACATTGCAAACCAGAAATGAATTAAGGTCTGCACCTTTCCTTTCAAAAGTTCAACTAAAATAACCTGAAAATCAAAGCCTGTTATATTTATCTTCAACCCAAGCTTTAAGGCAAGCAACCTGCATGAAAATCTAATTAACAAAGCAACTCAAGTTTAAAATAAAAGGCATTCAAGTGCAAGGTTTTTAAAAGCTAAGGGATTTCGGTTTCAAACTGTTTTTCAAAACTGGATGCTCTGTCTTCATTTCATGTGAGTAACACTTTTAAATAACTTGAGTTTTAAAATCTGTTGCATGCTAATATTTGGATGCTCAATATATTTGTGTGAATATTTGTATATATTCTTTTCTCTGGGCATTTGTGTGATGACATTACTGCATAATGTATACCCAGTAAGATATCCTGTTAAAATTTTAAAGTTTCAAATTTAAACTGCTTTTCAAACATCAAACTGCTCTGTCTTCACTTTAAGGTAAATAATTTCATATTTTAAAACATAAATGTTAACTATCAGTTGCCTGTAAATGAGTATGCTTGAATGCTTGGTTTGTAATGATTCTTCTGTGTGTATATTGCTTGCTCTTCTCTGTATTCAAACTGTAGAGATTTAGAAATAAGGGAAAATTAAATTCCCTTAACAGATCATTGTTAGGTTTTAAAAACTTTAAACATCATTGTTTAAACACCATCTAGATTTTTGAAAACAAGTTTAAGTAGCTTAAGTTAGAAAATTTCCTGTAAGCAAGAAAATACAGTGGAAACTTAAATAATGGAATAAATCAAATGTCGAATTATATTGATTCAAGTATATGCCTCGAATCATCTTTGAAAAGTATGATTTTTAAAACAAAAATCCAAATTTTTACTATTGAATTGAATGTAGATTTTGGAATTGTATGAAAAATAAATCTTGATCAATTTTCGATAATCAACGAATCCGTAAATGGTAAAATTGTGTCTGAAGCTTTCTTAGACATCATTGTAGCTAGGAAAAATGTTGAATAATTTTTCTGTTGCAAACTATGATGGTACGAGAATGATATAGGGTTTAGCTCTGGAATTTGTTGTGGTCTCTGGCGAGGTGATTTCATCACCTATGTTTGACCGAGTGGTACAAAACTCTGGGAAAGTGTAGTTTGGAGAGTGACGAAGTCTAGGCCGAAGTTGTGCGAATTCAGATGGTCGGAGTTGCGAACACGACATGTTGACAGGTTTGGGAAGGGTTGGGTTTTGTGTTTCCAGGTTTTGCTTTTACTGCTTGTTTTTGATTTGGGCGTGGTGATGGATTTTGAGTGGTCGTGACATTGTCTGGAGGCGGTCGGCGACATGTTGAAGCTAAGGTGGGTGGCCGGAGTTGGCTGGGCCACGGTGCACGTGCACCGTGCCATTTAAGTGTTGGGGTGGTTTTTCTGTGTGCAGGTTTTTGCCTCGGGGAGTACGCGAGTCACTTGAGTATGTAACTCGAAGTAAGGAAGGGGGAGACTCGAAGCAAGCTGGGTTTTGTCTCAAGACAGAGGGTGGTTTCAGGTTTTGGTAAACCTGATTTTCTCAGGTTTAAATTTTGTTCAAAATGTCCTAAAGCGGGATTTTAAGCCGTATTGTAAATTTAAGGGTTAAAATATAAATTCAAATGGAACTTTGAATCAAAGGTTTTCTAAATGAATTTAGATTTTAAATCAAGAATTAAAAATCAAGTTATCAAAAGCAAGTTAAAACCAAAGTTTTAAATTCAAAGGGAACTAATGAATTCAAGTTTCTCTTGAATTCAAAATCTGAAATTTAAATCAGATTTTAAACCTACATATATAGAACAAGTTAATAAATTAGTTTTGAAAAGAAAATTTGTTTCAATAAATGTTTTAACTTGATGTTGAGAAAAGTCTTTAAACGGGAAGTAAATAAATTGTTTAAACTTGAACTTGCAAGTTAAAATATTAATGTATTTTGGAAATTTAAATTTAAATTAAGATTTAAGTAGTTTAATTTAAAAGATTTTCTTATATAAGTTCATATGTAAATAATAAATGTTATTTACATTTATTTAAAGATTTTAAATTTGAATTTCAATTATAGTCATTTTGAATCTTAAATTCGGATGATATTTGAATTTAAATTTAAAATGTAATGTTAATGAAGTCATTAATAAAGAAATAAATTATCTTAAGAATAATAGGTTAATTAAGAAATGACTTATGTATTTAAGTTATAAATTAATAATTTAGATTAATTTATAATTAGAGATCAAGTAAGAAGTAAATTAAGAAATGTTATTAATTAATGAAGATAATTAACTAAGAGTTATTAATTAATTAATATATGCGATTAATTTTGGATAATTAATCAGATTAATTAGATAATCTATTGTAAATTGTTAAGTGTAATTACTTGATAAAGAAATTAAGATAATTACTTTTTGTAATTAATTTTGATAAAATGATTTATTTAAGTTAATTAATTTAGTTTAATTAATCATTTGAAATATTGATAAGCATAATTACTTAGTGTATTCAATGGAGCGTGATTACTTATGGAAGTAATTAATGATTATTACTGAATGTAATCAGTGAAAAATGATGTGTTAATAAAATAATTTGGATAATTACTTTTGTAATTAATCAAGGGATTAATTAATGGAGATAATTAATTATGGAATAATTAATTTATTAATATGAGTAATTAAGGGTGGTTAATTTACTGATTGATATTAATCAAAGGTGATTAATAATTGTGTTTAATTAAAGATTAATCACTTAATGTAATTAAATTAAATAAAGTAATTTAATTTACATCTGAATTAGAGATCATTAATTAACATAATTAATGATGTAATTTATAATTGTTTATTTAAGAAATAATTAATAATGTGGTGATTAATTAAGGATAAATGTAATTAATTATATTTAATTAATAAATGAAGTAATTAAATGATAATTACTATAAATGATTTAGGATAATTAATCTGTGAAATTAATTAAAGACTAATTATTTATTGTAATTAGAGAATGATTAATCAAAAGTATTTAATCAAGATGAATATCTAGAGATTAATTAATTAATTTGATTTAAAATTAATTTATGGTTATATAAGCAGGATTTATAGATGAAGTAATTAATTTAATTTACTTTAAATTAAGTAGAGATAGAAGTAGTTAATTTAATTCATTTTAAATTAATTACAAATGGTATGATTATAAATCATTGCTTATGGATGAATGATATTGATATTTCATTTAATGATTGTGTTCTCAGATATGAGATAAATAATATCTATGTGATATGGATGTTGGTTTAAGTATGATAATATTTAATTATCTGTTTGGATGATAATATTGATTATCTGTATGTGATGATGATATGATTATCTATTGTGATATTGTGAATTATCTATCTGTGTGTATATTGATAATATCGAATTGAACTGTTAAAGACTAAATAGACAACTTGGCCTTAAAAGACACGTTTTGGATTTCGATGAGACCGGGATCGGTTTTCCACATTTGGAACATCCGAAAACCACATCGTTTCCAAATTAACGATAGGTCGTGAATCTGAAGTGAAGATGAAGATTCAGAGTGCAAGGGTTATTGTCGTTAACTCTGAGGGTGATTCCAAAATGAGTGTAACGAGATAATGCCTTCGGTTTTGTTCGAACCCGGAACGAACTTGTATGGATTGAATGCTTTCAACACATCGTCAGGTGGGCGATGAGCATTCTAAGAAATGTACTATATAAAGGTAATCGTAGCCTCAAGCCTCATCAACCGGGAATGGCTAAAACAGGGGAGGTGCAGCAAGGTTAGGTGGGTCATGCCCAAGCAGAACAAGGATATTCCCTGTCTAGATGTCCCTTTATTTCGGCTTAGTGGGCAGTAGCGACGGCTATCTACGGGGTTATCTTGTTCGGGACTGTTCAGTAAGGAATGGTTCCGGCCTTGTGTTGCAGGGGGTCGGGAGTGATCCTCGGTACGTTGATCTAGGCCACGTACTGTGACGGGCGATACCCCAGTAGCCCTGCCATTGTATGGAATCCATAATCCAATAAGTGCCAACAGTTTTGATTGTATCACCCACTTTTGTGGCTAGTAGCTGGAATTTAGTCATGTAACAATTTCGGCTATTTTCTATTTACTTGAAAACCCTAGACCTATTATAATATCACTGAATTTCCTATCAAATGTTTTGGTTAGCGTAAGATAAAAAATTACCCATGTTTATGTGTGGGAAGTCTTACGTGATACCTTTTGTTTTCAAAGAATTTTCAAAATTAAGCAACTTTAACCTGTTACTCACACCAGACCCATGTATGACCCGGAGTTTATTTCTGTTTTTTTCATAAACTCTCGGGTACCCAAATTTTTTACGGGTAGCCAAGGGATTCAGGTTAGCTTTGACGAATTCGGGAGGAGCAATGGAGCAGGAGGCTTCAGCGTTGTAGATATATATAGTTCCGTTGTGTTGGTATCTCTGTGTTGTTTTGTATTGAGTTGTATAACTAGACAGGTGTTTATAACTGTCTAGTATGTGATGTATCATCTGTATAACTCTGGTTGATGTGTATATTATGTATATACTTATGTGATTATTATAATTTATTCGTTCCGCTGTGAGATTCTGATGTTGTTGTTCCTTCTTCTCCATCTTTTCTATTTTCTCATCCCTTTCTTTCTTTTAGACGAAGCGGTTTTCTGGGCGTAGAAAGCCGGGTCGTCACAGTTGGTATCAGAGCGCTAGGTTGAGTGAATACCTAGGTTCTTGAGTGTTTTTTTTGAGAGAACGTATTTGTAATTTTGATACATAATATATATATTTATTTATTTCTACCTATTTGTTGGGTTACCTGTTCAGGTTTTCCAATATAAGTTATAAAGGTAGATAGGGTAGTGGTGTGTGTAACACGACTACCAATGGTTGAAGTTTGAATGTTTGAGGTGGGAAGTGTATTTGTCGAGACTGTAGACCTAATACCGTCTTGAGTGAGCTTTGGATGGTGTAAGGATTTCATTGATCTCCGAAGGAAACCTGTTAAGATTCGGAGTTCATTTTTTGTAGTGTAAGAGTTTGGTTGAGCTAGAATTCGTCGGTTGGACGGAAGCATGTCACGATATCTTGATACATCAAGGTGTAGTAACTTTGTGATGAGACACAGTGAATATGTATGTCTTCGAAGATATTTCTTTGGAACAAGTTAAGGAAGAGTGTTTGTTTCGATTATGGCTGTGTTCAGCTAGATGTTCCTGTTTGCTTTGAGGTCCGAGTTTCTCGAAGAGCTCTGGATTAGGAATTTCTTGGCATTGGTGTATTGGCAAGAAAGTTTTTGACTTCGGCGTCAGCAGTGGAGTTCAGAAGCAGCAGAATGATTCCATTTCTTTGATGGATTGGCCACATAAGTGTAAGCTGTTCTGATTTGTTAAGAGAGAGCAATATCTATGGAATTAGGCTGGATCGATCGCAAAAGTGACTTGCGATAGTTTGAGTGTTCTCTTATGTTTCAGAGATTTTTTCTAGATGTCTTCAGGAAGTCAGAGTTTGGTTAGCAACTGAAGATTGAGTTTGGTAACGACGGGATTCCAGAAGTGGTACCGATGGATCAACTTAGTAATAGGATGATTTTTGAGTTTAAGGAAGTAGCTCAGGTTTTGAGGAAAACTTCAGAGCTTTATTTTTGGAAGGTGTTGTCCAGTCTATGTTTGACTTCAGCATTTTCATCTATCCAGTCAGAGTGGCGCAGTGGAAGCATGGTGGCAGCTGTTTTAGTTTAAAAACAATTGGATGTTGCAATATTTGGATTGGAAAGTTCTACAGAAAATTTTTTAGAATCTCGAGGCCAGTTTGGAGTGCACCTGTTTTATCTCTTCCAGATGAGAGAAGTGAGATCAGCCTTCTGATTTTGGAATAGAGTTTGTGTTCTGAGTTTGGTTGAATATTGGGAAGATCATTTTGTTGAATTGTCTTTGGTTCAGTTTGTTTCTAATGACATCAGCAAGGGTTGAGCTGATCAGGGAAGATGTAGGCAGTACAGGATCATCCGAAGAGTTTGGTGGATAAGAGACGGACGAATTTGGATTTCGAAGTCAGAGATTTGATTTTGGATAAGTGTTTAGTCTATAGGATTGAATTGTCAGTTTGGATAACTGAGATTTATTGTGTTTCACGTATCTCTGAGGGAGTACGTGTAAGATCTGTGTCTGGTTATAGAATTTGCAGTTCAGGAAGTTTTAGTTGTTGAGTCAGACTTCTTTGTAGTCTGATATCCTATCTTGTTTTATGGATCTAGATGAGTGGAAGCTCTGTAGCTTATTACTATTGGTTGTTGGGATTCTGTAGAGTGAGTATTCCAGTATTTATACCTGGGAAACTCGAGAAAATTCTATCCAGAATTCTGTCTAGATAGTTAAATTTGTTTGATTGGATGAATTGGTTGCTATGGTTGTTAGCATATGATTAATATATGCTTGTGTTTTAAAATTAAATCTTAAATTGGATTATTAAATTACCTTTTTTTTAAATTTCGGGGACGAAATTCTTTTAAGGAGGGAGGAATGTGATGTCCCGGAATTTTTGGCAATATCAATTTCATAATTTGTGATAAAATTAAATTGATTTGACAAATATTGTTAATAATAAATTTGAATTGATTTAATAATGTTCTTTAATGAATATTTGAATGTGTGATTTTACCTTTTAAAAGCTAATTAAATTGTTTTCTATTTATAATATATATATATAGATATATATCTGTATATATTGTAAATAGATAATCTTTGTTTTAAGTTTAATAAAATAAAGGCATGATTTCTAATTCTAATATTTTTGGTAAATTGGAAATTTGATTTAATTTAATATTGAATAAATAATCATATGACTTTAAAATACTCAAGGTAAAAAAAAAGAGATTTAATTTAATTGTTTAAAATTGATTATAGCTTAAAATAAAAGTATTTAATTGTGTAATAATACTTTATAAATCTTAACATAAGTATTTAATTGTGTAAGTTTAAAATAAAAGTAGCCCATAAGTAAAATAAATATATAAGTTAAAATCTATAACAATGACTGAAACGACTTCATATAAAATAAATAAATAATGCAAGTCAGGCTTTGTTTGTAATATGCCTGTAAAATAAATGTAAAGATAGAACAAAGTGTAAAAGAAAGAAAATGTGTACTTAAGCTGTAGGCAAGGGAAAATCTATAAAAAAGTAAGAAAAGTATAAAATAAAAGAATAAACATCTTTGTACAAATAAGACAAGAATCTTATATTGAAGGATTAGATTAGATATGCTGCCCAGTGAAATATCAACATGTACAAATAAGTAAAGTAAGATGAAGGCAAGAAAATATAATGCAAATATCAATAAACAAGACAAAAGTATATATGTTCATTTAGTATAAAAGCTGCCAGGTAATAAAAAAAAATGAGTGAAGCCTGTAAGTAGTTTCAAAGGCAAGTAGGATATGTTTGTAGCTGTAAGCAACAATGAAGGCAAGATCAAAATAAATAAAAATATCTCTGATCTTAATTAGTACAAACAAACAAAAAAATAAGCAAGTTGTGACATAAAGTACATTCACATTTAAAACTTTCATCTCAGCATAAAACTAGAGTCAATTCGAAATATTGGAAAAATCTTTCAGCCTCCAAAATAAAGAATTTTGCCTGATAAAACAAAACACAAATAGTATCTGTAAATTGCTAACCTAGATGCCACCTTCCCCTGTAAACTCCTTTATATACATGTCTTACTTATTCTAGTTCGTTCCAAAAACATTGCAAACCAGAAATGAATTAAGGTCTGCACCTTTCCTTTCAAAAGTTCAACTAAAATAACCTGAAAATCAAAGCCTGTTATATTTATCTTCAACCCAAGCTTTAAGGCAAGCAACCTGCATGAAAATCTAATTAACAAAGCAACTCAAGTTTAAAATAAAAGGCATTCAAGTGCAAGGTTTTTAAAAGCTAAGGGATTTCAGTTTCAAACTGTTTTTCAAAACTGGATGCTCTGTCTTCATTTCATGTGAGTAACACTTTTAAATAACTTGAGTTTTAAAATCTGTTGCATGCTAATATTTGGATGCTCAATATATTTGTGTGAATATTTGTATATATTCTTTTCTCTGGGCATTTGTGTGATGACATTACTGCATAATGTATACCCAGTAAGATATCCTGTTAAAATTTTAAAGTTTCAAATTTAAACTGCTTTTTAAACATCAAACAGTTGCAAGTAAAACTGCTCTGTCTTCACTTTAAGGTAAATAATTTCATATTTTAAAACATAAATGTTAACTATCAGTTGCCTGTAAATGAGTATGCTTGAATGCTTGGTTTGTAATGATTCTTCTGTGTGTATATTGCTTGCTCTTCTCTGTATTCAAACTGTAGAGATTTAGAAATAAGGGAAAATTAAATTCCCTTGACAGATCATTGTTAGGTTTTAAAAACTTTAAACACCATTGTTTAAACACCATCTAGATTTTTGAAAACAAGTTTAAGTAGCTTAAGTTAGAAAATTTCCTGTAAGCAAGAAAATACAGTGGAAACTTAAATAATGGAATAAATCAAATGTCGAATTATATTGATTCAAGTATATGCCTCGAATCATCTTTGAAAAGTATGATTTTTTTTAAAAAAAATCCAAATTTTTACTATTGAATTGAATGTAGATTTTGGAATTGTATGGAAAATAAATCTTGATCAATTTTCGATAATCAAAGAATCCGTAAATGGTAAAATTGTTTCTGAAGCTTGCTTAGACATCATTGTAGCTAGGAAAAATGTTGAATAATTTTTCTGTTGCAAACTATGAAGGTACGAGAATGATATAGGGTTTAGCTCTGGAATTTGTTGTGGTCTCAGGCGAGGTGATTTCATCACCTATGTTTGACCGAGTGGTACAAAACTCTGGGAAAGTGTGGTTTGGAGAGTGACGAAGTCGAGGCCGAAGTTGTGCGAATTCAGATGGTCGGAGTTGCGAACACGGCACGTTGACAGGTTTGGGAAGGGTTGGGTTTTGTGTTTCCAGGTTTTGCTTTTACTGCTTGTTTTTTATTTGGGCGTGGTGATGGATTTTGGGTGGTCGTGACGTTGTCTAGAGGCGGTCGGCGACATGTTGAAGCTCAGGTGGGTGGCCGGAGTTGGCTGGGGCCACGGTGCACGTGCACCGTGCCATTTAAGTGTTGGGGTGGTTTTTCTGTGTGCAGGTTTTTGCCTCGGGGAGTACGCGAGTCACTTGAGTATGTAACTCGAAGTAAGGAAGGGGGAGACTCGAAGCAAGCTGGGTTTTGTCTCGAGACAGAGGGTGGTTTCAGGTTTTGGTTTAAACCTACATATATAGAACCATTTAATAAATTAGTTTTGAAAAGAAAATTTGTTTCAATAAATGTTTTAACTTGATGTTGAGAAAAGTCTTTAAACGGGAAGTAAATAAATTGTTTAAACTTGAACTTGCAAGTTAAAATATTAATGTATTTTGGAAATTTAAATTTAAATTAAGATTTAAGTAGTTTAATTTAAAAGATTTTCTTATATAAGTTCATATGTAAATAATGAATGTTATTTACATTTATTTAAAGATTTTAAATTTGAATTTCAATTATAGTCATTTTGAATCTTAAATTCGGATGATATTTTAATTTAAATTTAAAATGTAATGCTAATGAAGTCATTAATTAAGAAATAAATTATCTTAAGAATAATAGGTTAATTAAGAAATGACTTATGTATTTAAGTTATAAATTAATAATTTAGATTGATTTATAATTAGAGATCAAGTAAGAAGTAAATTAAGAAATGTTATTAATTAATGAAGATAATTAACTAAGAGTTATTAATTAATTAATATATGCGATTAATTTTGGATAATTAATTAGATTAATTAGATAATCTATTGTAAATTGTTAAGTGTAATTACTTGATAAAGCAATTAAGAGATTAATTAGTTTTTGTAATTAATTTTGATAAAATGATTTATTTAAGTTAATTAATTTAGTTTAATTAATCATTTGATATATTGATAAGTATAATTACTTAGTGTATTCAATGGAGCATGATTACTTAAGGAAGTAATTAATGATTATTACTGAATGTAATCAGTGAAAAATGATGTGTTAATAAAATAATTTGGATAATTACTTCTGTAATTAATCAAGGGATTAATTAATGGAGATAATTAATTATGGGATAATTAATTTATTAATATGAGTAATTATGGGTGGTTAATTTACTGATTGATATTAATCAAAGGTGATTAATAATTATGTTTAATTAAAGATTAATCACTTAATGTAATTAAATAAAATAAAGTAGTTTAATTTACATCTGAATTAGAGATCATTAATTAACATAATTAATGATGTAATTTATAATTGTTTATTTAAGAAATAATTAATAATGTGGTGATTAATTAAGGACAAATGTAATTAATTATATTTAATTAATAAATGAAGTAATTAAATTATAGTTACTATAAATGATTTAGGATAATTAATCTATGAAATTAATTAAAGACTAATTATTTATTGTAATTAGAGAATGATTAATCAAAAGTATTTAATCAAGATGAATATCTAGAGATTAATTAATTAATTTGATTTAAAATTAATTTATGGTTATATAAGCAGGATTTATAGATGAAGTAATTAATTTAATTTACTTTAAATTAATTAGAGATAGAAGTAGTTAATTTAATTCATTTAAATTAATTACAAATGGTATGATTATAAATCATTGCTTATGGATGAATGATATTGATATTTCATTTAATGATTGTGATCTCAGATATGAGAGAATAATATCTATGTGATATGGATGTTGGTTTAAGTATGATAATATTTAATTATCTGTTTGGATGATAATATTGATTATCTGTATGTGATGATGATATGATTATCTATTGTGATATTATGAATTATCTATCTGTGTGTATATTGATAATATCGAATTGAACTGTTAAAGACTAAATAGACAACTTGGCCTTAAAAGACACGTTTTGGATTTCGATGAGACCGGGATCGATTTTCCACATTTGGAACATCCGAAAACCACATTGTTTCCAAAGTAACGATAGGTCATGAATCTGAAGTGAAGATGAAGATACAGAGTGCAAGGGTTATTGTCGTTAACTCTGAGGTGATTCCAAAATGAATGTAACGAGATAATGCCTTCGGTTTCGTTCGAACCCGGAACGAACTTGTATGGATTGAATGCTTTCAACACATCGTCAGGTGGGCGATGAGCATTCTAAGAAATGTATTCTATAAAGGTAATCGTAGCCTTAAGCCTCATCAACCGGAAAGGCTAAAACCGGGGAGGTGCAGCAAGGTTAGGTGGGTCATGCCCAAGCAGGACAAGGATATTCCTATGTCTAGATGTCCCTTTATTTCGACTTAGTGGGCAGTAGCGACGGCTATCTGCGGGGTTATCTTATTTGGGACTGTTCAGTAAGAAATGGTTCCGGCCTTGTGTTGCAGGGGGTCGGGAGTGATCCTCGGTACGTTGATCTAGGCCACGTACTGTGACGGGCGATACCCCAGTAGCCCTGCCATTGTATGGAATCCATAATCCAATAAGTACCAACGGTTTTGATTGTATTACCCACTTTTGTGGCTAGTAGCTGGAATTTAATCATGTAACAATTTCGGCTATTTTCTATTTACTTGAAAACCCTAGACCTATTATAATATCACTGAATTTCCTATCAAATGTTTTGGTTAGCGTAAGGTAAAAACTTACCCATGTTTATGTGTGATAAGTCTTACGTGATACCTTTTGTTTTCAAAAAAATTTCAAAATTAAGCAACTTTAACCTCTTACTCACACCAGATCCGTGTCTGACCCGGAGTTTATTTATGTTTTTTTCATAAACTCTCGGGTACCCAAATTTTTTACGGGTAGCCAAGGGATTCAGGTTAGCTTTGACGAATTCGGGAGGAGCAATGGAGCAGAAGGCTTCAGCGTTGTAGATATATATATAGTTCCGCTGTGTTGGTATCTCTGTGTTGTTTTGTATTGAGTTATATAACTAGACGGGTGTTTATAACTGTCAAGTATGTGATGTATCATCTGTATAACTCTGGTTGATGTGTATATTATGTAAATACTTATGTGATTATTATAATTTATTCGTTCCGCTGTGAGATTCTGATGTTGTTGTTCATTCTTCTCTATCTTTTCTATTTTCTCATCCCTTTCTTTCTTCTAGACGAAGCGGTTTTCTAGGCGTAGAAAGCCGGGTCGTCACACTATAAATGATGTTCTTCGCCATGAACTTGATCACCGTTTTCATTATGATCATGGCAAGCGATTCCACTTCAGCCAACTTCATGAAATAATCCACTGCTACAATTACATATTTAGCTCCTTCTTTTTCTATCAGTAGCACACCGATAATGTCGATTCCCTAAACAATGAATGTCCATGGGCTAACCATTTACGTAAGCTCTATTAACGGGGCTCTGGGAATCTTTGCTAATCTCTGGCAATGATAATACCATTTGGTGTAATCGACTGCATCCCAGTTTACCGTTGACTAGAAATATTTGTAGCGAAGTATCTTCTTTCCTAAAGTCTACCCTTCAGGGTGGTCACCAGATGCCTTCATGGATTTCCATGAGGATCTTCCTTACCTCATCCTTGATTACACAAAAAATCAGGAAGGGTGTAGAATCCTCCTCTATACAATACTTCCACTTGCATTATGAACCAAGGTAATTTTGAAGGAATTTCATTCATTCGTTTCCATCTTCTAGGAGAGTCAAATTAAACAAATATTCTTTGATTGAAGTCATCCATGACTCCTCTTCCTCCCTGGTCTCCAAAATCTAGTTGACATCCATTGATCGATATTTAGAGTCGTCAAAACTTCTACTGGAACCAAGCCCATTATTTAGGCTTCCCCAGAACTAGCCAGCTTAGTTAACGAATCAGCCTTTGTGTTTACCTCTCTAGGGAAGTGCTACTTCGTAAGTGTTATATGCCACCCAACATTTCCAGCGCTTTCATCAGATAAGAGGCAACTCTTGCACCCTTAGCCTGATATTCCTCTCTAAATTGACAAACTACCAGTTAGGTATCACTAAATATATGTAGTGTCCTTGTCCCCAGTTCCTTCGCTATCCTTAATCCCATTATCAGCGCTTTGTACTTAGCCTCGTTGTTCGTTCGAAGCTCTATCTAGCTTGTATTATGTTCATACGAAGAGCCATCCAAAAATAACTTCTAATAAGAAAATTCGTCGGCATCGCCCTCTTCTTCACCATCTCGTGTGGTAAACTCAACAATATGGCATGTCATTGCCTGTCCATTTATCGTATCCTTGGATGGTAAGTAATGTCAAACTTGCTCAACTCTATGTTCTATTTCAGTTGTCTCCCCGAAGTTTCGAGTTGGTATAATAGCTACTTTAAGGGCTGATTCATCAGCACTTTGATCTAATAAGCTTGAAAATACAGTCGCAGCTTCCTTGATGCATCAACAAGTAGTATGCCACCAACTCTAAGTAGTTTGTTTCAGCTCTTGTAAACAGCTTGCTAATGTAGTAGACTAGCATTTGAATTCTCTCCTTCTCATGAAATAGTGCCGCTCTTAATGTGTGAGTGGACACTACCAAATAGACGAATAAGTCCTCCCCATCCAATGATTTAGATAGGAATAGTGGCATTTCCATGTGCCTCAATAACTCCTAGAAGGCTTTCTAACAATCTCGATTCCACTTAAAAAATTCTTTCCCTTTTTGAGGGCATCAAAAAATGATATGCATTTATCTATTGCCTTTAAGATAAACTGACTTAATGTAGTGACCTTCCCATTCATGCTGTATAGTTCTTTCTTTGTAGTCGGGGCAATTACATTCCTCAAGGCATTAATCCTCTCCAGATTGGGCTCGATGCCCTTCACATTAATAATAAATCTCAGCAATTTTCCCGATGCCACCCTGAAAGAACACTTTAACGGATTTAGTTTCATTCAATACTTCCGCATAAACTTGGCCATCTCTGAAAGGTCATCCAAATGGTAATGCAATACTCATGACTTACAAGCTTATTGTCCATATATGCCTCTATTGCCCATCCTATTTGATTCTTGAACATAGAATTTACCAATCTCTAGTATGTGGCTCTGGCATTCTTTAAACCGAACGACATTACTCGATAATAGTATAACCCTAAGTCTTTTATATAGCTAGCATTCTCCTTATCTGGTATATACATTGGAATTTGGTTATAATCTGAATAAGCATCCGTGAATGAGAGTAACTCATGCTCTATGGTTCCGTCTACCAGTTAGTCAATTTTGGGCAGAGAAAAGTTATACTTTAGGTGTGCCCTATTCAAGTCGGGTAGTCGATATATGTTTCCATTTTCCATTAGATTTCTTGACCAATACTGTGTTGGATACCCATTCAGGGTATAAAGCATCGTGATAAAGCCGTTCACCATCATCTTATCCACATCTTCCTTCAATGCAGCAAATCGCTTTGGACTTAGATTGCACCTTTTGTTTTTGGCCAGTGCAAACTTTGGACCAATATCTATGCAGTTAAAGCTCTTAACGGTTCTATAGCAGTGGATGTGCAAAAGGTTATAGTGAGGATAAAGTGGGGATATAGCGAAAAGTAGCGGAGATGCAAAAAGCTTCATTAAATTCAAAACTTAATATTTGAAGTTAATTTGTTCTCACTCTCATATCATATATATAAATGCAGACTAGATTGGGTGACTAAAATAGATTTTCAACTTATATCGAACACTTATGCCTTATCATTAGGACTTTACCCTTATGGAATCAACCCACAACTCACTCGAAATCTGGTGTTTGTCAATTTATATTAAAAAGAAATTGTCAAACCACCTTTGTATGTTAATATTGCTAAATGGGTGCTAATAAGCTTTGATTTAGCAAGCATAAAAAAATAACAGAGCTTAAAGCAGATCTATTATTTAGTAGCACTAAATTGAAATAGTGTTGCAGTCGAAGAGCACTATGCACTATAACCGGTATTTTGCAGGACCTAACTTCATAGATCAATATTCACAGTGCGTGACATGCTATCTTCAACAATATCCGCACATATCTGAATGCATCCAAGCAAACATGTCCGAATTCCCTCAGAGAACATTAACCAGTTACTTCCTTAGGTTAATGCTACGCTAAGATCTAATCTTTAGAACCCGTGTAGGGTAGTCCATATCAATTGGAACATTCATTTCCCTCAGATGGTGCTACTTACCCTTCCCTTCACTTCTTCATAGGATCCGTAGCCTTGTCAAGCCTGTATGGTTCCCTTGCCAGGATTCGGGCTTTAGTTGCTATTCTTGCAAATCATAAATGCATAGAGTCCTTTCTATATTCTTTCTTTTCTCCTATCACTTTGCTTCCTTTAGCTCTGTGACATGACATTCACTTCCTGTGCTCTCTTCTCCTCTCATCGATCCGAGCCCATTCTCCATGGGAAATTTCATTATTAGACACCAAAGGAGCAAGTGCTATTCTAAAATCAGCAAGGGTCAATCAGCTCAAAATGGCATTGTATGCTAAGCATTCATCCACTATAATGAATTTTTTAATCTAGAATATCCTACGATCTCTGATACGACTCGACTTTCTACTCCCAGAAAATCGCATCATGTTTAAGAAAGAAAGGGATAGAAAAGAGAAAAGAAAGAAGAGAAAGAAGAAACAACACCAGAATCTCAACAGCGGAATGAATAAATTATATTAATAACATAAATATTACATAGTATACAATAATTATCAGGAGTTACACAGATAATACAACACATAGTAGACAGTTATAAACACCTGTCTAATTATTACAACTCAATACACAAAAAGACACTCAGAGATACCATCACAGTGGAAAAACTATATATCTATACGCGGAAGCCTCCTGCTTCATTGCTCCTCCATAATTCGTCAAAGCTAACCTAAATCCCATGGCTGCTCGTAAAAATTTGAGTACCCAAGAGTTAAAGAAAAACAGAAATAACTCCAGGTCAGACATGGGTCTGTTGTGAGTAACAGGTTAAAGTTGCTTAACTTTGAAAAATCCTTTGAAAGAAAGGGTATCACGTATGACTTCCCACACATAAACATGGAAAGGTTTTTACCTTACGCTAACCAAAACATTTGATAGGAATTCTAGTGATATTATAATAGGTCTAGGGTTTTCAAGTAAATATGAAATAGCCGAAATTGTTACAATTATTAAATTCCAGTTGCTAGCCACAAAAGTGGGTAATACAATCAAAACCGTTGGCACTTATTGGATTTTGGATTCCATACAATGGCAGGGCTACTGGGGTACCGCCCGTCACAGTACGTGGCCTAGATCACCATACCGAGGAGTACGCCTGCTCCCCTGTAATACAAAGCTGGAACCATTCCTTACTGAACAGTTTCGAACAAGACCACCCCACAGTTGTGATCAGCAACCGCATGCATCACTAAGCCGAAACAAAGGGACATCTAGACATGGGTAAATCTCGTCTTACTTGGGCATGACCCACTTAGCCTTGCTGCACCTCCCCTGTTTTAGCCATTCTCGGTTGATGAGGCTTGAGGCTACGATTACCTTTATAGGACATATCACTTAGAATGCTCACCATCCACCTGATGATGTTCTGAAAGCATTCAATCCATACAAGTTCGTTCCGGGTTTGAACGAAACTGAAGGCATTATCTCGTTACACTCATTTTGGAATCACCCTCAGAGTTAACGACGATAACCCTTGACTCTGAATCTTCATCTTCACCACAGATTCACAACCTAACGTTAATTTGGATCGATGTGGTTTTCGGATATCCAAATATGGAAACCCGATCCCGGTCTCATTGAAATCCAAAACGTGTCTTTTAAGGCCAAGTTGTTTTAGAGTTTAAAACAATTAAATTCAATATTATCTATATACACACAGATAGATAATTCACCATATAACAATGGATAATTAACATTATCATCACCAACAGATAATCCATATCAACATTATAAACAGATAATCCATATCACCATCACAATGCAACCAATGCATACATATCATATAACATTACTCATCTCATAACTGAGATTACAACCCATACATAGCAACCAATGCCAATCATCAAACATAAGCAATGATCTAATGATCACTCCATTTATAATTAATTTAAAATGAATTAAATTAATTACCTAATCTATAATTAATTTAGAATTAAATTAATTATTTCATCATTAAAATTCTGCTTATCTTAATCATCAATTGATTACAAATCAATTAATAAATCATCATCTCATTATTCTTCCAATTAATCATTACTGATTATTAATTCCCTAATTACAATAAGTAATTAGCTTATAAATTAATTACACAAGTTAATTATACTTAATAATTAACCTTTAATCACTTAATCAATTAATTAACTAAAGTTAATTATAATAATCCTTTATTAATTAATTACCTCATTTATTGATTATTCCTTAATTAATCAATTCTAATTACATCATTAATTCTATTAATTAATGATTTCTAATTACCATTTAATTAATCTCTTTATTTAAAATTAATTACATTAAGTAATTACTCTGCAAATAACCACATATATTAATCACCCTTGATTAATAACAAATCCAGTAATTAACTATCCTTAATTACTCATCTCATAAATAATTACTCTTAATTAATTATCTCCATTAATCCCTTGATTAATTTCAAAGTAATTTAAATCCAAATTACTTCCATAATAAATATCTTCAATTACATCCAGTAATTATCAATTAATTACTCCTCTAAGTTGTTACAATCCCATTAATTACATAAAGTAATTGTCAAATCATCAAATGTTTAAATTAATTAAACTTAATTAATTAATATAAACTAATCACATTAAACCAATTAATTACAATAAGTAATTAATTTATTAATTACTTCCATAAAGTAATTAAACTTAAATAATTTCAAAAATGATTATTATTAATTAATTAATCTAATTAATTATTAAAATTAATCACATCAATTAATTATTAAATAATCTTAAGTTAATGACCTTCATTAACATTTCTTAATTACTTAATTAAGAATTAACTTATATAAATCATTATTAATTATCAATTAATTAATATTTAAGTACAATTTAATTAATCTCTAATTAAAATTAATTAAGTGTTAATTACAATCTTAATTAATCATTAATCACTTGATTAATAAATCTTAATCATAAATTAAAATTTTATTAACAATCCTTAATTATAGATTAATTAACCTTAATTAATAATCTTAAGTCTAATTAATCAATTAAAAATTCTTAATTATTTAATTAATCATCCATATTATTAATTTATTAATTAATTAATATTCCATTTAAATTAACTTAATAATTTAAATGAATCCAATTTCTTAAGTTCTAACTTCATTTAAGAAACATTACTCCTTATATAAAGTATTTTAAAACAAATTGTTTCCAAATTTATTTTAAACTTCACTTTAAATTTCATTTTAAAATTTGAAGATTTTAAAATGAATACAATTTATTTAAACAAGGTTTTAAACAAATTTAAAATCTTTTTATCTCAGGTGTTCCAGAACATCCCTTTTATAAAAAAGGTTTAAAAGATTATAAAACAAATTCATTTTAAACATCCCGAATTATTTTAAAAAAATTCAATTTAAAATTTTCCTTTTAAATTTCAAACTGAAATACAGTTTAAATCTTCATTCCAGGTTTAAACTTAAAACTTTAAAGCTTTACTTACATTTCCATCTTCATTTTTAAATTCAAATTATTTAACCATTTCTAAAATAGTTAAAACAAATTTAAATTTAAAAACCTATTTTATTTAAAAACTGACATTCGAATCAGATTCCAGGTTTTTAAAACTGGTCTTAATCTTTTTTAAAATTTTTATTTCAAAAATTTTAAACTCACAGTTTAAATTCAAACCAATGTTCTTTTATACTTTAAAAGTTTAAAATCTAAATTTAAATTCCAAGATTTAAATTAAATTAGACTCAGATTCATCCACATTGAATTTCATATTTCAGTTTTAGATTTTAAACTTTGTTTAAATTTCCAGTTGGATTTTAAAACTTTACTTTTAAATTTAGAAACAGAAAAACATTTTTCTATTTTGATTTAAACCAACTTAAATTTCTGAATTCAAAATATTTCAAAACTCAAATTCAAATAAATATTAAATCAAGTTCAACTCAGGTTTAACTTAGTTTAAGTTTTTAATTTACACTTAAACTCTACTTCAAATTTTAAAATACTGAAACAGGTTTCCTGTTTAATTTGAAACCCTAAAAACAAAGTTTACCCAAGCCTACCCTGCATTTACTTCGAGTCAGAAACAACATTGCTTCGAGTCAAAACTCAATTCACCCGAGTCCATCACAAGGCAACCCAAAACTGAAGCCAACAACATCACCCACATATCCATTATTTCACTATGTACCTGCACAGCACCTCCGACCACCGCTGGCCAACATCATCGACCATCTCCCATCGGCCTACAACCTCTCATCTCACCTATATCATCAGATTGCCCAAATCAACTCGAATTTGCATTCGAGTCCAACAACAAAACCTGGAACAGAAAGCACTCGCAAACAAAACAAAACCTGACAACGGTCTTCTTCCCGCGCCACCGGCCATGGATTACTCTGCACCTCCGGCGATGACTTCAACAAACCACCAATCTCCTTTTCCCAAAACCCTAAGTAACTCGATCAAGTATATTAGTAGAAAAGATCACTTCTTTAAATCACAGTAAAACTGGGGTTTAAAACCTTGAATCCAAATCACAACATCAAAAAAATGAATTTCCACTCAATCCAATAATTTTCCTATTATCTCTGGTAGCTACACCATCTCCAGAAACAAATTCAACACAAACGAACATAAGGATCATCTATGTTAACCTAAATTGCAGATTATAGAGAATTTAAAACTGATCTTTAAATATATCATTAAAAAATTTAATTCTTGTTTTAAAATTCATGATTTTAAATGGTGTTTTGATTTATAAACCTGAAACATTAAATCATAAAGTTTGAATTTTCATCCTATGCCAATTGTTGCTCTGTGTAATTTAATTTCCACGTTACAGACAATTTTATTTAACTTATAAAAAATTTAAAACTTACCCTATCCTAAAATAAACAAGTTTTATTCAAAAATTTAAATCATAACAGCAAACAAGTCAAAAGAAAAAGAATTTAAGGATCAAACAGGAGTTTGGGATTTGAAGAACATACATGCAATAGTTATCATCATGTACACATGCAAATATTCACAGGTATAAATATTCACAGCAATTTCATATATATTCATTTCTAATTTAAAAAGCACGGTAACAACTTTTACCTATTAAATTCAAAAAAAAAATGAGTTACTCACTTGATTTTAAAGAGCAGAGCACAGTTTTTCAGATTTGAAAAATCCTTTGCAAACTTGTTTGAAATGCTTTTAAAACTTGAGCTTCCTGATCTTTCAACAACCCTTTAACCATTAGAAAACTTGCTTTTGACTCCAGATTTTACATGCAGGTTTGCTTGCCCTTTCTAGATTTTGAAAAAAATGCAGGCTTCTTGCTTGATTTTTGTATGCAGGCGAACTTTTTTCCCAAATTTAAAAGAAATGCAGATTTGTTTGTTGCATGCAAGTTTGTTTGCATATTTTTTCAGATTTTTAAAAGAATTGAATACAGGATGCAAATGAACAGATTTTTTTTAGAAGAGTTGAATGCATTTGAACATGGGCTTTTGAAGATGAAAAAGTTACAGAACTTTGATTTTCAGAAAAATGCAGCCTTTTGTTTGCATTATTTCCAGATTGCAGAAAACAAAATGCATGGAACAATTCAAGATTTATCCTATGCATTTTTGGAGGTGAACTATAGGGTGATGTTTAGGTTTTCTTTAATTTGTAAATGCAGGCTTCAGGGTTTTGAAACAGGTGATGCATGATTGAAAATGTTATAGAGATTATAAGTTTTGAAGAGTGATTTGCAAGCTTGGTTTAGGTTGATGAAACTGGTTTGAGAGGAAGTGATTATAGATTTGTATTTTGGAATGAGGATTTGTTTTAGAGTTTATGAGTTTTTAGCTGAGAATATTTTCTTTGTTTAGAATGAAAATGAGAAAGGAGAAAGGAATGAGTAAATGCAAGTTTATATAACAATATTTTTGATTTAAATTAAAATTAAAGAAAAATTAAAACTGGCTTGGATTTAACACTTGTTAATTTATTTATTAAATCACTCAACACATGTTAACTTATGTGTCTAAAATACTTACACATGTCTTTTAAGTGATTTGTTATTTTAATTAAGAGTTAAGGAAAGTTTAAACTTAATTAATTAGTTTCTAACACTTAGTTATGTATAAAAATAATTTTTTTAAGAATAAAACAAAGTATTATTATAAATAAAAACCATATACAAATTTATCATTTGAAAATAATATTTTAATCACTTAAAATAAATTTATAAAGAGATTATAACTTATTTGTTAATTAAATGAATACATGTTTCATATTTTAAATTGTATTTTAAATTCTCATATTTATTCTGCAAATCAAATTCATTTATCAATATTTTAAAAAGAATAAAACAAACACTTTTATAACTTATTTTAATATACAAACTTAAGTCAAAAATACATTTAACAAATAAAACATTTATCTTATATATTTAAAATCATTTAGTTATTTTATTAAATAGTTTTGAAAAGCTTAATTCAAAAATAAATCATAATTTTCCAAATTCAAAATATTAGAAAATATGTTGTACTAATTTAATTAAAAACAACTTATATATTTAAAATATATATAAATATACATATACATACAATAAATAGAAAACAATTTATTAACTTATTAAAAATAAATTGACTAATTAAATATTTAACAAAAGAAGATTATTAAATCAATTTAAGTTTATTAACAAAAATTATCAAATTAATTTAAGTTTAAACACAGATTATTAAATTTATATTGCCATAAATTCCGGGATATTACAATCTTCTCCACCAAAATCCATAGGCAGATCGATCGTCCTAATCGGTTGTTTGGCTTTGCTCAAAATCCTTGGATCTTATATGTTGTCTAATGTATCATTTAAGGGCAAATAGTCTTCCATTTTCATATTTCTTAGGCATTTCTTATTATCACTACGCCTATTGATTGGGCCTTGATTCGTTTTCTTCTAGTTGTTGGAGTTTCCAACATTAATCGCTACATTACTGAGCTTTCTTCAGCTTATTTAATCACCTGTTGCGCTAGATAACGTCCTTCATATGTCAGCCATCAATCTTCCCTACAGCTAGACTTGCTTCTTCCAATTGCAGAAACTGATTATCCTTCTAGTGGAATTGCTCCATCGTTGTTGGTTGTTTCACCTTTAATCACTTGCCAAAATCCATGTCCACATGTATGATGGACCAAAGCCATAAATACTGGATGTTCCTTTGGATTACTCACTTATGTAACCTCAACATTAAGCTGATTCAAGAATCCTCTCAATGACTCCTTAGGTCCTTAAGATAGGCTCACAAAGGACATCATGTCTTTAAGCTGTGTTGCATGGATCAGAACTGCTCCAAGAATTTCTTAGCCAACTCATCAAAAGTTGATATGGATCTAGGTGTGACCCTGGTGAACAACATCGATGTGACACCTTCTAAGAAGATAGGAAAATATCTACATTGAACATCATCCATCACCTTAGCACCATCCATGTGCCAATCATACATGAGTAAGTGCTGCCTAGGATTAGTAGTCCCATCATAAGATGGCATTTTTGGCTTTGTAAACTTCCTGGGATACTCTTGCCCCAGAATGTTCTCCATGAACGGAGTTCTTAGCACAAAACCCTAATCCTTGTTTTTTCTACCTTTGCTTTCCTTAACTAACCTCTTAACCATATCCACTATATATTCCTTACTGGCATTGTATTCCAAAGGTCGACTATCAGAGAAGCTGCATTGAGTGTTTAACTCTAAAAACGACTTTGGTTTTCCAACTGATGTTTTGGTTCTCCGGTCCCTAGAAAACCACTCCTTTAGTCTTTTGTTAACACTCGACCGGTTCTATTACAGCTGTTTGAACTCCAGCTCCATTAACCCTAATATTTAACTTATAATCATCACCATCATAGTGTAGGTTATCCTCTAAGTTGGATTAGTTCATAGCCTCAGCTCCCTGTCCCCTCAGTCCTTCAAAATTCCTCTTGATATCGACTTGGTTTTAGTCAGTACCGAGTTGTTTCCTTCTTGACGCAGCACTTTGACTTCCTCCAATAGCTCCTTCTGCTACCCAGCAAACCCTTCCTTATGTTTTTGCATATTATTTGGCCTATTTTGACCAAAAACAGATGAGTTCACTTCCTCGAATTAGGCAGGTGAAACATCCCTCCTACTCCTATTTGGTCTTTGTGCTTGCTTGTTTAGCAGTGCTTAGCTATCATCCATCTTTTCCATCCAAAATTTCTTATTGTCAACTAACTTCTAATTCAGCTCCTACATCATTTTATCCACCTCAACCTTGATAACCATCTCCTGTTGAGCAAATGATCCGGTAGTGGCTGTTTGTTACCGACTTCTAGTTGATGAGCATTTACTTCATCACCACCAACCACTACTTCTGATGATCTTCATGATCTTTAGGTGCCATTGATTCTTATTGGCAAGTTTTTAAACTCCATAAAGAAAATCTTTTGGATTTAACTACTGGATCTCTCAAATCCTAAAATAGCAAGCTAGATCTAAGCCCGAGTTCGGTTCTTAGTGAAAGCATTAAAACGTTAACGCTAAAAATGGATCAACACCCAAAGAGTTATAGAAATATTTAGACCTCGCATAAATTATAATAAAAGTATATATAACCACATAATTTTATAGTGATTCAGGAATCGATGGCATAATTCCACTATAGATTTTATTGACTATATGATTAAGAGTCACTAGTACAAGGGATTGAAAAGTTCTTATAGCCTAAAAAAGCCAATAGTTTCTTCCTAGTGACCTTGATGAATGAGAGATAGAAGATGAAGTGCCAAAAGTCCTTTTCCATTTTCCATAGGGTCTGTATTTATAGGGAAATCATCTAGAATCGGAGGCCTATGAAATATTAGGTCTAGATTTGAGTCCAAGTATGCAGAAGTGAGAAACAGGGCACATTCAGCAATAAAAATCACTCAGTACTGACCGGTTTTAATAGGGGAAGGGGGAATTCTCCCCTCTATCTTCCACTTCGCTCTTTTCCTACGATCCATTTCTTTTTGAGCACTTTCCCTTTAAGATTGAGTTATTTCTAGGAAGTTCTAATACCGCCCGTCCTTGCCTATTTTCTTTGCTTTCTTCTAGAAAATCCTTAGAGTTGTTTCTCTATTCCTTAAGAAAACTCCTCATGACGATCACTCGAGCCAGAGCTCCACATACAAGTGGTTTTAGAGATCCAAACCTCAACAAAATGCACTCGGTACTGAGTGGTAGTCTCAATACCGAATAGTTCCTTTTATTCTATTGGCGCCGATACTTCTTGAGTGTGTTTCTACTTCCCTTCTAATCATGTTTCCTAACCTTTGAATCATTTCATATTCATCCTGACATTTTGATTCCAATGAAAATCTTCTTATCAAAAATCCAGATAGCAATAGTTTTGATAGATTTAGAGTTACAGTTTAAAAGATATTGACGTTATAAGTCTAAAGGATTTTCGTATATGATAAACATTTTTCGGTATTTTAATTTTAAAACTAGAAGTATGTTTAGTATAGTTGGTTAGGAGGGTAGACTTCACTAAGAGAGTTTATTGGTCCAATCTAGCTAATGATGCACTTATAAAATTTTTATAAATAACAAAAAAAGATATATACCAAAGAGAAATACATATACATATAGGGGAGAGATATGAAAAAGGGTGTAGTAAAATGTATGGTCAAATATGCACACACATGTACATATATAAGAAAAAATGTGTATGTGTGTGTTCTGTGTGTGTGTGTGTATATATGTTTATATATATATGTTTATAGCAATTAATTTGATGTAAGAAAATATAAATTTGGTAACTATATGCAAATTAAATTGTATGTATTATGGGCATATTAAATATGTGTATGTCTATAAATATACAATGAATTTATGACATATTTCCTAATTGTTGAATACACACACACATATATATAATTGATTGCATATTAATTTCAAGTATTGTGGGAAACTAATTGCGTAGACTAGCAATTAACTACACACTAATTGACATATATCATAATTGTTGAATATATATATGTGTGTGTGTAATCAGCTGTATCTTAATCTCATACATGTGGGACACTAATTACGTAGATTAATTACGTGTTGATTGATGTATAGGTAAATTAATCTCTTTATTTGTGGAAACTGATTCTATATAGATTGGAAACTAATTTTCTGCATGTAATAGGAAATGTTTTAATAAATATTCAAATGTTACCCTCTTTACATGTGTATTTTCAAATCTATTCCATCCATTATCCTACCCTACAAAGGAGGTTGAGGTATAAGGAAATTAACCTTTTTGAAGCAACCATTAATAATCTATCATCTTCGTTCCCTTCTTAATTCAAAAAGTATAGCATTTAGTTCAAAAGCAAAAAATAATTGAAAAAATGGATAACATTCATTCAAAAACACATACACCTAGATTTTAAAAGCGATTTAGGTTATGATAGAAGGAGAAAATGCTACTATTCATTAACGTGAAATAAATCTAGGTTAATATTCATATGAGGCGAGTGCTTCTTTTCCATTTTAGCCTTTTTTTAATATTTAAAATTTAAACGTAGAACTTTTAACCACCATATCTTTCGTATATGAACTCTGATTCACGCGGGGTTTCATCCGTTGGACTCGTAGTGAAATTTCACATGATTAGGTGCTGGGTGTGCTGAGGTTAGAAGTTGTTAGCAAAAGTGCATTACTATAAACTATTTAATTTAATTAATTAAATTTTTAAATCATTAACAAATATCTATCAATGAAATTCATAATTATTGATATATGTTATATTCTTCGAATGACTATTTTGTTGTTATGATATTTATATGCATTGCACTTTGATTGGGTAATTATAATTGCTTGTTGAATTCTTGGGTGTTTAATTGAAATAAATATTTAAATTGAATTATGAAATAAAAAATTTAAATAAAATGGATAATGACGTGAATTTAAATAAATAAATGTTAACCAAGGTTACCTATAGATTTTGAATGGTTTCTACGAAAGTTACTGAAATTAAAGTATGGAATTAAATAAGGTTATTATTTATGAAATGCTAGAGAAATTCACACACACACATATATATATATTAGCTAAAATTATATTTTTTAAATTAATATTTGGGAAGTTCATTATTTATAAAATAGAATGAGATTTTAAATAGTAATAATGTGAATTTTAGTGAAGATAGTGTCGTTTTCTGTATTTGGCAAAATGATTGATTTATGCTATTTATGGTAAGAAATATTATTATTATTGTTTGATTTATAAAATAGAATGGAGTTTCGATGATTTAAAACAAAATGTTATGGTTTTAGAATAAATAGTAATAAATTGGTTTTGCAAAAGTATTTAAAGAGTTATATATATATATATATATATATATATTATTTTGATGTAAAATAATAGTATTACTTTAAAGAGCGATTTAATGAAGACTACTATTTTTGATTTAAGTATTTATCCAAATATAAGTATACTAATGAATTTAAAGAGTATATTATCGTTTAAAAAGAGAATTATTTTTGATTTTGGGATAAATAAATATAGGCGACTTTGTAATAAACAATAATAAAATGATTTTGTATTTAAAATGATAATGGTCGTAAGTATATTATTTAGATTATTGTAAAAATGAGTGATTAGATGTTAATTAGAATTACCACATATTTTTTATTTTTAATGGCGGTATTGCATTTTGATGATTGTGTGATATTTTACCATTATTGCTATAGACAATGGGTAGTTAATTGGTTTTTTGATGATGGTTGTTGTGTTACTAATATTGATTGGATTAGTGCACATTCGATGATATTTATATTTTCTTACTATTATTTAGTTGTTAGTATACTTACATCGATGAGGTATTGTTATAATTGATAATTAATAATGTATGTAGGTATATTTATCTTATTATTTACTTGTTTGATGATTTGGGTTGACACTGAATGTTTTTCATGTTTGATGCCTATGTTTTATTTTGGTTATCACCTTGTAAGAGATTTTTTATGATGAATAAGTGGGAATACTGTTTTTTGCTTCCACTATTACAATTGGTTACATTGGCTGTGAAGGATGTTATAGTTGTTATGTGCTACCAAGTATTTGGACACAGGAGAAGACAAGAAAATAGAATTACATAGGCTTGATCCTCGAGGGTATGTAGGTAGTCTTTTCTTATGCCATACTTATCGAGCCTATGGCCATAAGGTATATGGTTAGGCACAGTCCATATATAGTTGACACCTTTTCCCTTTACTCCATACACATATGTATTTATAAGTTGCATGTCAAAGCAAAGAAAGGAGCAAAGGGTCTAGAAAGAGTCACATCCACACGATAGATTGACATATCTTTTGCATCAAAAGTTTATAGTTGTTGCTTGTTTTAATAATTGATATATTGAAACAAGGAATAATATTTGATGTACTAGATTCCTGGAACATTTAATTATTAATATGAGATTGTATATATAAGTTGATGCTTAAACCCCACTATGAGGTTTTCCCTTTTTATTCGTCGTTTTAAATTTTAAATTTTTATTTATCCACAGTTCACTGCTTTCAATATCCGAAATTAGGTATAAGTGTATTTTGAAGTCACTTATTGTAACAAACTGCCTTTCTTACATCAAAAGATGAGCCATTAGGGGTAGACGAAAACGAAAGAAAAGAAGAACTCAACAATCATAGAATATCACCATGAATCATAATAATATAATAGATAACATAGGATATTATATAATCACTGCCATAATATTACATCAGTCATTACATTACAACATTCAACTAGATAATTATACAACTACCTACTCATACAAAATACATAGATCATATATAAACACAACGGTATAGGTTATTACCTAGCTAACGGTGAAGCCACTTGCTCCAGCTCCTTAAAAAATGCAATCGTAAGAAACCAAGATCACTTGGCTGCTCAAAAAATTTGAGTACCCAAGAGTTTAGGGAAAAGAATATAAACTTCAAGTCAAACATGGGTCTAGTGTGAGAAATCAAAAGTATCTCGTAAGGCCATGCTGCAACTAAACATGGATGGGTTTTTACATTACGATAATCAAAACAATTCTATAAAACTTTGGTGCTATTATCATAATGTCCAGGTTTTTCAATTAAAATAGAACATAGCTGAAATGCTTGCATCTCACATTTCAACATATTTGGGTGCAACTAAGTCTGTAAGGCACTTATGAGAGAATTGATTCCATACATGATCGGGTAAGGAACTACCTCCCGAAAGGTGCATCTCTAGGTAAAATGCACCCGAGGTCTAACAAGAACATCTTGTACCCCTGCTACACAGAATCCACCAACCACCTTACTAGCAGTACCAAATACATCACCACCACGGTCGTGATCAACAACTGTAACAGCCTGCACTTCACTTAATGCAGATATTGTCTCCAACTTAGTCACCTCCGCCTCAAAGGCCAAGCCAAGGTGTGAGGTTTTGTTCCTCAAAAGGCCTTGACGTTGTTATGAGATGAAGGCTTTGGTATATAAGAACCCACTTCATAGTGTTTTTCCATAATGTAGGACTATTATTCTCATTTTGAAGGGGTGTTACAATCTCCCCCTTTAGAGCCCAACGTCCTCGTTGGCTCATGAACACAACACCACCCAGGCGTCATGGCTGTAACATGTACAGACCACAATTCCAGCTGGGTATGTCTCTAATACCAATGTAACAGCCCGCACTTCACCTAACATAGATATTTCCCTAACTTAGTCACCTCCGCCTCATGGGCCTAGCCAAGGTGTGAGGTTTAGTTCCTCAAAAGGCCTCAACGTTGTTATGAGGTGAAGGCTTTGGTATATAAGCATCCACTTCATTGTGTTTTTCCACGATGTGTTACTACTATTCTCATTTTGAAGGGGTGTTACAGCAATTGTACTAGAGCATACAAAATGGGTCAAATATCGAATCTAGATATGGTGATGACATACCCTAATGGAAGCGACTCACATAGCCCTACCGCATACCCTGTTTTAGTCATTTTCGGTTGATAAAGCCTAAAGCTATGTTTACCTTTACTAAAGCACTGCCACTTAGAATGCTACATCATCTTCCAAATATTGACACAATGTCAGCATTCATCCATACAAGTCGTTTAAGAGATGAATGAACCAAAGGCACTGCTTTCAATACACCTATTTTGGAATCACCCTTAGGGTTTGTAACGACCCGCCTTTTTAGACGGTTTAAATCGACAATAAACTACACATGTCAACTCAAACCATTCAAAAGGGAGGATTTTTAATAGGATAAATAAGAAAATAAGAGAAAACGAAGGAAAAACAAAAGACAGAATCTCACAGTGGAGTGACAAAATATAATAATCAAATAAACAGTTCATGAAGCTGTTTTACAAATAACATTTGATTGCATTTTGCAATATAGATCAGAGTTATACATATAACAGGAATAATAAACAATGCAGTGGAACAACATGATGCAATGGAATAAATATAATAAATAGGAACAATATACTAAGTCTTAGTCATCGTCCTCTAGAAAATAGTCTTTCATACACCGAGAAGCTCAAACTAACCCGAGTGTAATAAAAAGACAAAATACTCGAGTCAGAACTAAAAGATCTTATGTAAGTTAAATCAACAGTAAATAAATATGGGTGTAACGGCTTCAGAGATGTTTACGGGATTTTACATCTCCTATATAGTGTATAACGTGCGTGCAATAGTTTAAGAGATGTTCGGTATTCCATCTCTTAAAGATCCGCTAAACCATCTACATACATAGTATAATATGCTATTATAATATGTCTCAGTAAAATAAAGTATTAAAATAGCATTAAAGTGTTACCCATATCCCCCTTAACACATTTTTGTATAAATGTCATAATTTATACAGTACTGTAATTCTTTCATAAACTGGAGGACTATCAGAGGGCACTCCATAATGTACGACATAAACCAAACTCGTAGAAGGTGCGATCAGGATAAAAATGACAAGGCTCACGAGGAAATGCCCAAGGTAGGATACTATCGTTTTGCACTCCTGGACTGGTGGTAACGCATAGCAGCTACTACTGCCCCCCTCGGAACACACTCATCGTGGGGTGCCACAAAATCAAATCACAAAGCAATAAATATGGTATCGAAGAAATGTCCACGATAGGGGGAGCGACCCCACTTGGCCCGATATAGCTCCTGTTTTAGTCATTTTGATTATGACCCGAAAGTCAAGGCTATCCATCATCGTTCTCTTACTTCGTTCCAGTATTGTTCGCCAATCATCCTATTTCATTCTGGATTCTCCACCATGTGCACAGTTGTTAAATTGGTTATCGGTATTAGTAGAGAGTATTTCAATGTCCAATCTTGGTCTCTTTAACTACCAAACGCTTATTTCACACTAGTTGGTTCTTTTATAATTACAAAACCGATTCATACTTGATGTCAAAATATCATATTCGCTTCAAAATCATATCACTTTCAAAATCATATTCACTTTCGAAAACATTATTCACTTTAAATCATATCCATTTTCAAAATCATAACCACAAAATAGGTTAAACCCTCATATTAAGATATCCGCATTTTAATCTCGAATCGTAACAGCTCCAACTTTAAACCGTTTGAATACTGAAAGTAGTTTATATATATTAGAATAGTTATACAATAAAATAGTTTATATATCGGAGATAGTTTATATATCAGAAATAGTTTATATTAAAATAGGTTATAGATTAAAAGAGTTAATATATTAGGAATAGTTTATAATAGTTTAAAAGTTTATATAGTTTAATAATTTTAAAATAGTTTTATAAAATAGTTTGGTTATTTGAAATGGTTTATATAGTGAATAATTTAAAAATCTAAATAAATCTAAATATTAAAATAATATATTTTTAAACAATTTACATCGAAATAATTAATTTGAAATTGATATCAAATAGAACTAGTTCTTCCATTTCAACAAATCTGGACCATATCTAGATTTCAAATCAACAAAACTCAGTTTAAATCTTTTAATTCAAATTCTCATTAAAACCATTTCAGTTTATTATCGATTTAAAATTCATTTTGAACTATAAATTTAAACAACTTCAAGTTCAATATGTTTTAAACTTTAAATATAAAAAATGTTTACAATAACTCAATTTTTTGATAAATTTCATTTATATTCCAAAATTCAATTTTAAGATTCAATTTAAATTATTTAAACAATTCATTTAAACCAATTTCAATTTCAACATTTTAAAGCTTGGATTTTGAAAATGATTCAGTTCATATAAAGCAAATTTTATTTCAAAATATCATTTAACTGGATTCAAAATTTAAGGATTTAAAATCATTTAATTTAACCAAATCTATATCCATACATAATTTTCTGCCCTATGATCAAGTGATACAGATATATATCATTTCAACCTGCAATAATTTAAATTTACGGGTATATATCATTTCAACCCGTAATCCTGAATTAAATTCAAAATCCATAAAATTACTCGAGTTTACCATTCTAACCCATAACAACTTTTCCCTAATCGCTCGAGTTAAATTCAAAATCCAATCGGGTATGTATCATTTCAATCCATATTGACTTTCCTAAAAATAACTAAGGGAACTTGCAATGTGACAACAACATATATAATGAATATAATATCCAATCATTCAAATATCAACAATTAAACATCCATCACAGTCATTATTCAAATCAACCAATAAATAACAACAATTAATTGGTTATCATTATCAGGTATTCAATTAACAATTTAAATTCAATATTAAATTAAATAGCAATTAAATTGAATATAAATTCAAATTAAACTTGAATGAAAATTTAAATATACCAGATAACAATCAATCAATTTCTAATCACACCATAAATTTAATTTAACTAACATAAGATGATTTAGCTTTTTGAGTGGGTTAAAACAATCACCCTTGTTTTGTGGATGATTAAAAATCCAATTAAAGCCCAAAAACTAACAGTCACGGAATCCAGCGAAACTAGCTCCATAATGTTCGAAATTTCGATACAATCAAAATGGAGAAAACCGCAAATGAATCTGAGCTCGTAAAAATTACGGATATTAGAACGATCCAAATTCAAATTTAAATTAAAAGAATATAGAACAAACATTTAAATTATTTCACCTTCCAAACCCTAAATGAGCAACAACTCGGCCCACGTACACATGCAGCAGCCGCCGTCCTCAAAGTCGAACGCGCCACCACACCTGATCGCGGCCTTGCCAACCTCCCCTAACCGGGTTGCCACCACCTACGCGCCTTCATCGACCACCAAGCCACCTTAGCAAGCCCCCAATTGACGTCTAATTGCCAGCCGCCACCACCAATATACAAAACCCTAATTGAATTTTTCTTAATGATCTAACCATTGAATTACCACACGACAACTCTAATGAACTCCCCTCGTCAGCGCCTAACCACAATATCAACGGCAAGTCCAACTCCAAGATTTATGAAACCCTAAAATGGATACTCCATAAAAAAATTCCAATTTTCGGCCAAACAGTGTATCAGATCAGAAAACAAATTAAAACTGCAAATTAGGCTCTTCAAGAGCTTTCCAACGATATACAATTTCCTATGTTTTGAGGAGTTTGAATTCTGAAATTTGATTTGAAATTTGAAATAAGTATTTTGGAATTGGGAATTAGGTTTCTGCGATTGGAAATAGAAGATGAGGAAGTGCACGTGCAGAAATAAGAAATGGTTGCTAGGGTTTGAGAAACAAAATCTATTTATATAGATAGATGGATAAGAACGAATGGTACAAATTGAATTGGCCGAAATGATCACGCGAACTCGAAAAGTCCACTCCGTACCCGAAATGAAATCAGGTCATCCCATATATCGAAATACATGATTTCGATATTTTAAAAATTAATGGAACTAGTTTCAAACCAAATTCCATTGTATGCAAAAATTAGCTTTTAAAATTAGATTATATTCATTTAAATCCTTTTAATTGATTTCTACGTGTTTTGAGCCCGCACGATCAAACGACAATCTGATCGCTACGAAACTTGAAATCATATAGTAATTCATGGTTACGGATCCGTTGAAACTGGTTTCATCGATATACGCGATGGTGGCCAAAATGGCTAATTTTCACGTTAATTAAATAAACTATTATTAAATTAATTAATCACTTTCAACTTTTTAAGAGTTAACAATTTATCATTCTTAATCACATAGAAATTAATAACCTATGTAAAATAAATTTCTTATATTAATTCCACTATTTAAATATTACATTAATTTTAATGTTAAATTATAATAGGAATAAAACCTATTTTATTGTAATTTAAATTCCAATAAATTCTTTTATTTTGATTTCACTTTTATTATTTAATCAACTATTACCTTATGAATATAATTAATATTGGTTTACATTTTATTACAGTTATCATCTTTTATCATATTAACTATAATATTTCAATTTGATAATTCTATTAATTACAATTTAATTCCTTATTTACATTTATAACCAAATTAACTTTGCAATTAACCTCAATTGATTGAAATTAAATAAAAATAGTTGTCAGTAACATTCAAACACCATTATTAAATCATATTCTAGTTATTTTCTCATTAATAAATCATATTTTTTTAATTTCTCACAATATTAAATTGTAAAATCTTAATTAATTTAATTTTTTTAACGATCGAAATTACGGGTCGTTACAGGGTTAGTAGCAAATAGTCCTTGCACTATAAAGTATTCATCTTGGACCTTGCCTTTACTGTTTTCAATTCGAATGCTTATGTTGGTTCGAAGTGGTTTTTGGATAACAACTACTATCTGATACTGGTCTCTCCAAACTAATGTTCGATAATTTAAAAGGGTCAAGTTGTTTATAGTGGAGCATTCCATTATCAGGGTGTAAAGATTTACATATAAACATACATTCCATATGCTTAGATCATCATCTCCTACTTCTCGAAATTAACTCCCCCGTATTCATCACGTTCTCGAAGTGCGGTATTTGTGATAAGTACAAGTCGACTTACTTTCAATAAATCATATCAACGTTCTGTTACAACTACTTTAATTCATTTGCCTACTTAATAGCATGGACAAGAGATCCTCCAGTTTTAAAAATAATTTACTTCAGTAAGAAAGTTGGTTTAAAATAAATAGCTAGTTGAGTTTTGAGATACTTTTTATAAATAATAAACTTTAATTAATCATAAGTTAAAAACTTAATTAGACTTTAATTAATCTTAATTAAATCAAAATCATAATTTAAACCTTGGTTAATTAAAAAGCTAAATATAATTAAACTTTAATTAAATAACATTCATTTAAGAATTTAAACCCTAATAAGTGGATAATTAACCTTTGATTTAATAATAATTAACTCTAATTAAATTATTAATTAAAGTAAATAAACTAGATTAAATAATAATTAATTTCCTTTTGTCCTAATTAATCAATATTTAAAACTTCCTTGATTAAAAATATTTAACTTGGTTAATAATTTCTTAAACTCTACTTAGTTAACCTAATTACTTAATTAATTAATTCAATAAATAATAATTACCCAAATTAATAAATTAAGTAAATAAATTATTTAATAATAAAATTTAACTTATTACTTACTTAATTGGTTTGAAAATGATTTTTCAAAAACATTCCCAAATAAAACATTTTAAAACTCAAAATCGGGGAATTTGTCGAACAGCATTCATAGCCACTATCACTATAGTCGCAATTCGCTAGAATTGTTTTCTAAATAATTATCTAATTTCAATATTTGCTATGACTTGTTTTGAAAAAACAAATGGAAGAGTTTTGAAAACTTAAACGAAAGGTGAACTTGAAAAACGTTTACTAAATTCAAAATTAGAAAAAAGTATTTGTTTTTCAAACCGGATCTCAAGTCCTTTACGACATTCAAAGTTGCTAACTTCATAACATTTACAACACATACACTTGGTTTTTATTTCATAAACACGTTACCATCATATCATATCCAAACATATCATTTAACATCCAAATCACAAATCCAAGCTCAACTACAAACTTGTAATCATATGCCATAAAAACAACATAATATTTCAACACAACAAACATTATATTTTTACAACATATAGTTCATCAAAATCAAGTTGTTATCTTTTTCAAAAATAAGAGTTTTACTAACCGAAACTTTACTAATTCAAGGAAAACTTTTGCTAAAACTTGAATATGAGCTAGAATTTGACGAAATGAAGATTTCAATGCCAAAATCACCTAGACTAGGCTTGGCCATGGGGAAGTTTTACCCTGACCACGGGGAGTTTGGGTGGTTGGATACTTTTAATTTGGAAGTGAGGTGTTGTAATATATGTAGAAGTGGTTTATTGGACTAAAGAGGAGATTTTGAGTGGAAAGAAGTGTTTTTTTCCTCATTTTAAAATTTATGAAGAGAAGCCATGGATGTATTCTCAAGCTCTTATGTATTTTTAAAATGAAGATGGAGATTGTAAAATGAAAATTATGAAATGGAATGAGTACTTATAGGCTTAGGAAAATATATTAAAAATATAAAGTGCTTTGAATTAAATATATACACAAGCACGCACCTCCATCCTCCTCCCATGATTTCCGCCCACTTCTTGTACCCCTCCCTCTCATGCAACTATTCGTTCCATGATCAATGTCTTTTGTGTTGAGAAAAAATATTTTTATATGTTAATATATATAATTTTTATTTATAAAATCTCCTTCAATCTTATACATACACATACTTAAGTGAGAAAATATATAGATAAATATATACATGTATTCATCATGTTAAAAAAGTTTGCAGCGTGTGCATATGTCTTTATAAAGTGTTATGACATTTTAGACACCTTTTACCCAATGAAAAATGAAGATTTTGGAAAATAATTTCTGGTCACATTTTCTAATTTTTTCTATACTATACATATTGGTAAAAAAAATTTGAAAACGATTTTATCATCATTAGTAGATATTTAAAATAAGTTTATTTATCAATAAAAATTTATTTATTTATTTTTAAAATATATTTAAATATTCTTTTGTTTAGAAAATAAATTTTGGGTCGTTACATTCTCCCCCATAAAAGAATTTCTTCGCAAAATTAGCAAACAAGGGTTGTAATAATCTAGCTGTCTTCTGATGACCACCTTAGATTTATTGACGGCATAAGCATCTATTAACATAAACTGAAGTGCCTTTTTTCATTCCCAGCCACCAAAATATTATTTTCATGTCTTTCTCATCTTGTGAACTCGCGGATGAATACTTAACTTAGATTTGTGGCATTCTGACAAAACTTCTTGCCTTAGCCCATCCATATTTGGAATACACAATTGTCCGTTTATCCTTAAAGCACCTCGAGTATCACTCTCAAAATCCGAACATCTACTCTCTTAGACATCTTGAATTAACCCTTCTATTATTTCATTGTTCCTTCAGTTTTCCATAATACTTCTCCAAAGTGTCGTGGGAATCTCCATGAGAGTCAAAACAGCATTCCTACTTAAGTTATCTGCTAACACATTAGCTTTCCCTGGTATATAAAGAATATCCAAGTCAAAAGCCATCAGGATTTCCAACCACCTTTGTTGCCTCAGGTTCAGATTATTCAAAGTTAAAAGATACTTTAGAGATTTATGATCTGTGAGGAGTTTTAACTTTTCACTTAATCAACGAAAGAAACTTACTCCTAGAATCTCTAAAGATTAGAAAGAACTTAAGAGGAATAGAAGGATCCTTACCTAACAAGTAGTGCCTCCACATTTTCAACTCAAAAAATAGCCAGTAACTCTCAGCCATGTGTAGCATAGTTCTTCTCATGAGATTCCAACTATCTACTTGCATACGCAATCACTCTACCATGCCGCGTCAAAACAGCACTAATCCCACTCCGTAAGCATCTATGTAAACCATGAATTCACTATTCTCATCTGGAACAGCTAAACCGGGGCACTGGTAAGTCTCTTCTTCAATTCTATAAATGCTTCTTTGCACTTTGAAATCTATATAAAATTCCCTCCTTTCTTAGTCAGCTTTTTCAAATGGGAGAAAATCTTAGAATAATCTTGAATAAACCTCCTGTAGTATCCGGCTGAACCTAAGAAACTGTACACCTCGGTAGGAGTCATGGTCGCCTCTATTCCTGAACAGCTTTCGCTTTCTCTGGGTCAACTGAAATGTCCTCTGTTGACATAATAAGCCCCAATAATCTCACCTTAGATTTCCAAAAATGGCATTTAGAAAATTTCGCCTTTAGGACATGCCTCCTTAATGTTTCCAACACCAATTCCAAATGATGCTTATGCTCCTCCTCAAATTTGCAGTAGATAAGGATGTCATCATTGAAAACTAACACAAACTTGTGAAGAACGTCTTGGAAAACATGGTTCATGAGGTCTACAAAATATGTAGGTGTGTTGGTTAGCCCGAAAGGCATAACCAACCACCAGGGCCCATAAACGTAGTTAAGGGTGTACTATCTTTAGCAACCCTCATTTGACGAAATCCAGTAGCTAAATCCATTTGAAAAAATTCCGTAGCTGCATGAAGTTGTCAAAAATATCATTGATGCGGGGTAAGGGATACTTGTTCGTAATTGTCAGCTTATTCAACTCCCTATAATCCATGCATAACCTTAAAATTCCATCAGACTTGGCCCCAGAAACCATAGCTAATCCCCAACTCAAACGACTAGGTCTAATCAATCCTTTCCTTAATAGGTCTTGAGTTTAACTTACCAAGTCCTCTCTCTCTCTCTCGGAGCCACCTTCACTTAGGTTGAACCATAGACCTTGCATAGGGACTAAATCAATGCGAAACTCTATCTCTCGGTGTGGGAGTAAACATTTAACCTCTTCATAAAATTGGGAAAATTTTTAACAACTTTAATAGACCCTAAATACTCTTAGGTTGCTTCAAGGGCATGTAGGAAACTGGATATATGAAAACTGGGTTCCTTATATAATATTTTAGCTTTTCTTCCTATATTGGTCACTAAAGATACAGTTATCTTATTAAATTTTAAGATGGCGTCATACTTTGATAACCAATGCATACCAAGAATAATGTCAAATCCTTTAAAGTCTAAGACATACGGATCACAGAAAAGTTATGGAAATGGTAGGAAATTGGCACATTCATACAAATCATACTCCAATGGGTTACACCACCTATGGGTTTAGACACACACGTAGGACTTTCTATAATACTCAGAATAAGGTGAAACTTGCTTATTGATTTTAAAGAAATATAACTATAAGAAGCACCGGTATCAAATAATGCTCGAAAAAATATATCATTAATCAATAAGGTACCTTCAAAGATGCTTTTCCCCTTCACATCCATTGAAGTCGACGGTTCATTCTTAATTGAGTAAACGTTGGGATGCTGCATCATTTTTTATGATTGGGCAGTCCTTCACCATATGGCTAGGCTGGTGGCAATTAAAACAGAGAGTTTTCTAGACCATCGGGGAGATAGGTCCTCCCTGCTGTTGTTGTTGTTATGAACTCCAGAATTCTTGCCAAACTTTGCTATGTAGCCCTTCTGCTGACACTTATGGAAAACAAAATCCTTAAAATGATTCCCTTGAGCCTCTCCACTTGGCTTTCCCATCCCTTGATTCTTCGAACTAGGATTGGACTTCCTTTTACTGGAATTGTTACCATTCACATTCCCATTAGGTGCTACTGGAGTAGGCTTCTTCTTTTCCAAGGCCTCGTACCTAAGAGCCATATCAACTAAATCCATAAAGGTACTCTTAATGTGAGCAGTCATTATCTCATGGTACACTTCTCTCATACCCAAAATAAACATCTCATTTTTCTATAACGGGGTGTTGATCAATTCCGATCCAAAACAAGATAGCTCATGGAACTTTTTTTTATATTCTACTATAGATAGATCCCCTTGTTTCAAGTCCATGAAATTCCTGTACATCCTGGTCTTTCCTGCTATTGGTAAGAACTGGTCCTCAAATTTTTTTTTGAATTGGGCCCTCGAAAATTCTACTTCTTGCAGTAAGGGAGTCCCACCAAGCTGCTGCTCTCTCTTGTAGTTGCCATGCTGTTAAGAACCTTTTCTATTCATCCAGTAAGTTGAGACCTTTAAAAATCTTTTCATAAGATTGCAATCAAGCTTGTGCTTCCATGATAGACTCAGTTCCTTTAAACGGTTTTCCTTCTAGATTGGTGTAAACCTTGCATAAGGTTGCAAAATTCACTCTTGGCTGCTCTAGTGCTGCTTCTTCGACAATCCAAACTACTCCAAGGTTTGGGTTTCGACTACTTATAGTCGTAGTGCTACCTGCTCCCCTACCTTGTCTTCCTCTATTAATCATGTATAGATATGGACATAGTAAGATAATTCTTAGAATACAGGGATGAGATAAATCTTGAAAGAAGAGTGCTAATCAAACCTATCAAACTGATCTATCTATCATATACACGCGTGCGCAATCTCGAAGTTGACCCCAACCCAAAAATTAGGTGTTCGCTTAACCTATGCTTTGATACCAAATGTAACGAACTACCTTTTTTACACCGAAAGACGAGTCACTAATGGTAGAAGAAAATGAAAGATAAGAAGAACTCAATAAGTACAGAATCTCACTACGAATCAGAACAACATGTAATAGATAACATAGGATATTACATAGTCACTGCCATAATATTACATCAGAGTCATTACATTACAACCTTCAATTAGACAGTTATAACTACCTACCCATTACTTAGATCATACTTTAACAGAATGGAATAAGATAATAACTAGATAACTGTGGAGCCACTTGCTCCATCTCCTTCACAATGTAATCGTAAGAAACCTAGATTGCTTGGCTAATCATAAAAATTTGAGTACCCAAGAGTTTAGGGAAAAGAAAATAAACTCTGGGTTAGACATGGTTCTGGTGTGAGTAAATTCAAAACAACTTAATTTTTTTCTTTTATAAAACAACTTGAAAATCAAAAGTAACTCGTAAGACCATGCCACAACTAAACATGGACGAGTTTTTACCTTACGATAACCAAAACATTTTTATAAAATTTCAGTGCTATTACTATAATGTCTAGTTTTTCAAGTAAAATAGAACATAGCTGAAATGCTTGTATCTCATATTTCAACATGTTTGGGTACAACTAAGTCTCTACGGCAATTATGGAAGAATGGATTCCATACATTACTAGGTAAGGAACTATCTTTCGAAAGGTGCACCTCTAAATAAAATACACCTGGGATCTAATAAGAATATCTTGTATCCCTGGGGTGCAGCACCAGCCTACTATTTGACTGGTAGTACCGAATACATCGCCACTATAGTTGTGATCAGCAACCGTACCAAAGCATTCAAAAGTGGTCAAATATTGATTTTAGATATGGATATGATATACCATAATTGGAGCAACTCATATAGCCCTGCTACGTACCCTGTTTTAGTCATTTACAGTTGATGAGGCTTGAAGCTATGTCTACCTTTACTAGAGCACTGCCACTTGGAATGCTACATCGCCTTCTAGATGTTGATAAAATGTTAGTATTCATCCATGCAAGTCGTTTATGAGATGAATGAGCCAAAGGCACTACTTCCGCTGCACCCATTTTGGAATTACCCTGAGGGTTAGTAGCAGATAGTCGTTGCAACTTCAAAGTCTTCATCTTGGACCTTGCCTTTACAATTTCCAATTCAAACACTTACGTTGGTTCGAAGTGGTTTTAGGATAATAACTACTATCCGATCCCGGTCTCTCTAAACCAGCGTTCGATAATTTAAAAGGGTCAAATTGTTTATAGTGGAACATTCCAATATCAAGGTGTAAAGATTTACATATGAACATACGTTCTGTATGCTTAGATTATCATGACTCGCTTATCGAAATTAACTCTCTTGTATTCAACACGTTCCCAAAGTGCAGTATTTGTGATAAGTACAAGTCGACTTACTTTCAATAAAATGTGTCAACATTGTATACAATTACTTTAATTCATTTGGCTACTTAATAGTATGGATAAGAGGTCCTCAAGTTTAAAAAATAATTTACTTTAGGAAAAAAGTTGGTTTAAAATAAATAACTAGTAGAGTTTTAATATACTTCTTATAAATAACAAACTTTAATTAATCATTAATTAAAAACATAATTAGACTTTAGCAAATCTTAATTAAATCAAAATCATAATTTAAATCTTAATTAATTGAAAATTAACTTTAATTAAACAACATTCATTTAAGAATTTAATCCTTAATTAAGTGCGTAATTAATATTTAACTTAATAATTAATTAATTAATTATAACTAAATAATTAATTAATGTAAATAAACTTGATTAAATAAAATTTAATTTCCTTTTATCTTAATTATTCATTATTTAAAACTTCCTTAATTAAAAATATTTGAATTGGTTAATAATATCTTAAACTCTAATTACTTAACCTAATTACTTAATTGACTAAATAATTAATTAATAGTTACCCTAATTAATAAATTTAATAAATAAATTATTAAAAGATAAAAATTAATTTATTACTTACTTGATTGGTTTGAAATGATTTTTCAAAAAAAATACCAAAAAAAATATTTTAAAACTTGAAATCATAGAATTTACCGAACTTCATTCGTAAGGATTATCGCTATGGGTGCAGCTCGCTAGAATTGCTTTCTATGTGATTATCTATCTTCAATAATTGGTATGACTTGTTTTGAAAATAAAAATGGAAGATTTTTGAAAACTTATACAAAAGGTGAGAACTTGGAAAGCATTTATTAAATCCAAAATTAGAAAACAAGCTTTTGTTTTGCAAATCGGATCTCAAGTCCTTTGCGACATTTAAAGGCACTAACTTCATAACATTTACATCACATACACTTGGTTTTTGTATCATAAACACATTGCCATCATATCATAAGCCAACCATTCACATATCCATATCCAAACATATCATGTGATATCCAAATCACAAATCCAAGCTCAACCATAAACTTGTAGACATATGCCATTAAAACAACATGATATTTCAACACAACAAACATTATATTTTTACAACATATAGTTCATCAAAATCAGGTTGTTTTCTTTTTCGAAATTAGAGTTTTACTCACCGAAACTTTACTAATTCAAGGTGAAATTTTTCTAAAACTTGAATATGAGCTAGAATTTGGTACCTAGATTAAGCTCGGCCATAGAGAAGTTTGGGCTCATCCATAGGGAGTTTGGGAGGTTGGGTGCTTGTAATTTGGCATTGAAGTGTTGTAGTATATGTAGAAGTGGTTTAGTGGACTAAAGAGGAGATTTTGAGCGGAAAGAAGTGATTTTTGCTCACTCTAAAATTTATGAAGAGAAGCCATGAATGTATTCTCAAGCTCTTATGAAATTTGAAAATGAAGATGGAGATTGTAAAATGAAAATTATGAAATGGAAGGAGTATTTATAGGCTTAGGAATTTTTTAAAAAAATATGAAGTGTTTAAAATTAAATATATACACACGAAGGCACCTCCATCCCCCTCCTATGATTTTCACCCACTTCATGTAACCCCCCTCTTAAACAACTATCCATGCCATGATCCATGTGCTTTGGGTTGAGAAAAAATATTTTATATGTTAATACGTATACTTTTTATTTATAAAATCTCCTTCTATCTTATATATACACCTACACGCACACACTTAAGTGAGAAAATATACATGTATTTATCGTGTTAAAATAGTTTGTAGTGTGTGCATATGTGTTTACAGTAGTGTTATGACATTTTAGATAACTTTTAACAAATGAAAAATCAGGATTTCGAAAAATAATTATTGGTCACATTTTCTTTTCTTTTCTATATATTGCTAAACAAAAGTTGAGAATGATTTTATCATCACCGGTATATATTTAAAATAAGTTCATTTATCAATAAAAATCCATTTATTTATTTTTAAAATATATTTAAATATTCATTTATTTAGTGATTAAATTCTGGGTCGTTACACTTATAAATTATTTCAGATGTTAAAAACAATAGATCCTCACATTTGGTATCAGAGCTTAGTTTAGCAATTCCATAAGCCTTGGATAGGTATAAAATAATTAGGGTAGTTTAATTCATAATGTAGGTTGGGTTAGAATATAAATGAGAGCATTTGATTAATAATTGTGTGCTTCGAGTATGTGGGTTATTTGTTTAGCCACTATTACCTCACCCTAAGTTGATGTTTATTTATGTTGACCTTTGTGTCCAAAATAATTAAAGTAGGGGTGGGGTAGAATAAACAGTTGTAAAAGGAGTCCGGTGTTGGTTATAACTCGATTGACACACAAACGTTAAATTAAACTGAGTCATAGCCTTAATATGATAGAACCACTTTAATTTTAAGCAAATAATATTTATTTGAAAAATTGATAAAGAATGTATTTCTGACTTTAAAGATATTTTACTAAAAAGGGAAAAATGATTATTTTTGAATATAAAGTGATTTGTTAAATTTTTATTAAGAAATAATGTATTTAATTTAGGTGAATAAAATATTTTTACGAAGATATATTTTTATAAGGAAGAGTAAATAATTTTAAGCATAAAGTGATTTATTAAATTTTTGTTAAGAAATAATGTATTTAATTTTGGTAAATAAAATACTTTTACAAAGATATTTTTTTGTAAGGAAGAGTAAATACAATGAAAATATTTTCTTTAAGATTATTTTAGTAAAAAGGTATATGTTGAAAGGTATTTTTGGACCTCGTTGTAGATTGGGTCTTTGTAAAAATATTTTGTTGAGGGACATATTAGAAAGAAATATTTTTATAGTTAATAGTTGATTTTTAATATATTCCATAAGTTTTAAGAAACATTTAAAAAAGCGTTTGAGAGAGAAAACTATTTTAATGGCAGTAAAAGATTTAGACTGTTTTGTTACATTGTTAGGGAATATCTAGCGAGAACCGTTATTTCAAAGAGAGTAATATTTTGTTGAAACATTCTTTATACTGAAATTTGTATGATTTGAAGAACAGTTATTTTTACTTTACAAGTAGGCTATTTCAACAACAAGTTATTTTATTTTAAAGAAATTATTTTCTCAAAAGATGTATCCAAAAATAATATAGTGGAAACATTTTTCTATTCAAAAATTATATTATGCAATAATTGAAATTAGTTCGATGGAGGTATTTTTGAGAAATACCTTTTTGCGATAAAACATTCATTTGAGAGAAAAGTTTTATCAAAGGAGTATATTTGATTTTAGAAAACTTTTTGTTTGGAAATTGATTTTGGTTTTAAAGATATTCACCTAAAGGGCACTTTTTGATAAATGGTGTTTTAAAAATAAAAATATTTTTAAGTAAAGAGTTTTCGTTGAAAAGACATGATTTGAATATCGATTTATTGAGAATATATTATTAAGAAAAGATGTTTTATAAAGTATCCGGTTTTACATTACCTTAAGAAAATATTTTACTAAAATGAGAATGATTTGATTTGAAGAGTAAATGATAGAAAAAGTAAAATATTTAATTGAATAACAAACTTTGCAAGTGTTTGTTAAAAAGGTATTTTATTTAAAATGAAAGATGTTCTTATTCGAAAATTTTATTTGAGAATTACAAAACTAGAATTTTAACATTGGATGTAAGACGACGGGGCGAGATGAGTTTGAGTTTACCCAACACCCATTGTGATGATGTTATCTTATGATTGCTATTTGTGACTTTCCCTAAGGAAATGTAGGGATGTCTAATTATTCCCTTCCATGAAGTGGGTAGGGATACAATGTATGGACTGCCCATTTCGATGTATGGGATAGTGACCTTATGCTTGTGTTGGCTTGCTTGAGTTGAATTATTTGTATTGCATTGTTGTTTGCTAAATTATTCATTATTAAGGAAATTCGGTTGCTTATTTATCCATGTCTTCTTGTTAATATCTTCTGCTCGTTAAAATTAATTTCTTACGCTTGTATTATTTTTTGATTGCTTTTTTAACTATGAATGATTTTGATTATTTGTTAGTTTACTTGTTTGTTTGATATTCACCTATTAATTCATGTCATGCTTGTTTATATTGATCTCTTTTGCTTATATTGGCTGTTATTGATTGTCCATTTGCTATAATTAGTTTATTTGTTGCTTATTGCTTGTTGTTTGTTTATTTATCTGCTGTGTATGATAATGTTATAGTGAAGTAGTTATCCAATGTTGACTTTTAGCAGGGTTCATGTAACATCCCGTCTTTTTGTACGCTTTAAATCGACGATAAACCACACACGTCAGACTTAAACCATGCAAAAGAGAGGATTGTTATTAGAGTGAATAAGAAAAGTAGAGAAAGAGATAAAATAAAACAGAATCTCACAACGGAATGACAAAATATAATAATCAAATAACGGTTCATGAAGCTATTTTACAAAAACATTTGATTATACTTATACAACGCAGATCAGAGTTACACATACCAGAGAATGATAAATAATGCGGCAAAATACATGATGCAATGAAATATAATAAATAATAATAATACAATCTTCGTCCTCCAGTAAAAGGTTCTTCAAACCCTGAAATTCTCAGGCTGACCCGAGCGAATTGAAAAGACAAAATACTCGAGTCAGAACTAAAAGATCTTATGTAAGTTAAATCAATGGTAAAATATAAGTGGAACGGCGTCAGAGATGTGTACGAGGTTTGACATCTCCTATCTAGTGTCTAACATGAGTGCATTAACTTAAGAGATGTTCGGGATTTACATCTACTAAGGATCCGTTAAACTATCTACTATGCAGTAATATACGCTATTATAATAATGTTTAAAAGTAAAATAAACTTACTTTAAAATAGCGTTAAGGAGTGACCCAATATTCCCCTTAACACATAAATAGTCCCAGTAGTCTATCCAGTATCATAGTCCCTTCTAATCGGGATGCCACCAGGGGATACTCCATAGGCTACGGCACAAAACCAAAATCGTACAAGGCGCGCTAGGGTATGTGACACGGCACAACTAGGTAATGCTAGGGTAGATATACCAATTATGCTTACGGACCGATGGTAACACGTAGCAGCCACTACAACCCACCTCGAGCTAAACTCCCAAAAATCAAAGGTGCGCACCAATCAATCACAAAGTAATAGAATGGCATACGAAGAAGTGTGTCGATAAGAGGAGCTACCTCATTAGCCCATCAATCGCTCTAATTTTAGCCACCTTATGCCAACTCACGGGAGTCGCATCCACGTCTATACCTCGATAGAATGTCGCCACCATCCTTCTTCATTTTGGAATCTCCACCGCATACACGGTTGTTAAAGTAGTTTTCGAAGTTGGCAGAGAGTATGAAAAATTCCAATCCTGGTCTCTTTAACAACCAAACATTATTATAACACCACGGTCATTTTGAAAATAGTTTATACTTTAAAACCAAAATATCATCGCCTTTTCAAAACCAAATAAATATGATACCATTTTCATTTCAAATATACCATTTTCCAATATCATAGCACTTTCAAATTTGTAACACTTCGAAATCAAAAACACTTGAAATATAACACTTTCAAATCGTAATAATTTGAAAATCATAACTTTGGAACATAACTTCCACCATTTAAATGGTTTAAATATTAAAAATTCTTTATATAATAAAATAGCTTCTTCAATTTCACAAATAAATTCCAAAACAATTCGAATTTCTAAATTTTAAATTTAACCAAATCCCAAATCATATATTTCAATTCAATTCATTTTCCAAATAAACTATTCCAAATTATATCAATTTCAAAGAAAATTTGATCCATAGAATAAACCATTTCAGATTCAATATATTTCAAACTTTAAGTACTCAACAAATTCAAAACTAAGTTTGGTAACTCCATATATATATGTATATAAATTCAATTTTCTATTATTTAGTTTTGAAATATTTCATATATATATATATAAATATCAAATTCAATTTTCTATTATTTAGTTTTGAAATATTTTACTTAATAATCCATTATCATTTAAATAAAACTCAAATTACAAATATCTAAATATTTCCTTCAATTTATTTATACTTGAAATATTCATTTAATTCACCTTAAACCAAAATTGAGTTATAAAAATCATACCTTTTGAATTTTCAAATTTAATAAATTTCACATCAAACTTATTTGAGTTTAATTCTTAAATAATTCAGTTTCAAATAAATTTCAAATTTATCTTCCAACCTTAATTTATTTAAATCATTATATACTCTACATTAAAACATAATTTAAATACTTAACCATTTTATCTTCAATAAAAATCATACTTATTATTAAGCTTATTCTATATTAAAACAAATTTATACATAGCTTAAAATCAAGAATAAAATAACATTTATATAATATCTAAAATCAATATTTTTATAAAACCATATATTTCTTTACAAAACAATAGAAATCATTTTAAAAATATTTTTATATATATAGACCATGATGTTTGTATATAATTTTCTATTCTATGGTCAAGTGATACAGATATATATCATTTCAATCCGCAATATTTTACTATTGTGTATCATTTCAAACCGCAATCCCGAATTAATAATAATCCATAACGAACTTGCAATTTACAACGATATAAACTAAACATCCATTCAACCAATATCAACAATCAACATCCTTCACAATCATCACCCAAAACAATCCACAAATATCAATATAGAAACTAATAATAAATAGCAGGTATTTAACTGGCAGTCTATATGCGATAATAAATTAAATAACAATTTAATTCAAATAAATTCAAAATAACTGAGATGACGTGTTAAAATATACCAAACAACCATTAATAAATTTCTAATCACATCATAAATCAAATTTAACAAACATAAGAAATTTTAGAAGTTGTGAGCGGGTTAAAACACTCACCTTTGAATTTAAACTGAATTTAAATCCAATTTAAACCAAAAATTCAAACGGTTTCAGAATTCGTACAAACCAGTGTCAAGATGTCCGAAATTTAAATACGATCCCAACGGAATGAACCGCACGTGAATTTGACCTCGTTTGCAAAAGTTATATAGATTAGAATGATTGAAATTGAAATCATAAACAAAACAAAACAAAATAAATAATAATTTAATTACCACGTCACAGTCTTCCTAACGCCCAAATACCTATCATCACACTACAGCTGCACAGCCGAAGAAACCCTAGCCTAACAGTACATGCCCACGATCATTGCAGCTAACACAAATTCCACTCGAATGCTGATCATCGTTCTGGCCAGGGCTAGGCGCGCCGCTTCTTCCTCACGAACACCAAGGTCGCGATGTCACTGGGAATTGCCAACAACGGTCGAGAACCCCCATAGCCGCTCAAGCAACCTCCCCCCATTGGCTATGCATACAGACCTCATGATGCCTCTGTGACCTTGATTCGAGCCAAAACGCACAGCCGACGCCCTCTATTTCGAACCCTAGTTCGAATTATTTCGCCAAATCCAACTGTCGACAACCCGAACGAATACCACAGATGAACCACGCGTTTGACTCTCTTTACAATGGTATAACCGAATCGATGATCAGTCATGGGCGATCGTGCTCGATTGAACGGTATATATATATAGCCAGAACACAATTGGAACAAATGTGCTTGATTGGTTTGGAAAATTGAACGATAATGACCCAAAAAGCCCGTTTCGACTCCTGAACGAAAATGGGTCAACCATATATCAAAATAGATGTTTTTGAATATTTTAAAATCGATGAGATAGGTTTCAAGTCCAATTTCCATCGTACGAGGAAGTTACATTAAAATTAGCTTATTTCAAATTGATTTCAATTGATTTGATTTCGAGGCGTTTCGAGTCCGTACGATCAAATGACAAGCCAGATCATTATGAAACTTGAAATCTTATAATAATTCACTGTTACAGATCCGATGAAACTAGTTTCATCGAAATCTGAGTCAGTGGCCAAAATGGCTATATTTCAGTTAATTAAATAAATAAATATTAAATTAAATCACTGTTTCATTCAAATTCTCTAATTTATAATTTTTATCATCTTGGATTACTTGTAATTTAAAATCTTTTATAACAAATTTCTATATCCATTTAAAGTTAATTTATTCACCAACTATAGTATCAAATTTCAATTTCAGTAAATTCATTAATTATCAATTGAAATTCTAAGAAATCCATTTATTTGATTTCTCAATCTTTTTATTCAGCCAATTATCATTTTATTGGTATAATTATCATTGGTTTATTTTATTTTATTAATATTTCTTATTTCATCCTAATTTCAGTTAACATAGTATTTAATTTCATTTACTTACCGTTTAATCCATTTGTTATAGATTGAATTCCATTTAATTAATTTTCAAATAGACTGATAAGTTCAAATCTTTTTATTAAGTCTATATTACTCTATCAACCAAATTAGTATTCATTTGTCTTTCATTATATCAATATATTCAAATTTCCATCTTTCCTTATTAATTTCAATTATATTGAATTTGCCAATATATACATTTATTATAATTAATATCTCAATTAGTTTAACCAACTTGGTTTCATTCCTTTAATTTATCTATGAACAAAATATACATTTCCATTTATTTTATTACATTCACACCTTACAGTTACCGTCCTCTCTTATATAAATGAACATTTACTTTCAGTTAAATGTAAATGTTTCCCAACTAATTTCATTGACAAATTAAATAGGTAATTTATAATGATTGCTATCATAATATTTAATTTACACTTAAGTTTATTATATATTCAACTAATTATTATAATTACGTACCTAATACTGAATTCATCCAATTGCCATTAATTATACTAATTCATTTATTTATACAACACTTTCCCTTATTTACTTATTTTCATTGTTAGAACTAAGTGCAACAATTTACACTATTTCGTTATTGGGATTTCACTCCAATTGTCAATAATTGGTTTTAACTACCATTGCTACGTTTCATTTTTAACATTCACTTCATTATTAATTAGAGAGCTTTTATTTCTTTCTAAATTTAATTACAAAAATCTCATTAAATTAACCAATTTAATTATCGAAATTTGCGGGTCGCTACAGTTCACATTGGAGAAACTAGTAGGATGTTAATGGCATGTTTGATTGGTCATAATAAGATAGCATAGTTTCCTAAGCTGAGGAAGACTAGACATTCGTATTGACTAAGAGATGTGAAGATGTTCCTTAAAGATGAGTAATAGTGACTAGAGGATTTTAGTGACTAAAGACTTGATAGGTACCACTGATAAATCAAGAAAAGATGTTCAATATACAGATAAGAAGTTTAAAATATACGTTTTAGAATTTTTTGATAGAAATAATTACCGGCTTCCATAAATATTTTTAAAACAAGTTTTTATATTTTAAATAGATTTTTAGGGTATGAATTTCTAATAAAATGATGTTTTCTCCAAAATATATTTTTAGTTGATTTAAAATGGTGAAAATATTTTGAGAAGTTTTATAAAATGGTGGTGATATTTTTACAAAGGAAAGGATTAAAAGAAGATGGAAGCTTTAGTTTGAAAATAAAGAATGTTTTGGTAATGTTCGGCTTTGAAGATGTATTAGAACTCTCCTCGTTAAAAAATCCTTATTTGGTATTTTGGGTGAGTCATCCCTGTCATTGATGAAGCAATCACTATAAGAGGATATTGAACCAGATTTTCTAATGCGATCTGAAGGTTGGAAAAGGACGGGTTCTGATGTGGTTTTGTACAAAGGGATGATTAATGACTAATGGCTTTGATATATGCTCGTAAATAGGGTCTACGTGAGGACCTTACTTGGAATTTACGATTAGATCCGTATACCCTGGACTTTTACGATGTGAATCTAGTATCCTAGCCATTTAAATGATATGAATTCGAACATACATGTAGCCATAGTGCTCTTATGATATTGAGTATTTGTTCACCTTACGATGGTGGTCATTTATGTCACCATGTATGCTTAAGTACAATACTCTTGCGATGTTGAGTACCTATTGACCTTATTATAGTGGTCATTTGGTACGAGACATTTCGATGTAGGTTTGAGAATTGATGATTAGTGCAAGTGCATATTAGCAGGTGGCCATATTATTTTGAGGATTTAGCCATGACTATACATATTATTTTGACGATATAGTCATGACTAAGCACATGTTATATTGAGGATGTGATTATAAGTAGGTGCACATGATATTCTACATGGTGTGAAGATGGAACTGTATACCGACTATTATAAAGATGAGTTTTGAAAATACATATATTCGATGGATGTGTAGTTGACATAGGATTTAACAGGCACATGTTATTGGTTGATGGGTTAGTAAGGTGATGATGTCGTGTTATTTTGAGTATATGTGTTTATTATGATGGCCTATGTTGGTTAATAATTTATGTGTATTCATTTATTTATACATGCAGGTTCTGATTAGCTTATGTTTATTATGGAATTTTGTTATGCTTGAATTATAGTGATGCATGGTATAGGCTAATCTATGATTGAGATTGTTTCACCTTTTGTTGATGGAGTGTTATTCTTAGATACTGCACTTTGGATTGTATGATTGAGGAAGTTCATGTGTTATTATAGTATGTAGAAAATTGAATTCTTATTGTGAATGAATTGTATTATGTCACGATTAATGGTGTAATAAGGTCGTTATATGCTATTTTTTTTAGTTAACGTGTGATTGATATGTTTTTCCATATTTTGTGATTAATTCTACAATGAAAGTTTACCAATTTGGTTGAAAGTTGTATTTAGGAAATTACTATGGCGCAATTCATTTAAGGGTGGAAGAATGTGACGATCGACAAATCCCACATAGTTAATATTAGATTAATTTAAAATGAATTTTTAATAAAAGGGTGAATTGGATGTCATGTTACAACAATTGTTAAGATATTTCCGAACTAATAAATTTGATATAAAAATTTTGATAGATTTGGAGTTACGATTTAGAAGATATGAACTTTATAAGTCCAAAGGATTTTCGCCTATAACACATATTTTTCAATGTTCTAATTCTAGAAACAAAAGCATGTTTAGCGCAGTTAGTTAAGAGAGTAGACTTCACTTGGGGAGGTCATCGTTTCAATCTCGGCTAAGGAAACATTTTTTGCATTTTTATAGAAAACAAACAAATAGATACATATTCGCAAAGAGAAATGCATATACAGATAGAAAAGAGACATGAAAAAAAGGAGTCAATACACACACCTACGTATAAAAGGAAAAATGTGTATGTGTGTTCTCCTGTATGTATATATATTTATATGTAGTTAATCTGATGTAAGAAAATTTAAAATTGGTAACTATGCTCAAATTAAATAGTATGAATTAGGGGTATATTATGTATATGTCTATAAATGAATTTATGACATATTTCCTACTTGAATGCATACATAAATACATCCGTACGTACATACATACATACATACATACATACATACATAGATTTATACATACATACATATACATACATACATATATAATTGATTGTATGTTAATTTAATGTATTGTGAGAATTAATTGCGTAGACTACCAATTAATTGCGCATTGATTGACATATATCATAATTGTTGAACATATACATAAATACATACATACATACATACATACATACATACATACATACATATATATATATATAATTGGTTGTATCCTAATTTCATATATTATGGGACATTACTTACATAGATTAATTGTGCATTGATTGACATATAGGTTAATTAATCTTTTTATTTATGAAGACCAATTCCCTATAGATTTGGAATTAATTTTCTGATTATAAAAGGTAAATTTTTAGTAAATACTCATACATTATTCTCTTACATGCGTATGTTAAATCTCCTCTATCCATCATCCCATCCTATAAATAAAGAAGGTTGAGGTGGGAGGAAATTAACATTTTGGAAGCAACCATTAAAAACTTTTCTACCATTTTCATTCCCTTCTTAATTGCAAAAGCATAGCATCTATTTCAAAAGAAAATAACATTTGAAAATGAGCCTAGGGACTCATTCAACAATGTATACGCTTTAATTTTGAAAGCGGTTTGGTTTATGATGGATGGAGAAAACACTACTCTTTGTTGTTTTGAAACGAATCAAGGTTAGTGCTTCGTTTTCATATTTATCCTTATATAATATTTATAATTTAAACCTGAAACTTCTAACCTCCATATCTTTCGTACACGAACTTCGATTCACGTGCATTTCACCCGTTGGACTCGTGGTGGAATTTTAGACAATTTGGCGCTGGGTTTTGAAACGACCCTAAAATTTCACTGTTTTGATTTGTGAAAAGTTTATTAATTTTAATTATTCAAATAATTGATTTTATAATTAAAATAAAGCTCTTTTAAATAATAAATAATGAAGGGGAAATAGTATTCTAAAATATGTTTACAAAAATATATATTTTGAAGAAAAATAAAACTGTGACCGGAATTCGGTTTCCATATTTTCAACTTTTTGTCGGCTAAATTTTGCCAAAAAATTGTAAACTCTTTTGTATAATTATACTACTTTATTTTTAAAGGAAGTTAGGATATGGTTTTTAGGTATACATACTTAAGTAATATAAAAAGTGGATGTAACATTATATAAAAAAAAAGATAAAATTGAAAAAGTGTCTAAGCATGTAATGACATATTGACAACTTATGTACAAACATGTTTAAATATGTTGGCTCATGGGGTTTTAGTGGGGACAAGCGGTGGGCTAGGGTACATAAAGGTGAAGTGGCATGGTGATATGGCAAGTGGAGTTAGAGGGTAAAAGACCAAGGGCATTAATGTAATTTACTTTGTTTCTTGCTTATAAATGTTATTTCCATTTCTTCAATTTTGCCTCCTCTCCCTTCTATCATGTGTAACAACCCTGGTTTTGGAAATTGCCTCCTCTCCCTTCTATCATTAAAATTTTATTTTCAATTCACAATATTAAATCGGAACTATCGTTATAATCTAGTATTTATAGGTAATTTCCAAAACCAGGGTTGTTACATCATATCTTTCTTATATCTTATCCAAATGAAGGGTTTTTCTAAAACCATAGCAAATTCCAGTGGTTACAACTTTTTTGTGTACCAATTCTTCAAATTTTGAGCTTAACCATGTCCAAATCTCATTTCTTTCAGACTCATTTTTAGACTCAGATTTTCAAGTCCAAAAATGGCTCTTCTTCTTTTGACCATATCTTCATTTTAAAAGATCCAAATTGAGTGATTATTTTCTCAAAATTGTAGAGAAAAGAATTTTCAAGAACTTTCCCTTTGACAACTTTTCCAAACTCCATGAGTATCTTGTCCAAAAGTTACTTGAAAGATGACCATTTTTGGGTTTGATTTTTCTGAATTTGATGATGAAAAGTCCTTCCACCTTTCAAGGCCGAGTTCCACCACCCTCGGGCCGTGTGCACCATATGGCCGCACCCATTTCCAGGTTTTAAAGCCTAAAATCAAGTTTTTCCATAGCATATAGCATCAGTCTAGGTTCTATTCTAGTTCTTGTGGAAGTTTGGATGGTTTTGGTGAGTAAACTTTATTTTTAAATTAAAAAGTTTTAACCTCTGATATATGTTGAATAAATTGTTTGCATGATATGTTAAATTACGTTAGATTATTATATATTTGGTTGTTTATAGATGTTGTTGATATGAGATGGAAATTAGACTTGAATTAAAGTCTAACTTCAATATTGTTTGGAAATTGTGAACTTTGAGGATAATTTTGTATGCATAATGTGAGTTTGATGCTATATGCGAACTTTTAATATGGTGGTGTATGTGAACTTGTTAATATTGTTATGTTAAATAAGACTTGAAATTGCTTGGAAAAATGGTGATTTATATTGTTTAAAAACTAAAGTTCAAAGTTTAATTTTGTTTTTTGTTTTCCAAATCTTTTTCATAAGTTTTATAATTGAACAAAGACAAAGTAAAGGAGATTGGAAGATAGTAACTTAGAAAATAACCATAAGTTACTACATCCATATCGATACTTGCTATGAATGCAGTTAGGGAAAATTAACATTTTAAATAAAGGTGTTTTTCACACAATTGTTTTTGAAATCATTTTCAAAATATTAGTCTAGTTTAAAGGTTAATTATGTTTTAATTATGTATGAGTTTAAAATTAAATTAATTTTATTAATTGATAATAATTAGAAGTTAATTAGAAATTTAAGTTAATTATAATTAGTTAAACATCTAAAAGTTATGTAACGACCCGAAAATTTTAATGGTTTTAATGAGATAATTAATTGAAATTTTGTGAAATTTTAAAAATAAAATTTGAAAGTAAAAATTTATTATTTGGAATAGTCTATTTCAATATAGCAACTGGTAAATTTCCATCTGATAATATTGAAGTTTATTTTATTGTGAAATTTAATTTCAAATTTGAATCAGTTAATAACAGTTGAATTTAAAAGTGTTTTGAAATCTAAATATGTCAACATGAGAAAATTTATTTAGAACTCTCTGAATAAGACCGCGTAATTTGTTTCGCAAATTTTGGATGCTTTTAGCTCCGTTTGGATTTTTCCATATGGAATAGCAACGTATATCAGTGTCTGTATTGACTTTTGATAGGATGATCATACCACTGATATCTGTATACTGTTTTGATCGTCCCGTCATACTGATCTCTATGGTATATTTATTCATGTATTTTGAGGTCCTATACGCGGAGGAAATGATTAAATTGTGCTTTGTACCAGTACCGAAAATTGTGACCTTTTGTTTCCTTTTTCTTTTCAAACTTGAAACTTGTTGTCCAAACAACAAAATTAATTGCTTCAAATTTTCAGCTGAATTAAAGGGGACTGTTGCCACACATTTCGAAAGTGTAAACATATAAAGTTGAACGGCTCGTTTTTCTTCTCCTAGCATTTATTATAACATTCAAACTTTATACATTTTGTACCTATCAAGCTGAACGACTCATTCTTTTATCCACCGACTATTGCTTTTCGCTTCGGTCGATTTTCACTCTACTTTTAAGAAAAGGTATCATATTGTTCTCTCTCGTTTGTAATCATTTTCCCACTTTTCCATATTCTTCTCTTCATGTTCTTCATATATGTCCTGAAAAAAAGGAATACTACGCTTCCTTTGCTCCTCTACCCATCAGCTTAACCGAGCTTGCCCCTCATTTCTCTCCTTCACCTCCCTGACCTTGCCTCGGCCCTACTCCCCCTTTTCCCTAAAACCGAAACCCATCACAGCCTCGTCCAGCCTAGGCCTTGCGTTATATATATATATATATATATATATATATATTAATCTGTAAGCATTAATCTTTAGAGATACTATATATATAGTGTTGTTTATTCTCTTATTTTGTTAAAATATGTATGTATAGATAGATGGTTTCACATACCACGTGAATTTTTTAAGGTAAAGTATTGTCATTATTATTGATGTTTAAAATATATATATAATATTTTTACATTCGCTATATATATATAAATCTATCTGCATATAGATATGATAGACTTATATAATGAAGTCATCAGGTGGCGTGCATGTATAATAGAAGGCTGCTGTGTCTACTTTTGCGAATAACTATAAATATATTTCCTAGTTTATATTAAGTTATGATATCTGTTGTTTTGTATATAAAAGTCAAATATATTAATATATTAGGTTATAAAGCTATTCATATTGTAGTAAGTTGTTATAGTACTTTATATTATAGGCATTAACCGTGCTACATTTATATTTAACTTGTTTATTACAGTAATATTGCTATTTGTGTATATATATTTTATAACTATATTGAGCTTAAAGGTATGTTTAAGGTTTATATATATATATATATATATATATATATTAGTTTATATAAAAGATTATACTTATATAATTTGTTGTTTGTATAAAATGGTATATAGTTGAAAGCATATGTTGTTAAGTTATAACTATATTTTCTTTCTCTATGTTTATGTTATATGTGTAATCTATACTTATTTTGAAGGGAGATAGATTTGGTAACCCTAGTATACATATGTTGTTGTCTAACTACATAAGTACAAAATTTAGTTTGCATGTGCATATATAAATCGTGGTCTACATATGTCTGCATTTGAATGGTCTGCATTTTAATCTTATTATTGATTTTATATATACTTTGATTTAGAATATATGCGGCGTTAAAGGATAATATATTTTATTTCATAGTGTCTTGAATTAAATATTTATTTGAAATTTATAACACATATTTTGTTTTGATTATATCAAGCGATTCTGACTCGTTTCCATCGATCTCTATCTTTCAGCTTTACCCATCAAAATACACTTTCAGCCTACTTCGCTTAGAGATTTTTTTTTGGATTTGTCCGATTGTCTACACCGTGACCCAATCCGTAGCTCAATTCTTTGTCAAATCTATCTATCCTTGAAAGTTGAGCCATCATTCACGATTAACATTCTTTGATTTACTAAATTTGATTACAATTGGAATTACAATGGAAATATGCTGCTGTTAGTTATTTAAATTGTTATATATGCTATTATCTGTAACTGTTCACCTATGGGATATGACACCATATCCTATTGTTTATATTATATTGTTGTTGATAATATATGCCTGTTATTATTATTATCATATCTGTTATCACTCTGCAAGTTCCCTGTTAGTATAGAATTCACTATGGATTGAAATGATACATACTCGAACGACATTAGAATAGGAGAAAATCGTTATGGGTTTAAATGATAAACCCAAGCGATTTTCGTTTGAATTGAATTTGGGATTACCGGTACGGTTGAAATGATATCTACCCATATATATTACGGACTTAAATGATAAATATCCGTATAACTTAGGTATAGGATATGATTTTTATATACCGACACCGTTGACCTATATATAAATACTTTGAAAATGATTTCTATGGTTTTGAAAGGGAATATATATGGTTTTATCTAATATTGAAATATTTTATATAAATATATTTTGAATATAAAGTAGATTTAATAATAAACCTAAATTAATAAATGTGACGACCCGACTTCCTAACACCAGAAAGTCGCATCGCTAATGAAGAAAGAAAGGGATAGAAGAAGAAAAGAAAGAGAAAGAAGAAACACAACAACATCAATTAAGTCACAGCGGAACGAATAAAATATAATATATCACATAAAATATTACATAGTATCATATTACATCAGAGTACACAACTTATACAACACATATTAGACAGTTATAAGCATCTGTCTAACTATACAACTCAAGAAACAACAGATACAGATACCAAACAAACACAGTGGAACCATAATATATCTACACGTGGAAGCCTCCTGCTCCATATCTCCTCCAGAATTCGTCAAGCTAACCTAAATCACTTAACTACTCATACATAATATGAGTACCCAAGAGTTTAATAAAACAGAAAATAAACACTCGGGCCAGAAGGGGTTTGGTGTGAGTAAACGGGTTAAAATTGCTTTACTTTAGAAAAACCTTTGAAAAGAAAAGGTATCACGTAAGACTTCCCACACATAAACATGGAAAAGATTTTACCTTACGCTAACCAAAACATTTGATAGGAAATCCAGTATATTGTAATAGTGTCTAGGTTTTCAAGTAAATAAGAAATAGCCGAAATTGTTACATTATTAAATTCCAGCTACTAGCCACAAAAGTGGGTAATACAAACAAAACCGTAGGGTCTCGTAGGAAGAATGGGTTTCCATCAATAGCAGAGCTACTGGGGTACCGCCCGTCACAGTACGTGGCCTAGATCACCGTACCGAGGAGCCACCCTAACTCCCCTGCAACACAAGGCCGGAACCATCCCTTACTGGACAGTTCCGAACAAGACAACCCCGGCAGTTGTCACAAATCAACCGCCCCACATAGCCGAATAAAAAAGGACTTCTAGACAGGGGAAAATCTTGTCCTAAAATGGGCGCTACCCACCTAGCCTTGCTGCACCTCCCCTGTTTTAGCCATTCCCGGGTTGATGAGGCTTGAGGCTGCGATTACCTTTATAGAACACATCTATCTTAGAATGCTCATCGTCCACTTGACGACGTTCTGAAAGCATTCAATCCATACAAGTTCCTTCAGGGTTCGAACGAAACCGATGGCATCTCGTTGCACTCATTTTGGAATCACCCTCAGAGTCAACGACCATAGCCTTTGCACTCTGAATCACCATCTCGAATCTATAAGTACTATTCCGTCAAACTCATCACGAAATCACCCACAGAATTATACTGACGTATAGTTCTTACACCTTGAGTCTTCACTTGTGCCACTTGGATACACGACCTAACGTTTAATTGGAATCGATGTGGTTTTCGGATTATCCAAATATGGAAACCCGATCCCGGTGTCATCGAAACCAAACGCCATTTTAATGTCCAAGTTGTACTTAAGGGTTTTAAACAGTTATACTTATATCCAGGATGATATAAATAGATAGATGAATCACATTATCACAATAGATAATTCATATCAAACATTCATCTAATAAAGCAGCATATCACATATATCAGAGATATCCAAATCATCCAGTATCAACCAATCACCCAATATCAATCATCCAATATTAATCACCCAATATCAATCAATCATCCACAAACAGAATTGATTAACTCTTAATCAATTTGATTACCAAAATCCTTCTTCATTTATTTATTCCAAATAAATAAATCATCTCTTGATGATCTTCTTTAATTAATCTTCCTTGATTAGTCATCTTTTAATTACATTCAAGTAATTATCCTTAACCATATTCAGTTATTAACCTTTAATTACTATCATTAATTACAATAATTAATAATCCTATATTTAGTTACATTAATTAATCAATTATAATTAATTACATTAAACCTTAATTAATTACAATTAATTAATCACACTTAAATTAATTACTTTTATTAATCAATCTTGATTAATATCATTAATTAACTAATGATCCTTATTAATTAAAAATTCTTTAAATTAATTAATAATTAACTTGTAATTAATCATCACATTAATCATAAATAGTAATTAACAACTTGTAATTACTTATCTTAATTAATTAACTTCTTATTTAATTATATTATCCTTTGATTAATTAATCTAATTAATTAATCTTTAATTACTTTATTAAGTAATTATTAATCAATTTAATTAATAAATAATCCTTAATTAATTACTTTATAAATTAATTACATTTTTAATTAATTACACTTAGTAATTAGTTTTAAATTAATCTCATTCATTAATTAATGACATTTATTAATTAACTGAAATTAGCTACGTAATTAACCCTTAATTACTTACATAAGTAATTATTTTCTAATTTCTTCTATTATATGACTACTTTCTTAATTAATTACTTAACACATAACTAATTCCATCATTAAATAATCTTTAATTCTTTAGTTAATTAATTAGTCCATAATTAATTAACTTCAAACAATTATATTAATCAATCCTTAGATTAATAACATCAAATGATTATCCATTAATCACTATAATTACTCCCATGAGTAATTTTCCATTAATTACTTCCATTAGTAATCACCATTCTTAATTACATTCAATAATTAACCATTGATTACTTCATTAAGTAATCACACTTAATTAATCCATAATTAAGTGATTATTTAAAATTAAATAAATAATTAACTAATTATCTAAATTTAATTAATTAATTAATTAATTAACTTCTTATATTTTCAAAATCCTTAATTAATTAAGAATAACATTTATCTTAAATAATCTTTACTTGTTAATAAATCACATTAAGTATTCTTTAGTTCATATCAATAATAATTTGACATAATTTATCTTCGTAAGTTAATTATTTGAATTAAATTAAATCAAATTTCAATAACTTAAAACAAAATTTTCACTTTGGTTTATAAAATTATAACTTAAACTCATTTGAAATTAAAGCATTTAGAAATCAAATTTGAAATTCTAAAACACTTAAATTTTCTAATTTACCTATTTATTTTCAAAATAATGTGAAAACTTTAGTCTTTAAAACATTACTTACAATTTACTTTAAAAACTTTGATTTAATATCTAAATTCAAACATTTCCCTTTTAAATTAACATTCAAAATTAAATGAAGTTAATTACTTCGAAAGGAAATCATTTTAAACAAATTTAAAACTAAAAATAAATTCAATCAATACTTTTAAAGTTTGATTTACAATTAATTTAAAACAACAAGTTTTACTTTTATAAATTTGTTTCCCTTTTCATATAAACTTGTTTATAGCTTAATACTTAATTTTATTTCAACAAGAAGTTAATTTTGCAACATATATTATTAATCAGAACCTAGCTAAAAATCACCACCCAACAAACTCGAGACTAAACGCAGAAACTCCCGAGCCTTCCCCGAAGCAGACCCAGCTACCCTTCAACTTCGAGTCGACCTCGATGGAAACGTGAGACTTCTCCAGGTCAAAACCTTCTTCACCAATTCCTTATTTCCCAATGCACACGATTGTGCACGGTGCACATACGCGACCTCCTCCGGCCACTATAATTCGTCGCGATCGACGGCGACAGTCACCTGAACGCGTGCGAGCTTGAATCTAAACCTAGATCCAACATCACTTGATCGAATCAAAAATTCAACCTTAAGCACGAATTACTACAGAAGCTCGAACCAAAAACTCAACGCCTCTGGCCATCTCGTCCCCGATGGTCTTCGCCGACCATACCATCGGAGTGCCATGACCATGAACATCAATTTCCCCTAATTGCAATCGAAATCGATCCATCTTCCACGATGCCATTGCCAAGACAGTCAAGCCGAAACCCAAACTAGTAAAAACACTAAATTGGTCGAATCCCATCACTACGATCATTGGAAAAATCCAAGTACATTTTCCCCACATCCTCAACATCAAAGCTTGCTTCGACCAAAGATCCAGCTCCGATCAACACGCGGATCAAAGGCAATCACCAAAACCCCCAAAAAAAACAAACCCAAAATTGTCATAAATTGCCGAACTAAAAATTATGAAATGCATGTCTAAATTCACGATTTTTCATCACGATTACATGCATGTAATTCAATTTATGATTTAAGATAGTTGATTTTTTTACAAAAATCTTAGTTTACTGTTAATCCCTTGTTTATAATTATCTGTCACTTTAAAAATTATGAAACTAATTTTAAAATTACTATCAAACTATAACTTACATTTTTCATTTATATAACAAATTCAATTAAATTATAGATTTGGAGGATTTTGGATTTAAAGATGAAGAATCAAATTCTGCCTGAACAACAAAATTCAAATTCCCATTTACAAGCACTAAGTACTTATAATAATCATGCATTTACATAAACAAATATTCATTATCAAAGCAAGAATTCATTTGCATGCATCATTATTTAACCATAAATTAAACCAAATCTGTTTTTAAAATGATTACTCACCTTAATAATGCAGAGCAGGGCAGTTTCAATTTATTTTTTCCAGGCCTGAATCTTAAATTTTGAAAAAGCTTTGATCTTTGCTGTTTCCAATGAACCCCTTTGCATGCTTTCAATTAATTGATTAAAAGTTGAAACAGATCTTCATTCTTCCTTTGAATTTACAGAAGATTTGGAATTGCAGGATTTTATTTTGCTTGCAGGTTGATTTTGAACTTGCTGAGTTAATCTTCATTTGAGTTTGCAGGTTTTGATTTCAGATTTTCAAAATGTAATTTCTGGTTTTAATTTTAGGTTTTGAGAACAAATTTTCAGATTTGTCATTAATTTGGGAAATGAAGAAATGAAACAAAGAAATAAAAATGTTTGAGAAAACAAATTTTCTTCTAAAAAAACATTTACTAAAAACTAAAATGAATATGCCACTTGTTATAAAACTTGGACAAATGTCAAATGCAATTCCTTTTAGCTTACAAGTGTTATTAAAATGTGTTAACATGTTTACACATGTTTATTAGTGTTTTATAATTTTTATTTAATTTAAAATGTAAATATAAATTACATATTTAATTTACTAACTAAATAAATACTTACATATATATATAAATCTCTTATCCATGGATTTAGAAATTTAAAACATTTATATATATACATTTATAATCATTTTATTTAAACATTTTAAAGAAAAAAATAAAAATTTAATTAAACCCTTTCTAAACTATCATATTTAAAATAAACAATTATCTTATATTTTTAAAACAAATTGAATTAACTAAATTATCTTTTGAAAAATATACATTTTGAAACAAAGCTCTAAATTAAAATATTCATTCATATATGCATTATCAATAGATTAAATTAAATTTCAAAACAATATCAAATTATAACATATACATACATATATATTACAATTTGAAAATTCAATCTTTATTTAAAACAAAAGATATTCTATTCACAATATATATCAAATATATATATTATAAACAGAATAAAATTTTATTAGCTTTGAAAAATAAATCTTATCAATTTTAAATTGTTAAAAAGATATTGATCAAAATTACCAGATTAAATATTTACTAACCTTTAAAAAGAATAAATTTACCAATTTAAATTAAAATTGTAAACAAAAATTATCAAATCAATTTAATTATTAATATAGATTATTAAATTGATATTGCCCAAAAATTCCGGGTCGTTATAATAAAGTTTGATTTAATTAATATAATATGTTAAGTATTATATTCTTAAATCGATTCTTCAATTATTTGTATAAGTAAGGAAGATAAGGTTGAATTGATTGTTGTAATTAGTCAAGAATTTTACTTAATTAAATCGATGTGAAACTATTGAATTTGGAGTTTTTAGATATGATCTTTTAACTTGATTTTGAATTAAGAAATTTAATGAATATTTTCCGTTAAAGAAATTGAACGAAAATATAGTAAACTATAATTTAAAGTTATTTAAACAATATTGAATTTATTAAGTGAATATTCTAAGACTAAATAATATGAAGTTAAACCAAGGTTTATATATGAAATTGTTAAATTTAGTTTTGAAAATGTTGAATGTTTGAAGCCTTGGAAAACATTGAAATTTAAATGGTTTATTTGTGGTTCAAATCTGTATTGGAAATCGATAAAGTTGAATTTGTTTAGTCAGAACCGAATCAAATGGAAATTGATAAATTGAGATGGAATTACATCGGAATGGGAAAGTCGAGTTGATTTTGAAGCGATTTATGGAAATTACAAATGCTTTACTTTATAAACTATTTAATATATTTACTATTTTGGGAAATGGATACATTTGAAATGAAAATGATATTTTGGCTTTGAAGAATAAATTAATTTGAAATGACCATGGTCTTATAGTGTATATTTCTACATAGTAGATAGTTCCACGGACCCTTAGAGGATGGTTATCCCAAACATCTTCTACGTTAATTATATTTCAGTTAATATTTCACTTGAGTTGGATTTATTGATATAAGAATATTAATCCTAACTCGAGTGTTTTGTGTTTTACTTTACGCTCTGGCCAGACTGAGTAATTCAGCATTTGAGACTCACGTTTGGAGTTTGGAGCTTCGCTTAGAGATCCAACTATCGATTCTTTTCTAGTTGGTTTGTTCAGAGCGGTCATCTATTTGTATTGGAGACTCCACTGTACCTAAGATATTATGTTGTATTTTATTTCTAACTCTGATGTTTATATAGTAGCTTCATGAACTACTATTTTTCTATTCCGCTGCATTATTGTTATATTACTCTATGTCTGTGATTCTGTGATTGATTTATTTACTGCATATACTGATTTTTGCCAAAATTTAAGTTAACAATCTGATATTTTGAGCAATTCAAGTTCGACATGTGCGGATGCGAATGGTTGCCGTTACAATTGGTATTAGAGCTTTGGCTCTAGGAAAACTTAGCATATGTAGTATATTTAATTATAGAGTTACTTTCATTCATGCTTGAATCTCTTCCTGTTTGATTCGAGTTTCCTTTTAATTTTGGAACATCCCATTGGTTCCAAAATCCATTCTTGTCCCTTCCTATTTGTATTCTTTTGATTTAGGAGTATTCCATAACTCCACTTTGAATCTCTATGAAGATTGGCGATCCCGCCAATCTTTATATGATTTGTAAAGGGATGAAACTCCTTTACAATTGGCATTGATTCACCGGAGATTTCTATAATCTCAGTTTAGATGCTACTATCTCTTGTTATGTCGAATTCTAAATCTGGCGATCGAATGTCGATTTGCCTAGAATTCCGCATCGATCATACCCCTAAAGTCACGGTTGACCCGGTTAAGGTCCCCCGCGATTTATATAAGTACATCCTTCTTCTATTTTGGAATTTACATATCTCATTCTTCGATGGAGCCTATCTGTGAATCAGAATTCTATTTGATTAGAGTTCCTCTAATTTGAGTCTCTATATTTGTTTTGAAATCCATTCATGAATCATCCTTTGAAAATCAGGTTTGGTTGTATTTAGAAATTGTTTTAGATATTGAAATGGTTATTTGATAAGTAGGACTATATTCTATATGTAAAAGTGAAAACATTTTCGATAAGGATTATATACCTTTTAAAATGAGAATTTGAATTTTCGAAAGGATTTGAAATTTTGAAATTTTTATATAAGGAATTGATTTATATAAAAATAATTTATGACTGGAGGGTTTTCGAATTTGAAATTCGAGGAATTGAACTCTTGTATTTGGAAAATTGGTTTTAAGATTTTGAAAATATATACTAGTACAATTTGAAAGTATTTTTCCAAATAAGAAATGTTTCAAATGAGTTCCAATGATTTTAAAGAAATTTCAAAGAAGTTTTAAGAAAATAGAAGTCCAGAACTCACTTATGTCGCTGGAGAATAATTTTGGTGATGAATGCACGCATCATCGACATTGATTTTCGAGTTTCAAAGTGGGGGAGTGGCCACTTTAATAGCTTCGCTATGCGAGTGGTTTTGCGAAACCAATTTTGATTTCAAGTTCCGAAGTATGATTTGATATTTAAAAGATATATCTATATATATTTGAATGGTTCGAAGTGAGCCCGGTATTCAGTCCTCGAGTTTCGGATTGGTATAACCCTATCTATTGAAATTGATTTATTGATTTGTTATTGATTTCCAACTCTTGAATTGGAAAATTGATTTACCCGACTATTTTGAATGTTAGAACACTTCCAAATCGGGGTTTAATTTTCAAAGCTAAGTAATTTCAAAAGATATAAATTATTTGATAAAGTATATAAGTTTAGTTTTGTATGTTTAAATTATGAAAGATATGATTTTAAAAAGTTTGAAACTGTTTTGTTAAGTAAATGAATGAAACTCTTTTTTTTTACTATACTAATATGGAATTTAGTTTTGAAATGTTTTAAATAAAATTTAGTTTTAAATGTTTTTAACTTAGTGACATCTTGTATAAAACCATATATACATATATATAGAATAATAATTTTCAAAAAAGTAAATTGGATCTTTCGAATAGAAATAAATAGTTTAAAGGTTTTAAAATGGACAGTTTTAAACTTAGTAATCATTTTTGGGTATAATTGATTTTGAGACAAATATTTAGTTTCGAAAATAGGTTGGAATTTAAAACCCAGTCTTTATATGATGATTTCGGAAATGAATTTATTTGGCGTAAATTATGTGATTTGGAAGCTAGGATTATTTTCTAAGCCATTATTTTGGAAGCTTTGAAACTGAAGATATTAAATTTGGAAGAAATAATTTGGAGAAATCGTATATGATTTTGAAACTGAACTGATATTGAAACGAATTGAAATTGAGAACCTTGTTTTACTAAATACTTGATTTGGGAGTTATCATAATTATATAAAATTGATTTATATAAGTATGAAATTGATCCGAAAATAATTAATTTAGAAAGGTACTCAATTTGAAAGGTGTAATCTTATACAGTCGAAGTATATATAAGTGTGATTTGATATACTATTGATTTTGGAAAGTATTCGATTTGAAAATGAAATCTTATATATAATGGACTTTATATAAGTATTATATTTGAAATTGATTTGAAAAGGTACTATATGATATATATTTTCGAAGTAAAGATATGGAAAGTGCCTTCCGCTTGATATCCGCTTTTTGACCACATTGTGGATTCATTCTATCGATGTTATCATCTCTGATTTTGGTTTTCCATATGTGATAATCGAGTGTCGTACCATGGCGTAACCCATGGTCATTTTTTAGGTAGCGTAATCTGCAAGGCAGAGATTGCTTAAAGGGTACAGATGTTTCCTGGGGGATCTAGGCGTAACCATTGTGTATCCTGCGGTGTACCGGTTTTGTTGTCGTGGCATCCGCAAGGCAGAGATTGCTTAAAGGGTACGGATGTTTCCTGGGGGATCCAGGCGTAACCATTGTGTATCCTACGGTCCATGGGTTTTGGTTATCATGGCGTAATTCGCAAGGCAGTGCTTAGAGGTACGGATGTTTCCTGGGGGATCTAGACGTAACCATTGTGTACCTACGGTTTAGGTGATTTGTTTGGATTGTACTTTCCATATCGATTTTGAAGGTTTTTCAAGTATTTTCTCTAGGTGTTAAAACAGGTCTACTAAGTACTTGGAGGATTCTAGCTTTGTGCCTGATCAACGCATGGCCAGAGTCTGCAAGAACGAGGATAAACTGGTTGAAACATCAAGTTACAAAAGTATTTTTGAAAGGAAAATTTGTTTCAATATAAAAGAATGTTATTATAAAAGTATCATATATAGGTATTTTATTTTAAAGTATTCCAACAACGAAATTTTGTATTAATATTTGAAATTAAATTCTTATGGTTTGAATTAACTGTAACAACCCGCATATTTATCGATTGTATATTTAAATATTTCATCGTTTGTCGGGTTTTTGTCCGAAAACCTACTTTTAGAAAACAGTCGAATTGGGACTCGAGACCACCCCCATTAAGTTCAAAATGACGTTTGCGACCTTTTTAAGTATAAACTTCGATATGTTTGGAGTTAGTGGAATTTTGCCACTTTTCACTTAGGGCTTTGGTTTGGGCTGAGCCCGATAACCCCACTTACTAGCTCAGTTCCAACCCCCTCTCCTCTTCATTACTTCATTCCTCATTTCCTAACACTTCAAGACAAAGCAAAAATGAGGGAAGGAAGAGGAAATTAAAACTCCAAGCCCTAGTCTTCATTAGCAAATCCATCTTCTAGCTCCAAACTCAAGTGAACCCCTTGCTTAGAATGAAGCTTCTTGAGTTGTTATTGAAGAGGAATTGATCTTAGCTTGTTTTTAAAGCTTCTCCTTCATTGATTTGGGTTCAAAGGTGAGATTTTTATCTCACATCTTAGTATATAATTATCTTCGATTGTTAGGTATGAATTCCTAACACTTATTCGTGTGCATTTGCTTTTGGTTTGGATTGATTTGATGAATATTCCAATTTTTAGTGTTTTGGGTTCAAATCTTTAAAAATCCTAACTTTGATGTTTGAATGTGTTTTTGGTGATGCAACGAAGAGCTTATATGGCCGGGTAGTCGATTGGCGTAAACCCTTAGTGCCGATGCTCGACCGATAGCAATATGGAAGAGTTTGGCATTCATTAGGTTGGCTTTGGGAGTGCAGGCTACAGGTCCGGCCGGCTAAACTCAGGGTCCGGTCGACCAACCTCCTACCCAGGCACTTCCCAGCCTCTGTTAGGAAGTGCAGGTTACAGATCCGGCCGACCGAACTCAGGGTCCGGTCGACCGACCTGCTACCCCGAGCATTTCTGTTTTTCTGGTCCGGTCGACCGAGCTCTGTAGCCGACCGACCTGTTGCTGTTTTGCCTATTTCTCCTATTTTGCGTGGTTTCCAAATTTAATTGATTCGTGTTATTTCCCTATTTGTTGTTATTATTTGTTATTAACTTTGGTGACTTCTTTTCTTCGGGAATTTTTGGAATATCCGTTTGATGGATTCGGTATCGATTTCTTTGGATTTTCATTCACGTCTTCGAATGTGAATTTTAGTGATTGATTGTTCCTACAATCTTCTTTGTGATTTGTCACTTTAAAAATATAAAGGTTTTCTATACTAGTAGTAAATATCAAAACTCTTTCTTCAAATGATTTCAACACTATTTTATTACAAAGCTCTTTTTTTAAAACATTTTCCAATCTATTAGTATATACAAACCTTTACCTCACTCGGATGAGAAATCTAATTAAACAACTTAGTAAAACAAGTGGTATGAAACGCTTGCGTTTACTTCGTCGGTTAATTCTTGGACTTGTTCGATTGAAACTCTTGTGACAATTTTCTAGTGGAGATCTACAATTTGTTTGTAAATATTTAAGTTAAGCTAGTGGTTATGGGACATGAAGCTAAGCTCATATATTTACTAGCTTACTGTAACTGACACTTCTCTGCAATCATGGCGATCAATTTTATGTTTTAGACTAGCATTGTGCGATGTCTTTTTGATTTGGTTCATCGGATTTCACGTTGTACGACGTCGATGATTCGAATTATTTGATACATTGGATGCACCGTTTGCACTACATCAATGTCTTTGCTTTTGATACATTGGATGTACCGTTTGCACTACATCAATGTCTTTGCTTTTGATACATTGGATGTACCGTTTGCACTATATCAATGTCTTTGCTTTTGATACAGTGGATGTACCATTTGCACTACATCAATGTCTTTGCTTTTAATACATTGGTTGTACCGTTTGCACTACATCAATGTCTTTGCTTTTGATACATTGGATGTACCGTTTGCACTACATCAATGTCTTTGCTTTTGATACATTGGATGTACCTATTGCACTACATCAATGTCTTTGCTTTTGATTCATTGAATGTACCGTTTGCACTACATCAATGTCTTTGCTTTGTGATTCATTGGATGTACCGTTTGCACTAAATCAATGTCTTGGCCATCCTTTTCTTGTGATTTTTGGATTTCGTGTGTTGAATTCTGGAATTTATGTTTCACCAACTTTTACGATTGGCATTGATATATATGTCATTTATTGTGGCTTGGTGAATGAAATTAGGAGTATGACATTCCTTTTTATCTTTGAGAAGATCTTTGCGATATTGATTAATCTCTTATTGATTTTTCAATTACTTATTTATCACAGCTTGGCATTGTGATTATTATACGTTTAGTCATATTTCTTATTCTATATCATTTCATCTGATATTTATAGCTAGACTGATCCGTTTATTATTTTCTTCTTAAATAATACTCGGGTCAGACTGAGATATTACAGGTGCTTCCTCATGACTTCCTATCTGGAACCATCTTCTGACTTTTGGCTAACTACTTTAGTTTAGTAGTTTTTGTTGTATGCATTTGAGAAATAGACTCCTTGATGTATACATATTCTTTTGTCTTGCACTTGTATCTATTCTTTTGTGATGTTGTGGATCTTATTTGACCACTACACTGATATACACTTTCATGTGTTAGTTATATATTCATATCTTCTTCCGCCTTTGTGATATGAATTATCTGTGACTGATTTGTGTTATGCTTATTTATATATTTGTTTCCGAAGATTATTATAGCCACTGTGTAGTAGCTTTGTGTTTGTATCGATATGTCGGATTTTCTCTTGAAATAAAATGCATGTTATACTATCTGACATATCGGTACTCGCGCAAAGCAATTACACGGATGGTCGCTCCTCAACAGCCTTATTCTCCGTGCTAGTTGACAGCATTACATCGTAGTGTTCTTGGCTAGCGTGGGTATAGAGGTGGGGCGTCACAGCTTGGTATCTAAGCCAAACTTCGAAACAATGTAGAATAATTTAGCAAGGATCATGTCCTAAGTCTTTATTAGGAGTTGTGCCTTAGGATTTATTTGAGTCTTCGTACCATTCTATCCTACTTTCTTTTATGATTCCTTGTTTTATCAATCAAGTTTGATTGAAATTTATTTTGAGAATAACTTTTTCCTCTTCTTTCTTTCTTTCTTAAAGAAGAGAAATGGTTAGACATGGCCGTCCCAGCTGTGGTCAATCTAGTGCTACTCCCCAAGATGGAGTTTTTATGTCTGCCCAGCAGCTTGTAGATCTTGTTAAGAACGCTCAAGCTGCCGGACCCAATCCAGTGCCTACTCATCCTAGATCCGATTTTGCACGCTTGTGCAGAGACTATACTGATTTGGGTGGAAGGCCATTCAGGGAATCCGATAGTGTTATTGAAATTCAAGCTTGACTAAAATCCTGCGATCGTATCTTTTCTCGCATGAACCTTATTGATCTACATCGAGTTCAAGTGGCTTCTAGCATGCTCCAAGAAAGAGCATTAGATTGGTATGAGCTTTTAATTTCTGAAATCATTGATGTTGATCTCACTTGGGAGCAATTCCGGAAAAGGTTCGAATTGAAATTTGTGCCGGAGGCCGAAAAAGTAACTTTGGCCCAACGTTTTATTGACCTTGTTCAAGGTGAATCTTCAGTGACAGACTATGTCGCATCTTTCGAATCTCTTTCCAAATACGGGGTTGAATACATTAATACCCCATTTAAGAAAAATCAGAGATTTGTCTATGGCTTGAATAAGAATCTTAAGAAGCCATTACTTCTGAAACTTGAGGTTTCATTTGATCAGCTTATTGATATCGCTCTTCGTCTTGAAGAGGCCGATAATGAAGGTGGTGTTGAAGTTGTGCGTGCCCAACAGAACTTCGACAATAACTTGAAGAGGCCTATCAAATTCAAAGGCCCCAATTCTAATAAGAAAGGGAAGTAACAAATTCCGGTAGCAAAGACTCCTACCTCTAGTCGTGGTCAATGCTACAATTGTGGTCCCACGGACTATTATGCAAGGGAGTGTCCGAAACCCCTCTTTTGTCGTTATTGCAAAGGTTCGGGTCATCTTTTTTCTTCGTGTCCTAGGCTTCCTAACAAGAGAGAGGGAAAGCTGCAAGCCCTTAACAATTCTTCTCTTGGTCAAGGTATTTTTCACTCAATCCTTGATGGCATTGTTTTATTTCGTGATCTTCTTATTTGAGTTCCTTTTGATATGAGTTCCATCTCACTATTTTATATCAAAAGAACTTGTTGATTCTTTTTCTTTAAACATTTTGGTCTTGATGACTTCTTTGAGAATTGCGAATCCGGTTGGTGGATCCGCAACACTCAATTTGTCTTTATTGATGTCGAAATTATTTTATGTGATTTTTATGTCCGAGCGATTTTTAGTTAGGCTTTGGAATTTACTTTTGTAAGGATTGGCTTAATTATTATGAGGCCATATCCTTTGTCCCGTGTGGACTATTCATCTTTGACATTTTCAATATGTTAAGCAGATTTCTATTTTTCCTTTATGATTTTGATTTAAAAATTGATGGCATCATTTTATACCTTAAGCCCACTTATAAGGAAAGTGTTATTTCTCTCATTCATGTAGTTTGAGAAATTTTCCGGTATTTTTGAGCTTGTCTTAGGATTATCACCTAAGTAATCTTTCGTGTGGTGCTAAGGTCTTTTCAGTTTGACCTTACCACCGGTTTTCATTTGCTACGAGTTGCGGAAGTTAGTATTCCACTTACCGCATTCCGCACTTGTTATGATTCCTATAAATGAATTACTATGTCTTCAGTTTGTCCATCTTATTTCATCCATCTTAGGTATCGAGCATTCTATCGAATATCTCGATGATTCCATTTTTGCATTTATTGATTTTGGATGAAAATAGCAATTTAAAAATTTTGCTAATCTTTTTCATAAGATTTATTTATAAGTATAACTGGATATTTGTTCTTAAAACGAAAAAAGAATATTCTTAGAAGTTTTTGAGAAACTTACTTATCCTATAGAATATGATTTTGTGATTGTATTGCCCATTTAGTGTTTTAAGAATTCTGGTCGATGCGCTTGATCAACGTTATCGATAGGAATTTCCTAAACGCTTTGATGAGACAGTCATACACGATATATTGACTTGTAAAAATGTAAATTTTTCTAGAAAGATTATTACATAAAGATAAATGTAATTTTGAAAGTTTTAATTTTGCAGGAAAGAAGATTATTTAAAAGAAATTCTTTCTTTTCGATACTCTTATTCTTGTGATTCCCGTTGGGAACCAAGACTTTATCTTTTGTACCAATGCTAATTGTATTGGTTTGGATGCCGTTCTCTTGCAAAAGATAACGAGCTATCACTTGTGCTTCTAAATCACTAAAAGCCGATTGAGACTAGGTATGCCACTCATGATCTAGTGCTCGCGGCTATTGTTTTCGCTTTTAGAGTTTGGCATCATCATTTTTGGGGGAGAAATTTGTTCTCCACCTCGATCATAAATCTTTGGAATATTTATTTTCTCATAAGGAACTTCATGTCGACTCGAGTTCCTTGCACCTTATGATCTTGATATTCTGGAAATCGTGTTGCCAATGCGCTTTGTCGTAGGCAGCAAGTTGTTGATTCTTTGATGTTGTCTGAATGGAATTATCTTTTTATCAAGTTCATCGGACGTTTTGATATACTTCGTTTTATTGAGATTTATCTCATTTCTTTTATGGACTAGCGTCCGATGTTCTTTTATGGTGTTCGGTTCATCGGATGTACTATTATTATACAACATCGATGTTCCGTCTTATCTGGATCAAAGGATGTACCATTATTATACTACATCGTTGTTCTGGTTTATCGGTTCATTGGACGTACCATTTTTGTACTACGTCGGTGTTCCAAATTATTCGAGTTTCTAGTTTCTCGGGCGTACCGTTTTTGTACTACGTCGTTGCACCGGCTCAATTTTCTGTTCTTCATGACATTTTCTCACGTCTTTCTACTATGGAAATGCCTTAGGGATTTCGATTTTTATTCTTGAGGCCGATATTATTAAAGGAAGTGAAGTTTTACCAGATTTAACTTAGGAGTTATATTCTATTCGCATCATTTCTTCGGAGGTTGAGTGCCTTCGAAATAAAGATGTTCCTTTCTTTTAGAGTTCAATGGTTCTCAAATCCTAAGGATTGCTCTTGGGAATCCAGAGAATTCACCGTGCGAACCCGTTCAGGCTTACTCTTTCATGATCCTTATGGTGAACTTCCTATTTCAAATTTTCTTTTGTGTTGATATGCTTCTATGGTTGTTACTTCTTATTTTCTTCTTAAGTATTGCGAGGACGCAATTTCTTTAAGGAGGGGAGTGTGTAACAACCCGCATATTTATCGATTGTATATTTAAATATTTCATCGTTCGTCGGGTTTTTGTCTGAAAACCTACTTTTAGCAAACAGTCGAATTGGGACTCGAGACCACCCTCATTGAGTTCAAAATGACGTTTGCGACCTCTTTAAGTATAAACTTCGATATGTTTGGAGTTAGTGGAATTTTGTCGCTTTTCACTTAGGGCTTTGGTTTGGGCCAAGCCCAATAACCCCACTTACTAGCTCAGTTCCAACCCCCTCTCCTCTTCATTACTTCATTCCTCATTTCCTAACACTTCAATCTAAAGCAAAAATGGGGGAAGGAAGAGGAAATTAAAACTCCAAGCCCTAGTCTTCATTAGTAAATCCATCTTCTAGCTCCAAACTCAAGTGAACCCATTGCTTAGATTGAAGCTTCTTGAGTTGTTATTGAAGAGGAATTGATCTTGGCTTGTTTTTAAAGCTTCTCCTTCATTGATTTGGGTTCAAAGGTGAGATTTTTATCTCACATCTTAGTATATAATTATCTTCGATTGATAGGTATGAATTCCTAACACTTATTCGTGTGCATTTGCTTTTGGTTTGGATTGATTTGGTGAATATTCCAATTTTTAGTGTTTTGGGTTCAAATCTTTAAAAATCCTAACTTTTATGTTTGAATGTGTTTTTGGTGATGCAACGAAGAGCTTATATGGCCGGTAGTCGATTGGCGTAAACCCTTAGTGCCGATGCTCGACCGATAGCAATATGGAAGAGTTTGGCATTCATTAGATTGGCTTGGGGAGTGCTGGCTACAGGTCCGGCCGACCGAACTCAGGGTCCGGTCGACCGACCTGCTACCCAGGCACTTCCCAGCCTCTGTTAGGAAGTGCAGGTTACAGGTCCGGCCGACCGAACTCAGGGTCCGGTTGACCGACCTGCTACCCCGAGCATTTCTGTTTTTCCGGTCCGGTCGACCGAGCTCTGTAGCCGACCGACCTGTTGCTGTTTTGCCTATTTCGCCTATTTTGCGTGGTTTCCAAATTTAATCGATTCGTGTTATTTCCATATTTGTTGTTATCATTTGTTATTAACTTTGGTGACTTCTTTTCTTCGCGAATTTTTGGAATATCCGTTTGATGGATGCGGTATCGATTTCTTTGGATTTTCATTCACGTCTTCGAATGTGAATTTTAGAGATTGATTGTTCCTACAATCTTCTTTGTGATTTTTCACTTTAAAAATATAAAGATTTTCTATACTAGTAGTAAATATCAAAACTCTTTCTTCAAATGATTTCAACACTATTTTATTACAAAGCTCATTTTCTTAAAACATTTTCCAATCTATTAGTATATACAAACCTTTACCTCACTCGGATGAGAAATCTAATTAAACGACTTAGTAAAACAAGTGGTATGAAACGCTTGCGTTTACTTCATCGGTTAATTCTTGGACTTGTTCGATTGAAACTCTTGTGACAATTTTCTAATGGAGATCTACAATTTGTTCGTAAATATTTAAGTTAAGCTAGTGGTTATGGGACACGAAGCTAAGCTCATATATTTACTAGCTTACTGTAATTGACACTTCTTTGTGATCATGACGATCAATTTTATGTTTTAGACTAGCATTGTGCGATGTCTTTTTGATTTGGTTCATCGGATGTCACGCTGTACGACGTCGATGCTTCGAATTATTTGATACATTGGATGCACCGTTTGCACTACATCAATGTCTTTGCTTTTGATACATTGGATGTACCGTTTGCACTACATCAATGTCTTTGCTTTTGATACATTGGATGTACCGTTTGCACTACATCAATGTCTTTGCTTTTGATACATTGGATGTACCATTTGCACTACATCAATGTCTTTGCTTTTGATACCTTGGATGTACCGTTTGCACTACATCAATGTCTTTGCTTTTGATTCATTGGATGTACCGTTTGCACTACATCAATGTCTTTGCTTTCTGATTCATTGGATGTACCGTTTGCACTACATCAATGTCTTGGCCATCCTTTTCTTGTGATTTTTGGATTTCGTGTGTTGAATTCTGGAATTTATGTTTCACCAACTTTTACGATTGGCATTGATATATATGTCATTTATTGTGGCTTGGTGAATGAAATTAGGAGTATGACATTCCTTTTTATCTTTGAGAAGATCTTTGCGATATTGATTAATCTCTTATTGATTTTTCAATTACTTATTTATCATAGCTTGGCATTGTGATTATTATACGTTTAGTCATATTTCTTATTCTATATCATTTCATCTGATATTTATAGCTAGACTGATCCGTTTATTATTTTCTTCTTAAATAATACTCGGATTAGACTGAGATATTACAGGTGCTTCCTCATGGCTTCCTATCTGGAACCATCTTCTGACTTTTTGCTAACTACTTTAGTTTAGTAGTTTTTGTTGTATGCATTTGAGAAATAGACTCCTTGATGTATACATATTCTTTTGTCTTGCACTTGTATCTATTCTTTTGTGATGTTGTGGATCTTATTTGACCATTACTCTGATATACACTTTCATGTGTTAGTTATATATTCATATCTTCTTCCGCCTTTGTGATATGATTTATCTGTGACTGATTTGTGTTATGCTTATTTCTATATTTGTTTCCGAAGATTATTATAGCCACTGTGTAGTAGCTTTGTGTATGTATCGGTATGTCGGATTTCCTCTTGAAATAAAATGCATGTTATACTATCTGACATATTGGTGCTCGCGCAAAGCAATTACACAGATGGTCGCTCCTCAACAGCCTTATTCTCCGTGCTAGTTGACAGAATTACACCGTAGTGTTCTTGGCTAGCGTGGGTATAGAGGTGGGGCGTCACAACTTGGTATCAGAGCCAAACTTCGGAACAATGTAGAATAATTTAGCAAGGATCACGTCCTAAGTCTTTCTTAGGAGTTGTGCCTTAGGATTTATTCGAGTCTTTGTACCGTTCTATCCTACTTTCTTTTATGATTCCTTGTTTTATCAATCAAGTTTGATTGAAATTTATTTTGAGAATAACTTTTTCCTCTTCTTTTTTTCTTTCTTAAAGAAGAGAAATGGTTAGACCTGGCTGTCCAAGCGCCGGTCAATCTAGTGCTACTCCCCAAGATGGAGTTTTTATGTCTGCCCAGCACCTTCTAGATCTTGTTAAGAACGCTCAAGCTGCCGGACCCAATCCAGTGCCTACTCATCCTAGATCCAGTTTTGCACGCTTATGCAGAGACTATACCGATTTGGGTGGAAGGCCATTTAGGGGATCCGAGAGTGTTATTGAAATTCAAGCTTGGCTCAAATCATGCGATCGTATCTTTTCTCGCATGAACCTTATTGATCTACATCGAGTCCAAGTGGCTTCTAGCATGCTCCAAGAAAGAACATTAGATTGGTATGAGCTTTTAATTTCTGAAATCATTGAAGCGGATCTCACTTGGGAGCAATTTCGGGAAAGGTTCGAATTGAAATTTGTGCCGGAGGCCGAAAAAGTAACTTTGGCCCGGCGTTTTATTGACCTTGTTCAAGGTGAATCTTCTGTGACAAACTATGTCACATCTTTCGAATCTCTTTCCAAATACGGGGTTGAATACATTAATATCCCATTGTAGAAAAATCAGAGTTTTGTCTATGGCTTGAATAAGAATCTTAAGAAGCCATTACTTCTGAAACTTGAGGTTTCATTTGATCAGCTTATTGATATCGCTCTTCGTCTTGAAGAGGCCGATAATGAAGGTGATGTTGAAGTTGTGCGTGCCCAACAGAACTTAGACAATAACTTGAAGAGGCCTATCAAATTCAAAGGCCCCAATTCTAATGAGAAAGGGAAGCAACAAATTCCGGTAGCAAAGATTCCTATCTCTAGTCGTGGTCAATGCTACAATTGTGGTTCCACGGACCATTATGCAAGGGAGTATCCGAAACCCCTCTTTTGTCATTATTGCAAAGGTTCGGGTCATCTTTTATCTTTGTGTGCTAGGCTTCCTAACAAGAGAGAGGGAAAGCTGCAAGCCCCTAACAACTCTTCTCTTGGTCAAGGTATTTTTCACTCAATCCTTGATGGCATTGTTTTATTTCGTGATCTTCTTATTTGAGTTCTTTTTTATATGGGCTCCATCTCACTATTTTATATCAAAAGAACTTGTTGATTCTTTTTCTTTAAACATTTTGGTCTTGATGACTTCTTTGAGAATTGCGAATCCGGTTGGTGGATCCGCAACACTCAATTTGTCTTTATTGATGTCGAAATTATTTTATGTGATTTTTCTGTCCGAGCCGATTTTTAGTTAGGCTTTGGAATTTACTTTTGTAAGGATTGGCTTAATTATTATGAGGCCATATCCTTTGTCCCGTGTGGACTATTCATCTTTGACATTTTCAATATGTTAAGAAGATTTCTATTTTTCCTTTATGATTTTGATTTAAAAATTGATGGCATCATTTTATTCCTTAAGCCCACTTATAAGGAAAGTGTTATTTCTCTCATTCATGTAGTTTGAGAAATTTTTCGGTATTTTTGAGCTTGTCTTAGGATTATCACCTAAGTAATCTTTCGTGTGGGGCTATGGTCTTTTAAGTTTGACCTTACCACCGGTTTTCATTTGCTACGAGTTGCGGAAATTAGCAATCCACTTACCGCATTCCGCACTTGTTATGATTCCTATGAATGAATTACTATGTCATTCAGTTTGTCCATCTTATTTCATCCATTTTAGGTATCGAGCATTCTATCGAATATCTCGATGATTCCATTTTTGCATTTATTGATTTTGGATGAAAATAGCAATTTAAAAATTTTGCAAATCTTTTTCGTAAGATTTATTTATAAGTGTAACTGGATATTTGTTCTTAAAACGAAAAAAGAATATTCTTAGAAGTTTTTGAGAAACTTACTTATCCTATAGAATATGATTTTGTGATTGTATTGCCCATTTAGTGTTTTAAGAATTCTGGTCGATGCGCTTGATCAACGTTATCGATAGGAATTTCCTAAATGCTTTAATGAGACAGTCATACCCGATATATCGACTTGTAAAAATGTAAATTTTTCTAGAAAGATTATTACATAAAGATAAATGTAATTTTGAAAGTTTTAACTTTTCAGAAAAGAAGATTATTTAAAAGAAATTCTTTCTTTTCGATACTCTTATTCCTGTGAATCCCGTTGGGAACCAAGACTTTATCTTTTGTACCAATGCTAATTGTATTTGTTTGGATGCCGTTCTCTTGCAAAAGATAACGTGTTATCACTTGTGCGTCTAAATCATTAAAAGCCGATTGAGACTAGGTATGCCACTCATGATCTATTGCTCGCGGCTATTGTTTTCGCTTTTAGAGTTTGACATCATCATTTTTGGGGGAGAAATTTGTTCTCCACCTCGATCATAAATCTTTGGAATATTTATTTTCTCGTTAGGAACTTCATGTCAACTCGAGTTCCTGGCATCTTATGACCTTGATATTTTGGAAATCGTGTTGCCAATGCCCTTTGTCGTAGGCAGCAAGTTGTTGATTCTTTGATGTTGTCTGAATGGAATTATCTTTTTATCAAGTTCATCGGACGTTTTGATACTTCGTTTTATTGAGCTTTATCTCATTTCTTCTATGGACTAGCGTCCGATGTTCTTTTATGGTGTTCAGTTCATCGGATGTACTATTATTATACAACATGGATGTTCCGTCTTATCTGGATCAATGGATGTACCATTATTATACTACATCGTTGTTCCGGTTTATCGGTTCATTGGACGTACCATTTTTGTACTACGTCGTTGTTCCAAATTATTTGAGTTTCTAGTTTCTCGGGCGTACCGTTTTTGTACTACGTCGTTGCACCGGCTCAATTTTCTGTTATTCATGACATTTTCTCACGTCTTTCTACTACGGAAATGCCTTAGGGATTTCGATTTTTATTCTTAAGGCCGGTATTATTAAAGGAAGTGAAGTTTTACCAGATTTGACTTAGGAGTTATATTCTATTCGCATCATTTCTTCGGAGGTTGAGTGCCTTCGAAATAAAGATGTTCTTTTTTTTTTAGAGTTCAATGGTTCTCAAATCCTAAGGATTGCTCTTGGGAATCCAGAGAATTCACCATGCGAACCCGTTCAGGCTTACTCTTTCATTATCCTTATGGTGAACTTTCTTTCAAATTTTCTTTTGTGTTGATATGCTTCTATGGTTGTTACTTCTTATTTTCTTCTTAAGTATTGCGAGGATGCAATTTCTTTAAGGAGGGGATTCTGTAACAACCCGCATATTTATCGATTGTATATTTAAATATTTTATTTAAATATTTCATCGTTCATCGGGTTTTTGTCCGAAAACCTACTTTTAGCAAACAGTCGAATTGGGACTAAAGACCACCCCCATTGAGTTCAAAATGACGTTTGCGACCTTTTTAAGTATAAACTTCGATATGTTTGGAGTTAGTGGAATTTTGCCACTTTTCACTTAGGGCTTTGGTTTGGGCTGAGCCCAATAACCCCACTTACTAGCTCAGTTCCAACCTCCTCTGCTCTTCATTACTCCATTCCTCATTTCCTAACACTTCAAGCTAAAGCAAAAATGGGGGAAGGAAGAGGAAATTAAAACTCCAAGCCCTAGTCTTCTTTAGTAAATCCATCTTCTAGCTCCAAACTCAAGTGAACCCATTGCTTAGATTGAAGCTTCTTGAGTTGTTATTGAAGAGGAATTGATCTTAGCTTGTTTTTAAAGCTTCTCCTTCATTGATTTGGGTTCAAAGGTGAGATTTTTATCTCACATCTTAGTATATAATTATCTTCGATTGTTAGGTACGAATTCCTAATACTTATTCGTGTGCATTTGCTTTGGTTTGGATTGATTTGGTGAATATTCCAATTTTTAGTGTTTTGGACTCAAATCTTTAAAAATCCTAACTTTGATGTTTGAATGTGTTTTTGGCGATTGGCGTAAACCCTTAGTGTCGATGCTCGACCGATAGCAATATGGAAGAGTTTGGCATTCATTAGATTGGCTTGGGGAGTGCTGGCTACAGGTCCGGCCGACCGAAATCAGGGTCCAGTCGACCGACCTGCTACCCAGGCACTTCCCAGCCTCTGTTAGGAAGTGCTGGTTACAGGTCCGGCTGACCGAACTCAGGGTCCGATCGACCGACCTGCTACCCCGAGCATTTCTGTTTTTCTGGTCCAGTCAACCGAGCTCTGTAGCCGACCGACCTGTTGCTGTTTTGCCTATTTCGCCTATTTTGCGTGGTTTCCAAATTTAATCGATTCGTGTTATTTCCCTATTTGTTATTATCATTTGTTATTAACTTTGGTGACATCTTTTCTTCGCGAATTTTTGGAATATCCTTTTCATGGATTCGGTATCGATTTCTTTGGATTTTCATTCACGTCTTCGAATGTGAATTTTAGTGATTTATTGTTCCTACAATCTTCTTTGTGATTTGTCACTTTAAAAATATAAAGGTTTTCTATACTAGTAGTAAATATCAAAACTCTTTCTTCAAATGATTTCAACACTATTTTATTACAAAGCACGTTTTCTTAAACCATTTTCCAATCTATTAGTATATACAAACCTTTACCTCACTCGGATGAGAAATCTAATTAAACGATTTAGTAAAACAAGTGGTATGAAATGCTTGCGTTTACTTCGTCGGTTAATTCTTGGACTTGTTCGATTGAAACTCTTGTGACAATTTTCTAGTGGAGATCTACAATTTGTTCGTAAATATTTAAGTTAAGCTAGTGGTTATGGGACATGAAGCTAACCTCATAGCTTTACTAGCTTACTATAATTGACACTTCTTTGTGATCATGACGATCATTTTTATGTTTTAGACTAGCATTGTGCGATGTCTTTTTGATTTGGTTCATCGGATGTCACGCTGTACGACGTCGATGCTCCGAATTATTTGATACATTGGATGTACCGTTTGCACTACATCAATGTCTTTGCTTTTGATACATTGGATGTACCATTTCCACTACATCAATGTCTTTGCTTTTGATACATTGGATGTACCGTTTGCACTACATCAATGTCTTTGCTTTTGATACATTGGATGTACCGTTTGCACTACATCAACGTCTGTGCTTTTGATACATTGGATGTACCGTTTGCACTACATCAACGTCTTTTCTTTTGATACATTGAATGTACCGTTTGCACTGCATCAATGTCTTTGCTTTTGATCCATTGGATGTACCGTTTTCACTACACCAGTGTCTTTGCTTTTGATGCATTGGATGTACCGTTTGCACTACATCAATGTCTTTGCTTTGTGATTCATTGGATGTACCGTTTGCACTACATCAATGTCTTTGCTTTGTGATTCATTGGATGTACCGTTTGCACTACATCAATGTCTTGGCCATCCTTTTCTTGTGATTTCTGGATTTCGTGTATTGAATTCTGGAATTTATGTTTCACCGACTTTTACGATTGGCATTGATATATATGTCATTTATTGTGGCTTGGTGAATGAAATTAGGAGTATGACATTTCTTTTTATCTTTGAGAAGATCTTTGCGATATTGATTAATCTCTTATTGATTTTTCAATTACTTATTTATCACAGCTTGGCATTGTGATTGTTATACGTTTAGTCATATTTCTTATTCTATATCATTTCATCTGATATTTATAGCTACACTGATCCGTTTATTATTTTCTTCTTAAATAATACTCGGGTCAGACTGAGATATTACAGGTGCTTCCTCATGGCTTTTTATCTGGAAACATCTTCTGACTTTTGACTAACTACTTTAGTTTAGTAGTTTTTGTTGTATACATTTGAGAAATAGACTCCTTGATGTATACATATTCTTTTGTCTTGCACTTGTATCTATTCTTTTGTAATGTTGTGGATCTTATTTGACCACTACTCTGATATACACTTTCATGTGTTAGTTATATATTCATATCTTCTTCCGCCTTTGTGATATGAATTATCTATGACTGATTTGTGTTATGCTTATTTCTATATTTGTTTTCGAAGATTATTATAGCCACTGTGTAGTAGCTTTGTGTTTGTATTGGTATGTCGGATTTCCTCTTGAAATAAAATGCATGTTATACTATCTGACATATCGGTGCTCGCGCAAAGCAATTACACGGATGGTCGCTCCTCAACAGCCTTATTCTCCGTGCTAGTTGACAGCATTACACCGTGTGTTCTTGGCTAGCGTGGGTATAGAGGTGAGGCGTCACATTAACTATTTACGCCCGATACTATTCCTTTGAATCTACCTTATCTGCGCAGCTTTATTTATTCACCTATATTCTGTTTCCAAATCTACCTTCTTTTCCTTTTTGAATATAATGTTTATAATATTGCTTATTTATACACTACTTGGTTTAGTAGTAAAATTTTAGTGTTATAAATATGTTAGAAGTTAGTAATTAAATAAAACATATATAAAGTAAATGATTTTTGATTGTTAATAATATTGAAAAAGTATCTTGATATAAAATTTATAAAGTGGAAATTAGCCACAAGGGCCTCTTTAGCAAGTGGAATTAGTTTCTAGGACACACAACTAAAATAATTACTTTCAAGGACAAAACGTAAAATAATTAGTTTATAGGGCCTAAAAACCTATGAAATTATTTACTTGAAAGTAAATGGACTAATGACTTTGTCTTTAAAAGTAATTGTTCTGCTGACTTTGGCCTTGAAAGTAATTTCTTTGAATGTGTGTCCTAGAAACTAATTGGACTGCAAAGTTTGGTGAAACGCCCCATTTATAAATTTATGAATTATGGATATAATAAATGGGTTTAACCAAATGTTTGAACATTAATTAAATTAAATTGAAATTTATATAGTTTTAAATTAATTGTTTATCCTTATCTTTCGATCTATTTCTTTCTTTCTGGTTGTTTCTATTCTCCTACCTCCTTCCTTTTCGGGGACGAAAAGCTTTGAGTGGGAGAAAGTGTAACGACCTGAAAATTTTAATGGTTTTAATGAGATAATTAATTGAAATTTTGTGAAATTTTGAAAAATAAAATTTAAAAATAAAAATTTATTATTTGGAATACGTCTATTTCAATATAGCAACCGGTAAATTTCCATCTGATAATATTGAAGTTTTTTTATTGTGAAATTTTATTTCAAATTTGAATCACTTAATAACAGTTGAATTTAAAAGTGTTCCGAAACCTAAATATGTCAACATGAGAAAATTTATTTAGAACCCTCTGAATAAGACTACGTAATTCGTTTCGTAAATTCCGGACGTTTCTAGCTATGTTTGGATTTTTCCATATAGAATAGCAATGTATATCAACGTCCGTATTGACTTTTGATAGGATGATCGTACCACTGATATTTGTATACCGTTTTGATCGTCTCATCGTGCTGATTTCTACGGTATATTTATTTCTGTGTTTTGAGGTCCTGTACTTGACGGAAACGATAAAAATGTGCGTTGTACCAGTATCAAAAATTGTGACCTTTTGTTTCCTTTGTCTTTTCAAACTTGAAACGTGCTGTCCAAACAACAAAATTAATTACTTTAAATTTTCAGCTGAATTAGAGGGGATCGTTGCCACACCTTTCAAAAGTGTAAACATATAAAGTTGAATGGCTCATTTTTCTTCTCCTAGCATTTATTATAACATTCAAACTTTATACGTTTTGTACTCATTAAGCTGAATGTCTCATTCTTTTATTCATCGACTATTGCTTTTCCCTTCGGTCCTTTTTTACTCTACTTTTATGAAAAGGTATCATATTATTCTCTCTCGCTTGCAATCATTCTCCCACTTTTCCATATTCTGCTCTTCATGTTCTTCCTATATGTTCTAAAAAAAGGAATACTTTGCTTCCTTCGCTCCTCTACCCATCAGCTTAACCGAGCTTACCCCTCATTTCTCTCCTTCACTTCCCTGACCTTGCCTCGGCCCTACTCTCCCTCTTCCCCAAAACCAAAACCCATCACAACCTCGTCCAGCCTGGGCTTTGCGTATTATATATATATAAACTGTAAGCATTTATCTTTCGAGATACTACATATATAGTGTTATTTATTCTCTTATTTTGTTAAAATATATATGTATAGATATATGGTTTCGCATACCACATGAATTTCTAAGATAAAGTATTGTCATTAATATTGATGTTTAACAAATATATATAATATTTTTACATTCGCTGTATATATATAAATCTGTCTTCATATAGATATGATAAACTTATATAATGAAGTCATCAGGTGGCGTGTATGTATAATAGAAGGCTGCCATGTCTACTTTTGCGAATAACTATAAATATATTTCCCAGTTTATATTAAGTTATGATATCTGTTGTTTTGTATATAAAAGTTTTCAAATATATTAATATATTAGGTTATAAAGCTATTCATATTGCAGTAAGTTGTTATAGTACTTTATATTATAGGCATTAAATGTGTTACATTTATATTTATCTTGTTTTATTTACAGTAATATGCCTATTTGTGCATATACATTTTATAACTATATTGAGCTTAAAGGTATGTTTAAGGTTTATATATATATATATATTAGTTTATATAAAAGATTATACTTGTATAATTTGTTGTTTGTATAAAATGGTATATAGTTGAATATCATCTGTTGCTAAGTTATAAACTATATTTTCTTTCTCTATGTTTATGTTATATTTGTAATCTGTACTTATTTTGAAGGGAGATAGATTTGGTAATCTCACTATACACATGTTGTTGTCTAACCGCGTAAGTATAAAATTTAGTTTGCATGTGTCTATATAAATCGGGGTCTGCATATGCGTGCATTTGAATGGTCTGCATTTTAATCTTATTATTGATTTTATATATACTTTGATTTAGAATATATGCGGCCTTAAAGAGTAACATATTTTATTCATAGTGTTTTGAATTAAATATTTATTTGAAATTTATAACACATATTTTGTGCTGATTATATCAAGATGATTCTGACTCGTTTCCATCGATCTCTATCTTTCAGCTTTGCCCGTCAAAATCCACTTTCATCTTACTTTGCTTTGAGATTTTTGTTTTGATTTGTCCGATTGTCTAGACGGTAAACCAATCCGTAGCTCAATTCTTTGTCAAATCTATCTAGCCTCGAAAGGTGAGCCATCACTCACGATTAACATTCTTAGATTTATTAAACTTGATTACAATTGGAACGACAATTGAAATATGCTGTTGTTAGTTATTTAAATTGTTATATATGCTATTATCTGTAACTGTTCACCTGTGGAATATGGCCACATATCCTGTTGTTTATATTATATTGTTATTGATAATATATGCCTGTTATTATTATTATCATATCTGTTATCACTCTGAAAATTCCCTATTAGTATAGAATTTACTATGAGTTGAAATGATACATACCCGAACGGACATTAGAATTGGAGAAAATCGTTAAGGGTTGAAATGATAAACCCAAGTGATTTTTATTTGAATTGAATTTGGGGTTAGGGGTTGAAATGATATCTATCCGCATATATTGCGGATTGAAATGATAAATATCCGTATCACTTGACCATAGGATATGAATTTTATATACCGACATCGTTGGTCTATATATAAATACTTTGAAAATGATTCTTATGGTTTTGAAAGGGAATATATATGGTTTTATCTAATATTGAAATATTTTATATAAATATATTTTTAATATAAAGTAGATTTAATAATAAGCCTAAATTAGTAAAGTTTGATTTAGTTAATATAATATGTTAAGTATTATATTCTTAAATCGGTTCTTCAATGATTTGTATAAGTAAGGAAGATAAGGTTAAATTGATTAAAATTGTAATTAGTTAAGAATTTTACTTAATTAAATTGATGTGAAACTATTGGATTTAGAATTTTTAGATATGATCTTATAACTTGATTTTGATTTAAGAAATTCAATGAATATTTTCCCTTAAAGAAATTGAAGGAAAATATAGTAAACTGTAATTTAAAGTTATTTAAACGATATTGAAATTATTAAGTGAATATTCCAAGACTAAATAATAATGAAGTTAAACCAAGGTTTATATTATGAAATTATTAATTCAGTTTTGAAAATGTTGAATGTTTAAAGCCTTGGAAAACATTGAAATTTAAATGGTTTATTTGTGGTTCAAATTTGTATTGGAAATCGATAAAATTTGAATTTGTTTAGTCAGAAACTGAATCAAATGGAAATTGATCAATTGAGATGGTATTAAATTGGAATGGGAAAGTCGAGTTGATTTTTGAATCGATCTGTGGAAATTACAAATACTTTACTTTATAAATTATTTAATATATATACTATTTTGGGAAATGGATATATTTGAAATGAAAATGATATTTTGGTTCTGAAGAATAAATTAATTTGAAATGACCAAGGTGTTATAGTGTATATTTTTGCATAGAAGATAGTTCCACGGACCCTTAGAGGATGGTTATCCCAAACATCTTCTAAATTAATTATATTTCATTAGATATTTCACTTGAATTGGTTTTATTGATATAAGAATGCTAATCCTAACTTGAATGTTTTGTGTTTTTCTTTACGCTCGGGTCAGACTGAGTAATTCAGCATTTGAGACTCACCTTTAGAGTTTGGAGCTTCGCTTTGGAAATCAAACTATCGACTCAGCTTTCATCTTTTCTAGTTGGTTTGTTTAGAGAGGTCATCTGTTTGTACTGGAGACTCCACTGTATCTGAGATATTCTGTTGCATTTTATTTTTAACTCTGATGTTTATATAGTAGCTTCATAAACTACTATTTATCTATTCCGCTGCATTATTGTTATATTACTCTGTGTCTGTGATTCTGTGATTGATTTATTTTCTGTATGTACTGTGTTTTGCCAAATTTAAATTAACAATTTGATATTTTGAGCAATTCAAGTCTGGCATGTGCGGATGCGAATGGTTGAAAATATCGGGTCGTTACAAGTTAATTAATAAATAATTAATTTTTTAAGGATTTATTATTATTTTAGTTAATTTTTTTAAAGATCAATTATTAACTAATTATTTGTTTATAAAAGGATTTAATTTTTAATTAATTGCTAATCAAGTTTAATTTAAGATTTAATTAAAACTTAATTATGATATAATTATTTTAAATAAAGGTTTAATTTATTATTTAAGTTTTAATTAAGGAATATTTAATTAATTTATTGAGGTTAATTAATATTTAACTATTAACTAAAGGTTTAAATCATCATTTAATAATTAATCAAAGATTATTTCGGGGTTAATTATTGATTTAAGAGTTAGTAATGGTTTAATTATTAATTAAACGTTTAATTATTTTTAAATAAAAAGTTTAAATGTTATTTAATTATTAAATAAAGTTTTAGAAATTAGACCACCTAATTTTTAAGAGATCAATTTTGTTTCTCAAGAAACAACTTTCTTTTAAAGGAAGATTTTAAATCCAAGGGATTTCTTTATCGATTACCCTTAAGTAACTCCAGTTGAATATGAAACTCAATGGCATCTGTTTAAATTAACTTATATTTGACATCTGTTTGGTAGAATAAATCACCATTCTGCCATTGTTCACCAAGCATTTTACATTGACTTTTATTAGGCAAAATAAAAACTTATTCTACTATTACATTAACTTAGACATGATTTTAACAGAACAAATCCCTATCTGCTATTTTAGTAACTTCGACATTTACTTATATGATTGATTTTTATTGACCAATTCCCTTGTAAATATCTAATTTTTATGTAAATATCCATGTTATAATTTGAAAAATAAACTTTGTTTAATGAGAACTATTATGCTCACTAAGATTCTTTCTGATTTTTAAGGCCAATCATACTTCTAATAATGGTTTCAAGTTTAGTAATGATTTTAGTAATAGTGTTTTAAATAATCGTTTGGTTTATCAAATGGACTTTATTAAATAAGATTAGTAAAGGAGTTTTATTTTAAATAAGGAATATTTATAAGAAAGTTTTATAAATGATTTTGGATATTTATAAAGGAAGTTTTATAAATAATTTTAGAGATTTATAAGGAGATATATAAATGGTTTTGATATTTATAAAAGAGTTTTGTAAATTTAACTTGGTGGTTTATAAAGAGCTTTGTAAATGGGTTAGGAATTCAAGTAAAGAAGATTCACAAATAAAAGAGATTTATTAAGAGGATAGAAGGAAATTTATAAAAGGATTTTAGATTTGATTTCCTTTTATTGACCTTCTTAATTTTGGTGGTATGGACGTTCGTTTCACATTAAACACCAAAGGAATATTGCTTGATGTTATCCTTATCTATAAATTAAAAAAATTGATCCTTTGATATGATGTGGAAATGAGAAATATTTCCCAAATGCTTTGTAATATATTTATGTCAATGAGATAAGTATATGAATATTTTTGATAAATACTTTTGAAAAGAGTTTTAATAAATGAAAGATTTTGTTTGAGGCTTAGTGGTTGCTATGGGTAAGTAAATCTCTGAAATGTTGCTTATTTGTTTCTTTGATAGTTAAATAACCGACTATCAAATCTGGACCAAAATATAACTCTAGAAATATCTAGGAGAAAGACGTGAGTTATATGGCATAGTCATCTTCGATGATGTTGTGCTGTGCATATTCTCTAAGACAAATGATAGGAAGATCCATCCACTTAAACGGTTAGGGGGAATCTCTACTCCTATGTATTGTCTGAATATTTTCAAAAGAACTTGGAATGAGTTTTCCAGAACTATCGAAAGTTGTTTTTAAGAGACCGGGATTGGATAAGTATAAATTATTCGAAAACCACTTGAATCCAAGCATTTCGAACCGATGATATTTGAAGATGATTGAACACAGGGTTTCCGAAGTACAAGGGCTATTTGCTACTAATCCTAAGGGTGATTCCAAAATGGATATCGTAGAGGTAGTGCCTTCGGTTTCGTTCAAACCCAGAACAAACTTATATGGATGAATGCTGGCATTGCATTTCTTCCTAGAGGGCAGTGTTAGTATTCAAAGTTGGTTTGCTATAAAAAGGCAATTGTAACCTCAAGCCTCACAAATGGGAATGACTAAAATCAGGGAATATGCTCGCAGGCTATGTGGTTCACCACCATTAGAGTATGGTTATCGCCCAAGCTAGATTAATATTTTAGATCATGTATCTTGGAGCCATTTAGGTTGTTGATTGCAACCAAGGTGATGACATATTCAGTGCTATCTAGTAAGGGCAGGGCCTAGGGAGTCTATGTGAGGCTCTCGGTGTGTTTTATCTAAAGATGCACTATGATAGGTGGTATCCTAGTGCCTTGTCACTGATGTAATCCATTTTCCAATATGTGCCTTTATAAACTTAGTTGTATACCTATTATTGTAACGATCCGCCTTTTCGGACGTTTTAAGCAGATGCGTATGTCAAACTCAAATTTATTCAAAAGGGCAAATTGTTATTGGGGTAAATAAGAAAAAGAGAAAGAAATTAAAAAAATACAGAATCTCGCAGCGAAATGACAAAATATAATAATCAAATAACAGTTCATGAAGCTATTTTACAAATACGTTTGACTATTCTTTTACAAGACAAAATCAAAGTTACACAAACAGGAAGAATAAATAATAAATGCAGCGGACCAACATGATGCAGCAGAATATAATAAATAGTACTAGTACTAATCTTCCTCTTCGTCCTCCAGAAATAAGGTCTTCAACCTTGAAATTCTCAGGCTGACCCGAGCGAATTAAAAAGACAAAACACTCGAGTCAGAACTAAAAGATCTTATGTAAGTTAAATCAACTGTAAATATGAGTGCGACGACATCAGAGATGTTTACGGGGGTTGACATCTCCTATCCAGTGTCTAACATGAGTGTTGTAACTTAAGAGATGTTCGGGATTCACATCTCCTAAGGATCCGTTAAACTATCTACTATGTAGTACAATACGCTATCATAATATGTCTACAGTAAAGTAAAAGAATTAAAATAGCGTAGAAGGCACGCTAGGGCATGTGAACACGACACTTGAGGCAATGCCAGGGTAGATATACCAATTGTGTATCCGGACTGGTGGTAGCACATAACAGCTACTACCGCCCACTTTGGAGTATACTACCATAATTAAAATGGAGGGATGGCCACAAAATCATCACAAAGTCATAATATGGTACCGAAAAAATGTATCCAATCGGAGGTGCGGCCTCACTTGGCCCGGTGTGGCTCCTGTTTTAGTCACATCTAAGCTGACTCATGGGAGTCAGGATCACGTTATACCTTATATAGAAATCGCTCGCCAAACCATCCTACTTCATTTCTGAAATCTCCAACACATACACAGTTGTTAAAGTGGTTTCCGGTATTGGCAGAGAGTACGAAAATATCCGATCCCGGTCTCTTTAACAACCAAACGCTTATTTCACAACGGATGGTTCCTTTACATTTCAAAAAGTCAATTCACAAATTTATATCAAAATATCATATTCGATTTTCAAATCATATCTCTTGCGAAATCATATTCACTTTCAAAATCATATTTACTCAATTATGTCATTTCACAAAAATGTATCCGTTCCAAATTCCACTCAAGTTGTATCACCATCAAGAATTTAAATATAAATACTTCTACTTTTCACAGTTTGCAATTTTGAAATATAGTTTATATACTCATAATTAGTATAATAGACAATAGTTTAAAACAATTTAAATAAATTAAAATCATTTAAATAGTAAGGTAGTTTAAATAGATTTAACTTTGATTTAACTACATTTAAAATTGGTTTAATAGATTAAATATAGATTTAATTAGATTTTAAATGTTTAAATAGATTAATGATAGATTAAATAAAGTTAAAATATATAAAGTAGATTTTTAAACAGATTAAATAAATTTAAAATAGATTAAATAGATTTAGATTATACTAAATGGATTTAAAAAAGATCAAATAAATTTAATTTTTAAAAATAGGTAAATAGATTAAATTGTATTAAATAGGTTATAATAGATTAAAATAAATTAAAATGGTTTGAATTGATTAAAAATAGTTAATTTAATTAAAATAATTTAAGTTAGTTTAAAAATAGATTTCGATGTAATATCCCAACATTTCAATTACTCAATTTCGGTAATTCATTTGTGTATGACACTTCAACTTTGAAAGTAAAATAAAATAAATTCCAGTTCATTAATTAATTCCAATTTCAACATTTAACATTTGGATTATCAAAATTAATTCAGTTTATACAAACCAATTTTCCATTTTAAAATATCAGTTAACTGAACTAAAAAATATTAAAGATTCAAAAATCATTTAATTTAGCCAATTCGTTGTCCATTATAATTTACTACCCTAGGGTCACGTGATACAGATATTTATCATTTCGGTCCACAATTTAAAATTTTACGGTTATGTATCATTTCAAACCATAATCTCGAAATAAATTAGAATCCATAAAACCCTCGAGTCTATCATTTCAACCCATAACGATTTTCCCTAATCTATAGATCGTTCGGGTATGTGTCATTTCAACCCATAGGGAACTTGCAGTTATAACAATATAAAGTACAACAACTAGTCATCCAACATCAGTAATCAAACTTTCATCAAATCATCATCCAGATCAATCAATAAACACCAATATATAACTGATGATAAATAACAAGTATTAAATTGACAATTTATGTTCAATATTAAATTTAACGATAATTAAATGAAATAAAGATCAATTTTACTAGAATAACAATTTAAAAATACCAAACATCAATTAATTGATTTCAAAACACATCATCAATTTTATTTAACTAACATAAGATAGTTTAATAATTGTGAGTGGGTCAAAACACTCACCTTTGATTTTAAATCAAATTAAAATCCACTTTAAGCCTATAATACAAACAGTCTCAGAATTCGTCCAAACCAGCGCCCAAATGTCCGTAATTTCGATACGATCCCAAGAAACAAACCGCGCATAAAACAGACCGTGTATGTAAAAGTTATGCATATTAGAACGAGTTGAAATTGAAATTTAAATAAAATAATTAAAAAAAGAAAGCACCTCTTATAAGCAGCCACGTATCCTCTACATCACGCGTTCGTCCCTGAAACCCTAGCCTTTATCGCGCTCGAAGACGTCACATGTAATAACCCGGATTTTTATAACACCTGTAATTTATAGACTAGTTAATGGAAATACTGATTTATAAGTTAAATAAATAATTCGGGTAACGAAAGTATATATCTGAATAAGTATCGGTTTGATAATCTTTCTAGTGTAACTAATTAAATTGGCAAAATTGATGTTTTCAAACAAATAATAATGATTTATATATATATATATATATATATATATATATATAAATAGATTTTCTTTAGGAATAGAACTATTATTTTAAATTAAATAAGTAGTTATATATGTATAACTTGATTTCTAAATCGAATTTTAGAATTTGATTTGGCTTTGAATTTAAAGTTTTGAAGTTCAAAGCATATATTTTAAATTGTTTTAGTTTTTTTAGAAAAAATATATGTGTATAAACTTTTATTTATAAATATAATTGGTTTTTGTTTCTTTTAAAATTATCTACACATATATATTTATACTTGTTAACTAATTCATTAAACTTGATCTTGTAACAAATCTTTCATTAACATTTAAATTTTAACTAAATAACTAATTAACCTTAAAAGAGACATGTGTTAGATTGATAAGCATACTTGTATGACAAATGTGAGTATATAGGACAAGTGTCAAAATTAAATTCAGTGTTTCTTCTATTTTTTTTTAAAAAAAACATTTCAGCCTATATGTTTACAGATTTCTTTCCTTCAGTTTTTTTTCTCTTTTCTTTTTCAAAGGCTAAGTTCAAATCTTCTTCAAAGCACAAAATTTGCTCAAAAACAAATTCCTGTAAATTCCCCTCAAAAATACAAATCTGAAATCTGTTTTCTCTAAATAAACTGTACTCAAATCTCCTTTCAAAACCAGAAATCAATCGCCTGTAGCCTCTTCAAATCATTACCTAAAATTCTTTGCAAATCAAGATAAGCCTGAAACGAGAATTAGTTTAAAACCTGTAGAAGCAAAAAAAAAGGATAGAAAAAGGAAAAAAAGAAGCTAGAGAATTTTCTACTATCAAGAACCTGGAAACAACAAAGTTTCAAAAGTCTTGATCATCATGATTCCAGTTTTAAAACAATCCGGTACCAAGCAACATAAGCTTTCAGGAAACAAGCTATGTTCTTAAAAATGGTGAGTAAACTCTTAGACCCTGAATATCTTGTTTTAGCATGGAATAAATCATTGACGTCTGCTATGAATTTTGTTGTGCATGTTGATAAAATTTATTTTTGTATACATATAAGTGTAGTATCTGGGTTCATAATTTGGTACAAGCAACAGTATTCCTCTGTTTCAACATTACAGGTTTTAAACCTGTTTTAAGAATTCAAAACATTTAACTAGATGGTTTCTAGATCTTAACTCTGAATAAATTATGTTGTATGGGTAATAATTTCCTTTAAAATTTATTATTAAGTGAAATTTAAAAAGTAAACAATCTTCTGTTTTAATTTGTGCTTGTGATTATAAATTGTAGTTATGTTAGCATGGATAGATTAAGTGTTTGTGTGTGTATATTGATAAGTTGTAATCACTGCATGCCAGTATAAATGAAAATATAAGTCCCTGTTTGAATAACAGACGCATACTCATTCAAACAATTCAATTCCTCCCCTATGCTCAATTCGAGGTTATGATCCTCTGAGTTCAATTGTTAGTAATAGCAAGAATTGATTTTTAAGAACATTTTTAAGCTTAATTAATAAATAAGTTTAGGGAAATCAATAAAGTCATTGTGGAAATCTTTTCCCATCATAAAATCAAATGTCAAGATTTCAAGTTTTGATATGATATCTGGATTCAAACTATGAATTGATGAATTTTTGTGATAGAATTTAGATTTTTAAGTGGATTTTTGGCAAGATATTTGGAAATGGTCAACCTCCAGTTTTGAGGCTTCTACTGGCGAAGTAGTCATCGAATAGGGTTGGTCGTAGGTCAAGCAGTAGTTGCATAGTATAGGAGTTTGGGAAAAATCAGTGGTGATTTTTCAAATCATCGGGGTAATCGGGGGAGGAGGATTTAGGGTTTTGTTCGAGTTTTAGGGCGGTGATGGATTCTTGACTAATGCGGCCTCGTTACTGTATCGAGTTGAATCAAAGCTGTGGGAAAGGAGGTAGGAGGGAATGGCAAGTGACTGGACGGAGTTGAGGATTCTCCGTTGGTCAGAGTGAAGGTACGATGTGGATTTTGGTGATTGTTTTTGTTTCAGGTTGTGGCCGATGGTTCGAATTTGATTTTCAAGGAGGTTTGAATTTATGGGTGGCTGATAGGTTAGAGGGAAGCGTAGCTGACCGGTTGATGGTCGAAGTGATGATCGGCGGTGAATGAGCTGGTGTGCACGGTGCACAGGTCTCTTTGATGACAGGATGCTTTCGTGATGAGGATTGTAGTGGCTCGAAGTCAACTCAAAAGATTTTGGGCATTGGCTCGTGTAGGAACTCGGGGTGGGTTTGTTTGTTAGGTCTGTTTTTGAATGGAAACAAAATAAAAAAACAGAGGGAAGAGGAAAGACTCGGGTTTTAACACGAAGGAGTCTGGGTTTCCAATCAAGCAGATTTGGTCCTTGGTCGGGTTAAAGTATGGTACCGGTTTTGGTTTTGAAACCTGTAGATTTTGTTTAAAATTTTAAAATAAAATTTAAAACCCAGTATTTAAATGGAAGTAAAGTTTTAAACTTAGTTTTCAACCTGAATTTAAATTTAAACCCAAGTTTAAAAATAGATTCAAGTTGAATTTGAATCTAGTTGGAAAAAAAGAGTTTTTAAATTCAAATTGACTTAGTATTATTAAAGTGTTTAAGAAGTTAAAGTGTAATTAAAGAAATTGAATTTGAATGGGGTTGAAATGTAGTAGAGGATTTAAACAGAGGTAAATCAGAATTTTAAATTTAAATTCAAATTTGATTTGAATCTTAAGTTTTGGAAATAAAGTTTATAAATTTAAAAATTGTAAATAAGTTGAAAGGTTAAAGTATACATTAATAATCTGAGATTAAAAAGGAAATTAGTTTAAAATCTTTAAATTTCTTTTAGTAGTATTCTTTAACATATGAATTTCAAGTTTTATATTAGTTAAAGATAATTTAGTTTCATTTTAAAGTCTGAACTTAAAATGAAAATTGAAATTGAATTTTAAATAATTAATTAATGATAATCAGTTGTGAAATTTATTACTTAATGGAAGTAATTAGGAAATTAATTACTTGATGTAATTAATGGAGTTTAATGTGATTGGTTTAAATTAATTAAGTTTAATTAATTTTAATCACTTGTTGGTTGGCAATAATTACTTAATGTAATTAATGAAGTATAATTACTCAGTGTAGTAATTAATGATAATTACTGGATGTAATTAGTGGATAATCATGGAATGGTGGAAGTAATTTAGATTAAATTACTTTGTCTAAATTAATCAAGGGCTTAATTAAAGAAATTAATTAAGGAGTAATTAATTTAATAAGTAATTAAGGGTAGTTAATTACTGAATGCGATTAATCAAGGGTGATTAATAATATGGTTTAATTAAGATTAATTACTTAATGTAATTAAAGATTAATTAGTCAAGGATGATTAATTGAGATTGATGAATTAAGAGATGATTAGTCAATTGGGATTGTGATTAAGTAATGTTAAATAAGCAGGATTAAGGATGATTGATTTTAAAAAGTGATGATGTGGTTATCCATTGATGATAAATTTGCAGTGTAAGAAGTAACATCCTATTTAAAGTTAAATTGTATTTCACTTGAATAACTTGGCTAAGATGATATTGTATTTGAAGAGACCGGAGTAGGGTACTAGTACATACCCAAATCCACTTTGATTCTTTAGAAACTTGATATGTGAAATCAGTAGACTGGAATGGAATGAATTAGGAGATCTGGACGCTTTTTAATCTAAGTTTGGCACTTAGAAATTAATGTGTGAAATAAGTGATGTCTGTAACAACTTGTGTAGTCATAAATTGATATAAGTTACCCCAGGTTATATATAAGCTATATGATTTTGTAATTCATGCTTGATGGGTTTACTCACGCTGGTTTCCATCCTGACCCGGGCGTTATTTTGATGTAATGCTCGGGTCAGATCGAGTATTACAGGTTTTCAGGTTAGGACGTTCTAAAGCTCAGGAGGCGAGCTGGAGAGCAGGAACGTATGTAGAGTTTCCACTGTGTTATATTATAGTATCTGAAACAGAATATTTATCTGTCCTGCGGTTGTAAATATGTTGTAACTCTGATATATTGAAGTGTAATTTGACAAGTATAGTTTTCCTTTGTATAACTATTATTTATGTGATATTATATTTTGATCCGCTGCGAATGTGAGGTTTCTGATCTGTGTTCTGGTGTTTCTTCTATTTCTTCTTCTTTCCATAACTATCTGGAATTTTCGGGATCGAAATTTCTGGGTCGTTACATTTGGTATCAGAGCAGAAGGTTAAGGGAGAACCTTGGCTCTGTTGGGATTACTCATTAAGGATAGGGTAAGTGGTACATAGGATGAGTTGAATATATAAATATGAGAGAGCGTACTTGTTATTTTCTCATATAAAGGTTTTTAAATGATTTCAAAAGTAAATGAATCTTATATAAGAAATAGATTATCTATTATATTGAGAAAATTGGTTGTAGCATTAATTAAACTAAAAGTAATAGTAAGAATTAAGAAGTAATAGAAATACAACCAAACTGGAATTAAATTTGGGAAAGGTTTCAGGATAAGGGTAATCGATTAATTTATGAATTAATTAAACTTTATTTAATGAGATTAATTTATGGATAATAATTTGGAAATGATAAATAAAGAAGGAGATACTTAATGAAGTAACTAGAGGTAAGTAATTTAAGGGATAATTACTTAATGAAGGTAATTAAGAAATATATTAGTTACCAAATGTGATTAATTAGAATTAATTAATGACGTAATTAATTTAAAGAAATAATATATAATATTATTTAAGGCAATTGAATGAAATGGTCCTATTTCAAACAAGAGTTGTTTGAAAATTTAAAAGAAATTTGTTTTGGAAACCAAAGGTGGTTTGAAATAAACTCTAAATGTCGAGTTTTAAATTTGAAATAAGATGTGTAACCCAAAGTGATAAGTTTTTGAACTTAATAACTGGGAAGATTATTTATGTGAAGTTTAAAATTTGAAATGGAAGATTCAAATTGGGTTTGAGATCCGAAAATTGGAAATGGGTGTTTTGAAATAGTTGGATGATATTATCCTATTATTATTACAAATCTTTGAAATTGCAAATTGATTTGTTTAAATAAATGAGGAAATGGATTGTGGTAATATATCCATTGTAGAGGTAAATAAATTTAACTTAAATTTAAAATTAAGGATATGGAATTCCTTTAAATTTAAGATTTGATTGTTAAGAAATAAATTTGTAAATTAAAATTGTTCGAAACTCTTACTTGAACCTTGTAATGAGTTAAATAAGGATAATTTAAAATGAAAATTTGAAATTTTGGATTCAGAATTGAATTATTTAAGAATTTTTTTTAAAGGATTGATTTAAAAGAATTAAATCAACATTCGAAGTATTAACTCGAATTTATATAATTCGAGATGGTTTAAATTTGGAATTTGAAATGAAATTGATTTGGCTAATAACCAATAAAGATAAATACGTAAGGTGTACGTATGTTATTCTATTCGCATAGTGATTTGATCCAGATTCGAGCACAGAATTTCGAGATAGTTATATCGATCCGAGTGGGATTTTTTACTCGATTTTCGATGGCGAACCTGGATATGGATTGTTGATTGGTTCTGAATGTTCTCTATCATAGTTATGACTATGCAAGGAGAATGACGGTTTCTGATCAAGAAACCAGATCTGTGTCCGCACTAGGAAGTCGGGTGGACGATACTAGTTCGGAAACGAAATTGTACGATCGAGTGAGCGATCAGATTGGTATAGCGTACGAATGATATGTGTACATCGTACGGATTTTGACGAAAATGATATTGAAAAGAGTAATCAAATTTGAATATCTGATTTTGAGTAAACAAAGTAAATATCTTTGTTTTATAAGATAAAACTCCCCTTGATGAATCTATTGCCAGAAGAAAAGGATTTTGAAAGTGTTTGAAGTATAAAAAGGATTTTATACAAGTTTATAATGATCCAAAGATTTTTATCAAGGATTTTATATATATCTCTATATATAAAGGATCATATGAGGATTTTGGAAAAAGGTTTTGGGAACCTTTAGATTTGGAAAGGCTTTTGATTTTTGGGTAAAATCAATATTGAATTTGGAAAGCCTAGTTTGAGAATTATCGATTTTGGGATAATCGATTTTGTGTAAAGGAGCTTTGTATGAGATCATACTAGGTGTATGATTTGAAGATACTATATGTATAGTATAAAATGTTTTGAAAATGGATCTGAGGAACGCTCCCTTGGAATGAACTTCTCAGGAGTACCATTGGGTGGTGCTACCTTGATCCCCAAGGGGGGTTCTAAAGTTGATCATGTGAGGAGTCCGGACAAAACTAGTTCCTGGGGATTATGAGTAGAGTATACCATAGCAAAAGTCGTGTGTGTTGCTGAGAGCCAACAGTCTGCGTTTGATTTTATATCGGTAGACTGCGACCTATGGTATAACATAGCGAAAGTCGTGTGTGCCGCTGAGAGCCAACAGTCTGTGTTTGATTTTATATCGGCAGACTGCGACCTATGTAGGAGTGGAGAGGTTTCATTTCAATAGCGAAAATCAGAGGGCCACTGAGAGCCTGCAGTTACATGGACTTTTGCCGTGACGGCAACGTAACCCTGGGTGTAACTGTGATCTGTTGTGTGGGACCCATGGCGTAATCGAGAGGCCGCTGAGAGCCTGCAGTTACATGGACTTTTGCTGCGACGGCAACGTAACCCTGGATGTAACTGTGACCATGGATGGGGGTGATGATTTCCAGAGCATTCTCACTAAAGATATATCCTCTATTTTCAAAAAACTGTTTTCTATATTTTCAATAAAAAATTATTTTTTTCAAAGTATTTTCACTGGATGTTGAAACGAGTCTGCTAATACTTATAGATTTTCAGTCTTACGCCTGATCAAAGTATGACCGAATTTCTGTGAGAACAAGGATGGACTGGTTAAAACATCGAGTTATAAAAACTATTTTTATAAAAACTATTTTATAATATTTTGTATATTTTAAAAGCCTTTCAAAGAATAAATTTTTAAAAATAATCATTATAATAAACACTAGCTTCATTTCTTTTCGAGGACGAAAAGATTCAAAGGGGGAAGGAATGTAATAACCCGGATTTTTATAACACCTGTAATTTATAGATTAGTTAATGGAAATACTGATTTATAAGTTAAATAAATAATTCGGGTAATGAAAGTATATATCTGAATAAGTATCGGTTTGATAATCTTTCTAGTATAACTAATTAAATTGGCAAAATTGATGTTTTCAAACAAATAATAATGATTTTTATATATATATAGATATAAATAGATTTTTTTAGGAATAGAACTGTTATTTTAAATTGAGTAAGTAGTTATATATGTATAACTTGATTTCTAAATCGAATTTTAGAATTTGATTTGGCTTTGAATTTAAAGTTTTGAAGTTCAAAGCATATATTTTAAATTGTTTTAGTTTTTTTTTAAAAAATTATATGTGTATAAACTTTTATTTATAAATATAATTGGTTTTTGTTTCTTTTAAAATTATCTACACATATATATTTATACTAGTTAACTAATTCATTAAACTTGATCTTGTAATAAATCTTTCATTAACATTTAAATTTTAACTAAATAACTAATTAACCTTAAAAGAGACATGTGTTAGATTGATAAGCATACTTGTATGACAAATGTGAGTATATAGGACAAGTGTCAAAATTAAATTTAGTGTTTCTTCTATTATTTTTAAAAAAAAAAAACATTTCAGCCTATATGTTTACAGATTTCTTTCCTTCAGTTTTTTTTCTCTTTTCTTTTTCAAAGGCTAAGTTCAAATCTTCTTCAAAGCACAAAATTTGCTCAAAAACAAATTCCTATGAATTCCCCTCAAAAATACAAATCTGAAATCTGTTTTCTCTAAATAAACTGTACTCAAATCTCCTTTCAAAACCAGAAATCAATCGCCTGTAGCCTCTTCAAATCATTACCTAAAATTCTTTGCAAATCAAGATAAGCCTGAAACGAGAATTAGTTTAAAACCTGTAGAAGCAAAAAAAAAGGATAGAAAAAGGAAAAAAAGAAGCTAGAGAATTTTCTACTATCAAGAACCTGGAAACAACAAAGTTTCAAAAGTCTTGATCATCATGATTCCAGTTTTAAAACAATTCGGTACCAAGCAACATAAGCTTTCAGGAAACAAGCTCTGTTCTTCAAAATGGTGAGTAAACTCTTAGACCCTGAATATCTTGTTTTAGCATGGAATAAATCATTGAAGTCTGCTATGAATTTTGTTGTGCATGTTGATAAAATTTATTTTTGTATACATATGAGTGTAGTATCTGGGTTCATAATTTTGTACAAGCAACAGTATTCCTCTGTTTCAACATTACAGGTTTTAAACCTGTTTTAAGAATTCAAAACATTTAACTAGATGATTTCTAGATCTTAACTCTGAATAAATTATGTTGTATGGGTAATAATTTCCTTTAAAATTTATTATTAAGTGAAATTTAAAAAGTAAACAATCTTCTGTTTTAATTTGTGCTTGTGATTATAAATTGTAGTTATGTTAGCATGGATAGATTAAGTGTTTGTGTGTATATATTGATAAGTTGTAATCACTGCATGCCAGTATAAATGAAAATATAAGTCCCTGTTTGAATAACAGACGCATACTCATTCAAACAATTCAATTCCTCCCCTATGCTCAATTCGAGGTTATGATCGTCTGAGTTGAATTGTTAGTAATAGCAAGAATTGATTTTTAAGAACATTTTTAAGCTTAATTAATAAATAAGTTTATGGAAATCAATAAAGTCACCGTGGAAATCTTTTCCCATCATAAAATCAAATGTCAAGATTTCAAGTTTTGATATGATATCTGGATTCAAACTATGAATTGATGTGTTTTTGTGATAGAATTTAGATTTTTAAGTGAATTTTTGGCAAGATATTTGGAAATGGTCAACCTCTAATACTGAGGCTTCTACTGGCGAAGTAGTCATCGAATAGGGTTGGCCGTTGGTCAAGCGGTAGTTTCATAGTAGGAGTTTGGGAAAAATCAGTGGTGATTTTTCAAATCATCGGGGTAATCTGTAGAGGAGGATTTAGGGTTTAGTTCGAGTTTTAGGGCGATGTTGGATTCTTGACCAATGCAGCCTCATTACTGTATCGAGTTGAATCAAAGCTGTGGGAAAGGAGGTAGGAGGGCATGGCAAGTGACTGGACGGAGTTGAGGATTCTCCGACGGTCAGAGGTGAAAGTACGGCGTGGATTTTGGTGATTGTTTTTGTTTCAGGTTGTGGCCGATAGTTCGAATTTGATTTTTAAGGAGGTTTGAATTTCTGGGTGGATGATAGGTTAGAGGGAAGCGTAGCTGACCGGTTCATGGTCGAAGTGATGATCGGCGGTGAATGAGTTGGTGTGCACGGTGCACAGGTCTCTTTGATGACAGGATGCTTTCGTGATGAGGATTGTAGTGGCTCGAAGTCAACTCGAAAGATTTTGGGCATTGGCTCGTGTAGGAACCCGGGGTGGGTTTGTTTGTTAGGTCTGTTTTTGAATGGAAACAAAATATAAAAAAACAAAGAGAAGAGGAAAGACTCGGGTTTTAACACGAAGGAGTCTGGGTTTCCACTCGAAGCAGATTTGGTCCTTGCTCGGGTTAAAGTATGGTACAGGTTTTGGTTCTGAAACATGTAGATTTTGTTTAAAATTTTAAAATACAATTTAAAACCCAGTATTTAAATGGAAGTAAAGTTTTAAACTTAGTTTTCAACCTGAATTTAAATTTTAACCCAAGTTTAAAAATAGATTCAAGTTGAATTTGAATCTAGTTGGAAAAAAATGAGTTTTTAAATTCAAATTGACTTAGTATTATTAAAGTGTTTAAGAAGTTAAAGTGTAATTAAAGAAATTGAATTTAAATGGGGTTGAAATGTAGTAGAGGATTTAAACAGAGGTATTTGATTTGAATCTTAAGTTTTGGAAATAAAGTTTATAAATTTAAAAATTGTAAATAAGTTGAAAGGTTAAAGTATACACTAATAATCTGAGATTAAAAAGTAAATTAGTTTAAAATCTTTAAATTTCTTTTAGGAGTATTCTTTAACATATGAATTTCAAGTTTTATATTAGTTAAAGATAATTTAGTTTCATTTTAAAGTTTGAACTTAAAATGAAAATTGAAATTGAATTTTAAATAATTAATTAATGATAATCAGTTGTGAAATTTATTACTTAATGGAAGTAATTAGGAAATTAATTACTATTGTAATTAATGGAGTTTAATGTGATTGGTTTAAATTAATTAAGTTTAATTAATTTTAATCACTTGTTGGTTGGCAATAATTACTTAATGTAATTAATGAAGTATAATTACTCAGTGTAGTAATTAATGATAATTACTGGATGTAATTAGTGGATAATCATGGAATGGTGGAAGTAATTTAGATTAAATTACTTTGTATAAATTAATCAAGGGCTTAATTAAAGAAATTAGTTAAGGAGTAATTAATTTAATAAGTAATTAAGGGTAGTTAATTACTGAATGCGATTAATCAAGGGTGATTAACAATATGGTTTAATTAAGATTAATTACTTAATGTAATTAAAGATTAATTAGTCAAGGATGATTAATTGAGATTGATGAATTAAGAGATGATTAATAAATTGGGATTGTGATTGAGTAATGTTAAATAAGCAGGATTAAGGATGATTGATTTTAAAAAGTGATGATGTGGTTATCCATCGATGATAATTTTGCAGTGTAAGAAGTAACATCCTATTTAAAGTTAAATTGTATTTCACTTGAATAACTTAGCTAAGATGATATTTTATTTGAAGAGACCGGAGTAGGGTATTAGTAAATACCCAAATCCACTTCGATTCTTTAGAAACTTGATATGTGAAATAAATAGACTAGAATGGAATGAATTAGGAGAACTGGACCCTTTTTAATCTAAGTTTAGCACTTAGAAATTAATGTGTGAAATAAGTGATGTCTGTAACAACTTGTGAAGTTATAAATTGATATAAGTTACCCCGGGTTATATATAAGCTATATGATTTTGTAATTCATGCTTGATGGGTTTACTCACGCTGCTTTCCATCCTGACCCGGGTGTTACTTTGATGTAATGCTCGGGTCAGACCGAGTATTACAGATTTTCAGGTTAGGACGTTCTGAAGCTCAGGAGGCGAGCTGGAGAGAGGAACGTATGGAGAGTTTCCACTGTGTTATATTATAGCATCTGAAACAGATTATTTATCTGTCCTGTGGTTGTAAATATGTTGTAACTCTGATACATTGAAGTGTAATTTGACAAGTACAGTTTTCCTTTGTATAACTGTTATTTATGTGATATTATATTTTGATCCGCTGCGAATGTGAGGTTTCTGATCTGTGTTCTGGGGTTTCTTTTATTTCTTCTTCTTTCCATAACTATCTGGAATTTTCAGGATCGAAATTTCTGGGTCGTTACATCACAGCTGCCATGAACTTCACCTAACATCGTCCCAAACATGCGTCGCCGTCCAGATCAAACCGCGGCACCACGTGCCCCATCGCCGACCAAGCATCCAGACCGCTCGTGGCCCTCTACATCGCCGCCAATGGTGGCTCGCAGCCACTCCGTTCCACCACCATTCGTGGCGATTTCCTCCACCTTTGACGTAAAGTAACCGTATGAATGTGACGACCCGAAATTTTCGAGCATTTAAAATCGAAATATTTAATTGATTTTAAATATTCGATAGAGTAATTTTAACTTGAATTACGAATATCACAATTTAATTGATAATTGAATTATTAAATTAAATAAGTAAAGTTGGGTAGATTGTTGAATCTAGAATTTTAAGCCTCTAAAAAGTAATTTGAAGGCTTGTAAAATTTACATTGATAATACAGAGAATTATAGAGGTTGTAAAATTGAAATTAGCAGTGGTTTGTTCGGTTTTGAAATTTTATATTGCTTAAATTGAATAAAAAAATAGCCTTCTGAGGCACAGTCTCGGAATTCGACGAAACCAGTACCATTGGATCCATAATATTAAATTATTATCGGATTTCAAATTTCGTATTGATCGAAGTTAGTGTGTGAGCATACGATATATAAATGCGCTGAAAATTTAATTGATAATAATCGATTCGAATATGAAAGAGTTGATTTTCAATGTTAAAATTGATTCAGAATTTAAATATAGAGATTTATTGAATAATTTCACATCAGAATTTTTAAAGCTTTCATTTCGGGGTCACTGTAGTAAATTGTCTCAGGCACGCTAATGTTTTCAACGCACAGAATTAAATTATGATTTTTCTTTTGTCTTCTGAAGCACGACACCCTTAGCTTTAATTAACATACCGTCCCCTTTTCCTTTGCTAAACAAAACAAGATTCAAAATCGGAAAAATGGTCGCAGCCTTCTGTTTAAATGAAATCGAAAACCCTTACTTCCTGTCCGAAATCGAAGTCGCAAAAAAAAGGGAGAGTGATTGAATTCAGTCGCATACATTTAAATGGAGGGGGGACTCGATCGTAAATCGAAGGGAACGCGAGCTCGAGTTGGTGTCGTGAAGGGGGAAAACTCACGCGTAGGGGGTTGTTCGAGTCTTAGGGAGCGGAGTCTCTGATGCGTTCGATCTGGGAGGCGAGGTGGCGGCTCGAGGGCAAGGTGATGTCATTAGGGTGTTCACGTGGTCGCAATGACTGAGAGGGAGGTCGCGAAGTGGATTGGGAGCTAGCGCGCACGCGAGTAGGTTCGTGAAGCAGCGTTGTCTCTGGTAGTTCATGGTATAGGCTAGCAGCGAGGTATCTTCTTTTTTTTTATATAGTTTAACTAAATGTTGTATATACAGGTTAGAAATAGGAAACTAGAAATTTAACAGTAAAGTTTTATAAAAAAAAAAGAAATAAAATAAAAATATTTTAAAACAGCAAGTTACTTTATTTACTAACTGAAACAGTTTATTTTAATAATGGATTTGGTAAAAAAAACAAATGGTTTAACTAACCTATTACAATCAGTTACTAAAAGATCTGAAAAAGGGGAAATTAGTTTAAAATTAAGTCATTAGTCAAATCTTAATTCTTGGATAAAGTTAAATTTATTAAACGGTAACTGGTTTCTCGATTAGTTCGCATATTAATCAAATAATCTAATGTTTGTTCAAGGTCATGAAAAGACAAGAAAAAAGAAACAAGTCGAGATGGATATGGTGGCAAATAAAAGGCAAAGGTGAGTTAATCTCACTCAGTTTAAAAATTTAAATTTAAATGATTAAATTTAAATAATTGTTTGAATGGCTGAATGAATTGATGTGATATAGTATGATATTTTGGAACTGGTATATTATATTGTGCTGACATTTGTGGATGCAAGGAAAAACAGGTTGGAGGGATCCAAATGGATCCCTCAATATTTATTTAAAATATTTTAAACCCTCTGTTGTGATTTCTTTGATATCCTATGATGATCTTTATTGGAATGTTGAATGCCATGTTTAGATTGGATAACATTGGGTATGATGAATTACCAATATATATAAATTGGATTTTGGTAAGATAATAAAAGAAGTGAAATTGTAAGTGAAATAATTATAGAAATTTGAATAAATTTAAGATTCAATTGGAAAAGAAATTAAGTGCCCTTTTAAAATTCTAATAAATGAATCTTAAGTTTAGTAAGGGAGAATTGAATAATCAGAAGATCAATGAATTTTAAATTTTAGTGTTTTTTTTTCATAGAATAAAACATTTATTTAAAATTTAAGATTCAATTTATTTGAAATAAAAGAAAGAAGAAATTTGGAAGAAGCTAAAATTGGTATATTTCAGTTAAATGGTATAAAAACAAAAGGGAAAATAATAATAATAAAATAAAGTCCATAATAAATGAACTTTGAGATAAACTGATAAGTAAAGAAATTTATTTCAAATGGAATTAAGTGGGAATAAATTTGGGAAATTGATTTAAGTAATTGGAGTTGAAATTCTTCCTGGATAACCAAGTACGTTTTCAAAGTAAGTTTTTTAAATATAAGTTAATAGTTTTAAAATTGTTTCAAAAGGTATGTTCTGAAAAATTTATTATTTCTAATATTTAAATTCTAAAGTAAGTATTTTCTCAAATCTATTATAGTAGTAATTATTTAAAAAGTGACTTAGTATTTTGTTTCAAAAGTGGAAATCTAGTTTTATATTTTATTAAGTAACTTTACTTTCAAATATTCATATAAGATGTATTTTTAACAAATTGTTAAAGTAGTTTTAATTTAAATGTTTTAATGGTATACATTTCAAAGCAAAGTGTTTTAAATTATTTTAAAATCTAGTTTTGTGCTTGGTAATTTCAGAGGAGATAGAAAATATTTGGGAAGTTTATTCTGAGAAGAAAGATGGTCTCGAAACTGTTTTCAAAGGATTGAAAATAGAAATATATCTTGTGAAGATATCTTTGAGACAAATAAATAATTTGGGAAATTATTTATTGTTTGATGGTTGTTTGTGAATATTAATTGATAGTTAAATAACCGACTATCAATATTGGCCAAATGCGTTGATCGTTTCGAAGAGACCGGGATCGAGATTTATTTCTCGAAAACCACTTCGATCCGGTTTGAACGTTTCGTGAAAACGATTTTGGATTCGAAGATGGAGCAGTGAAGTTCAAGGGCTAGTCGCTACTAATCCTGAGGATATTTCCAAAATGGATGTAGTAGGAATAGTGCCTTCGGTTCCGTTCGAACCCGGGATGGACTTGTATGGATGAATGCTTGCGAAAACATCGTCAGGTGGACGATGGGCATTCTAAGGGATATATTCTACAAAGGTAACGCTTAGCCTCAAACCTCATCAAATGGGAATGACTGAAAATCAGGGGTTATGCAGCAAGGCTAGGTGGGTAGCACCCAAGCAGGGTGAGGTCATTCCAGTCTAGATGTCCCTTTTTATTTCGGCTTAGTGGGCGGTTGCTGATCCCAACCGCGGGGTGATCTCACTTGGGATTATCCAGTAAGGGGTAGTTCCGGCCTTGTGTTGCATGAGAGCGGGGGTACTCCTCGGTACGGTGATCTAGGCCCCGTACTGTGACAGGTGGTACCCCAGTGCCTAGTCATTGGTTGGAAATCCATTTTCCCTACGAGCCTTGTACGAGTTTTGTTTGTATTACCCACTTTGTGGCTAGTAGCTGGAATTTAATAATGTAACAATTTCGGCTATTTTATAAGTATTTGTATATAGACCCTATTATAATATCAGAGAATTTCTATAAAAATTATTTTAGCTATCGCAAGGTAAAAACCCGACACGTTTATTTGTGGCGTGGTCTTACGAGATGCTTTTGTTTTCAAAGGATTTTTGAAACTTTAATAATCAATTGGGTGTGATTTTCTCACGTTGGTATTCCAGACTGACTCGGGTATTATTTAACTGTAATGCTCGGGTCAGACCGAGTATTACAGGACACGGGATATGATGCTATGGAGCTCAGGAGACGAGCTGGATGACGATACGTATTCTCGTACTTTTGTGTGTGTGTGTGTATATATATATCCGCTGTGGTGTGTAGCTGTGTATCCAGTTGTATGTTATTGATGTGAGCTGTGTTTGATGTACTCTGATGATGTAATATATGTAAACAGATATATTTGATTCTGAGTAAAGATTATTTATTATCTATTATATTTTAGTCCGCTGCGATGGTTAGATTTTGTTGTTGTTTTCTATTTTCTTCTTCTACCTCTTCTTCTTTAACCCAAATGGTTCGTATTTCTGTGCAACTTGAGTTGATTGTTGTAGAATAGTGTTGACTCAAGGAGTACGGATTTGCGGGTCGTTTCACTTGGTATCAGAGCTTAGGTTGGTGATAACCTTGGCTCTGGTGGGAATTACTCATTTAAAATAGAGTCCATAGTACTCTAGAGTGAGTTTGTGCGTATTAATAAATATGAGCGCGTATTTGTTAGTGAATAGAAATTGTTTTAATATTGTTTTGATTGGTTTATTGAGTGACATATGAACCTTCGTCGACACAGTCTGCGCAACTGTATCGAAGAGGTTTCTAAACATTTGAATAGAGCAATCGACACGGTATTGTTTTAAATATGGGTAAATGAAATAATTTTACCCAAAAATATATTTTGATATAAGGAATAGTTTTTGAAAACTATTTAGCTAATATATGGTTGCTTGGATGTTAGAAATGATAATATTAAAGTATTATCATTGTTAAGTAAAAAAAAAATTTAACTAGAAATTGTATATAACTAAAATTTAAGGGAATAAATTCAGTATAAAATGAAATTTATAATTATGAATTGTAAATGTGAATTATAAATTGAAATATAATCAAATAAGAACTTGTATGAGCATAAGCTATGCAAATGAATTATAGTAAAAATTGATTTAAGCAGGATTTGGAAATTTAAATCCCAGAGATTTTGGAAGTGTTTTGAAGATAAATAATAGCACAATTGTTTAGAGATATTTCCGAAAGGAAATTGTTTTAAATGGATTTTGGAAGTGTAATAGCATTGAAATCACTTGGATTATTGGAAAATAATTCTGATGATGACGGCCGCATCATCAGTATTCATTTTTGAATTTCTAAGTGATGGATTGCTACCAAAACTGATTTGTTCATAAAAGCTAGTTGTTTGAAATTTCAAAGGAAATTTGTTAGGAATAAAACCATGATTGGTTTGAATTTTGAGAAATGTGATTTGAGAAGTTTGAAGATTTCAAAATAAATTTGAAACCAAAGCCGGGTGTTTAAAAATCCTGATAAGATGGGTTGTAAGCTTATAAATTGAGATGATTTTTAAATCAGGAAGGAAATATAAGCTTTGAATGTTGGAATTTAAATTTAAAGGAAAGGTTAAAAATGAAATTAACTTGGATTGGGAAATAAGAATTTAACTGGATTGACATCAACTGGATAGGCTGGAAATAATATCCAGTTGTATTCGAATTAAGTTAAAATCAAATTGAGTCAAATAAATCTGAGTTTAAATAGAATTAAACTGGAATAAAACTTCAATTGAATAAATTGAATTGGAGTTGATGCTTACCTAGATAACTAGAAAATAAGTTGGATAAGAAATAAATTGGATAAGAAATAAATTGGATAAGAATTAGATTGAAATAAATAAACCAGAATAACTTATAAAAGAATTAAAAATGCACGGAATAAAAAAATATGCTTGAGTTATAAATAAGTGTAAAACTCGAATCAAAAATAAAAGAAGAATATATTCAAGCCTATAATGAATGGAATAGTGTAAATAATAAGTTGTGACTTATAAAATTAAAAAAAAAGTGGGATAGAAACCCAAATCAAATATTTTTGGGGAATTGAAAAATAAAATGAAATCAAACTTGTAGTATAAAATAAATTTGAACTTAAGAAAATAAATGAAGAGATTTTGAGATTAAAGTCAAGTTCTAGATTATAAGTTGAGGAAAAACTATTTAGATGATAATTAGATAATGAAATATGTAATGAGAACCCAATGCAGTTAAATAAAAGCTGAATTGTGAGTTAATAATGAAGATTGGAAATAAACTCAAGTTATAAACCAAATTTGACTCGAATCGTTAGTGAAGAAAATATAATTGGAAGTGGTCCTGCAATTAATTAAAGGAATTAATCAAATGAATTGAGAATGAAGTTGAATTGTGAGTTAATAAAATTGGATGGTAATTTAAAGTGAATGGTGGAATCAAAACTTGAGTTATCAATTAAAATTTAACTTGAAGTGTTAACAAATTTGATATAATTGAAATGTATCGAATACAAATGAAATTGGATTAAAATGGCAATGGTTTGAATGTGCAAATAAATCCAAATAAGTGAAGATAACTTGGAAAATAGCCAGGTGATAAATTGAATGAGCTGAATCTAGAAAGTTAAAATGTATAATAATTGATCAAATAAATTTGTAGTTTGAAATGAGATTGGAATGAAATAGAATCAAGTTAAATTGAAAAAGGGAAATTTATTTGCAAAATGAAATGAGCTTAAGTATATATATAAAAAAAAATTGAATAAATTGTAGTGGAATAACTTAAGCAGAAGAGATGAAGGAGAGTTGAATTGAATTCAACTTAAAACTAAGTGTATTGATAGTGGATTGGATTTAAATCAAGTAATAATGATTTTAATTGAAATAAATTCGGTGAGTTGCCGATAATATTTAATGGAATGAAAATTCTTAAATAAATAATTGTAAACCATTTAAATTATTAAGGGATTGAAATAACTTGAGACAATAAGGAAAATAGAATGTTTCGAGTTTATTAGAATGGTTTAAGTGAATGTGGATAAACTAATTATATTGAATAGATAAATGAAGGAATAAATAAGTATCAAAATGAAGTGTGGTTTAAATAAGTTGGAAAATGGTTATGGAATGCAATAGCTTGGTTTGTCTTCGAGCTAAATATAATATTTTGGGATAAACAAATGTGGAATGGAATGTAAATGAATGGATTGTGGAAAAAAATTGAAATGAAATGTGTCGAGCTAAATAAATGATTGCGAATAAATTAAAATAAAAGGGAAAGTTAATTGGCAATTAAGATGAACCTAGGTTGTAGATGGTTTTGAATGAACTAGTTGGTTAATAAGATGAAATGTAAGTGAATGTATTCAAATTTGATATGCAATGAAAATGAGAGTATATGGGTTGTGAATAAATTGAAGATGGAATAGAATTAAGTATAAATTGAGTTGAAATCAATTTAATTTGGTTATAAAGCATAAATACTGATTTATTCACATAAATCTCGTCGAATTGCATGGGATAAATTGTTGTTTGGATGTAAATGGAAGTAATTAAAATTTTATGTGTTGATAAGGGTAAAATAAATTGATTTTGAAAGCAAATTGAATTAGATATGAGTTCAGTTTGCTTAAGAATAACTTAAATGTAAGCGATTGAGTTTTAAACCATTCAAATTGAATGAAAATGGTTTGTAAATTAATTGAAAACAGTTGAATTGGTATGAAAATTGTATAAATTGCTTACGGAAAATGTTCGATGTGCATTTCTTTTAGAATTTATATGTTTTAACTGTTGTAATTAAGAGAAATATAGTTAAACTGCATATATTTGTCAATTACATGTTTAAATTGAGTGAGTACAGGTACATGGAAGCCGTGTGGCTGGATTTGGTTGTGCTATTTGCTAAAAACAATAAGCCGCTTGCTTAAAATGCTAAATAAGGTACGCTTACGCAATAAAATAGGACATATGAACTGTTTTTGGTTTTTCCGACCGTGTGTGTCGATGTATATATATTTATTTCTTTTGTCAAATTGCAAAAGCTCCTCCGTACAAAGGGGACTCTGCCAAAAAAATTCGAAAATTTTGGGAGTTAGAAATTTTTTAAAATTTTTGGAGAATTTTTGTTAACGAGAAAATGATTTCAAATTGGAAATTGAAATAAGTTAGTAAATGAAACTAATTAAAGTAATGACATGAATCGGTATAAATGAAAAATAAAATTTATATATGCAGAGTTAAAGATAAATTAAATTCATATTGAAATGAAAGAATCGATTTGAATAAAAATGGATATAAACTAATGTGGTAAAGTGAAAATAAATATAAGAAACATATATAATGCTTATATTAAACTTAAGGGAGAATGGTGAATTCTTAAATGAAATTGATACTACTAATATGATTTAAGTCAATTTTGGAATGAATAGATATTGGCATTTTGTGAGAAATTCGATAAACTGTTTTGGGAATATTGTGATTGGATGTTGGTGCTAAACAGGATATGCAGGTATTATAAAGAGAAAGGAAAATTGGTTTTGATTTCAGATGATAAATTGAAATGCTCGACAAAAAGGTATGTATTTAAATTTGGTGTGAAATTTGATTGGGATTTGGATTGAGCCACTTGGCCTTTTGTTTTCTTTTTGGATTTGGGAGGCCGTAGAGCCATTTTGTAGTTGTACCGAGCTAGCCGCGCAAAGGAGACGCTGGCAAAAAATTTCGGGAATTTAGGGAGTTGGAAATTTTTGAGCAAATCTTGATAATTCAGAATTTAGTTTGAATTATATTATAAATAGAGTTATTTGGAAACTAAGGAAAGTTGGGAAGCTAGTAAGGAAGATAATGGGTCTTTTATATAAAAGATCGTTGGTAAGATGTTAAATTTGTTAGTTTTGAGGAAAGATAAACGGGTATTGGACCATTCTTCCTAACTAGTAATTTCGTGGATGAAATTCTTTTAAGGGGGGAGGAATGTGACGACCCAAAATTTTCGAGCATTTAAAATCGAAATATTTAATTGATTTTAAATATTCGATAGAGTAATTTTAACTTGAATTACGAATATCACAATTTAATTGATAATTGAATTATTAAATTAAATAAGTAAAGTTGGGTAAATTGTTGAATCTAGAATTTTAAGCCTCTTAAAAATAATTTGAAGGCTTGTAAAATTTACATTGATAATACAGAGAATAATAGAGGTTGCAAAATTGAAATTAGCAGTGGTTTGTTCGGTTTTGAAATTTTATATTGTTTAAATTGAATAAAAAAAATAGCCTTCCAAGGCACAGCCTCGGAATTCGACGAAACCAGTACCATTGGATCCGTAATATTAAATTATTATCGGATTTCAAATTTCATATTGATCGGAGTTAGTGTGTGAGCGTACGATATATAAACGCGCTGAAAATTTAATTGATAATAATCGATTCGAATATGAAAGAGTTGATTTTCAATGTTAAAATAGATTCAAAATTTAAATATAGAGATTTATTGAATAATTTCATATCAGAATTTTTAAAGCTTTCATTTCGTGGTCACTATAGTAAATTGTCTCAGGCACGCTAATGTTTTCAACGCGCAGAATTAAATTATGATTTTTCTTTTGTCTTCTGAAGCACGACACCCTTAGCTTTAATTAACATACCGTCCCCTTTTCCTTTGCTAAACAAAACAAGATTCAAAATCGAAAAAATGGTCGCAGCCTTCTTTTTAATGAAATCGAAAACCCTTACTTCCCGTCCGAAATCGAAGTCGCAAAAAAAAAGGGAGAGTGATTGAATTCAGTCGCATACATTTATATGGAGGGGGACTCGATCGTAAATCGAAGGGAACGCGAGCTCGAGTTGGTGTCACGAAGGGGGGGAACTCGCACGTAGGGGGTTGTTCAAGTGTTAGGGCGCGGCGTCTCTGATGCGTTCGATCTGGGAGGCAAGGCGGCGGATCGAGGGCAAGGCGGTGTCATTAGGGTGTTCGTGTGGTCGCGATGACTAAGAGGGAGGTCGCGAAGTGGATTGGGAGCTAGTGCGCACGCGAGTAGGTTCGGGAAGCAGCGTTGTCTCTGGCAGTTCATGGTATAGGCTAGCAGCGAGGTATCTTTTTTTTTTAGTTTAACTAAATGTTGTATATACAGGTTAGAAATAGGAAACTAGGAATTTAACAGTAAAGTTTTATATAAAAAACGAAATAAAATAAAAATATTTTAAAACAGCAAGTTATTTTATTTACTAATTGAAACAGTTTATTTTAACAATGGATTTGGTAAAAAAAAACAAATGGTTTAACTAACCTATTTCAATTAGGTACTAAAAGATCTGAAAAAGGGGAAATTATTTTAAAATTAAGTCATTAGTCAAATCTTAATTCTTGGATAAAGTTAAATTTATTAAACGGTAACTGGTTTCTCGATTATTTCGAATATTAATAAAATAATCTAATGTTTGTTCAAGGTCATGAAAAGAAAAAAAAAGAAACAAGTCGAGATGGATATGGTGGCAAATAAAAGGCAAAGGTGAGTTAATCTCACTCAGTTTAAAATTTTAAATTTAAATGATTAAATTTAAATAATTGTTTGAATGGCTGAATGAATTGATGTGATATAGTATGATATTTTGGAACTGGTATATTATATTATGCTGACATTTGTGGATGCAGGGAAAAACAGGTTGGAGGGATCCAACTAGATCCCTTAATATTTATTTAAAATATTTTAAACCCTCTGTTGTGATTTATTTGATATCCTATGATGATCTTTATTGGAATGTTGAATGCCATGGTTAGATTGGATAACATTGGGTATGATGAATTACCAATATATATAAATTGGATTTTGGTAAGATAATAAAAGAAGTGAAATTGTAAGTGAAATAATTATAGAAATTTGAATAAATTTAAGAATCAATTGGAAAAGAAATTAAGTGCCCTTTTAAAATTCTAATAAATGAATCTTAAGTTTAGTAAGGGAAAATTGAATAATCAGAAGATCAATGAATTTTAAATTTTAGTGTTATTATTTTTTTAGAAGAAGAAAACATTTATTTAAAATTTAAGATTCAATTTATTGGAAATAAAAGAAAGAAGAAATTTGGAAGAAGCTAAAATTAGTATATTTCAGTTAAATAGTATAAAAACAAAAGGGAAAATAGTAATAATAATAAAATAAAGTCCATAATCAATGAACTTTGAGATAAACTGATAAGTAAAGAAATTTATTTCATATGGAATTAAGTGGGAATCAATTTGGGAAATTGATTTAAGTAATTGGAGTTGAAATTCTCCCTGGATAACCAAGTACGTTTTCAAAGTAAGTTTTTTAAAATAGGTTAATAGTTTTAAAATTGTTATAAAAGGTATGTTTTGAAAATTTTATTATTTCTAATATTTAAATTCTAAAGTAAGTATTTTCTCAAATCTATTATAGTAGTAATTATTTAAAAAGTGACTTAGTATTTTGTTTCAAAAGTGGAAATCTAGTTTTATATTTTATTAAGTAACTTTACTTTCAAATATTCATATAAGATGTATTTTTAACAAATTATTAAAGTAGTTTTAATTTAAATGTTTTAAAGGTATATATTTCAAAGTAAAGTGTTTTAAATTATTTTAAAATCTAGTTTTGTGCTTGGTAATTTCAGAGGAGATAGAAAATATTTGGGAAGTTTATTATGAAAAGAAAGATGGTGTTGAAACTGTTTTCAAAGGATTGAAAATAGAAATATATCTTGTGAAGATATCTTTGAGACAAATAAATAATTTGGGAAATTATTTATTGTTTGATGGTTGTTTGTGAATATTAATTGATAGCTAAATAACCGACTCAATATTGGCCAAATGCGTTGATCGTTTCGAAGAGACCGGGATCGAGATTTATTTCTCGAAAACCACTTCGATCCGGTTTGAACGTTTCATGAAAACGATTTTGGATTCGAAGATGAAGCAGTGAAGTGCAAGGGCTAGTCGCTACTAATCCTGAGGATATTTCCAAAATGGATGTAGTAGGAATAGTGCCTTCGGTTCCGTTCGAACCCGGAACAGACTTGTATGAATGAACACTTGCGAAAACATCGTCAGGTGGACGATGGGCATTCTAAGGGATACATGCTAAAAAGGTAACGCTTAGCCTCAAGCCTCATCAAATGGGAATGACTGAAAATCAGGGATTATGCAGCAAGGCTAGGTTGGTAGCACCCAAGCAGGTCATTCCAGTCTAGATGTCCCTTTTTATTTCGGCTTAGTGGGCGGTTGCTGATCCCAACCGCAGGGTGATCTCACTCGGGATTATCCAGTAAAGGGTAGTTCCGGCCTTGTGTTGCAGGGGAGTGGGCGTACTCCTCGGTACGGTGATCTAGGCCCTGTACTGTGATAGGTGGTACCCCAGTGCCTAGTCATTGGTTGGAAATCCATTTTCCTTACGAGCCTTGTACGAGTTTTGTTTGTATTACCCACTTTGTGGCTAGTAGCTGGAATTTAATAATGTAACAATTTCGGCTATTTTATAAGTATTTGTATGTAGACCCTATTATAATATCAGAGAATTTCTATAAAAATTGTTTTAGCTATCGTAAGGTAAAAACCCGACATGTTTATTTGTGGCGTGGTCTTACGAGATGCTTTTGTTTTCAAAGGATTTTTGAAACTTAAATAATCAATTGGGTGTGATTTTCTCACGTTGGTATTACAGACTGACTCGGGTATTATTTAACTGTAATGCTCGGGTCAGACCAAGTATTATAGGATACATGATATGATGCTGTGGAGCTCAGGAGACGAGCTGGATGACGATACGTATTCTCGTACTTATATATATATATATATATATATATATATATATATATTTCCGCTGTGGTGTGTAGCTGTGTATCCAGTTGTATGTTATTGATGTGAGCTGTGTTTGATGTACTCTGATGATGTAATATATGTAAACAGATATATTTGATTCTGAGTAAAGATTATTTATTATCTACTATATTTTAGTCCGCTGCGATGGTTAGATTCTGTTGTTGTTTTCTATTTTCTTCTTCTACCTCTTCTTCTTTAACCCAAATGGTTCGTATTTCTATGCAACTTGAGTTGATTGTTGTAGAATAGTGTTGACTCAAGGAGTACGGATTTGCGGGTCGTTTCAATGAATGAGCTTATCTCGACCATTCTACGCTTCGGTATTCCCTGATCGATGATTAGTCGAAGATCCACCGTCAAATCACGAAACCATTAAATGGATGATCGAAATTGATTCGCAAATTCTGGATAATTGGTGGTTCAAATTGAAAAACGAATTGCACCAGTGGATTACGCTCATCGAGAGCTTTGAAACAGAACATAATTTGATAGGGTTTTGTGGAGTTTGTTTTTGGGACTGAAATTGAAATTGAATTTGCAATTTGAGAATTAGGGTTTTGGTTTGTCTACCATTGGAAAGAGAGAAGTATGTAGAATTGTGTGCATAGACAAATGAAAATAAGAAGTAGCTAGGGTTTATGATGATTCCTTACTGGTAGGTTAGAAATAGAGATGAATGGACACGATTGATTTAAAGGTTGAACGATAAATGACCCGGAAAGACCATTCTGTCTCCGGAACGAAAATGAGTCATCTCATATATTAGAATAGATGTTTTCAATAATTTTAAAACCAATGAAATAGGTTTCAAGTCCTAATTCTGTCGTATGAAGAAGTTATGTTAAAATCATCTTATTTCAAATTGATTTCAATTAAATTAATTTCTACGCATTTTGAGTCCATACGATCAAACGACAAGTCCGATAGCTATGAAACTTGAAATCTTACAATAATTCATCGTTACGGATCCGATGAAACTGGTTTCATTGAAATCTGAGTCAGTGGCCAAAATGGCTATTTTCACGTCAACTAAATAAATTAATATTAAATTAGTTAAATCACTTTTCCAATTCAAATTCAATAATTTACAATTTCTAACATTTTAGATTACTTAATACTTTATAATCTTTTAAAACAAATTTCTATATCAATTCAATATTGCACAAATTATAGTATTTTAATTCAATTTCAAATAACTCAGTAATTATAAATTTAAATTTCAATAAATCCACATATGTTGATTTTCAATCTTGTTACTCAATCAATTATCATCTTATGTGTATAGTTGAATTTGGTTTATATCTTAGAACATTAATATTCCCTAAATTTCATCTTAATTCCGATTAACGTAATAGTTAATTTCACTTAATTACAATTGGTTTCCAATTAAATTTAACAGATCAAATGAATAGGTAACATATAATAATAGCTACCATTATCTTTTAATCACGATTATAAGTTCATTATTTACAAAAATATTTACAATTTCTTATATAACACTAATTTTATTCAATTTCCATTAATTATATATTAGTTCCTTAATTTATTCAACATTCACCTTTATTTACTTATATCCAAATTATAGCCAAGTATAACAATTTAAATTCTTTAACTTGATTGGACTATCGTTAAAATATTCAATAATTAACTTAAATTTACATTATTACATTTCACTTTAGTTATTATCTTAACTCACATTAATGTAATGTTTATTTACATTTATTTATAATTGATTAATTGAATTGGTAACAAATAATAATTGTCACCATTTTTGCATTTAATGACATTTGTAAGCTCATTATTTACCACTAATTATTATAACAACTTATAATATACAAATTCTATCCAATCCATTTATTACACATTATTTTATTAATTATTCAACATTTAAATTATCGATCGCTCTTCAAATCCAATTGTAAATTATACACACATCATTAATACAATCAATTTACTATCTTTTTTAATCATTTCAATTAATTAGAATTACATTCAAAGCAATTGTAAATTACCTTAAATTAATACTATTACCTTTTGATCCAATTACATTCTTATTATTAAATCATTTTTTTATTTCTTTCAACATTAAATCAGAAAACTTCATTAAATTAACATACTTTATTATCGAAAATTACGGGTCGTTACACTCTCCCCCACTCAAAACTGTTCGTCCTCGAAAAGGAAAAAGAAAGGAAAAGAAGGAATAGTAAATCTTATTCAACATATTAAATTTATAAACAATTATTTTTACTTAATCAAATAATTTAAATAAAATATATCAATTTATAACCAATTAAATACCTTTTTATTCAAATTAATAAAAGTTTGAAAACATTTCACAAAATTTTCTAAGCCCAAAATTCATGGAAAATTTTGGCAGACTCCTTTGTACGGAGAGGTCTAGGAGAAATAATAATATCAATAATAACAATATATATCATATTTTTCAAAATAATATATCCCAACCAACAGGAAAACAACATAATACCGCTTGAAAACAGTAATCCGAGAACGTACCTATTTGGCGAGCAAATAATGCTTATTTTATTAAACCAAAAGCATTAGCTATTGCTTCCATACATGTCTTTCACTTATATATTCCGAAGAAGTTAACAATTATATAAAAAAGAAATATTAAGTTGTTTCAGCTAATGTCAACAAAAATATCACAACATACAATAGTCACTTTCGAACAAAAAATACAACCATCATACCATCACATTCAACCAAAGAAGTCAAACATACATTCATATCAACCAACCAATGGTTTGTTCAGGTTCAATACTTCTAATCATATAAAATGACAAATAAACCATGAAGTAAACCATACACCTACAGTCATAGATAAAACTTTATAGATTATTTATACATCTTTCTAAAAATAGAAGTATCCTTTTCCAACCAACCCATAAGCCAATAAAAGCAAAGAATCCAACACATTTTCAAGTTTACTTTATCTTTTTTTTTTCCTTTTTAACATAATTTACTGTTCATTCTTTCTTTCCCCCCTTTTAAATTTCATACATTCAAGTAATGTTTATTTCATTAATTTACATCCTTACTTACATAAGTTATATCATTTCAATTATTTTGATCATAAGTGGATTCATTATTGAAATATTGAATACATTTTATTTCATTTTACTTTACATTTCTATATAGTTTGATTTTCCCTTCTTCTTTTTTCCATCATTAATTTTTCTTTTCTCATTTACATAATGTTTATTTCCACCAATTACATTTATTATTACTTACAAAAGTTCATTTCTCCTTTACTCATACAGTGTCATTTTCTTTTATTTTATAACTTTACATTCATTGCTTAAATAAATTATTTTTATTTCAATTGTAGGATTATACATTATTAGGTAAGTTTCTTTACAATTCAATTCACCATTTAGAGCTTATTTATTTTTCACATTTATTCTTTTATATTTATTGTATTACTGAATATAAATCCACTTCTAAATCATTTCAATGGTTTCAGAAGTTATAGTCATTCAATTAACGTAAAACTCATCTTGATTATAAATGGCTTTAACATTAAATTAAGTTAGTAATTATTTACTTACAGCGTTCACCTTTACTATTTAATCTGATTATAAATAGTTTAAATGTTAATTTAAGTTTATAATCATTTCTCTTACATTATTCACCTTTATTACATTTAATTAGTGGCATTTCAAACTATTTACTTTAGTTCACAGCAATTTATAGCATTAGAATTCCAAAAAAAGTAAGCCCCTTAAACACTTCATGTTTCCAAGTTTTACTTTTATGATATTCCATTACATATCTTATTTAAAATTTCAACTTACGATAATTTGGTAAGTTATATATATTTTTAAGAATGTATTTGAATATTACCCAAGTTCCTTTTATATAATTAGTTAACAAATGTTCAATGGTTACGATTTCTTATTTTCATTTCCTCTTTATTAACAGTTTCAAAATTTCAGTTTCTTATCTATTTCATTAATTATTTTAACATCATATTTCTTATTTTCATTTTAGAAGTTTTAAATTATTAATATAGTCAAAGTTCCATTCATTACAATAATTTTAATTTCTAATTTATAGAAACTTAAGAACTAAACAACCGAGTTTCATTTCAATTATTTAAAATAATATATATACTCATAACTTATATATTTATATATTAAATCATATTTATAAATTATAATTACATTTTTTTTATCAAAACAAATGTGCAGTAAGATTACTACAACAGTCTTCCTACCTTAAAACTCAAAATTAAACGTCGATGATGTGTGCACTCATCACTGTAATTATTTTCCAGCGATAGAGAAGGGAGTACAAACTTATGTCATTTAAAATTTTCTAAAACATTTCTTCCAAATCACATTGAGATATTTATATCAAAAAATACTTCCAAATAATATTAATATTATATTCCAAAATTATCTGAAAGGAATTTTCAAAAATCCCAGAACTTAAATTCTAAATTTTCCAATTTATGTTTATTTTATTTACAAATCTTATTTTCAACCAATATTTATAAATTTCACTACCTAACAAACGAATATATTACAACCAAATATATCATTTATAAAATTATTATTTTATATACAAAAATATATAATAGGTAAAATTAATTCATTTACCTATATATCGAAACAAATATTGTGTCGGCCTGCTCTATTAAGTGTTTAGAAATCCATATCGATGTCATAGCATCCAACGCACCAACCAAAATTTATAAACACAAAATGGAACAAATTAACATAATACAAAAACCTTTTATAACACTAATAAATATGCTCGCTCATATATATACACTTAGTGACTAATTCTAGGGTATTACTATCCTATTAAATATGATTTTGAACCCACAAAGCTTAGGTCATCACTAAACCAAAGCTCTGACGCCAACTGTAACGACCTACCTTTTGGATGTTTTAAGCAGACACACATTTCAAACTCAAAACCATTCAAAAGGGTTGATTATTATTAGGGTAAATAAGAAAAAGAGAAAAAAATAAAACAAGTACAGAATCTCGTAGTGGAATGACAAAATATAATAATCAAATAACAGTTCATGAAGCTGTTTTATAAATACATTTGACTATTCTTTTACAACACAAAATCAGAGTTACAGAAATAGGAAGAAATAAATGATAAACGCAGCGGAATAACATGATGCGACGAAATATAATAAATAATATTATTAGCGCCAAACTTGGTCACTAACACCCAAATCCAGATGAAAGCACCAAATCACAGTCACAAATCACAGATAGAATGTATGTAGAGTGTATAAATATGAAAAACAGTAAAAATTAAAAAGAAAGCAGTAATAACAGAGGATTTATAGTGGTCGGCTGACTCTGGCCTACGTCCACTCCAGAAATTTCCTTTTTATTGATATCAGAATCAAGTACAGTTACAGTCCGGAGTTTTAAAAACAATAATGGCAGAGCAGCCTTAACGGAGAAGAGAAAGAGGAATACAATGAAGATCCCTTTTTCTGAAGCACCGCCTCTCGTATTTATAAACAAAGTCCTAGTTACTAGGCTTTCTGAATGGTCCAGGCCCATCAAGAATTTGCCGACACCTAACTCCATCATTACCACCGGCCTTGATATCTGGATGTGCCGGCCTGAATTTCCTAGGCAGTGACCCAAAGCAATCTTAGGTTTGACTTGAAGTATCTTGCTCTTATACTTATGTCGACCCACTATTCCATTCCTAAATTCCAACTATGCTGACCGTCCCCACAAGGCCGAACCACTAGAGGCCGACCCACCTATCACAATTCCTCCGAAGCCGAACCATAAAGGACCGAGCCATATGACTCCAAGGCTGACCCCATGTCACAGTGCCGACCTGATAACTAAATTCGACCCGAAGAGCACCCATAGCCGACCCGAGCTCCATCCAAAGTCGTTTCGACCATGCCGATCCCAACTCCTAATACATGCCGAACCGATATCCACGTGCCGATCCACTTTGACTTATCTACCCTGATCGACCCTACATGACTGACCCACTAATGCCGAACCACATATGCTAAACCACCAATGCCGAACCATATCTGGACAATCCACTCCTTTGTCGACATGGATCACTCCTCGAGGCCGATCCATCTTCTACCGAACCACTCCAGTATGACCGAACCGCCTTCCTACCAACCTACTGCTTTGCCAATCTAAAGTTTTCCCAACACCGACCCTAAAACCAAACTACTGATCCACGTCAACCTAACTATCTTGACCAATCCATACATGGCCGATCCATACATACTGGTCCATATATACCAACCCATTCAGGTCGAGCCGCTCGTGACTTTCCATCCTTCACCGAGCCATGTACGACCGAGCCACCTTGATGCCGCTCCCTTTACTCCACCGACCCGAATTATACTAGATGCCGAGTCGAAGTTTTCACTGATCCCAAGCAAATATACTGATCCCAAGCCAATCACTCCATGACCCGAAGCAAGGCTGAGTGTGACTCGAAGGAAACTCCAAGCAATCCAAAATGACTCGACTTCTGTTGAAACTTGTCTTTCATGTACCCAATGCCTTTTGTCCATCGACCATGCTCAATCATGGCTTCAAATTATTATCTGCAGTTGAGTATTCATTCATCCAGTTGAACCATATTCATGATATTCCAGCCTCGATAACCATGAAGTTGATTAGGTTGAATTCGCCTGTTTATGGCCTTGCCAAAAGGCGGGTTAACATTTGCACCCCCCCCCCAAAAAAATACATTGCGATAGGAAGGTGTGTTTTGAATAGCCTTTAATCCATCATCCAAAGTCCACATTCCATCCATAGCCATACCATCTAATCCATAATCCAATCTGTTTTATCCTAGCGTCATTGTCGTATCCTTATTCAATCCGCAACTGCTCCAAGTTGATATCCTATTCTGAATCCCATAACCAAACCCTAAGCCAATTCCATAGCCATCCGAACCCATCAACCGGGTTTTAATCCATTCATATCAAATAACCAATAACTAAATCCATTACTACTCCGGGTCGATATCCTATTCCTACCTCGACTCTTCGGTCAAGGGCATTTAAGTTCTCCGACCTTGGCTCTCCAACCAAGGACTTTTTAATATTCTCCGGCCTCGGCTCTCCGACCGAGGACTATTTAATATTCTCCGGACTTGACTCTCCGACGGATGACTTTTTATATTCTCCGGCCTCGGCTCTTCGGCCAAGAACTTTTTAATATTCTCCGTCCTTGGTTCTCATGCCAAGGAATTTTGTATTCTCCAGCCTCGACTCTCTGGCCAAGGACTTTTTATATTATGTTCGAGTCCATTCCATCGCTCATCGACGAAGGGACTCGTAACTTGCGATCACTGCCCCTTCTCTCCGGTCGGGACCGTGATTGCGAGACCTGTATTATTTATTCGATTGATCCAAATCCAATCAATCGAAATAATAGTTTTTACTGCCAGGAAAAACCAAATAAATGTCTGTACATCCAAGGAAGAAATCAAAGTTTTCAGGAAAACGAAAATAAAAAACAGGATTTCATAGACTCAAGCAACATGACTTATCATCGTCTTAGAGCACGCCTATGGACCGTCCTCGATCTCGTGCAAGTGTGAGTGATTTAGTCATATTACTTCGAGTTCTATTACTAATTTAAAGCCATAAGTCTATTTAGTTGATAACAAGATGACGTTGCCTAGGTCTAGTGCCATCTTTGTTCGAGGTGGGCGGAGGCCACTCCTGTTCCACTGCCACTGCTTGATTCCTTACATATTGTTGTAGATGACCATTCCTTACATGCTCCTCAACAATATTTTCAAATGCCTGCAGTCGTTTGTGTTGTGCCTATCCTGCTCATGGAATAGGCAATGCTTTCCCGATGCCCGTTGGTATTCAGAAGGTTCCCTCCTTGTCGACCTTCGATACTGGAGGCGCCCTCAAGTATCCAAGCAAATCCTTTCTAGAGTCTCAGCTAAATCTGTGTAAGAAGAAAACTTGACTCCCTCCGAGGCCTTTTTGAAGTGCTACCATTGTCATTCATTTTCCTTTATCATCTTTATTTGGATCCTCCCTGGGTGGACCTCCACCCCTTACTGCATAAGCTTCAGCCTCTCTCCCTTCTCTCTCAGCCTGCACATCTTCCTGCCTCAGGAATCTTTTTGCCTCATGGTTGAACTCCCCAAGATCCCTTGGTGGGTCCCGTTCCAATGACATCTTTAAATCTGAATTATCTGCAATTCCTGAAACTGCCGCCATCAAAACCATCATGGATCGGGTCAACCCATCGAAGCCAGCACCGCATTGAATATGGTTAAGAAATCCCTAAGCGACGCTCCTTCCCATTGTTTCATCGATGTTAAAGTCATCATGTTCTTGGGTCGACTATGTGAACCCGAAACTATCTCATAAACCTTTCAATCAGCTCTATCCATGTACCGATAGAGCCACTCTCCAGCTGTCTAAACCATAGTGCTGAAATATCCATCAAATAAATAGGAAGCATCGTGCCATGACCTACTCCGATACCCCCAGCACTTCCATATGCCTCATATACCTCATCAAGTGAACAGTGGGATCCATTTTCCCGTCATACATCTCCAGTGTTGATAGTTTGAAATCTGGCATGTTTCTAGCTTGCCTGATCGCAAGAGCAAAAGGACTCCTATTCAGATCCTCCAGTTCTATATTTACCAATCCACCTCTCATAGCTCTCCTACCATCTTCTCCAACCTATCATTGTCGCCAAGCTATAGTCCTTGTCCGTTGCCTCCAATCTTCCCTCTGAGTTCACGAGGGAATCCTGGGACCTGCTCTCATAGATAGCATCGATTCCTCTATCGACACCATGTTTGTACAGCTCCACCTGGTACTCCGCCCGGGATTGGATCAACATGCACCGGGGGAGTGCCCCCTAGTCCAGGTGCTGCTCCTGATGGTCCTGCTTTGTTCTGAATTCTGGTTTCTCCGTGCTTCTGTCCCTTATTTCCAACATCTCGTGCAGTTGCGTTCCCTTGACTCTGCACTTTGACTTGTGCAACTTTTTGAAGTAGGTTCTACATATCTCCTCTTGTCTTTTCAGCATTGTTTCCATCTCATCTCTGGTGATGAAAATAAAGGCCTGATTAGCTCCCGAGGAAGCCTCCCGACTCCCCTCGTGCTGACTCATTTCAGTCCTCTGTCTTCTGGTTGAATGCTTTTCCATTGTCTCCAGGATCCAAGTTCCTAAGCCTTTAAATCCAAAATCCTAGCTTTTCAATCCCCGAGTTCAGTTCTCAGTGATAGCACCAAAATGTTAGGGCCAATATTAGTCACTAACACCCAAATCCAGATGATAGCACCAAACCACAGTCACAAATCATAGATAGAATGTATGTAGAGAGTATAAATATGAAGAACATTAAAAAGAAACTAGTAATAACAGAGAATTTATAGTGGTTCGGATGACTCCGGCTTACGTCTACTCCAGAAATTTCCTTTTTATTGATATCAGAATCAAGTACAGTTACAATCCAGAGTTTTCAAAACAATAATGGCAAAGCAGCCTTAACGGAGAAGAGAAAGAGGAACGGAATGAAGCCCCGCCTTCTGTATTTATAGGCAAAGTCCTGTTACTGGGCTTCCTGAATGGTCCAGGCCCATCAAGAACTTTGTCGACACCCAAATCCGTCATTATGACCAACCCTGAGTTCTAGATATGCTGGCCTAAACTTCCTAGGCAATGACCCAAAGCAATCCTGTGTTTGACTCGAAGTAACTTGCTCCTGTACTTATGTCGACCCACTCTTCCATTCCTAACTTTCAACTATGCTGACCGACCCCATATGGCCGAACCACTAGAGGCCGACCTACCTATCACAATTCCTCCAAAGCCGAACCACAAAGGACCGAGCCATATGACTTCAAGGCTGACCCCATGCCAGTGCCAACTTGATTCCTAAATCCGACCCGAAGAATACCCATAGCCGACCCAAGCTATATCCAATGCCGACCCAAAGTAGTTTTCGACTATGCCGATCCCACCTCCGAACACACTCTGAACTGATGTCCACGTGTCGATCCACCTTGACCTACCTACCTTGATCGACCCTACATTACCGACACACTAAGGTCGAACCACATATGCCAAAACACCAATGCCAAACCATATCTGGCCGAGCCACTCCTTTCCGACTTGGAGCACTCCTCGAGGCCGATCCATCTTCTGCCGAGCCACTCCAGCATGACCAAACCATCTTCCTACCAACCTACTTCTTTGCCGATCCAAAGTCTTCCCAAAACCGACCATAAAACCAAACTACCGATCCACGTCAACCTAACTATCTCGACCGATCCACACACGGCTGGTCCATACATACCGATCCATATATACCAACCCATTCGGGTCGTGCCGCTCATGACTTTCCACCCTTGATCGAGCCATGTACGAACAATCCACCTTGATGCCACTCCCTTTACTCCATCGACCCGAAGAATACTAGATGCCGAGCTGAAGTTTTCACCGATCCCAAGCAAATATACTGATCCCAAGCCAATCACTCCATGACCCGAAGCAAGGCTAAGTGCGACTCGAAGGAAACTCCAAGCAATCCAAAATGACTCGACTCCTGTCAAAACTTGTCTTTCATGTACCCCACACCATTTGTCCATCGACCATGCTCAATCATGGATTCAAATTATTATCTGTAGTTGACTATACATTTGAACCAAATTCATGATATTCCAGCCTTGATAACTGTGAAGTTGATTAGGTTGAATCCTCCTGTTTATGGCCTTGCCAAAAGGTGGGTTAACAAATACTAGTACAAATCTTTGTCTTTGTCCTTCAGAAATAAGGTCTTCAACCCTGAATTGCTTGGGCTGACCCGAGCGAATTGAAAAGACAAAACACTCGAGTCAGAACTAGAAGATATTATGTAAGTTAAATAAACGATAAATATGAGTGTGACGGCGTTAGATATGTTTACTGGGTTTGACATCTCCTATCTAGTGTCTAACATGACTGTAGTAACTTAAGAGATGTTCGGGATTCACATCTCCTAAGGATCTGTTAAATTATCTACTATGTAGTACAATACGCTATCATAATATGTCTATGGTAAAGTAAAAGTATTAAAATAGCGCTAAGGTGTTGCCCATATTCCTGTTAACACATTTTATATACTCCCATAGTCTATATAGTACTTTACGCTCCTCCGTAAACTAAAGGTTTACACAAAGGGCACCCCATAGGTATGGTTCAAAATAAACTCGTAGAAGGTGCGCTAGGGCATGTAAACACGGCACTCGAGGCAATGGTAGGGTATATATACCAAATTGTGTATCCGGACTGGTGGTAATGCGTAGCAGCTACTACCGCCTACCTTGGAACACACTCCCATAATCAAAATCTAGTAGGGGCCACCAAATCATCACGAAGTCATAATATGGTATCGAAGAAATATGTCCGATCGGAGGTGCGACCTCACTTGGCATGGCGTGGCTCCTGTTTTAGTCACATCTAAGCTGACTCATGGGAGTCAAGGTCACGTCATACCTTATACAGAAATTGCTCGCTAAACCATCCTACTTCGTTTATGAAATCTCCACCACGTCCACAATTGTTACAGTGTTTTCCGGTATTGGCAGAAAGTATGACAATATCCGATCCCGGTTTCTTTAACAACCAAACGCTTATTTCACACCAGATGGTTCCTTTACATTTAACACTTGGATTATCGAACATAATTTAGTTTATACAAACCCATTTTCCATTTCAAAATACTAGTTAACTGAATTCAAAAAATATTAAAGATTCAAAAATCATTTCATCTAACCAATCGGTGTCCGGATATAATTTACTACCCTAGGGTCAAGTGATATGGATATTTATCATTTCAATCTACAATTTAAAATTTTATGGTTATATATCATTTTAAACCGTAATCCCGAAATAAATTAGAATCCATAAAACCGCTCGAATCTATCATTTCAACCTATAACGATCTTTCCCTAGTCTACAGATCATTCGGGTATGTATTATTTCAACTTATAGGGAACTTGCTATTATAATAATATAAAATACAACATCCAGTCATCCAATATTAGCAAATAAACATTCATCAAAATCATCATCCAGATCAATTAGCAAACATCAATATATAAGTAATGATAAATAACAAGTATTAAATTCACAATTTATATTCAATATTAAATTTAACGATAATTAAATGCAATAAAGGTCAATTTTAAGTAGAACAACAATTTAAACATACCAAACATCAATCAATTGATTTCAAATAACATCATAAATTTTATTTAACTAACATAAGATGGTTTAGTAATTGTGAGTGGGTTAAAACATTCACATTCGATTTTAAATCGAATTAAAATCCAATTTAAGCCTAAAGTGCAAATAGTCTCAGAATTCATCCAAACCAGCGTCAAAATATCCGAAATTTTGATAGATCCCAACGAAAAAAACCGCGTATGAAATGGACCTCGTATGTAAAAGTTATGCATATTAGAACGATTTGAAATTGGAATTTAAATAAAACAATAAAAAAAAGCAAGCACCTCTCGCAAGCAGCCGTGTATCCCCTTCATCACGCACTCATCCCTGAAACCCTAGCCTGTATCGCGCTCGAAGACGTCAAAGCCTCCATGAACTTCACCTAACATCATCCCAAACATGCGCCGCCATCCAGATCAAGTCGCGCCGCCATGCGCCTCATCGTCGACCGAGCATTTAGGCCGCTTGCGGCCCCCAACATCGCCGCCACAGGTAGCTCTCCGCCGTTCCCTTCCTCCACCGTTCCCTCCGCCATTCGTGGTCCGCCTTTGATGTGAAATAATCGTATAGATGAGCTTGTCTTGACCCCTCTACGCTCTGGTACTCTCTGATCAATGATTAGTGGAAGATCCATCGTCAAATCACGAAACCAATAAACGGACGACCAAAATTGATTCTCGAATTTCGAACAAATGGTGGTTCGAATTAAAAAACGAATTACACTAGTGGATTATGCTCATCGAGAGCTTCGAAATAGTATATAATTTGATAGGGTTTTGTGGAGTTTTTATATGGGATTGAATTTGAAATTGAATTTGCAATTGGGGAAATAAGGTTTTGGTTTGTCTGCCATTGGAAAGAGAAAAGCAGATAGAATTGGACCTAAAGACAAATGAAATTAAGAAGTAGATAGGGTTGTAATGGCTATTTATAAATAGGTTAGAAATAGAGATGAATGGACACGATTGATTTGAAGTTGAACGATAAACAACCTGAAAATCTCGTTCTATCTTCGGAATGAAAATGGGTCACCCCATATATCAAAATAGATGTTTTCGATAATTTTAAAATCAATGAAATAGGTTTCAAGTTCTAATTCAAGCATATGAAGAAGTTATATTAAAATCAGTTTATTTCAAATTGATTTCAATTAAAATAATTTCTACCCGTTTTGAGTCCGTATTATCAAACGACAAGTCCACTTGCTACGAACTTGAAATCTTACAATAATTCAGCGTTACAGATCCGATGAAACTAGTTTCAACAAAATCCGAGTCAGTGGCCAAAATGGTTATTTTCAGGTTAACTAAATAAATTAGTATTAAATTAATTAAATCACTTTTTCAATTCAAATTCAATAATTTACAATTTCTAACATTTTAGATTACTTGTTATTTTATAATCTTTTAAAACAAATTTCTATATCAATTCAATATTGCACAAATTATAGTATTTGAATTCAATTTCAAATAATTCAGCAATTATAAATTCAAATTTCAATGAATCCATATATATTGATTGTCAATCTTGTTATTTAATGAATTATCATCTTATGTGTATAGATGAGATTGGTTCATATCTTAGTATATTAATATTCCCTAAATTTCATCTTAATTCCTATTAACGTAATATTTAATTTCACTTAATTACAATTGGTTTCCAGTTAATTTTAATAGACCAAATAAATAGGTAACATATAATAATTGTGACCATTAACTTTTAATGACACTTATAAGTTCATTATTTACAAGCAGATGTAACAATTTCTTACATAACACTAATTTTATGCAATTTCCATTAATTATATACAGTTCCTTAATTTATACAACATTCACCTTTATTTACTTATATCTAAATTATAACTAAGTATAACAATTTAAATTTTTTCAATTGATTAGACTATCGTTAAAATATTCAATAATTAACTTAAATTTACATTATTACATTTCACTCAAATTATTATCTTAACTCACATTAATGTAATATTTATTTACATTTATTTATAATTAATTAATTGAACGGGTAACAAATAACAATTGTCACCATTTTTATGTTTAATAACATTTGTAAGTTAACTATTTACCACTAATTGTTATAACAACTTATACTGTACAAATTCTATCCAATACATTTATTACACATTATTTTATTAATAAATCAACATTTAAATTATTAGATGCTCTTTAAATCCAATTGTAAATTATACACACATCATTAATACAATCAATTTACTATATATAACTAATTATAACTTTTTTATCATTTCAATTAATTAGAATAACATTCGAAGCAATTGTAAATTACCATAAATTAATACTATTACCATTTAATCCAATTACATTCTTATTATTAAATGACATATTTTTTTATTTCTTCCAACATTAAATCACCAAACTTCATTAAATTAACATACTTTAACTATCGAAAATTACGGGTCGTTACGACTATGCTGGAATTTAATTAGTGTAATAATTTCAAATATGATTAATCTGTATTTGTATCCTAGACATTATTATAATATCACTGGATTTCATATAAAAATGGTTTGTTTATTGTAAGGTAAAAATTCATCTATATTTATGTGTAGCGTAATCTTACGAGATACCTTTGATTTTAAAGGAAAATTTAAAAGTTATAATAAATAAAATTCCTTGAAATATGGGTTTCTCACGCTGGTTTTACCAAATTGATCCAGGCTTTATTTTCTTATAATGCTCGGGTCAGCCTGAACATATTTTCCAGATTTAGATGGATGCTTTGGAGCTTTTAGGAGATGAGCTAGATTCTTCAAGATGTATTCACATATCTTTAATCTTTCACTGTGTCTTTGTTTTGTTTTTGTCTATCTTTATATATCAGCAGTTGTAAGAATAAGTTGTTATAGTTGTTCATGTCAATAATAGGTTAAAGTGCTCTGATGTTGTATGTATATTAAAGTTCTTTCTTTTTATAAGGACTTGATTTATATATTATATGTTACTCGTCACATTTTTATGAGATTCTGTTATGTCTTCTTCGCTCTTCATCCAAAATGACCGATCTTTCGGACATTTAATTGATTTGCACACAAATACTGTGGATGTATTAAGTGTCATCTTTAGGTGTAAGAGAGGCAGATCGTTACAGGTTTGCTAAAGTTGGAGGATGTTAGCAAAAGTATATTGGTTTGAACTTTTTAATTTAATTAATTGAATTTTTAAATTATAAAATAGACATCTACTACTGAAAAATCATTATATTTTGATATATTGTGTTCATTAGATGATTGTTTGGTTATTATGGTATTTTGTATGTATTACATCTTGGTTGGATAATTATCGTTCATTGTTGTATTCTTAGGTGTTTAATTAAAATAAATATTTAAATTAAATTAGGTAATAAATAATCGAAATAAAATGGATAATGATGGAAAGTTTATATAAATAAATGATAGACATGGTTATCTACAAATTTTGAATGGCTTCTTAATGAAAGTTATTGAAATTAAAGTATGAAATTTAATATGGTTATTATTTATGAATTTCTAAAGAAATTCATAAATAATGACCTAAAATAATTATGAAATTTATTGTTCATAAAACAGAATGAAATTTTAAATAATAATAATGTGAATTTTAGTGAAAATAGTGTCATTTTGTGTAATTGACAAAATGATTGATTTACGCTACTTATAGTAAGAAATATTATTATTATTATCTATTTTGTAAAATAAAGAGGAGTTTCAATTATCTAAAATAAAATGTTTTTTTCAAATAAATAGTAATAAATTGGTTTTGGAAGTATTTAAAGTTGTTTTAATATGTATACATACTTATATATGTTGAAAGTATCTATGGATCGTGTATTTACTTCTAATATGTAAGTGTAATAAATAGCTATCTTTTAACTAGTAGTGTAAAGTAAATAAAAAGTAAAGAAACAATCACATAAGAGATTTTATACTGGTTCGGACCTCCCGTCCTACATCTGTTCCCGAAGCTCCTTGTAACGACCCGAAAGTTTTAACGATTTTAATAACGTACTTAACTAAAATTTTCATGATAATAAAAAATAAAAAATTTGCAATGAAAATTTGATATTTGGTATGCGTCTATTTAAGCATAGCCAGTGGCAGATTTTCATCGAAAAATATGAAAGTTTGTTTGGTTATGAAATTTTAATTTTAAATCAGTTTAAAATTTGATGGAAATAAAATATTTTTAAAATTTGAATATTTTTATATAAGAAAAATGTAAACCATTTTTTGAGTGAGACGTCATATTTCGTTTCATCAAATTTGGATTGGTCTATCCCTGTTTATCTTATTTTTGGCGGTTTAGCAGCAGTTTGGTAGCGAAAATGGAGATTTATAGGAGGGTCGTGTCACTTGTATCTATTTACCATTATGTTCTTCTCGTCGTACTGATATCCATAGTATACTCATTTGTGTATTTCGGTGTCCGGTACGTGGCGAAATCAGGGAAACGTTTAGTCGTATCGGTACCCGTTTTGAGCCTTTTGGTTTCCCTATGGCCATTCAGTTATCCACCGGTTGAAAGCTAATAGCCACTAGATGATAATTCCCAGAATCCAACTATTACTATTACTATTCCACCATTTCACTTTTATATTTCTGGCTCTTTCATTTCTCTCCCTTCGTTTCATTCTTTCCATGCTATTGGAATAAAATATAGTATAATATAGGTTTGTATATATAATTCAGAGCAACTGTTTATCTCCATTTTCTGAACTATTACCATGCCACCCTTCATCCCATTCTATAGCCCTTCGACCGCATCCACTTCCATTTCCCAGCTTCTCCGCCGAACAAGCACGACCACCACTCCTTCCCTCTCCACTCCATTAGCTACCTCTACCATATCCTCCGCCCATCACCCGTAAACAGCCACCTTGGCGCCGCCTTTCAAACCACACTCGACCGCACATGCCCCTCCACCATTGCCGATAAGACCCTTCCTCCCTAGCCAGCCGCATCCCTACCTAGAGCTCCACCTAGCCGACTCCAGCACCACTACAACACTATGACAACCGAGCACGCAAACCAACCCAAGCAGCCGTCCTAACACCCCATGCCAAAACCCGACCCAAACTCAAGCAAAACCCATGCCTGACCCAAATGCTACCAAAACCCTCCGCCTCCTCCTTCCTTTTGTCGATAGCCACCCCATCATCTCCCTTCACCCCGAACCCATATCCTCCACATTAGCCTTCCACTTTCACACTCTGTCTAGTTCATTACAGTGCCCAGCCACCTGGCATTCATCCAGTCACCTTGCTCCATTGCCGAACCACACTGCTAGCTTCTCTCAACCGTACTCCAACATTGCCGCTCAGCCGAGCATCCCTCTCTACCCCATAGCCGAGCAAACCCTATCTACTTCTCTTCCTATTACAAAAGAAGAAAGTAAGTATATATAAGCGCATATATATACATATATATATATATATATATATACATACACACACACAAATATATATATATAAAAGCCTGCACCTTCTTCTTCGTTGGTCGACAATATTCCAGCTTCCCAACACCAATATCCGCTGTGCGGAATTTATCATAGCGATTTTTTTTGTCACTGTTAGGTGTGGTTCCGCTATCCTGATTGGTTGTATAACTATTGTTCGCTTTGCTTTGCCACTGTTTGGATCCTATCACATTAGTTTGTCTTGTCGTTGTTTCGCGTTCTTATTCGTATGCGAATCTGTGTCTGTTGCTTCTCATTCTAGTTCTTTCTCTAGCCTCGAAAGGTGAGCGATCACTCACGATTAACATTCATATGCTTAGTAAATTGATTTCACATGAAATGATGATTTAAATATGTTGTTTAATTTGAATTTGTTAGTGATCAAATCGTTAAGCATGATATATTATTATTTAAATTTGTCCACCTATGTTAGTTGACATATAACAAAATAACTTGTTACATTTAAATTGTTAATTATGATCATATTTTCCATTGATATGTTATGTCATTTTATGCTATTATTTTATTTGTTCTCGCTTTGCAAGTTCCCTATTAATTTAGAAATTTCCTATGGTTTGAAATGATACATACCCAAACTATCTTATAACTTAGGAAAATTGTTACGGGTTGAAATGATAAACCCAACCAATTTTACTAATTTTTAATTTTGGGATCACGGGTTGAAATGATATATATCAGTAAATATTAAGTTATTTCGGATTGAGATGATAAATATCCGTATCACTTGGCGTAGGATAGAAAACTATATACGGACATCGTCGGTCTATTTTTAAATGATTTCCAAAAATTTTAAGGAAAGAAAATATATGTATTTTGATTTTTAAAGTATGATGTAAAGGTTTTATTTTAATATTTAATTTGTGTGTAAATTTAGATTTTAAAATTGTATGTTTTGGAAATTTTGAAATTATAAGTTAAGTTTTGAAAAATGTAAATTTTAAATTTTTGCTTATATTTTTATTATTTATATATATATATAAAATAAGATTCAATATAAAATAAATTTAATAATAAGATTTAATTTAATAAAATTTAATATAAAAAATTTAGTAAAATTTAATTTAATTAGTATATAAATAATATGTTTAAGTATTTATTTACAACTGTATTAATATTTTAAAAGTAGATTTTGTAATAACTTTAATAAATTAAGGTTGGAAAGATAAATTTAAATTGATTTGTAAGTTAATTTGTTTAAGAATTATATTTAAATCAGAATTGATGTGAAACTTACTAATTTTGAGATTTTCAAAGATATAACTTGATAACTTGATTTTTGATTAAAGGTGATTAAATTAATATTTTCAAAAATAAATAAAATTGAAATTGAATATCAAATATTGATTTAAATTTGAAATTTGAGATTTATTTAAATGTTTATAAAAAGGTGATTAAGTATATATTAAACAAAATTGAAGTTGAATATTTAGTTTTGATTTTGATTCGAAATTTTGGTAATTTGAGACTTTATTTTAATCTTTATAAAAGTGAACTTTTTAAAATGACTACGGTGTGAAATAAGCGTTTGGTTGTTAAAGTGACCGGAATCGGATATTGTCATGCTCTTTGCCAATACCGAAACCACTTTAACAAATGTGCACATGGTGGAGAATCCAAAACGAAGTAGGATGGTTTGGAGAACGTTTGTATGTGGTATGAATGCAGCCCTGACCCCCTTGGGACATCTTAATATGACTAAAATAGGAGCTATACCTGGGCCAAGTGAGGTCGCACCTCCGATCGAGCATGCTTCTTCGAAGCCATATCTATTACGTTATGATTTTATTGGGTGCACGTTTGATTATGAGAGTGTGTCTCGAAGTGGGTGATAGTAGCTACTATGTGTTACCACTAACCCGGTTTTGCAAAACGGTAGTATCCTACCCTGGACATTGCCTCACGTGCCTTGTCATATGCCTTATCGCGTCTATTACGAGTTTGGTTTGCGTCGTACCTATGGAGTGCTCCCTGATAGCACACCGATTAAGTGGAGTTTACAATACTGTATAGACTATGACTTTTGTATAAAATGTGTTATAGGGGATATGGGTAACACCTTAACGCTATTTTAATATTTTACTTTACTGTAGACATTATTTATGTAGCGCATTGTACTATGTATGTAGATCGTTTAACGGATCCTTAAAGGATGGAAATCCCAAGCATCCTTTAAGTTATATTGTATTTCACTTGGACACATCACTTGAGTTGATTTACTTGCATAAGAATGTTGATCCTGACTTGAGTGTTTTGTGTTTTTCTTTATGCTCGGGTCAACCTGAGTGTCATAGTATTTGAGACTCACCTTTGGAGCTTGGAGCTTTACTTGGAGATCCATCTTTTATCTATTCAGATTTGTGGTTATTTCAGTTATTTCCAGTTGCTTATGTTCAGACTTGTCATTTGCTTATGTTTTGAGACTTCTATGTATTTGTGATTTCTATTGTATTTTCTATAGACTCTGATGTTTGTGTAATAGCTTCATGAACTACTATTTATCTATTCCACTGCATATTATTGTAATATTATGTGTTTGTAATTATGCGATTGATTTATTTACTGTACATGCTAAGTTTTGCCAAATGTAAGTTAACAATCTATTGTTTTGAGCAATTCAAGTCTGACATGTGTGGATTATTATCGATTCGAATGGTTCAAAATGATGGGTCGTTACAGTTGGTATCAGAGCTTTGGTTTAGGCAAACATGGCATATGGAGTAAAAATGCATTTGAGATAGGGTAGTAATACATCAGAATAAGTAAAATTAATTACAGAATCATCTTCGTTCGAGTTTGAAATTCTTTGTTAGATTCCTCTTTGATTTGGATTTCTTTTGAATTTTGGAACTTTATCTTTGTTTTAAAATCCATTCTTTTTTTCATGTCCGTGTTCTTTTTTGATACTGGAGCATCCCATGACTTTATTTCTGTTGATCTTTGTAATAAATTTGAGCACATCTTGCAACCTCAATTGGAAACTTCATCCTTATATGTTACTGATCCCATTGGTGGTCCGATTAACCTTAGTATGATTTGTGAAAGGGGTGAAAATCCTTTAGAATAGGCATCGATTTACCGGAGATTTCTACGTCCTCGGTTTTGATGCGTTTGATACTTACTTAGAGGTGATTGGTTAAAGCGATATGATGCTGTCATTTTTTGCAAAGCCCGAACTGTTTCTTTATTAGACGACCAGGGTACTTCTCTTGTGATCGAATGTCGAATGCCTCAGGATTATGCAGGCGGTTTTATCTTTTCGCTTGATTCTCAACCTAGTGATCTTGACTCCACCTTGATAGTCAGGGATTATCCTGGTGTTTTTGGTGGAGTCACTTCTCTTCCTCCTAAGCAGGAATTTGAATTCCGCTCTGATCTTATTCCTAGAGCTTAACCTGTTATTCTTCCTCCCAGATGGATGGCACCCAGAGAGAAAGTCGAGTTAAGGAAGCAAATTAGATGGTTCTTTGAGAATGTGAGTTGATTATAGAGAGCTGAACAAGCTTACTCTTAAGAACAGATATCCTATGCTTCGTATCAATGATATGTTCGATCAGCTTTACGGAGCTAACGTATTCACTCAGCTTGATCTTGCTACCAATTTCCACCAGTTTCAATTAGCCGAGGAGAGCATTCCCAAGACAGCTTTGCGAATAGAGAATAGTTTTTATGAGTGGTTAGTCATGCCCTTTGGATCAACCAATGGTTCTGCCTTCTTCGGCGATCTCATGAATCGCGTTTTTCTCGATGTTCTCAACAAGTTTGTCCTAGTTTCCGTCGATGATATTCTTGTCTTTTCTAAGTCTGAGAAGGAACGTGAGTCACATTTGGGCTATGTGCTAGAAACTTTTAGGGTCATCAATTGAAAGCCAAATTTTCTAAATGCCATTTCTAGAGGGATAAAGTCTGATTCCTTAGACACATTGTTTTTGAAAATGGAGTCTCGATTGACCCAGTTAAGGTCGTCGCATAAGTCTGTCCTTCTTTCCTCTTTTTAAGTTTAATTATTTTTTTCCTTTCGAGCCCATCTTCTTAGTTAGAACTCTATTTGATTAGGGTCCCTTTAAATTTGAATCTCTGTCCTTGTTCTAAAATCCATTCTTAAATCCTCCTATGAGAGAGTATATTTTAATTGATATAAAATGTTTTATATTGTGTTGTTTGGGCTGTTAAGTTTGAATTTTGGGTTTCAATCGATTCGTCTAGCTAATACTATCGATAGTAATTCCAAAACACTTGAATGAAGCAAATTGACCCAATATTGTTTTAGAAACTAGAAAATGTAATAATTTTATGTATGATTATATTTTATATATAAAAGTATAATTTTCTAAAATTAGATAGTTAAATGAGTTGGTTGTTAGAAATGACAGTACTAGACTATCATTTATTGTTTTGTCAACATTCCTAAACCTTTAACTATTGTTGTATGTTATAAGAAGATGAAATTATTAAAACATGGTTTATCAATCTGATTTGCAAATGAAATGAATTTAAATTAAGGATTTGAGAATTTAATTTTTGGTGCTTTTCAAATTTTGGTTTTCAAAGTTTTGAAGAAAAAAAATTATTTGAAAGTATTTTCGAATGGAAATTGTATCCAAAGAATTTTAGAAGAAGTCATACCCTCCTCTTAATTCGTTGGAAAATAATTTCGACGACGATTGCATCATCATCGACATTCATTATTTAGTCTCAATGTAGGGGAACCACTTAGTAGCTTTGCTACACTTTTGTTTTGGAAAATGGATTTGATTTGAATTTCTTGAGTATGATTTAATGTACAAAATATATATTTATTTCAAAATGGTTTGAAGTGAAACCGAAAATTTAACTCTCAAGTTAAGTGATGATATTCAATGATTGGAATGAAGCAAATTTTTTGAACAATTGGTGTGTCTAACCTCTCTGCCGAATAACCTCTCTACCGAATGAGCATGACCACAACTCCTCCCTTCTTCACTCTATTAGCCACCAATGTCGTGCCCTCCGCACACCACCCGCACAGAACCTCCTCGGTGGTAGTTTTTCAAACCACACTCGACCGCCCAGGCCTCTCCACCACTGCCGATCATACCCTTCCTCCCTAGACAGTTGCATCTCCACCCAGAGCTCCACTTAGCCGACTCCAACACCACTCTAACACTGCTCGAGCACACAAGCCAACACAAGCAGCAACACTAACACGCCACGTCAAAACCTGACCTAGATCCAGCCGAAACCCTTGCCTAACCCGAACGCCACCAAAACCCTTTGCCTCCTCCTTCCTTTTTTCGATAGCACCCCACCATCTCCCTTCACCCCAAACCCATCCTCTCCATGACAGCCTTCCAACTTCACCCTTTGTCCAGTTCATTCCAACACCCAGCCGCCTGGCCTTCATTCCGTCACCTTGGTCCATCAACGAACCACACTACTAGCTTCTCTTAGCCTTACTCCGGCATTGCCGCTCGACCAAGCAGCCCTCTATACCCCATAACTGAGCAAACCACATCCACTTCTCTTACGGTTGTAAAAAAAGATAGTAAGTATATATATAAGTATGCTTATACATACATACATATAGATAAGTCTACACCTTCTTCTTCATTGCTCGATAATATTCCAGCTTTGCACCGCCAATCTCCGCTGTCCGAAATTTATCGCAGCAATTTTTCTATTTTGTCACTGTCAGGTGTGGTTCTGCAGTCCCGATTGGTTATACAGCCGTTGTTCGCTTTTCTTTACCGCTGTCAAGTGTGGTTCTGCTGTCCCGATTGGTTGCACAGCTGTTGTTCGCTTTGCTTTGTCGCTGTCCAAAACCGCATCGCAGCAGTTTGTTTTGTCATTGTCTCGCTTGCTTATTCGTGTGTGAATCTGTGTCTGTTGCTTCTCATTCTCGTTTTTTCTCTAGCCTCGAAAGGTGAATGATTACTCACAAATAACATTCTTATGTTTAGTATATTAATTTCATATGAAATGTGATTTAAATACGTTGTTAAATTTGAATTTGTTAGTAATTAAACCGTTAAGCATGATATATTATTATTTAAATTTGCTAACCTATGTTAATTGACATATGACACAATAACTTGTCAGTAAATATATTTAAATTGCGTATTATGATCATATTTTCCATTGATATGCTATTTCATTTTGTGCTATTATTTAATTTGTTCTCACTCAGCAAGTTCCCTGTTAGTTTAGAAATTCCTTTTGGGTTGAGATGATACATACTCGAATGATCTTATAGATTAGGAAAATCGTTACGGGTTAAAATGATAAACCCTAGCGATTTTACTGATTTTGAATTTTGGGATTATGGGTTGAAACGATATATACCCCATAAATATCAAATTATTACGGATTGAAAGGATAAATATCTGCATCACTTGACCATAAGACAGAAAACTATATACGGACACCGTTGGTTTATTTTTAAATTATTTTCAAAATTTTTAAGAAAAGAAATTATACGTGTTTTGATTTTTGAAGTATAATATAAAGGTTTTATTTTAATTTTAATATGTATGTAAATTTAGATTTTAAAATTATATGTTTTGTAAATTTTAAAATTATATGTTAAGTTTTCAAAAATGTAAATTTTAAGATTTTACTTATAATTTTATTATTTTTAAATATATAAAATAAGATTTAATATAAAATAAATTTAATAATAATATTTAATTTAATAATATTAAATATTTTAATTACTGTATACATAATATGTTAAAGTATTTATTTTAAATTGTATTAATATTTTAAAAAAATTTGTAATAACTTTAATAAATTAAGTTCGAAAAGATAAATTGAAATAGATTTGTAATTTAATTTGTTTAAGAATTATATTTAAATTATAATTGATTTAAAACTTACTAATTTTGAGATTTTAAAAGATATGATTTTATAACTTGATAACTTGATTTTTAGTTAATGGTGATTAAATGAATATTTTCAAAAATAAATAAAATTGAAATTGAATATTTAATATTGATTTAAATTTGAAATTTGAGATTTTATTTATATTTTTATAAAAAGGAGAGTAAGTGTATATTTTCAAAATTAAATAAAATTGAGTTGAATATTTAATTTTGATTTTGATTTGAAATTTTGGTAATATGCGACTTTATTTAAATGTCTATGAAAGTGATTTTTTTAAATGACCACGGTGTGAAATAAGCGTATGGTTGTTAAAGAGATCAGGATTGGATATTATCATACTCTCTATCAATATTGAAAACCACTTTAATAGTTGTGCACGTGGTGGAGAATCCAGAATGAAGTAGGATGGTATGGCGAACATCTGTATGAGGTATGAATGCAGCCTTGACCCCCATGGGTCAGCTTGATATGACTAAAACAGAAGTAATACCTAGACCAAGTGAGGTCGCACCTCCGATTGAGCATGCTTCTTCGAAACCATATCTATTACTTTCTGATTTGATTAGGTGCACCTTTTATTATGGGAGTGTGTTTCGAGGTAGGTGGTAGTAGCTGCTATGCATTACCACCAGCCCAGTTCTGCAAAATGGTAGTATCCTACCCTGGACATTGCCTTGTGTGCCTTGTCATATGCCATATCGCGCCCATTACAAGTTTGGTTTGTGTCATACCTATGGAGTGCTCCGTGATAGCCCATCGGTTTGTGGAGTTTACAATATTGTATAGACTACGACATTTGTATAAAATGTGTTAAGGGGGATATATGTAACGCCTTAATGCTATTTTAATATTTTACTTTACTGTAGACATTATCTATGTAGCGTATTATACTATGTATGTAGATAGTTAACGAATTCTAAAAGGATGCGAATCCCAAACATTATTTAAGTTACACTACATTTCACTTGACTTGATTTACTTGCATAAGATGTTAATCCTGACTCGAGTTTTTTGTATTTTGCTTTATGCTTCGATCAGCCTGAGTGTCATAGTATTTGGGATTCACTTTTGGAGCTTGGAGCTTTGCTTGGAGATCTAACTTTTATCTATTAAGCCTTTCAGTTATTTCAGTTATTTTCAATTGTTTATGTTCAGACTTGTCATTTGCTTATGTATTCAGACTTCCATGTATTTGGGATCTCTGTTGTATTTTGTTTTAGACTCTGATGTTTATGTAGTAGCTTCATGAATATTATTTATCTATTTCGCTACTTTTGTTGTAATACTCTGTGTTTGTGATTCTGCGATTGATTTATTTACTGTATATGCTATATTTTGCAAAATATAAATGTAAATAAATCAATAATCTATTGTTTTGAGCAATTCAAGTCCGACATATATGGATTATTATCGATTTGAATGGTTCAAAATGACAGGTCGTTACACTCCTCTTCGACCTTAACTAGTAAATTGCCCTCGCTTCGGCTGGAGGAATTGGCTTTATAAAAAAATATTTTCTTGACAAGTATGTGTTCTTAGTAACACTGATTTTGACTGCACAATACAAATCTTCCTATAATCTCTTTTGAGTAGTATGTATATGTGAAGCTTTGCTTTCAGGAAGTGATAAAACTGATATATTGATTGCTTTTAGAAATCAGGGTATGTAAAGGGTATGTATAGATATGAGATTCAGAAAATTCAGGCTATTTGTTTCTCAGAATCTTTACATATTTGTAAGTGTTGAGGAGTTTTGTTGAAGAGTAACAACCTTTGGTGTGTCCTATTTCAGTCTAAGGGTTGCCATCTTTGAGGAAGAAGAGATGCGTTGAAGAGATACAGATGCAACCATTAGAATGAAAGAAGTTCATGTTCATAATTTAACTCTTTTACCCAGCATAGATGTCTACGCATAATTTCAAACGTCTATTTAAATATGTGTTTTTAAACAGAGAATAGATTCAGACGTCTGACATATGTGATTAGACGTCCGATGCCTGTTAATATTTTTTTAAACATCGTAGAGAGTCAGGCATCTGGCATATGTGAACAGCTGTCTGATGCCTATTAATTTCTACAGTTCACTTGTTTAAACAATGAAAGGCTTAAAAAATCTTTGACGTGCAATGTTGTGTAAAAACTAATAAAGGAAATTTCACAAAACCTCTATTTATGACCATAACACACTATAATAGCTTCTCTAATACTAATGATTCTCCTCTTCTACTAGTCATCTTCAAGTGATGATAATGTGAATTTTGACAGACTTTTTCTGCAAATAGATGGAATATATTGTATGTGTATGACTATATAGTTATTGTCATCGAAACCATAGAATAGAGGTTCTAACATATGTTTCATGTATATATGCATGTATGCATTATTTTAACGTAAAATAATAATATCGCTTTAAAGAGCGATTGAACGAAGGCTACTATTTTTGATTTAAATTTGCGATGCTAAGAAGTATTTAGAGAAATAGAAGTACAATAAAGTTTTTAAAGAGTATATCATAGTTTGAAAAAAATTATTATTTTTTTTGGAATAAATAAATAAAGGCGAGTTTGCTATAAACAACAGTAAAACAATTTCATAATAAAGAGGATAATGGTCCTAAGTATAGCATTGAGATGATTGTAAAATGTGTGATTATATGTTGACTGTAATTTAGCGTTTGATGATAGCATTGTATTTTGATGATTGTGCGATATTTTACTAATAATGCTACTAGAGGTTGGGTGGTTAATTATAGTTACGTGATGATGGATATTATGTTACTAATATTAATTGGATTAGTAAAAATTCGATGATATTGATATTATGTTACTATTATAGAGTGATTAATATACACTGGGTTATTTGTAATTACACGAATAATGTATTATTATAGCTAATAATTGCTAATGTATGTAAGCATACTTATCTTATTGTTTCCTTATTTGATGATTTAGGTTGACACTGAATGTTTTTGATGTTTTATTCCTATGTTTTGTTTTTGTTGTAGCCCTATATGATGATTTTTTATGATGCATAAGTAGAAATACCATTTTTTGCTACTACTATACCATTAATCGTGATGTATGTTATGGTTGTTACGTACTAACAAGTATCTAAATGCAAGAGAAGAGCATGAAATAGAACTACATAAGTTTGATCGCCTAAAAAGGGTGCATATACAGTCTTTTCCTATGCAATAGCTATCGAGCCTATGACCGTAGTGTATAGGGTTAGGCATATCCCAAATATAGTTGATACATTTTTCTTTTATTCTGTGAATATGTGTATTTGTAAGTTGTAGGTGAAAGTAAAGAAAGGAGCAAAGGGTTTGAAAGGGTACCCTTAGGATAGATCGTTATTGCTCTTGCATTGAAATTTTACAGTTGTTGTTTGTTTTAGTAATAGATGTATTAAAAAATGAATATTGTCTGATGTACTAGATTCATGTAATATATAATTATTGATATGAGATTATATATTTATGTTGATATTTAAGTCCCACTGCGAGGTTTTCCCTTTTTATTCATTGTTTTAGATTTTTACTTTTTATCCTCCCACAGTCCGCTACTTTTAATATCCAAAATTAGCTGTAAATGTATTTTTAGATTGTTTATAATTGATTTTATATGTTAAAAATAGTGGGTCATCACAAGAGTTCCAAATCAAAAGGTTGCGGCAAGTTCTAGTATGATGAGTGCATCACTTAGAGCAGTGCCGCAATAAAATATGTATGCATAAATAGGATAAAAATGTTTTCCTTGATTAAGTGTCCAATGACATATTGTGACATTATGTAACGACCCACTTTTCCATAACATTTAAGCAGACAATCAACCACACATAACCCACTCAAATTGAATGGAAAGGGGGATAGTTGGGGAAGAGAAAAAGAAAGAAGATAAGAAGAAAAATAAACAACAATAGAATTTCACAGTGGAACAAATAATCTAAAATACACAACAAATATTTTCACAAAGAATAAAATGAATATTCATACAAATTAGAGTACACTAACCTATTTCAATCTGGACAGTTACAACATCCTTTCCTTATAATTTCTAACAAATACAACCATCAGACAGCACAGTGGAACACAAAAAAATACGTAGATACATTTTGGACCTCCAGCTCGTCTCTGAAGCTCCAATGCATCCAAAAAAATCTGTAAATATGCTTGATCTAACCCAAGCATTATAATAAAATAACAACCTAGTCAGTCTGGTAAATCAGCATGATAAAAACACACCCAGTTGAATTTTAATATTTCAAAAATCTTTTGAAAATAAGGGTATCTCATAAGGCTATCCCACACGTAAACATGGAAGAGTTTTTACCTTACGATAACCAAACCATTTCGTATGAAATTCTCTGATATTATAATAATAACTAAGATACAAATACTTATTAATTATAGCCGAAAATTTTACATTAATTAAATTCCAACATAATAGGTATACAATTAAAACCGTAAAAGCTCGTATTGGAGAATGGATTCCATACAATGACTGGGCTACTGGGGTACTGCCCGACATAATGCATCTCTAGATAAAATAACACCAAGGACCTTGCCAGGATCCCCTGCCAACACATGACCGACCTACCACTTAACTAGTAGTACCGAACATGATCACCCTTCCATTAATGGGCCCCAAAGCATACAATGGGAGATGATATCGACTTTAGATAGGGATGATCATACCCTAATTGGGAGCAACACACTTTGCCCTGCTTCATCTCCCTTGTTTTAGTCATTCCTTATTGATAAGGTTTGCGGCTACATTTTACCTTATATATAGCACTTCTTGGAACGCTAACATTGACCTCCAGACAACAATATAATGCCAGCATTCATCCATACAAGTTTGTTCTATGACTGAATGAAACCAAAGGCACCACTTCCACTACATCCATTTTGGGATCACCTTCAAGATCAGTGCTAAGCAACCCTTGCACATCAAAGAACCCATCTTCAATTCCTCCATCTTCAAGATGTCTTCACTGTAAAATGATTGAGTTAGATCGAAGTGGTTTTCGGATAACATATCTGATCCTGATCCCTTCGAAACGACATTTGATAGTTTATAGCAAACTCAACCTTGGTTCTTCAGGAAATATATAGTCAAAGATAAGAACAGAGATTACTTCCTAGGAGAACAAAATGAGATTTATACACACAGCACAACATCATTGGAGATATCCATGCCATCTAACTCATGTGTTTCTTTTAGATATTTCCAAAGTGATCTTTTGATCCATATTTGATAGTCAGTTATTTAACAACAAACATACATCCAAAACAGGGATTTGTTTCAAAAGGAAAACCAACATTGGTTAAGCACATAAGCAACCACTAACCCTCTTAAATTAATATTTTCATTAATTAAAATCACTTTGTAAATTTCTTCTATAAAAATACCTTTACAAAAACATACCCACAAACCCCTATATTTTCAATACTTGGAAAATATCCATATACTTATCTCAACGGTATAAGTATATTCACAACTGAGAAAGATTTCCCCTTTCTACACAATTTTAAAAAAACATCTATAAACCCCTTTATAAATTTCTAAAAGCCATGTAAACTATTTTATAAATATTTGAAACCATTTCTAAAAGCATTTATAACCCCTTTACCAATCCATAAAACTATTTATAAAATTTCTTCTATAAAACTATAAACCCCTTTCCAAGATTCTTTTATAATTATCTAAATTCATTTATAAAACCCTTTTTATTTTTCATTATCTACCTTTAAGTCTACTCATCATTCTATAAAAACTCCTTTTATAAACCAAAATCTATTTATAAAACTCTATTCATAAATCTCGAAAATATTTATAAATAAATTCTAACCATTTACTTAAAAACACTGTTATATAATAATAATAATAATTAATAATAAACATTTTAATGAATAATAGTTATTAACTTTGAAACATCTTAAACTAATGATTAATAATTTCAAACATTATAAATAAAAAACTAATAATTAATATTCAACATTTTTATAATAATAATTAATTTTCAAAATGGTATTAATAAATCATTATTATTAATTTCAAACCATATTAATTATTTAAAATAATTAACCTTTAAAGATATTAAATATGATAAATAACTTTTAAAAACAATATTAAATATAGATAAATAACTTTAAAATGATATTATATATAAATAAATAATCTTTTAAAACAATATTAAATATAAACAAATAATCTAGAAATGGTATATAAAGATGTTAGAGTAAAACAAAAATTAAATCCTATAAAGCAAAAATATTTCCAAAACACAATTTCAGATTTACTTTCATTTCCCTTCTTAAAAACGAACTCCAACTCAAATGGAAAATATATGATATTTTAAATACTAACTTAAGGCTAATAACTACCGGAAGCTTAACCAATATCAATATTGATTTCCTATTACTACAGGGTTTATTTTTTGAATGTATAGCAATGTCATAATCAATAAAGCCAACAATCAGCTTTAATATCCAATAATTCATATAACATGAATATTATTGAAATTAAAAATCAACAACAGTGAGGAATCTTGTTGGATCCCTCCAAGCTGTCCCCTTGCAGAACATATAGTATATCATCATATAATTTGGGTCCTCGGCTACTAGATGAGTATATATAAAAGGTCACACGCTCCAAAGGCGGGAATAAATCCAAACCAAATGATCAAATAATAAATCATCCAAACATCCAATCAAATTTTTTATCAACTATATAATATTACTGGTTAACCAAAAAGGTGGGTTTAACTCACAAAAATTCCATTCGTCGCTTGCATGTTCGGGTTCCTTTCGAATTCGAACGACATTCAAATTCAGCATAAAATTCCACTAGCTCTAATCTCCACCAAACCAAACCATTATGTAGTATTCGTCGCTACGAATGTAACACGAAAATGCATGTTCAATTCCGACTTAATGTGGATTAGATATTTCATTTATAAGATTCACTAATTAAATAATATATTAACCTCGCCAAATACAATTCAAATATCACTACCCTTAAATAATCCTTCCCTCCCATTTACAAATCTCCTCTTCCCTTTAAAAATGCATGCAACAGAATCCACTGTCATCGTGCATCATCCCATTGATACAAAGAACCAATTAGTGATTTCATGATCCGACTCTACCATGACGTTACTCTACTCAAACCCAACTCGTTACACACCATGACCTTACCTCTACCTTTCCTAGCGAAATCACAACCTCGTCCTCCCCTTTAGCCGAATGTACAATCACGACCCCCATGCTTGACCGTACCACTCGAAACTCGACAATCAGGTGCTATAAGTCATGCTAAACTCAAATATTACCTCGAATCATGTTAATTCTTCTTCGATTCCATGAATTTCCTAACCCTAGTTCTTGCTCTATGCCTCTACATCATCGAATGCCTAAAAAGATGACAACAACCTTCCCTATACATATTAGGGTGAAAAACTGAGGCTATGGGAACACGGGCAATAAGTTTTATAATTTTTTTTATTTTGAATTGTTTAAGATCTTTAAAGAGTTCACGGTGCTTTTTTTTCTTCGTTTTGTTTCGTTATTTCAATTTTCTATTCAAAGAGAAATGGAGAAAATGAATTTACATAGGAGAGAATGGGGTATGGGTCAGACATCGGGTTATGGGCAAAGCGTATGTGTTCGTTAAATAGAGTATGGTACACTATCTTATTATATTCAAATATACCTCATTTTATGTGCCCAAAATCTCAAAATCCAAACAATTCATGCTGACTGGCGTTCTATATAAAATATCTGTATCCCAAACACAATTAAACCAGTCTCGAGACCTAATTTGATCATATACAGAAGATAACTTTCAAACCCGATTATATTATATTAATTTCTTAATTAGTTTCTAAGCAGTTCGAATTCGCATAATCAAACAATACGTCCGGTTGCCTGAAATTTGTTAATGTATAATAATTCACTATTACGGATCTAAAGAAACTGGTTTCGTCGAAATCCGAGACAGTGCCCTGGAATTACTACTTTCATACGTCAATTAAAATGATTATTATAAAACAAGTTTAACTGCTTTTAGATTCAAATTAAAAAGGTTTAACATCTTCATTCTTATCCAAATATAATTTATATCAACTTCCGAAATCATTTTCATTCACATAAAATTTAAGATTTACTTATTAAATCAATTTCAAAAATTCGAATAATCATTATATTTGAAATTCAAGTTATTTAACTTATAAAATTAACTCTTCAATGTTTAAAATCAATTAAACATTCCAACTTCATATGACGAAAATTCTGGGTCGTTACACATCAATAATGCAACATGAATTGCGAAAGGAATCAAGGACTTATGAAAAGATAGGACACAATGTCTATAACTGCAATAAATAAATAGTTTATCAAATAGATGGATGAACAAAAATTGATATTGTAGATATATACATACATACATACATACATATATAGATAGATACATGCATTCATTAAGGCCCAGGATCCTGGTCTAATCTTGGATAATTGATTGAAAAGTTTAGGATCATGGATCCAAAATTACCCCATGTGCAAGTACGAGGTTGAAAATTGGAGTATGCCCTAGGGTTAGTTACATAATTTGTTACATATCCTAACTTTGAAACCAGACTCGTTCAAGATAAGTATGCTTTTGGTGTTTGTTTTCTATTATATATAATGTTATATTATGATATGAATAAAATATTAAATAATTGTTTAATAAATAGAAAATCCTAAATAAAATCATTATATGATTGCAAGTACAAATGCCATAACCATCGGTATCGAATCGTAAGTCAAAAGTACATTGTTTTAAATATTCTTGGTCAAGATTTTATGTAAAATGGATATCGATACATCTGTTGGGACCAAAGCATGTAAGACGCTTTAAATGTTGGGCAGTGTATTACTCAAGGCTTCTTGGGACATCAAGCGATTATGTACTTGCGGTTATTGGACGGCTATAGATCAACTCGGCCAAGGGTTTCCTATTGGTTGATAATAACAAATGTCATATTGAAAATATTGGTGTACTGATGTTATGTGGTTCTTTCAACTTGAGAATACCATGGAACTTCCATGTTACACTCCACCTTGGTTATAGTTAAATCGTGGTATGGCGACCATAGAAGCACTATAGTTGATTTGAGCTGAAGCAGAGGAAGCGAAACATTATTCAATAGAGAATTCACCTCCTCTGTTTTGAGAGGTTAATATCATATCAATTATGGTCAACTTAAAGTAAAAAATCTCTGGTCGGGACACATCGATTAATAATTATATACAAATATTGTTTGAAGTTTTGACCATGATCGTATTTTAGATATTAAAGTGATACAATAGTGACAAAGAGAATGTACATATAATATATCATTACATAAAGGTGCTGCTTAATCGATCTAAAATATGATTTTATAGAATAAGGTCTATAAGTAAGGAATTTGGACAAACTGTCACACCATCAGCTAAGGTGACGTGTAGATATTAATATTCAAATTGTTCAATATTAACCACTGGCTCAATTCACACATGTGAGTAGCAGCATTGAATTGTTGTTGTCTTTGAAACATCACTTGATTTAATTTGTTTATAAGGTTTTATTAATATACATACATATATATATATAAGATATATTAATTATGATTGCTTTTAGTAGTTGGGATGCCATTAGGATTTTTGGTTGCTTTTGGAATATTATAGGTGCCTTTGATAATATTTGGATGTGTATATAAGCGTTATACATGGACGTATTAATATACGGTATTAATACATGTTCAAATAGTTTTAAATATGCAAATAAACAACAAATAAAGGGGAGTAAAAGAGAGGGAAACCTTATCGGAGATGAATCTGTTTCTTTGCTTTAAGTTTTAAGAGTCATCAATGGTACATAACTTTCCTAATAACTCTTCTATAAATAGCATCTCAAACTCCTTCATGTTTCTTACTGTTAGAAAATAAAAAAGAACTTAACCTTTACATGATATCCTATGCCACCCCCTTTCTACATTTTGGAAATCTAAAAACCTCCTCTCTTTCAATGGTGATAGTTCTTTGATCCTTGCAAAATCAAAAAGGTGGAATTAAATTCCTATGAGACATACATTTTTCAAGGTACGATAAGCACTAAGATCTCAAAGGTAATTTTACATTCTCATAGATCCATTAATGTTATGCCTAAACCCATGTATATGATGACATTAACATGCTTATAATTTGTTCGATAATTGTAGAATAAATAAATAATTAATTCGTGTAACAAACCGTGATTCTGATCATTAAATTTTTAATATTTAATAAATTTTAATTATTAAAATGTTGGTTTAAAAGGTTTAAAACATTAATTAAATTATGGGACTGTTTAAAAATCTATGAAATGTGAATAAAAAATTGAATAGTGATTTAAATATTGAAATCATGGACTTATTATTGAAATGATGATTTAAATATGTTGATTTTAAGTTGAATGTTAATTATATGGACTTAATGGAATTGTTTAACTCCTTTTAAATTATCAATAGTAATAGTGAATTGAATTTGTAAAATTATTTGTAGTAATAAATGGTTCATATAAACTATCCTATATATTTTTATGATACAATTCTTGTTGATGTATTTTAAATTTAATTATTTGATTTTTCAATAATTTTTAGTGTGGAAAATATTAAAATTGTCCGTTTGGTGATTTGTTGGCAAACAACAGTGTTTTTGTGATTTTAAAGAACTCAATAACTAGTGTATATTTTTATTTTTTTAGGGTTGCATCGCTTTTCTGATTGCAATCATATTTTGTTTTGTCGATTCAAAGTCCGTACGTGAACAAAAGAGACGGTGTATTATGATGTTGAAAATAATAAATTATATACATATAATACATAGACAGTTAGTACACACAACACATAAATTTGTTCCTCCCATACTCTCTCATTTATTCAAGTCTGAGCAAAGAAAAGGATTGCTGATTTTCATTAAAAACCAAAAACAAATATTCCTTAAGCAAAGAATATATACATACACATACATACATACATACATATATATATTTGAACTAGTAATGAGTGTAGCTTCAACCCCATACCCTTATTGTAGCTTGCGTTGGTTAATGGAAAATATGGCAGCTTACAGTGTTGAACTTTGAGCATGAAGAACTAAGGTCATCTTTTCCTCGAGCTATGGTGGGTGGAAGTCAAATCGGAGGGTAGATTTGAGTTTAGGCAGAGGAGGAGCTCTGGGTGGCCGAGTTTTGGATGTGCGATCGAGGATTTTGGATCGCGACATTTCATGGAATCGCGTTCAGGCACTAGCATTGTGAGGTGGAGGGAGAGGCCGAGCTTCTTGTCGTAGGGTTTGTTGTATGGAGAGCGAATTGAGAAGTTCATCGAAGCTGACGGGAAGCAATTTCATCGAGTAACGGTTGAGGGAAAGGGAGTGGAAGTTCGGTCACTTTGGATTTGGTTACAGGTAGAGGTGGGAGTATTGTTGGGGAAGATGGTTTAAATTTTTATTCTTGGTAATTATATTGTTGATGATGTTATTATGATTTATAAATTATTAAATTCATAATTTATAATATCAATAACTTCTTCACACGAGGTTCAATCGATACGATACTTTCGTGTTGTGTTCGTTATGATGATAGTTTCGCAATGGAACTAGCTTGGTTGAGTTTGGAGCAAGTTGAAAATTTGGGCTAAAATTAGACGTCGTTCGATTTTAGTTCAAAGCGGAACACTTCAGGTAGATAAAACTCACTCATTTTGGTTAATTAGTATGTTTATCATAAACAAAATTTATTTATGCATGTTTGGATTATTGATTTTGCTGGTTGATTGAATTTGATCTATGATCATGATATAACATCTAGAAATGCTATTAGATTGTTTGGATTTGATATAGGATCACGATATAGCACCCTAAAATGCTATTAGATTGTTTGTGTTTTAAAATTGTACTCAAACTTGTTTTAATTAATGGATCATATAAGAGGTGATAAATTGATATTGGTTTTGATTCATATAATTAGGTTGTTTAAAATTATAACATAGTTAATGTAAGTATACTTCTCGGTGTTATCTATTTGGCTAGATAGACATTGTTTAATACATGTAATGGTTTATCTTCAAATGACAATGGTTAGCAGAATAAATCCCCTTTTTGCTATTATATTGATTTGGACATTTATTTAAGTGCCAATTGATCGTTAATAATGGATTAGTTTACATATATACTTGATTATGTAGATATAGGCAATTTGACTTAAGAAGTTAAATGGAAGGTAATGGCAGTTTGTTAAGTACCACTGGGAGTTTTGGATTTAATAACTTCTAATTTTTTAAATTAGAAGAAAAATGTTATAATTATTTCTATATATGCAAGGAACTTTCTTAATAATTAATTACAAATGTTAGTAAAAATTATTTTTGTAAGTTAATTACTGTATTATCAATAGTGTTTTAAAGCAAACTATCTAATTAATGTTTTTGAAGATAATTATTATTTTGTTTTTAGTTATTTAAATCGAGATTATTATTCCATTAATAATAGTTTTGAAGATAACTAATTTTATTTAATTGTGGTTTAAAGTTATTTTATTTATCTATTGGAGATGTTTAAAGGTTTAAGAGTTATTTATTATATTATTAAAAAAATTGTTATATTTCTTTATATTATTTAAAAATGATTAAAGCTAAATTTACGATGTTTTAGTTTATTTAGTATAAAATAAATAAATTGTTACAAAAGGATTTATGTAAAGGAGTTTATAAACTTGGGAAGAGGATTGGAATTGGAAAAGAAGTTGGATTTTTAAAGATTGTGAAAAAGAGGATTTTAAATGGTTAGTAATTAAAAAGGAATTTTTTTTAAATGGGTTGGAAACTATTAAAGAGTAATTTTATAAATAAAACTTGGGAATTTATAAGGAATTCTATACATAGATTATGGGAATTTATTAAGAAGATATTTTAAAATAAAAACAAAAGCGAGTTGAAGAAAGGGAGGGTATTTTAGGATATTTATACCTTTGTTTAAAGGATGCTTGTGTTTTAACATTTTAAATATGATCTTGAAATAAGTAAATCATTCTAAGCGATCGTTTAAGATACTTATACCGTTTTGTAAGTATATGGAAAAGGTACTTCAAGTTTTGACATGAATGATTTGAAAATATAATAATACTGTTAACATAAGTACATGGTTATATTTTCTAAATATCGAAAATATTGTGTTTTGGGAATATACTTATTCTGTTGAGATAAGTATATGGAAGTGATTTCCAAGTATTTGAAAAGTGATTTTAAATTAACAAATGTGAGACTTAGGTGTTTCCATTGGAAAGGTAAACTTTGTTTTAATGTCGTATATTTGATAGTTAAATAACCAACTATCAAACCTGGCCAGTTTTAAATTATCGTTGTCGATTCGAAGAGACCGGGATCGAACATATTATTCGAAACCCACTTCGAACCAACATAAGCGCTTTGAATTGGAACATCTTGAAGATGATTAAAGATGTAGATTTTGAAATGCAAGGGCTACTTGCTACTAATGTCGAAGGTGATTCCAAATGGATGTAGTAGAAATAGTGCCTTCGGTTTCATTCAGACCTAGAACGAACTTGTGTGTATGAATGCTAGCATTTCAATTATGCCTAGAGGGTAGTGTTAGCATTCCAAGTGGAATTACCGTATAAAAGTAATCGTAGCCTCAAGCCTCACCACCCGGGAAATGGCTAAAATAGGATAGGTGCTGCATGGTTATGTGAGTCGCTCCCATTAGGGTGTGTTCTCACTTTTCTAGATCATCGTATTATGTATTTGGTTGTGCATGATGGCTCTCGATTAAGATTGGAAAACAACTGGGGTGATGACATATTTCGTACTATTCAAGTTCAAGGGTAGGCATGTTCTGTGTTGGCGGGGGTGAACCAAGTTTGGGGTCTGACCCTAGGTACATTTTATCTAGAGGTGTACTGATGAAAGGTAGCCCCTTACCTAGCCATTGTTGGAATCCATTCTCCAATTAGCACCATGTGGACATGATTGTAAAATTATTATGATGAAATTTAATAATGTAACAATTTAGGCTATTATATATCTATTTATTTATTTATTTTCAAACCTAGACCTTATTATAATATCACTGGGCATTCTATAGAAATGTTGTGGTTATCGTAAGGTAAAAACCAGCCCGTGTTTATGTGCGGCGTGGTCTTACAAGATGCCTTTATTTCAAAAAATTTATGACTTTAAAAAGCCAATTGGGTGTGTTTTCTCACATTGGTTTATCGGACTAGTTCGAGCGTTATTTTTCTTATAATGCTCGGGTCAAACCGAGCATATTTATAGGTTGAGTTTGGATACTTGGAGTTTCAGGAGACGAGCTAGTGGCCCAGAGACGTATTCATGTACATTCTATTTTCCACTGCATTAGTTGTTTATTTAACTGCACTTGTGAAGACAGATCATTATAACCCTCTAGGCTATTGATTTAACGGTTGACTCTAATTGATATATGTATAATAATGTTAAATTTTTCTTTGGTAAAGATCTATTGTATATTATAGGTTACTTGTTATGATATGAGATTTTGTTCTGTCTTTTCTTCTTTTTCCCTAATAATCCGTCCTTTCGGCACTTAGAAGCTCGGCATATGAATACCATGGATGTATTAGTGTCGACTTCTGAAGGTCAAAAAAGGCAGGTTGTTACAATGTGGTATCAGAGCTTAGGTTGAGCAAACACCTAAGCTTTGATGGGGTTAACTCATTTGAGATAGGGTAAGTAAGATCCTAGGATGAGTTTGAGTGTGTGTGTGTGTGTGTTTGTGTGTATATAAGAGCGCATATTTATTGGTGATATAAAAATATTTTACATTGTATTGATTTATCGGTTGAGTGGTTATGAACTCTGGTCGATGTAGAAGGAACAGCTGTATCGACAGGGGTTTCTAAACACTTAAACAAGGTAAATCGACAAAATATTATTTTTTAAATTAGGTAAATGAAATAATTTTACCTAAATTATATTTTATATATAAAAGAGTAATTTTCCAAAAAATCATTATTGTTATATAGAGTGTGTTTGGTTTTTAGAAATGATAATATTTGATTATTATCATTTATTATGATTAGTTGTGTTCAAATAGTTTATGAGCCTTTATTGTTTGTTAAATTAAGTACGTACACTTTGTGAATTCAATTTCGCAGTTTGACTATAAGGTGTTCGATGATAATGTTGAGTTGAAATTTTAATTATAATAAAATTTATTTATTATAATCGATATAAAGAGAAACAATTAGGAAAGGATCTTATATAAAAAGTGAAATCATATAAGTTGGATTTATAAATATAGTTTATAAATAAGGAATTCGAGCCGAGAATTTGAGGACTTAAATTCTGGTATCTTTGAAATTATTTTTGAAAGGTTTGGTATAATAATAGTATTATTGATAAGTGTTTTGGAATAGAAATTTTCTTAAAATATGGTTTATAAATAAAAATGGATTTAAACTAAGAAATTTAGAACTCAAAACTAGTGTTTGAAAATTTATTTTAAATTTTTGGGAGAAGTGATAATGGTATTATTTTGAAAGTACCAATTAATAGAAATATTGAAAAAGGGATTTGGAAGAGTTAAAAAGAACTAAACTCACTTTGGTCGCTGGAAAATAATTCCGGTGATGGTTGTAGCATCATCGGTATTCATTTTCGAGTTTCTAAAAGTGAGGAATTGCTACCGTGATAGAAATTGGGTTATTGTATCGTTTTGTGTAAATAAAATTTGTTTAGAAATTCCCAAAAATATGATTTGGTATACAAAGGAATATATGTATATTATTATTAGTTCAAAACGATTTGAAATGAAAACTAGGTTTTAAATTCTGAAATTTTCAGCTAAATGATATTATAGACTCATGTATCTTAACCATTTGGATAGTTGATTGGTGTACCTCATTTCGAGATATTATCGGTAATTTTCATTTATTGAAATGAAAAGGAATTTCCGACGATTTTGGACAATTGGTGTTTCCAAATTTGATATAGAAATTTAAGCTAAGTGCTGTGAGAAAACATAAGAAAATACGTTTTTATAACTTATAAATTCAAAGAGATAGAGATTTTAAAAAGAGATTTAAAATTTTCGAATATTCATGTTAAGTTAAAAACAAATCTATTATTATGTGTATACACACACATACCCTTGGAGAATAAAAGAGTATTTTACAAATACAAACTTGAGTATATTTCTTAAGCAAAGTATTTGTTATTTGGAAGTAATAAAAACCTTAGGAAATGTTATTATTGAAGATAAGTCTTTATAAAGTGTTTGTAGGCATGGATTAATATGTTACGAAATAACTTGGAAAAATGAATTCTAGAACTAATTGAGAATATGAACTTAAGATTAAAGTGGATAATAAACATAGTGTTCTTTATATAATGTTTATAATAAACTTAAGTATGAAGGAGCTTTAAGTTGGAGTTGTGGCTTTTAAAAATGTGTGTAAACTTGAATTTTAAAGGGATTGGTTTATATAAGTGGTGTTTTAAAATGTTTATAAACTTTAGTAATGGTTTTAAGAAATAATTCATAAATAATTCTAGTATTAAAGGAATATACTAAGAGATAATAAATTTGAATTAAAAATAATTAGTATAGTCAAGAAAGGTAAATTTGGGAATTGAGTTATGAGGTGAAATTTGACCTAAGTAAAGTTAAATAAAATGATTCATGAAATGGCGTAACGACCCACCATTTGGACAGTTTAAACCGACAATAAACCACACATGTCAAATCAAACCATTCAAAAGGGAGGATTGTTAATGGGGTAAAGAAGAAAATACTAGAAGAGAAGGAAAAATGAAACACAGAATCTCATAGCGGAATAACAAAATATAATAATCAAATAAACATTCCATGAAGCTGTTTAACAAATACATTTGATTACCCTTTTACAAATAGATCAGAGTTATGAATACAGCAGAAATAAATAAAACAGCGGAACAATATAATGTAGTGGAATATATATATATATATAGTATACAAATCTCCATCTTCGTCCTCTGGGAATAAGGTCTTCAACATTGAAATACTCAAGCTGACCCGAGCATAATGAAAAGACAAAACACTCGAGTCAGAATTAAAAGATCTTATGCAAGTTAAAGCAACTGTAAACAAACATGAGTGTAACGATTCAGAGATGTTTATGGGATTTACATCTCCTATCCAGTGTTCAATGTGCATGCAATAACTTAAGAGATGTTCGTTATTCCATCTCCTAAGGATCCGTTAAACTATTTACATACACAATAAAATTCGCTATGTCTACAGTAAAGTAAAGTAATAAAATAAAGTTAAGGCGATACTCATATCCCCCTTAACATATTTTATATAAATGTTGTAGTCTGTACAGTACTGTAAACTCCACCAAAGCGGTGGGCTATCAGGAAGCACTCCATAGGTACGACACAAACCAAACTCGTTGTGGGCGCGATAAGGCACATGACAAGGCACGTGAGGAAATGCCCAGGGTAAGGTACTACCATTTTGTAGAATCGGGCAGGTGGTAACGCATAGCAACTACAACCACACACCTCGGAACACACTCCCATAATCAAATCGAGGGATGGCCAACAAATCAATCACAAAGTAATAAATATGATATCGAGAAGCATGTCTGATCGGAGGTGCAACCTCACTTGGCCTAGGTATAGCTCATGTTTTAGTCATATCAAGCTGGCTCGAGGGGGTCAGGGCTATGTTTATACCTCATACAGTAGCGTTCGCCAGACCATCCTACTTCATCTTGGATACTCTACCATGTGCATAGTTGTTAAAGTGGTTTTCGGTATTGGTAGAGAGTATGATAATATCCGATCTTGCTCTCTTTAACAACCAAACACTTATTTCACACCTGTTGGTTCTTTTACATTTTCAAAACTAATTCATAATTCATATCAAAATATCATATTCACTTCAAAACCATATCACTTTCGAAATCATATTCACTTTCTAAATCATATTTCACTTTCGAAATCATTATTCACTTTAAATCATATTTATTTTCAAAATCATAATCACAAACTAGATTACACCATATCAAAATATTTACATTTAAATAAATTAAAACTGAATCATAACAGTTCCAACTTAATAGTTTGAATATTTAAATGTAGTATATATATTAAAATAGTTATACATTAAAATAGTTTGTATTTTAAAAATAGGTTATAGATTAAAATATTTCATATATTAGAAATGGTTTATATATTAAAATAGTTTTTATATATATATAAAGTTGTTTATAAATTTAAAATAATATATGTTAAAATATTTTATAAATTAAAAATATAGGTTATAGGTTAAAATAGTTTATATATTTAAAATAGTTTAAAGTCAAAATAGGATACATATTACAAATAGTTAATGTATTAAAAATTATTTATATATAAAATGGTTTATATGAGAAAAATAGTTTATATGTTAAAAGAGTTTGTGTATTAAAAGAGTTTATATCGAAAATAGTTTTCAAATTAGAATTGTTTCTTTCAAATTTCATAAATCAATTCAAATCAACTTTAGTTCTAAAAATTCAATTTAAATAAATTTTAGTACGATTTCAATTCAAAAGGTTAAAGGTGTCAATTCAAATTCTCATTAAAACTATTATCCTGCCTTTTGGCAAGGCCGTGACAACAAAGAATTAACTCGAAATAAGAGATAGTTCATCCTGAAAAACGGTTATACACAGGTTCGCTATGGATGCTGGTAATTTTTGCCCGAGTCCGGATCGAGGTACAATTAACATGACCCGACAATCAAAGTTATAAAAGCCAACATTTCAAATTTCAAGTCAATCGAAGTTCGTATGCTCAAGGTATAATCGATGCAAACCAAGGAAAACAACTCATTTGCATCCATCATTCTGCCTCCTTCGCATGGTTTCCTTTGTATCCATCCAGGGAATCTCAATCGTATGCACCAAACATCCGTTAGTTAAAATCCATCAGGTAAGTATTATTTCGTATCCATCAGGTAAGCATTGCTTCGTATCCATCAAGTAAGCATCAATTCGTATCCATCGGTTAAACATCGGTTCGTATCCGTCAATAAGCAATACTTTCGTATCGATCTCGTCCATATGTTTTTCGTACTGATCTCATCATCAACTCAATTCGTATCGATCAACCAACGATCGATATGAAACATGCCACTAAAGACATTGATACGAAGGATGTGTGAAATGATCGATATGAAATAGCATCCAGGTTATCGATAAAAAATACACGGATCTGTATCGATACAAAGCGGTTACAAACCATCGATACGAACAAAGCATGTAAAAGTGGAAGACTCGTTCACTCAGTATGAAAAGTGGATCGATCCTAAAAGTTAGTACCATGTTACCTAGCAAGCATGTGCCCAGGAGCGATGCGAACAGAAGCGATGCGAACTCAACAGCCTTCGAAAAATCCAAATTTGCATCGATCATAAGTCGAGATCTACAAGTCCAAATGCCACCAAATTTTCACAAGAGCTTGCGTACAACCTTAGGAATGTTCTTGTTCGATCTCGACTCGATTGGGCAGAATCTTGATCGATACGAATTTCATTCGTATCCATCATGGATCGAGTCCAAACAACTGAGGATCGAACATGTGGGCCCACCCACGTGAGGGAAGAGGTCTTCCGAGATCAAGGCGAGATATTTGTTGCCTACGCCTATAAATAGCAGCCCAGGACTTACTAAAAAGAGACTTTTGGCTCTTCTACATCCAGGCTCTACCGAAACTACAATTGTACTTCAATTCTACTATTGTAATTCTTTGTAACCAGTAAGCAAAACAATAAAAGTCAGCCATTTTGATAGTGGACGTCGGCCATACACCGAACCACTCTAAATCTGTGTACATCTGTGTTTCTTCCTATTTATCGATTGGTGTGTTTGTTATATCTTCCTCATTCACATTTACATTCTTTATTTTATCTCTTCAAACATATCCGAAGAGTGTTGTTCCCAATTTTGGTACAATCAGATTTGGTGCTTTCATTGAGAAAATCCAGTTTTCTCCTGCTCATTGGATCTACTACTGATATCAGATTGCAAAAATCTAAGGAAATGATCCAGATTTCAAATTCAGAAGTTCTTCCATCCTATTCAACTTTGTACCAAGTCTAGGAGAGAACTTCGTTATCTACCATGGTTAACAGTAGGATACTTCTATAGTTGCAGATCCAGAAGGACGGGATAGACAGAACCCCGTGCAAATTCCTCCTACCGATCAAAATGCTGCCAAACCTTCAGATCCACGAGGCCCTGTCACCAGGGAAGATTTTCAACTACTAATGCAAGAGCTGACTCAAAGCCACCAGGATCTTAATCTACAACTCGTGCCAATGCAGAATTGACCAACCAATTGAACCGTCAGAGACGAAGGAGATCAAAAAGGGATAAGGCTTCCTATTCATTCACTAAGAGTTCATCCTCTTCTGGATTTAATCACAGATCCATGCGCCAATGGCTGGATGAAAGCTATATACAGGCTACTGAACATCAATGCACCTTGAATCTTGGGCAACCGAGATTTGGCCCATCAACCAGCAATCAAACCGGACCATCCTCCCGAGGAGGTAACGTTCCTTATCATATTACCAACAACAACACTACCACCACTGCCACTGATTTGGAAGTTAAACCTCAAAACCAAACGGATTCGACCCACTATCGATGCAATTATACTCCTGAACCTTATGTCCCTTAAGACCTAGAACCAAGGAGGCAAGATATGGATCGTCGACCGTGATTGACCCATCCTCGCATTGTGGAACCCGACCACACCTTGGCTCAACATACCCAGAATGTCCAGATGTCAGATATCCCTACAATGATCCGTCAGAGGATCCACGAAAGTCAGGACCTCACCAATGACGACCAGGGAATCTTTTGGAGTCATACCTCTTTCACTGATGATATACTCTACGTTGAACCGCCCTGGCGACTTAGAATGCTGACTCTGCCCATTTTTTAAGGGAGCTCTGATCCTAACCAGCGCCTCTTAAAGTACGATGGTTAATGAATGCCATACGAGCCGATGATGTGGTCAGGTGCCAAATTTTCCCAACCTCCCTAGGTGGCATAGCAACTATGTGATTTACTCGTTTACGGCCTCGACCTATCTCATGTTTTGACCAGTTGGCAATGAAGTTTGTTGAATAGTTTCACATGCACGTCACTAGGCCGAAATGTTATTACCTTGTCTAGCGTCATTCAAGCTCACGGAGAGACACTTATACGTTACTTGGAGAGGTTTCACGCTGCATGCGCCGAGATTAGCATTCCCAATGACAACTCAATTTTGATGGCACAAACCAAGGGGATCAATCTCGATCTTGAGTTTGGAAACTGGTTGGCAAGAAAACCCCTTGCATTATTGGACCATTTCTATTCCAAGGCAGCCCAATTCTTGAGAAGGGAGGATGTGATACAGTCTAGGAAAATGGATGATGCACAGCCTAGTGTAGAAGGAATCCAAAGCAATATTGTTGTCAAACAAACCGGGGAGAGTTCTGGAAAGGTGCAACTGAACTTACAGAATAAACAAAATCAACAAAAAAGCAATGGAAATCAAAACATGAAATAGGATTAGAATCGTGGGCCACGACGCAGGGCTCCTATGTTTGACAATTATACTCCTTTAAATACGTTGTTGGAAAATGTGTACTTGCAGACCTACAATACCATTCAGTACAAGAAACCTACTCCGAAGCAATCTTTTAGAAAAACAGATCCAAACGTGGAAGTTTTGTAGATTTCACGATAGCTACGGCCATAATATGAACGAGTGCCATCATTTATAGGATATTATTGAGAAGTTGATACGAGAGAGAAATTTGGAGCAGTTTGTGCGGGAGTCTCTGTTAGGAGGCGCGGGCCCATCGAGTCCAAACCAACTACTAAATCAGGCGAGACCGGATGAACCTGCTTGTACCAGTGGGAGGCTAGTGGTTAATATAGTTAGTGGTGGTCCTCATCCTGTTGATCGAAGCTGGAAGGATATGGAGTTATATGCTAGCTCTATTAGGCATACAAGCTTCGAATGTTGTATTAATTTAGAAGACGGGGCTCCTGCTAAGCAACAGAAAACGATGACAAAAGACATCGTATTTCGAGACAGGGATGCCGATAGAGTCAAAGCCCGCCCCAACCATTGATCCACTTGTCATTTAAGCTCAAATAGATCCTGCTTGGATGAAGAGGGTCTTGGTAGACAGTGGAAGTTCTATGAATATATTGTTTAAGTGAGCTTATGATCAGATGAAGATGGAAGAAAAGGATTTGAAGCCTTGTAATCTCGCATTCATGGCTTTAATGGAAGTGCGACTATACCCATTGGGATGGTGGAGCTACAAATGGAATTAGAAATTGGACAACGCCAGAGAGTCTGGTTATTGCAGTTTGTTGTATTGGATATAGACTCGCCATACAATGCTTTCTTGTGCCGACCTGGCCAAGCTGAGTTCAGGGCTGTCATTGCCCCTTGATTTCTGACTTTAAAATTCCCTATCGACATTGGAGTTGGAGTCGTTCAGGGAGACCAAGCTACTAGACGAGCTTTTTATGTTGCTGAGCTGCGGGAGGCATAGCGAAAAGAAAAAGGAAAGGGCGTAGACGAATCTCTCTATGTCCGCTTTGCTGAGTATTGACAGCTAACGCCTAGACCTAGGCCTAGGCACCCGAACCAATTCCCGAGGGATCTTGACTCGACAGATATCGGAAGTGAAGATGAACTAAAGACAGTCAAGCTTCCTCGACCGAGCTGACGATCGATGTTTCGATCGACGATAATGACGATTCTAAAATGATAAAGATTGGATCTCAGCTAAGCCAATAGATGCAGGAGGAATTGGTTGAATTTCTCTGGGAAAACCTCAATGTGTTTGCTTGGACGCATTCTGACATGTATGGAATCTCTCCGAACATCGTGAGCCACACATTGAATATTGACCTTCGGCATGTCCCGGTCAAGCAAAAAAGACGTGGTATGGATCGAGAGAGATTTGCCGCCCTTAAGGAAGAGGTAGATAAACTCAAGTCAAATAGGTTAATCCGAGATGCATTATATCCAGAATGGGTGTCCAATCCTGTACTTGTTAGAAAACCTAACGGGAAATGGAAAACATGCATCGATTATTAAAACTTGAATAAAGTTTGCCTTAAAGACAGTTTTCCACTTCCCCGAATCGATCAGCTCGTAGACTCAACGGCTGGACGTGAACTCTTATCCTTCATGGATGTGTATTCTGGATACGATCAGATACCCATGCACTTTCCTGATCAGGAGCATACCAACTTCATCATCGATCTAGGACTTTACTGCTACAAAGTCATGCCCTTTGGACTCAAGAACGCCGGGGTAACCTACCCACAGTTAGTAAATTAACTGTTCGCTAACCAGATCGAAAAAATCAAGGAGGTATATATGGATGACATGCTTGTGAAGTCACGATTCTCCACTGATCATATCAAAGACATGGAATCGATGTTCAACATCCTCTGAGAATATAGAATGAAACTCAACCCGTTAAAATGTCACTTTGGGGTCGCATTTAGAAAATTCCTTGGAATTATCATCAACGCTCGAGGAATTGAAGCCAATCCCAAGAAGAACTGGGCAATCAAAAATCTTAAGACTCCAAGGACTATGAAGCAGGTTCAGAGCCTCAATGGAAAAGTAGCAGCACTGAGCAGGTTCATTTCAAAATCCACTGACAAATGCATTCCTTTCTTCAATCTGATTAGGAAAGGGAAACGAAATTTCGAATGGACTATAGAATATAGGGGCGCATTCCGAGCACTGGTTCAACACCTGTCCACACCGCCCATTCTGTTAAAGACTATCGATCATGAGAGATTGTATATCTACTTAGCCATGTTAGAACACACAGTCAGTGTGCCCTAATTCAAGCGGAAGACAGGATACAATAGTCAGTATAGTACATTAGGAAATGACAGATCGGAGTAGAGAGAAATTATCCGAAGCTGGAAAAGATGTCATTTTTTCTTGTCATTGCCTCAAGGAAGCTCCGCTTGTATCTCCAGGTTCATCCTATCACCGTCTACATAGACTAATTGTTACGAAAGGTCCTTACGCGGCCTGAGACGTCTGGTAGGTTATTCAAGTGGAATATCGAGTTGAGTCAGTTCGACATTACCTATGCACCAAGGTGAGCCATTCAAGGACAAGTCCTAGCAGATTTCATCACTGAATTAACTATCCAAATGAACTTTTCCGAAACCAGTAAATCTCGTAAATATGTCTGCAAGCTACACACTGATGGTGCATCAAATGACCGTTGCTCAGGTTCCAGAGTTGTACTTGAAACTCCTAAAGGCCGATCTATATGCTATGCCTTAAACTACAATTTCCATGCAACTAACAACGAGGTCGAATATGAAGCCCTGCTTGTCGGATTGAGACTTGCAAGAGATATAAGAATTATTGCTCTGGAGATTTAATGTAATTCACAATTGGTCGTGTGTCAGGTTCGAGGAGAGTACCAAACAAAAGATCAAAGATTGGCTGCTTATCTCGCTCAAGTTTAGGAAACATTGGATCAGTTAGATTATTATTCCATCTATTGCATACCCGAGAACAAAATCAGAAGGTCGATTCCTTAGCAAGTTAGCTAGTACATGTGAGGCACAACAAATGGAAATCATTCCCATAGAGGCATTATCTTCCGCGAACATCGATCAGGTGGAAACAGACTAGGTATTTGAAGTCATTCCCGATAAGGAGTCATGGATGACTCCATTTAGAAATTATCTCGAGCATGGGAGCCTGCCGGAGCGTAGGAGTGTTAAAATACAAGTTCTTCGAAAGGCTTTGCAGTTCACTACTCAAAATGGAGTCATGTATAGAAGAGGGTACTCTATTCCATTACTTCGATGTATCGCCCAGAATGAAATCAAATGATTATTACACGATGTACATGATGGAGAATGCAGCGGTCACACCGAGGGGCAAGCTCTTGCCAAGAAAGTACTCTGATATGGATATTATTGGCCGACTGTAAATCGCAACGCATCGGACTACACCAGAAAATATGACAGATGTCAAAAAACGCTCGGATTCCTAGGACCCCACCTACTGAAATAACTCAGATGGTCAGTCCATGGCCATTCGCAGTATGGGGCATTGACATTATTGGTTCTCTTCCTCTAGCCAAAGGTGGTGCGACGTATGTCACCGTTGTAGTTGATTACTTTACCAAATGGGCGGAAGTTGAGCGCTTTGCTACTGTCACAACGAAGAAAGTATCAACTTTTTGGTACGCAACATTATCTATCGATTTAGCCTCCCACTTACCATCATTACAGACAACAGAGCACAGTTCGATAGTGTTGAATTTAAGAATTTCTGTCAACGATTCCACATCCAGAAGAACTTCTCTGTAGTTGTATACCCTTAAGCAGATGGACGTGTTGAAGCTGTTAATAAAATTACAAAGTCTATTCTAAAGAAACGATTTGAAAAGGCCAGAGGCAAATGTGTCTATGAAATTCCTATGGCTTTATGGGCTTATCGGACAACCAACAAATCCACGACCGGCCACACTCCATTCTCTCTTTCCTACGGTTCAAAAGCCGTTATTCCAGTCGAGATGGAAGTACCTTCTTATCGTGTGACCTATTATGATCCGAAGACAAATGCTATATTACTTGCCGAATCAATTGACTTATTAGATGAGAAGCATGAAAAGGCGGATTTGAGGGCAGCCGCATATTGAAGTCGAGTCGCCCGATTATACAATGCCAAGCTTCGACCCCGAACCTTTGAACTCGAGGATCTCGTCCTCAATAGAATTTACCCGGTTCCTTTACATAAGAAACTGACATGGGAAGGGCTGTTTTTCATCGAACGAAAGCATGGAGACGACACATTTAGATTATTGACCGTTGACAATCTTACTCTACCGAGATCCTGGAACAGCGAGAGTCATCGCTAGTACCCATAATAGCAACAAATGCAATCTCTTCGAGCCAAGGTAGTGATTTTCAAAATGCATCATATGACCATCACAATGCACGGAGAGCTAAGTTCCATCCTACAGTGGGATTTATTCAAATAGGGAGTGACTATGATACGACCAGTCACTGGCTAAGTGGAACCCGAGCTCGAGGACAAATCATCACACTAAAGCCCATAAAATGATTGATAAACGACAATCATCTAACTAACTCTAGATTCCCAGAGTGTGAGATGGAGCATAAACTCACAAGTATGGGCTCGAAAAGGGTGGATCCATCCACCTAACGACTTCGCCCATACTCAAACCAAGTTCAAGGAGGATGGACCCATCCACCTAATGACCTCACTTTTTAACATAGGTGGATGTGAATTGACCATCCATGATCATCATAATTCCATCGTTCTCGAAGTATAAACGAAATCCTAAAAATCAAAACAGAGGTGATCGACCGTCTGTTTACCAACTCCAGATTTCTAGAGTGTGAAATGGAATATAAACACAACCAACTCCAGATCCCCAGAGTGTGGACTATAGTATGAACATCAGCTAACTCTAAATCCCTAGAGGGTGGATTGGAGTATAAACACAAACTGGATGTGAAACCACCACCCGTAGGACAAGTCCAAGTCCCCGGAGTATGAACCGGAGTATAAACGCAAAGTGGGCGTGACTGACCACCCATAAATCAATTTACGTCCTATGACTGTGGACGTAGTTCTAAATATCAAACGGGTGTGGCTGACCACCCGTAAAAAAAATTAAGTCCCTGGAGCATGGACATATCTCAAAATCTTAAATGGACGTAACCGATGATCGATGTACAAGTGCGATCCCCAGAGTGTGGATGCAATCATCGACTAATGAGCAAGTGTGATTATACCACCCGAACTCATCTTGTTTCAGACTCACCTCAACAGAATTGAACATGATATATTAAGGCAAAAAATGATGGCCTAACGATCTTCTCAGTTTGTCCCCAAAATTGGGGGCAGAACTTAAGTGTCAACTATTGATTGAGACAGTGTGGTATTGGAATTCGACTTAACGTTTAATCATGACCTGAAGCCATGACTCCAGAACATAGCAACTAACCCGGCTTCGATTCAAAGGCTAGGACTCCATGAGTACATTTAATGGAAGTTCGAATGCTGAAATACTTAAACAATAAACACAAACTATGATGAAGAAAAAATGAAATTTTATTTCAACTATTCTTTGGAAGAGAAGGATAAGTACAAATTATTCCAAAATATCCTACTAGCAGGGGCCAAACCCGCATCTATACATGGCTTACGAAAACAAAAGGAAATTCCTATCTATCTCAAAAATGAGCCGAGAAGAACTGTCTATTCTCTCTTCTTCTTCTTCTTCTACTACTTCTTCGGCATCGACCCGTTGGAATCGCCGCTTGGATGCCTCTTTGAGCCCTTGCCTTTTGGCAGTTGATCTCCAGTTGGACGCATTATGGTAACATCCTCCTCCAAGCTTACATGGCTTGGAATACCTTCTGAAGGCGGAGTCGGAGGGACATGATCGATGTTAGAAGCCAGGAGAGGCACACTTGTGTCGAAGACCGTGCCTCCAGGAGAAATCATTTGCAAAGGAGCTGGACCATGGGCCGCCATCCCACCTCCAATACCACTGGCCCGTGCAGCTACTTCCATCTCGGCATTGATCTCAACTATTATCTCCTCCTCGTGTATTGTTTGGGCATTGCCGGGAACACATGCAGTCGGGTTTGAGGAACTGATCATAGGTGTGCCTCCACTCATGACAAAAGGAAAATCGACAAAAGGGTCGTTTTGGTGGCCAAGAAGCTCCTCCATCATCTTCTTATCAAAAGTAAGCGTGCTTCCCCTATGTTCCTTCGGTTGGTGCAGTTGTCGTTGTAGTGGTCGCTTCTGTTATGATGGCCTCATGTTGGTGATGCGACTCTTGAGTTGTGGGAAAAGCGGCAGATGTAGGTCCTATCACTGAAAAAAGACAAAGATAAAGAGTTAGCGATTACTTCAATCAATGTTTTCGGCTTTGAATGAGCACGAGAAATGTTCAGAATATCTTCCTTAGTTTGGCTCTTGGGTGGCAGAGCAGCTTCAAAGACATGTTCGCGAGATGGAGACAACTGCGGTTGATTGGGATTATATGCAGGAGCAGACTGAGAATCAACCGCATAAGTAGACATAGGCAAGGTTGGCATAAGAGTTTCAGAACACACATCATGTTGCTCAATGCCAGAACCTTCTCTAGCCTCTGAATGCTGAGTACCAAGTTTCTTCTTTTCATATGTGATTGCGATATCGTGGTGAACTTTTCTCTCATCTTCACTCAGCACCCAGTTCTCAAGTTCAAATTCATCAACTGATTTTGCTTGGTGTTCTATCTTTTCTTCTTCCGCCAAGCAACCTTAAGCATTATACAAGTGTGATGGATAGTAATCGAGCCAGGTTAGGTTTCAGTGCTTCAAAACATTTGCATTGTATGTGATAAGAAGATCTTCGATATCGACCTCCAACCTGGTCTCTGCCGTCTTCACTTCATTCTCAACCCTGGTCTCGGCTTCGTGAATTTTAAGTGTTGTCGCATCCCCTCTCATCCCTGAGCACCACGGCCTGTTCACATGCTCCTGGGAAGCTTTGTTCGCATCATCTTTCTCCTCGACGAATTTCATCAAGTTTGGCCTTAAGATCTTTATGCTCTTTAAGCCCCCCGTCATGTTCGTCCATGACTGTGGTGGCCCGATGCCCATCTCCTCAATCAGGGCTAAGTGCATTTGCTTCATCTCTTCCATTGACCGAATGGCCTCATCAGCCCTTGTGTTGGCCTCTGTCTTCGAGTTTCTTTTGGACTTGCTCTTATCATGTAACACCTGAATTATGTGATCCTTTTGAGCAAGATCAATTTCTAATTTCTCAATCGTTTTCGCCCGCTCGAAGGCCATCGCCGTTGCTTTATCCACGGTCTTCATCCATTCTCGGTATTGGCTGTAAACGCCATGAATATAGTCGTGCATTATTTGTTCAGTCTCAATTGGAATTCTCTTTAAACGTGGAGGGAAGATGAAGCCATTAAATAAGATGTTTGTAAAATTATTTTTACAGTTGGGCAATTATGATCGCTCCCTTTCTAGTGGGCTGTATAACAGTTCACTCAGTGATAGTGGGAGTTTCGATTTCCATCCTTCGATGTTACAAATCGCACCTTGGTACTTGATTAGGCAGTCTTTAGCGTGAAGGTTCTAAGGGTTGTTTACCATGATCGGAAGGTTGTGTTGAGGCTTTGGGTGGCGAAGAACATGATAGGGAGCGAAACCTATATTCTCTCTCTCACTCTATCCCTCTCCCTTTCGTAACGCTCCTGGCTAGAATAACCACGATCACGGTCTCTATCAGCTTCCCTTCTTCAGGACTCATAGTATGAGCTGGATGACTGGCATGCCGAGTGAAGGTTACCGGGCATGGATTCCCGCCTTGTCATTGTAATTGTAAAATAGAGAGAGAAGCAGAATTGGTAATCTCCAGAAATGAATAGCTTATAATTAGAAATCGTGTAGTGCCTTGAAGTGTGTATGCAACCCCCCGACCAACTGGTTATATCAGTTGTACTCATAGGAAATGACTCGCCTAAATCTAAAGCACTATAGAGCCCTTCCAATCTGGTGTCTTGTTGGAGTGACACATAGTCTGGGATTGGAATGTCAACGAGTCCTTCAAAAGGTTCTCCATTTGTGAGGGAGGAGTCTCTGAGATTCTAACTACGAAGGTTGGCAGGGACATGACTACGGTTTCCATCTTGAAGACTTATGAAGCTTATAAGCAACTGCCTTGCCTTTCCTCCTTTCCCCTAAGTACCGAGAACTATCCAGGGGCCCGGCTATGGGTTCGTCTTCGATGGGCATATGTTCTTCATCGCCCTCCTCAGCAATTACAATCCCAAGCGCCCTTCGCCTCACCCATCTTGTCGGGGCTGTCCGAAGAGATCCCTTAAGTTCATGCTCTGGTTTTGATCAATTAGCCCAACGACCCTCAAATTTTCATCTGTTAGCACCGAGTCAATCTCTCTCATCTCACCGGGCACCTCTTGCAGAATCCTGATAGAAATCTATTTTCTTAACCTTTGTATTCCACTTTCAATCATATATATATGGTTTACAAGAGCTGAGATACATCTTAGCCAACTGATTTGCTAAAAAAAGGTAACTAAATGAATACTTTCGAAATAAAGATATCGTCAAATCAGCTGATTTGCTATAACAAAGGTGACTAAATAAATATTTCCCAAAGATATCGTCAAATCAGAGGATAAGTGTAGGAAATATCAGAGGATAAGTGTAGGAAATATCAGGAAATATTCTAACGCCTAGAATATATGTAAAATATATTCTATCACACCCTCTCAGTCGAAGCGGGAGGTTCTCGTATGCTTAGACTGTCTCTGAAATCATTAAATAATACGCGTGGAAGCCCTTTTGTGAAAATATCAGCAATTTACATGAAGCACACGCACTTTGCCATGAGCAACTTTCTCACGGACGAAATGAATATCCATCTCAATGTGTTTAGTGCGTTGATTCTGAACAGGATTGCCGGATAAGTATATAGCACTCACATTATCACAACAAACTAGAGTAGCCTTTTGAATAGGAAAATGCAACTCCAGAAGCAAATTTCTGATCCAGCACGAATCAGAAACAACATTAGCAACACCCTTGTACTCCGCCTCAGCACTACTACGGGAAAGAGTAGGTTGTCATTTCGAAGACCAAGAAATCAAATTATCTCCAAGGAATGCATAATAACTGGAGCTAGAATGACAAGTATCTGGGCAACCACCCCAATCCGCATCTGTATATGAGATAATACGATTAATATTGGATTTGTACAAGTGGAGACCAAAAGAAAGGGTACCCTGAAGATAGCGTATGATACGCTTAAGAGCTTTCATATGCTCGTTAGTCGGGGCATGCATATGAAGGCAGATCTGCTACACGGCATAGGAAATGTCTGGCCGAGTGAATGTAAGATACTGAAGAGCACCTGCAAGACTACGACACTTAGTCGGATCATCGTAAGGAGTGTATGCGGTGGCACTTAGTTTGGACTTAGTGTCAACATGAGTAGGACATGAACTACAGTTAGACATTCCGGCACGTTCAATAATTTTTGCAGCATACTGTGTCTGAGATAAGAAAAGAACATGGGCATGACAATTGACAGCAATACCCAAAAAGAAACTCAAAGGACCTAGATCCTTCATAGATAATTCAGAAGCTAAGAGAGTCATAATATACTTACGAAGACGATCAGAAGAAGCTGTAAGTATAATGTCCTCCACATATAACAGAATATAAGCAATATCAGAACCATTCTTGTAGATGAATAAAGAGTGATCTGACGTACTATGAGAGAACCCAATGGTAGCAACAAAATCAGCAAATCTTTGGTACCAAGCTCGAGGAGCCTGTTTCAATCCGTACAAAAATTTCTTCAAAAGGCAAACATGATTCAGATAATTTTTGTTACGAAAATCCATGGGTTGATGCATATAAACTGCTTCATTGAGATGACCATGCAAGAAAGCATTCTTGACATCAATTTGATGAATGGGCCAAGATTTAGAAAGAGAAACGCTGAGAACCGCTCTAATGATGAACAGTTTAACCACGAAGCTAAACGTTTCATCACAATCAATGCCCTGTTGCTATGTATTTTCATTACCTACAAGACGAGATTTATAACGCTGAAAAGAGCCGTCGGATTTATATTTATGACGAAAAATCCACATAGACTGAATAACATAAACATTAGGCGGCTTAGGCACTAATTACCAAGTCTTATTGTCAACTAAAGCATTAAATTCATCGAACATTGCACTTTTCCAATTATGGTCACTAAGCGCATTAACAGGATTTTTGGGAACAGGAGAAATATCTGTAGTGGGGGTAGTGTGGTAATTAGAAGAGTATTTGGGGTTGGGTATAAAAATACCATTTGATGCACGAGTGGTCATGCGGGTTGAAATGGGGTTGGGAGGCATTGGGGTAGTGTGAGGAATGGTCAAAGTGGGGGAGGTCATAGACGGGGTTGGACTGTGGGGAAGAAAGGATGGGTCAGATGAGGAAATAAAGGACCGAGTGCGGGCAGCAGTGAGAGGTGTGGAATCTGGGCCTGTGTGAGACTGTGGCCTAGATTGAGGAAGAGAGGACGAGTCGTTGGGCTGCGTTGTTGGGTCAAGCTACATATTTTGTGGTGTAATATTTTGAGATAAATGATGTATTAATTGAGGATTAATATTGTCAGTCAAAAAATCATAATTCGAAGGTCTTGTTTTGTGAGTTTGGAGAATGGAAATTCTGCTTCAACAAAACAAACATGACGATAAATTATGATTTTACTATAGACATGTCATAGCATTTGGAGTCATGATGATTAGGAGCCGGACCTAAATAAGCACAAGGAGTCGACCTTTCTTGTAATTTATAAATAGTAGTAGAGGGGAATTATGGGAAACATAAGCAACCAAAAACACGCAAACCCGAATAATCTGGATCACTTTAATGGAGGATTTGAGCAGGAGATTGGTAATCAATACCTTGGAAGGAAGGATATTGAGAAGATATGTAGCCATGGAGAAAGCATGATGCCAAAAGGAGAGTGGCATAGATGCATGAGCAAGAATAGTCTGGATGATATATTTATGGATTTTATGTGTCTTTCGGCCTTCCCGTTTTGAGAAGATGTATGAGGACATGAGAGACGCAAAAGCATGCCATGTTGCTCAAAAAAATCCTTAAAAGTGCCATTAATGTATTACGTACCATTGTCACACTGAAAAGTCTTAATATTACGTTCAAATTGTGCCTGACTAAAGCATGAAATGCTAAGAAAAGTTGTTTGACCTGAGATTTTTTAGCAATAGGAAAGGTCCATAAAAATTTGCTGTAATCATCAAGAAAAAGAACATAATAACAATGGTCGGAAGTACTAACAATAGGAGAAGTCCAAAGACCACTATGAATAATATATGACACTGAATCATAAAAAGGGTAAGTGCAGGAAATACTAGAGAATAAATGCAGGAAATATCAGGAAATATTCTAACGCCTAGAATATATATAAAATATATTCTATCAAATCCGCACTATTTCTTTAAATTGGGCACCTTCGAGTAATGGAATTGCAGCTGTAGAGGAAAGAAACTGTGACGCCCCACCTCTATACCCACGCTAGCCAAGAACACTACTGTGAATGCTGTCAACTAGCACGGAGAATAAGGCTGTTGAGGAGCGACCATCTGTATAATTGCTTTGTGCGAGTACCGATATACCGGATAAAAATATAACTTTTCATCTCAAGAGGAAATCCGACATACCGACACAAACTCAAAGCTACTACACAGTGGCTATAAAGGTCTTCGGAAACAAATATAGAAATAAACATAATACAAATCAGTCACAGACAATTCATATCACAAAGGCGGAAATAGATATGAATATTACACTAACACGTGAAAGTGTATATCAGAGTAGTGGTCAAAAAAATCCACGATAATACAAAAGAATAGCAACACGTGCTATACAAAGGAATACAACTATGAGTCTATATCTCAAGTGTATACAACAAAATAAACTACTAATCTAAGTAGTTTGCCAAAAGTCAAAGTAATGATCCAGGATGAGAAGTCAAGCAGAAGCACCTGTAACATCTCGGTCTGACCCGAGTATTATTTAAGAAGAAAATAATAAACGGATCAGTCTAGCTATAAATATCAGAAGAAATGATATAGAATAGGAGATATGACATAAGCATATAATAATCACAATGTCAAGCTGTGATAAATAAGTAATTGAAAATCAACAAGAGATTAATCAATATCACAATAATCTACTCAAGATAAAAAGGAATGTCATACTCCTAATTTCATTCACCAAGCCACAATAAATGACATATATATCAATGCCCATCATAAAAGTTGGTGAAACATAAATTTCAGAAATCAACACACGAAATCCAGAAATCATAAGAAAAAGGAACAACGACGTCGTACAGCGGGACGTCCGATGAACCAAATCACAAGAAAAAGGATGGCCAATCCCACAAACTGGACATCGACGCACCTAGAAATACACGCCTCATGAACATTCGAACATCGACGCACCTAGAAAGATACGCCCCATGCTCTAGCATCGACGCACCTAGAAAGATACGCCCAATGCACAAATAAAAATCGATGCACCTAGAAAGATACATCCCATGCATAAATAAACATCAATACACCTAGAAAGATACACCCATGTAATGTCTAACATCGGTGCACCTAGAAAGATACACCCCATGCAAAGTCGAACATCGACGCACCTAGAAAGATACGCCCCATGCCCCGACTTATTGAGCCGATTGCTCCACGAAGTAAACAAACATCGATGCACCTAGAAAGGTACACCCCATGCATAAATAAACATCGATGCACCTAGAAAGGTACACCCCATGCATAATAAAACATTGACGCACCTAGAAAGGTACACCCCATGCATAATAAAACATTGACGAGAAGTGTCAATTACAATAAGCTAGTAAATATATGAGCTTAGCTTCATGTCCCATAACCACTAGCTTAACTTAAATATTTACGAATAAATTGTAGATCTCCACTAGAAAATTGTCACAAGAGATTCAATCGAACAAGTCCAAGAATTAACCGACAAAGTAAACGCAAGCGTTTCATACCACTCGTTTTACTAAGTCGTTTAATTAGATTTCTCATACAAGTGAGGTAAAGGTTTGTATATACTAATAGATTGGAAAACGGTTTAAGAAAACGAGCTTTGTAATAAAATAATGTTGAAATCATTTAAAGAAAGAGTTTTGATATTTACTACTAGTATAGAAAACCTTTATATTTTTAAAGTGACAAATCACAAAGAAGATTGTAAGAACAACCAATTACAAAATTCACATTCGAAGACGTGAATAAAATCCAAAGAAATCGATACCAAATCCATAGAAATGGATATTTCCAAAAAGATCCATGAAAAGAAGTCATCAAAGTCGACAATAAGTGATAACGATTAATAGGATCGCTAAAATCGATAAACAATGGAAATTCATACAAAACAGCCTGAATAGGCAAAAATAAACATCTCCAGACGTCTGATTTGGGATCCAGACGTCTGGATTTGTTCTCTGGAAATAACCCAGAGCACTCAGACATCTGAAACCTCAAGTCAGACGTCTGAGACCTATCCAGACGTCTGGTTTGATGGTTCAGACGTCTGAAAATAGTCTCTGGCTTTTTTTTATAATATGCGTGCATACATTTTTACTTTCCAGGTCCAAACCAGACGTCTGGACTTGGTCACCAGACGTCTGGTCACCTGGTCCAGGCAACAATTTGTCTAGGCCAAAGTGGCCAAAACATATCGGGAGCGATCGGACGAGCAACGACGACTAAGGATTTATGCCTAGCGACAACCCGGTCTTATAGGCTCTCCGAAACACCTCTTAAAGCATGATCAAACATCAAAGTTTGGATTTTTAAAGATTTGACTACAAAACACCAAAAATTGAAATATTCACCAAATCAATCCAAACCAAAAGCAAATGAACATAAATAAGTGTTAGGAATTCATACCTAATAACAAAGATAGATATAGACATAGATGTGAGATAAAAATCTCACCTTTGCACTAAAATTTATGAAGAAGATGCTATGAAGCAATGGCAAGAACAAGCACTCTTCAATTCCAACTCAACAAGCTTGAATCTAAGCTTAAAAGAGAAACATTCCCTAAATTAGGTTTAGGAAATTTCTGAAATCAAAGAGAGAATGAGTTGGACAAGAAGAAGAGGAAGCTTACCAATGGGTTCTCTTAGATTTTGGAGCAAGAACTTGAGCTAGCAAGAGGAGCTAGGGCTTGGAGTTTTAATTCTTTTTCCTCTCCACCATTTTCAATTGGAGCTTGAGTTTGAGGAGTTAGAATGAAGTAATAAAGAGGAGAGGGGGATTGGGACCGAGTTAGTAAGTGGTTAATTGGCTCAGCCCAAACCAAAGCCCAAAGCAAAAAGTAGCAAAATTCAACTTTCTCCAAACATATCGAAGCTTATACTCAAAAAGGTCGCAAACGTCATTTTGAACTCAATGGAGGTGGTCTCGAGTCCTAATTCGACCGTATGCAAAAAGTAGGTTTTCGGACCAAAATCCGAAGAACGATAAAATATTTAAATATAAAATCGATAAATATGCGGGTTGTTACAGACTCCCCTCCTTAAAGAAATTGCGTCCTTGCAATAATTAAGAAGGAAATATAAAAAGTAACAACCATAGAAGCATATTAACACAAAAGAAAATTTGAATCAAGAAGTTCACCATAAAGAGCACGAAGGAGTAAATCCGAAAGTTTTCGTTCGATGAATTCTCAAGATTTCACATGAGCAATCCTTAGGATTTGAGAACCATTGAACTCCTATCAAAAAGAATATCTTTATATCGAAGGTGCTCAACCTCCGAAGCAATGATGCGAATGGAATGGTGCTCAAAAGTCAAATTTGGTGAAACTTCAATCCCTCGATAATACCGGGCTCAAGAATAAAAACCGGAAACATAAAAGCATTTCCATAGTTAAAAGACGTGGAAAACGTCAAAAATAGCAAAAAGTTGAGCCGGTGCAACGGCGTAGTACAAATACGGTACGCCTGAGAAACTAGAAACTCGAATAATTTGGAGCACCGACGTAGTACAAAGGCGGTACGTCCAATGAACCAAAAAGCCAAGTCATTGATGCAGTGCAAACGGTACATCCAATGAATCAAAGACACTGATGTAGTACAAACGGTACATCCAATGAATCCAAAAAAAGAAAAGACATTGATGTAGTACAAACGGTACATCCAGTGAATCAAAGACACTGATGTAGTACAAACGGTACATCCAATGAATCAAAAAGCGAAGACATTGATGTCGTACAAAAGGTACATCCAATGAATCAAACATCAAAGTCATTGATGTAGTACAAATGGTACATCCAATGAATCAAAGACACTGATGTAGTACAAACGGTACATCCAATGAATCCAAAAATAAAAGACATTGATGTAGTACAAACGGTACATCCAATGAATCAAAGCCCGAATGATTTCGGAACACCGACGTAGTACAAAAACGGTACGTCCAATGAATCAAACACAATAAAAGAACATCGGATGCAAGCTCATAAAAGAAATGAGATGAAACTCAATAAAACGAAGTACATCAAAACGCCCGATGACCTTGATAAAAAGATAATTTCATTCGGTCATCAACAAAGAAACAACCCCTTGTTGCTTACGACTAAACGCATTGGCAACACGATTTCCCCTTCGGGAATAAAAAGAATATCAAGATCATAAGAAGCTAGGAACTCGAGTCAACATGCAGTTCCTTAAGAGAACATAAATATTCCAAAGATTTATGATCGAGGTAGAGAACAAATTTCTCATCCAAATATGATGATGCCAAATTCCAAAAGCATAAAAATAGCCACGAACACTAGATCATGAGTGGCATATCTAGTCTCGATAAGCTATAATGATTTAGAAGCACAAGTGATAGCACGTTCTCCTTTGCAAGAGAATGGCATTCCAAACCAATACGACTAGTATCGGTACAAATAGCAAAGTCTTGGTTCCCCTTCAGGAATCATAAGAATAAGAGTATTGAAAAGAAAGAACTTCTTTTAAATAATTCTCTTCCCCGAAAAGTTAAAACTTTCAAAATTACATTTTACTTTTATGTTATAATCTTTCTACAAAAATTTTCATTTTTACAAGTCAATGTATCGTGTCTGATTGTCACATCAAAGCGTTTAGGAAATTCCTATCGATAACGTTGATCAAGCGCATCGACCAAAATTCTTAAAGCACTCAACAGGCAATACAATCACAAAATCATCTTTTATAGGATAAATAAATCTCTTAAAAAGTTTTAAGAATATTCTTTGTTCGTTTCAAGAACAAAAATCCAGTTTTACTTATAAATAAATCTTACGAAAAAGATTTGCAAAATTTTAAATTACTATTTTCATCCAAAATCAGTAAATACAAGAATAGTCTCATCGGAATATTCATAGAATATTCGATCTATAAAGTGGATGAAATAAGCTGGACAAATTTGAATGACATAATAAGTCATTCATAAGAATCATAACGAGTGCGGAATGCGGTAAGTGGAATGCTAATTTCCGCAACTCGTAGCAAACGAAAACCGGTAATAAAGTCAAACTGAAAAGACCTTAACACCACACAAAAGATTTCTTAGGTGATAATCCTAAGACAAACTCAAAAATGCCGAAAAATTTCTCAAACTACATGAATGAGAGAAATAACACTTTCCTTATAAGTGGGCTTAAGGAATAAAATGATGCCATCAAGTTGGAGTCAAAATCATAAAGGAAAAGTAGAAATCTGCTTAACAGATTGAGAATGTCGAAGAGGAAAAGTCCACACGAGAAAATAGGATATGGGCTTCAAAACGTTTAAGCCAATCCTGACAAAAGTAAATTCTGAAGCCTAAGTAAAAATATCGGCTCGGAAAGATAAATCACATAAAATAATTCCGACATCAAATAAAAGCGAATTGAGGGTTGCAGATCTACCATCCGGATTCGCAATCCTCAAAGGAGTCATCAAGCCCAAAATATTCAAAGAAAAAGAATCAACAAGTTCTTTTGATATAAAATAGTGAGATGAAACTCATATCAAAAGAACTCGAATAAGAAGATCACAAAATAAATGTAATCAAGGATTAAATGAGAAATACCTTGACCAAGAGAAGAGTTTCTAGGGGCTTGCACAATATTTAGCTTTCTAATGTCCTTGTTCAAAAGTTTGGGACATGCAGATAAAAGATGACCCGGTTTCTTGCAATAGCGACAAGAATGGGGTTTTGGACACATATTCGCATAGTGTTCCTTAGAATTACAATTGTAGCATCCTCCACAATTAGGGATTGGAGTCTTTGCTACAAAAGTAGTTTGCTTCACTCTCTTATTGGGATTAAGGCTCATGAACTTAATATGCCTCTTCTTGGAAGTCCCAATATCATAAGCACTTCCTTTACCAACCTCTCCATGAAAAAGAGTAACATCCACAAGCTGATTGAAAGAAACTTCAAGTTTCAAAGGTAGAACCATTTCAGGGTTCTTACTCAAAGCATAGATAAACTCTTGATTCTTTACAAGATCCAAAAGTCGTTGGGCAGACATAAAAACTCCATCCTGGGGAGTAGCACTAGATTGACCGGCGCTGGGGCGGCTAGGTCTAACCATTTCTCTTCTTTAAGAAAGAAAGAAAGAAGAGGAAAAAGTTATTCTCAAAATAAATATCAAGCAATCTTGATAGATAAAACAAGGAATCATAAAAGAAAACAGGATAGGACGGTACGAAGACCCAAATAAAATCCTAAAGCACGACTCCTAAGATGGACTTAGGACGATGATCCTTGTTATAATATTCCATATTGTTCCGAAGTTTGGCTTTGATACCAAGCTGTGACGCCCCACCTCTATACACACGCTAGCCAAGAACACTACTGTGAATGCTGTCAACTAGCACGGAGAATAAGGCTGTTGAGGAGCGACCATATGTATAATTGCTTTGTGCGAGTACCGATATACCGGATAAAAATATAACTTTTCATCTCAAGAGGAAATCCGACATACCGACACAAACTCAAAGCTACTACACAATGGCTATAAAGGTCTTCGGAAACAAATATAGAAATAAACATAACACAAATCAGTCGCAGACAATTCATATCACAAAGGCGGAAATAGATATGAATATTACAATAACACATGAAAGTGTATATCAGAGTAGTGGTCAAAAAAATCCACGATAACACAAAAGAATAGCAACACGTTCTATACAAAGGAATACAACTATGAGTCTATATCTCAAGTGTATACAACAAAATAAACTACTAATCTAAGTAGTTTTCCAAAAGTCAGAGTAATGATCCAGGATGAGAAGTCAAGCAGAAGCACCTGTAACATCTCGGTCTGACCCGAGTATTATTTAAGAAGAAAATAATAAACGGATCAGTCTAGCTATAAATATCAGAAGAAATGATGTAGAATAGGAGATATGACATAAGCATATAATAATCACAATGCCAAGCTGTGATAAATAAGTAATTGAAAATCAACAAGAGATTAATCAATATCACAATAATCTACTCAAGATAAAAAGGAATGTCATACTCCTAATTTCATTCACCAAGCCACAATAAATGACATATATATCAATGCCCATCAAAAAAGTTGGTGAAACAAAAATTCCAGAAATCAACACACGAAATCCAGAAATCACAAGAAAAAGGAATAATGACGTCGTACAGCGGGACGTCCGATAAACCAAATCACAAGAAAAAGGATGGCCAATCCCACAAACTGGACATCGACGCACCTAGAAAGACACGCCCCATGAACAGTCGAACATCGACACAACTAGAAAGATACGCCCCAAGCTCTAGCATCGATGCACCTAGAAAGATACGCCCCATGCACAAATAAACATCGATGCACCTAGAAAGATACATCCCATGCATAAATAAACATCGATGCACCTAGAAAGATACACCCCATGTAATGTCTAACATCGGTGCACCTAGAAAGATACACCTCATGCAAAGTCAAACATCGACGCACCTAGAAAGATACGTCCCATGCATAGACGAACATCGACGCACCTAGAAAGATACGCCCCATGCCCCGACTTATTGAGCCGATTGCTCCACGAAGTAAACAAACATCGATGCACCTAGAAAGGTACACCCCATGCATAAATAAACATTGACGCACCTAGAAAGGTACGACCCATGTATAAACAAACATCGATGCACCTAGAAAGGTACACCCCATGCATAATAAAACATTGACGCACCTAGAAAGGTACGACCCATGTGAGAAATGAGACGAAGCTCAATAAAATGAGGAACGGTCCTCCACATAAACAAAGAGACATCGCACATTGCTAGTCTAAACCACAAAGATGATCGTCATGATCAACGAGAAGTGTCAATTACAATAAGCTAGTAAATATATAAGCTTAGCTTCATTTTCCATAACCACTAGCTTAACTTAAATATTTACGAACAAATTGTAGATCTCCACTAGAAAATTGTCACAAGAGATTCAATCGAACAAGTCCAAGAATTAACCGACGAAGTAAACGCAAGCATTTCATACCACTCGTTTTACTAAGTCGTTTAATTAGATTTCTCATACGAGTGAGGTAAAGGTTTGTATATACTAATAGATTGGAAAACGGTTTAAGAAAACGAGCTTTGTAATAAAATAGTGTTGAAATCATTTGAAGAAAGAGTTTTGATATTTACTACTAGTATAGAAAACCTTTATATTTTTAAAGTGACAAATCACAAAGAAGATTGTAAGAACAACCAATTACAAAATTCACATTCGAAGACGTGAATAAAATCCAAAGAAATCGATACCAAATCCATAGAAATGGATATTTCCAAAAAGATCCATGAAAAGAAGTCATCAAAGTCGACAATAAGTGATAACGATTAATAGGATCGCTAAAATCGATAAACAATGGAAATTCACACAAAACAGCCTGAATAGGCAAAAATAAACATCTCCAGACGTCTGATTTGGAATCCAGACGTCTGGATTTGTTCTCTGGAAATAACCCAGAGAACACTCAGACGTCTGAAACCTCAAGTCAGACGTCTGAGACCTATCCAGACGTCTGGTTTGATGGTTCAAACGTCTGAAAATAGTCTCTGGCTTTTTTTTATAATATGCGTGCATACGTTTTTACTTTCCAGGTCCAAACCAGACGTTTGGACTTGGTCACCAGACGTCTGGTCACCTGGTCCAGGCAACAATTTGCCTAGGCCAAAGCGGCTAAAACGTATCGGGAGCGATCGGACGAGCAACGACGACTAAGGATTTATGCCTAGCGACAACCCGGTCTTATAGGCTCTCCGAAACACCTCTTAAAGCATGATCAAACATCAAAGTTTGGATTTTTAAAGATTTGACTACAAAACACCAAAAATTGAAATATTCACCAAATCAATCCAAACCAAAAGCAAATGAACATAAATAAGTGTTAGGAATTCATACCTAACAACAAAGATAGATATAGACATAGATGTGAGATAAAAATCTCACCTTTGCACTAAAATTTATGAAGAAGATGCTATGAAGAAATGGCAAGAACAAGCACTCTTCAATTCCAACGCAACAAGCTTGAATCTAAGCTTAAAAGAGAAACATTCCCTAAATTAGGTTTAGGAAATTTCTGAAATCAAAGAGAGAATGAGTTGGACAAGAAGAAGAGGAAGCTTACCAATGGGTTCTCTTAGATTTTGGAGCAAGAACTTGAGCTAGCAAGAGGAGCTAGGGCTTGGAGTTTTAATTCTTTTTCCTCTCCACCATTTTCAATTGGAGCTTGAGTTTGAGGAGTTAGAATGAAGTAATGAAGAGGAGAGGGGGATTGGGACTGAGTTAGTAAGTGGTTAATTGGCTCAGCCCAAACCAAAGCCCAAAGGAAAAAGTAGCAAAATTCAACTTTCTCCAAACATATCGAAGCTTATACTCAAAAAGGTCGCAAACGTCATTTTGAACTCAATGGAGGTGGTCTCGAGTCCTAATTCGACCGTATGCAAAAAGTAGGTTTTCGGACCAAAATTCGACGAACGATAAAATATTTAAATAAAATATTTAAATATAAAATCGATAAATATGCGGGTTGTTACAGAAACTATTAGATTCAATGTCGATTACAACGATCTCGTTAGCCGCTAGAGAAATTGTGGCACTTACGTCTAACTAACCACCGTCTAACAAACCCTGGCGAGCATCGAACGTAGAACCACTCCGTGTTGAAGTAGCTAAGCCTGGTCCAGGATCCAGTCACCACTTGGCAATTCCTGACTGCCTTTAGGAATGTGAATGATGGTTATCTCCCCGACTTTTGACATTGAACAAAATCTGACTTCGTCCGGAGTCGAGGGTCGTAAGAGATGCTCCATAAAAACAATAAGCTATTCAGCAACGCATATCCATTTGGATGCGACTGTGACGGAGCGATCCAAAGAAAGCTAACACTTACCGAACATATTGGTTAAATGGAGGAAGTGTTCCAGCTATACACGAATAACGATTAAAAGCGGTGTACCCTTCTGGGGGAATATAAGGCATGTCGTTCGGCCTGGGTTGCAAAACATCATCTAGTTATATCCCATGCCTCAAACAAATCCTCTCCAACATATCTTCGAAGACATTAGATGGTACAGAATCCTATGGATTCCCACCAAAATTGTTCCTGGCAGCTCATCTGGAGCTGGAATTATGACTTCGGCTGCGATGGCCGGCATCTCTATTATCAAAGGAGATGGACTCTGCACCTCCTGTTGCTGTGAACTTCCAGGTTACATAACTAATCAACTCATCAAAAACCATCATTAGATGATAATAAGCCCGTGTGTTCCCCAGTGTGAAGTGCATGAATGTGTTGTGCATTGTAGTGCTACATATACTTGAGAAATTCTATAGAATTTGAGAAATGTTAAAATGATAAGACTTCGTGATTCGACCAAAGTGACTGTCATCACTGACCGTCACAACCGTACCATTCAGACTTAGGAGATCAATCCAACTTAAAGTTCATCAAAAATGTTGAATTATATTTCCATCGACAAGCTTCGATAGGCAATCAAATATGAAGTGAAATGTGAAGTCCAATTATGCAGAGCAGAAGCTCGTCGGAGTCATATGTTCAAGTGTACAAAGTGCTTCGAATTCATCAAGATTCGACTCGGATCGATCCCCAAAATTCCAATTTGTATCGATCGAGGAGACCACTAGTATCCATAAAATATGCAAGTTCAAATCGATCATCATACATCCATTCGTATCGGTCCCCTGACAGGCGTTTTGTATCAATCAGGCACCATGAATTTCTTATCGATCATGTGCGCCACCCTCGTATCGGTCAGTAGGTCCAAGCCTTTATCGATCATCCAGAAGCCTTTGTATCGATTGTACCGACATGGAACTCCATCATCGATCGATGCGAAGGCCTTTAATTCTTTGTTACGAAGTACCATTACACTGATCGATACGAATGTTCTCAGCGCAGATCGATACAAATTTGTCTTTCGTCCGTCATCGACACGAACGCCGCTCTCATGTTCCTCCACACTTCTTTCCTCCAAATGGAATAAATGCCATTATTCTCTCCTCGACCTCGCTTCGACCCAACTTCGGCATCAACAACGCCGGAATAAGTCGCGACTTTGAACGAATTTTCATTGAAACTTGGGTCCTATCGTTTCTAGCATGAATTTATTGACTAATTACCTAGATTGAAAAGTAGATTCGAGGGATTAAGGAAGTGCATTAGTTTGGATGAAGGCAATTTCTATTTCCCGGTTTCTCAATCGATACGAAGACAAGCTAGAAATCAAAAGCAGATAGAAAATTGGCTAAGCACAAAACATATTTATAAGGATATGAAACGAAGAAGGAAAAACAGTTCGTCTCCCAATTATGTCAACCGTTTGAAAGCGATCTCCCATGTCATCGATACGAAGCATTGTTCGAATCGATCCTCTGCATTGGCCGAGAATACAACAGTTGTTTACAACCATCGACCCGAATCAATGTAGAGCATGGCCGTTCAAATCCATTGACGATTCACCGATACGAGGAGAAAATTTCGGATCCACCATTTCAAGGACCATAGGAGTTCATCTCTATCGATACGAATAATACTCGAAGGATCGGTTGGACTATTCTTATCCATCATAAGTCCATTGATACGAAGTCACAACCTCATATCCATTATTTTGGAGATCACCGGGAGTCACAGCCATCAATACAAAATGTTTTGTTCGTGTCCATAAACCTAAAGCCCACAAAAATTCATATCCATAGATATGAACGAGACAACAGAAACATGTTTGGACAATTCCAACCCACCAACACTCCATTGATACGAAGTGCCAGTTTCGTATCCCTCTATTCAAAGACTCTGAGATTCGTATCCATTGATACGAACTATTTTGAGAATTCAACCAAATTCATGTTGATCACCATTGATACGAAGAAGATTTTTCAGCTTCTCAAAGTCGATCCAGGAAAGGATCGATACGAGGAGGTACTCTAAAAATGACCATCAAGCATCGTTACAACTCGAATTTCACGTTGATCTAGGAGAGGATCGATACGAGATTCGATACAAAAAAACTGAACTGACAACGACTCGTGAACGTACGTACGTTAACGGGAGTCAGGTTAACATACATGCATGTATGTCAGACTAACATCCAATTTTCAAAACTCAGAAGGAGTTGAATGCTCACCTGGTGGCAACTACAACAATGAACAACGGTTTGCTATCATTCAATACTCAATTACAACAGTGCACAGTACAACAATTGGTCGACAATAGTTCGTTATGTGTATTACTAAAGATCAATAGAAGTTACATCTTTCAACGAGAAGACAACAACCGTTCTACAAGTCAGATGGAACTTTTCAGAATGATGATTATAGCTTTTCAAAGCATTTCATGTCTTCATAAGACGTACTTTGGGGGGCAAATGTTATCCTGCCTTTTGGCAAGGTCATGACGCCAAAGAATTGACTCAAAATCAGAGATAGTTCATCCCGAAAAAAGGTTAACATAGGTTCGCTATGGATGCTAGTAAATTCTGCCTGAGTCCGGATCAAGCTATAATTAGCAAGACCCGACAATCAAAGCTATGAAAGCCAACGTCCTAAATTTCAAGTCAATCGGAGTTCGTATGCTCAAGGTATAATCGATACAAACCAAGGAAATCAACTCATTTGTATCCACCATTCTGCCTCCTTCGCATCGCTTTCCTTCGTATCCATCAAGGGAATCTCAATCGCAACCACCAAACATCTATTAGTTTGAATCCATCTGGTAAGCAACGTTTCGTATCCATCAGATAAGTAGTGGCTCATATCATCAGGTAAGCGTCAATTCGTATCCATCGGTTAAACATCAGTTCGTATTCATCGGTTCGTATCCATCAATAAGCAACACTTTCATATCGATCTCGTCCATATGTATTTCGTACCAGTCTCATCATCAACTCAATTCGTATCGATCAGCCAACGATCGAAACGAAACATGCCATTAAATACATTGATACAAAGGATGTGTGGAATGATTGATATGAAATAACATCCAGGTTATCGATACGAAATACATGGATCTGTATAGAAATGAAGCGATTATGAACCATCAATTCGAAAGAATACTCCTAATCGATACAAACAAAGCATGTAAAAGTGGATGACTCGTTCACTCGGCATGAAAAGTGGATCGATCCTAAAAGTTAGCGCCATGTCACCTAGCAAGCACCTGCCCAGGAGCGATGAGAACAGAAGTAATGCGAACAAAGCGATGCGAACTCAGCAGCCTTCGAAAAATCCAAACTTGCATCGATCATAACTCGAGATTACAAGTCGAAATGCCACCGAATTTTCACAGGAGCTTGCGTACAACCTCAGGAATTTTCATGATTGATCTCGACTCGATTGGGAAAATTCTTGATTGATACGAATTTCATTCGTATCGATCATAGATCGAGCCCAGACAACCGTGGATCGATCGCGTAGGCCCACCCACGTGAGGGAAGAGGTCTTTCGAGATCTGGACGAGATATTTGTTGCCAATATCTATAAATGGCAGCCCAGGACCTACCGAAAAAGGATTTTTGGCTCTTATACGTCTAGACTCTATCGAAATTACAATTGTACTTTGAATTCTACTGTTGTAATTCTTTGTAACCAGCAAGCAAAAAAATCAATAAAAATCAGCCATTTCATAGTGGACGTAGGACATACGCCGAACTACTCTAAATTTGTGTGTTTCTCTATGTTTTTTGTTTATCTATTGGTGTGTTTGTTAGATTTTCCTCATTTAAATTTATATTCTTCATTTTATCTCTTCAAACACATCCGAAGAGTATTGTGTCCCATTTTGGTAGGTACAAAAACTATTTCAATTTATCAATTTCAAATCCATGTTTGAACTACAATTTTAAACCACTTCAAATTCAATAGGTTCAAAGTTTAAATATTCAACCGTTTACAATAACTCAATTTTGATAAATTTCATTTATATTTCAAAAATCAACTTTAAGATTTCAATTAAAATTCCATAAACAATTCATTTAAACCAATTTCAATTTCAACATTTTAAAGCTTGGCTTTTGAAAATAATTTAGTTCAAATAAATCAAAATTTATTTCATAATATCATTTAACCGGATTCAAAAATTTAAATATTTAACATCATTTAATTAAACTGATCTAGTATCTGTATATAATTTTCTACCATATGGTTAAGTGATACAGATATATATCATTAGAACCCGCAATAAATTCAAATTTACGGGTATATATCATTTTTCCCTGCAATCCTAAGAAATTCAAAATCCATAAAACTGCTTCGGTTTATCGTTTCAACCAATAACGATTTTTTCCTAATCTATAAGACCATTCGGGTATGTATCATTTCAACTCATGGTGATTTTGCTAACAGCAACTAAGGGAACTTGTAGTGTGATAATAACATATAAAATGAATATAATATCCAATCATCCAAATATCAACAATTAACGTCCATCACAATCATCATTCAAATAAACCAATTGATCACAACAAATAAACTGGTTATAGTTATCAAGTATTTAACTAGAAATTAAATTTCAATATGAATTTAAATGGAAATTAAATTCAATATAAATTCAAATAAAACTTGAATGACAATTCAAATATTCCAAACAGCAGTCAATCGATTTCAAATCACATCATAAATTTAATTTAACAAGCATAAGATAGTTTAGCATTCGTGAGTATGTTAAACCATTCATTGATTTTCAGTCGATTAAAAATCCAACTAATGCCTAAAAATCTAAAAATCTAACAGTGTTAGAATGTAACCAAACTAGTTTCATAATGTATGAAACTTTGATATAATCGCAATGGAGAAAACCGTGTCCAAATTCGAGCTCGTACGCAAAAGTTATGAGGACTAGAACATAAAAAATCAAATTTTAAATTAAAATAATATAGGGGCAGATTTGTAAATTTACCATACGTTCCAAACCCTAGCCGCCTGCATTCTCGAGACCGAACCTATGCTAACATATAGTCGCCATCATTCGTCTATGCATGCATGCGACAACAAGCTTCAACCTCCATCAGGGAACACCGCTAGCAACCCCATGCCTGGCCAACCCATGGCCTCACGGGCTGCGCCCCACCACGCCACCACCTACCCTCGGCCGCCCCCTCCCGGATAATCACCATTTCTGGCGATTCAGATAGCCTAGAACCCAACCGAACCATCCCAATGTACACTGCTTGATGACCTCTACAAGCCCATACCCTCTGATCATCGTAAAATCGATGATCCACCATTGGATCGGAAACTCTAGAATTGGGCGATTGAGGTTCTTTATCGATTTACGGCCAACCCATGACTCAAATCAAAAAAAAATTACTGCAGTAGCTTATGCTCATTGAGAGCTTTCCAACGATATATAATATGACAGGGTTTGATGAATTTAAATTTTGAAATTAGGGTTTGGATTAAGGAATTAGGTTTTTGCCACTGAGAAGGAGGAAAGGAACAGACAGAAAGAATTATACGTATAGGAATAAGAAATCAAACGCTGGTAGGATTAGGAAATACTGTTTATGTGGACAAGGCTAGATAAGAATGAATAGACAAATCTAATTGGGTCAAAATGATAATGATGACCCAAAAAGCCCATTTCATTCCCGAAATGAAAGTAGGTCATCCCATATATCAAAATAGATGTTTTTGATATTTTAAAATTAGCTTGTTTTAATTGAATTCATTAAATTGATTTTTACGTGTTTAAAGCCCGCACTATCAAACGATAAGTCCGATCGCTACGAAACTTGAAATCCTGCAATAATTCACTGTTATGGGTTCGATGATACTGGTTTCATCGAAATCCGAGGCCGTGATCAAAATAGTTATTTTCACACTAATTAAATAAATTATTATTAAATTATTTAATCACTTTCAAATTAAAATTTAACCATTAACAATTTTCATCATTTCTAATCGCATAAAAGTTAATAATCTTTAACAATACTGTTTCCATGTTAAATCCAATATTTAAATATCATATAAATTTTAACGTTAAATTACAATAGGAATAAAACCGATTTTATTATAATTTAAATTCCAAATAAATTCTTTTTACTTTTATTTTCACTCTTATTATTCAATCAACTAATGTTAATCATGGATATAATTAACACTAGTTTATATTTCATTACATTCTTATTCTGCAGTCATCATCTTTTACCATATTAATTATAATATTTCAAATTTAATAACTCCATTATATACCAATTTAATTATTTAATTACAGTTATAACTAAATTAACTTTACAATCGTTTCAATTGGTTGAAATTGCATTAAAATGATTGTCAATAACATTTAAACAATAATATTAAATCATATTCAAATTATTTTCTCATTAATAAATCATAAATTTTAATTTCTCACAATATTAAATTTCAAAATCTTATTTAATTTAATATTTTTAATTATAGAAAATATGGGTCGTTACACTCACCCCCACTCAAAACTTTTCATTCTCGAAAAGAAAGTAAGAAACTAATATATTTTATTCAAATAATCAATTTATAAACACTATAAACTAACATAATTAAGTAATTTAAATAAAATATGTCAATTTATAAATAACTAAATCCTTCATATTCAAGTTTAATAAAAGTTTGAAAATATTTTCACTTTCACAAAAATTTCGAAGTTTTAATTTCACGAAAACTTCGGTAGTGTCTCCTTTGTGCGGCTAGGTCCGGGAAAATAATAATATCAATAATTACAATATATGTATGTATCATATTTCAAAAATCAAACATCCCAAACCACATGAAAAACAATAAAATATCGCTATAAAACCATAATCCGAAAATGTGCCTATTTGTCAGGCAAACAGCTCTATTTACGAAACCAAAAGCAGTAGCTATTGCTTCCATACAGTTGTATTTCACTTCTATAATCCAAAATAGTGAGAATTGTATGCAAAAGAAATATTTTAGTTGTTTCAAATTAATAACACAAGCAACACAACATAACAATAGTCATTTGCAAACAAAACAGTACAACCATTTTATGCAATAGAGGAATCAATCTTACGTCATAGCAACCAAAACAAATGGTTTGTTTAGGTTTGGACGTTTTCATCATACAAGGGTGATGAATAAACTACCAAATGTACCTTACACTCAATAGCCTTAGATAATTACTTAATATATTATTCATAAATCCTTAAAGAATTTGAAGTATCATTTCCCTAACTTCCCATTAGCCAAAGAACAAAGAATTTTATATTTTATTTAAATTTATTCTATTGGTTTCTGCTCACATTACTCACTTTTAATTTATTTTATATTCTCTTTCATTCATACAAAATAATCTTTTATTTATTTACATTCATTTACTAACATAAATTATTTTCCATTCAATTTTAAAATAACCAATGAATTCATTATTTAACTAATATATATGTTTCGTTTATTTCCAATTTATTCATACAAGGTTATTTATGATTAGTTTGAATTCATTTCATTGCAGTTTAATTCCTATTTATTATTATATATATAACTTGATTTCAATTTAATATTAGCATTCATTAAGGAATCATTCAACTTAAATCTCTTAACTTCTTAATTGACATTCATCTTTCTTATGTAGTGTCACTGAATATTAAATCCATTTTTTTATAGGGTCAATTAATAATAAACTTATTTATGAATCATTTCAGCAATTTCTTAAGTTTATAAAGATTTTCTTAGATATTACTCACTTTTTACTATTCAATCTAATTATTAGCATTTCAAAACATTAACTTACGCTTATAACATTCATTATCCAACAAAATTATTATTTATATAAATAATTCCATTTGAACACTTTCATAACTTAAGTTTTATTTGTATAATATTCTACTACATATTCCTATTTAATATTATAACTTTTAAACATTTGGCAAGTTATATATATGTTTTATAATGTAATTTAATGTCATACAAATTCTCCTATTCAATTTAGTTAGCAAAAGTATTAAATAGTTTACATCTTCTAATTTCATTACTCTTTAATTTACAAGTGACAATCTTTAATTTCTTTACATTTTATTAATCATTTAACTCTTAATTTCTAAATTTTTCATTTTAGAAGTTTCCAACTATTAAAATAGTTAAGATTTCACTTCATTACAATAATTAAAACCCCTAATTTGTAGAAATTTAAGAACTAAATACCGAGTTACATTCCAAATCATTTTAAAATAATATACATACATGCTCAAATATTTTATATATCCAACCATTTTTAATATTTTTTTACCAAAACAAATGTGTAATAAAGCTACTACAATAGTCTTCCCACTTTGAAATTCGAAAATGAAAGTCGATATCCTACGGTCTCACCAAAATTATTTTCCAGCGACAAGAGAGATGAGTACATAACTTATTTCATTTTTAAAATTCTTCTAAAACATTTCTTTCAAATAAATATTTCTATCAAAGTACTTCCAAATTATACAAATATTTCTTTCCAAAATTTTTTGAAACTAATTTCAAAACCCCGAAACTTAAGTTCTCAAATTTCCAATCCATATTCACATTATTTGTAAATTCTATTTTGCAACCAATATTTATAAAATTTCACTTCCTTACAAACCAATATATCACAAACAACTATATCCACTTATAAATATCATTTTTTCATATACAAAATATAATGCAAGGTAAAATTATTTCATTTACCTATGTTTCAAAACAGTATTGTGTCGGTCTGTCCTATTAAGTGTTTAGAAATCTTTATTGATGCCATAACGCCCTATGTACCGAATAGAATTTATAAACACCAGCACAATATAAAAACATTTTATAACACTAACAAGTATGCTCTCTCATATATATATACACTCAGACAGACTCATTCTAGTGTATTACTACCCTATGACTAATGAGTCAAACCCCACGAAGTTAAGGTTACCGCTAAACCAACGCTTTGATACCAAATGTAACGGGTAACGCCCATCATAGCATACATCGTTACCTTTGTTTTGCTTTAACGGCCAGCCACTCGAAGGCAACGACCCTATGGGACATGTAGGAGTAAGAGTCATCCGTTCGCTACCAAACCCAGAAGCAAGAAACCCGATCATGCGGCACCCTCCGAGTACCAAAGCAAACACACATGTCAACTCAAACGATTCAAAAGAGAGGATTGATAATGGGGTAAATAAGAAAATAATAGAAAAGAAAGAAAATAAAACACAGAATCTCACAATGGAGTAACAAAATATAATAATCAAATAAACAGTTCATGAAGCAGTTTTACAAATACATTTGATTACCCTTTTACAACACAGATAAGAGTTATACATATAGCATGAATGAATAAATAAATAAATAAATAATGCAGTGGAACAACATGATGCTGTGGAATATATATATATATATATATATATATATATATATATAGTATGCAAATCTCCATCTTTGTCCTCTAGAAATAAGGTCTTCAACACTGAAATACTCGGCTGACCGGAGCGTAATGAAAAAACAAAACACTCAAGTCATAACTAAAAGATCTTATGTAAGTTAAATTAATAATAAATAAATATGAGTGCAACGGCTTCAGAGATATTTATGGGATTTTACATCTCCTATCAAGTGTCTAACGTGTGTGCATTAACTTAAGAGATGTTCGAGATTCCATCTCCTAAGGATCCGTTAAACTATCTACATACATAATACAATACGCTATTATAATATGCCTATAGTAAAGTAAAGTGTTAAAATAACGTTAAGGCATTACCCATATCTCCCTTAATACATTTTATATAAATGTCATAGTCTATACAGTACTGTAAACACCACCAAACTGGTGGTTATCAGGGAGCACTCCATAGGTACGACACAAATCAAACTCATAGTGGGGCGCGATAAGGCATATGACAAGGCACGCGAGGCAATGTCTAAGGTAGGATACTACCATTTTGCAGAACCGCGCTGGTGGTAACGCATAGCAATTGCTACCACCCATCTCGAAACACACTACGATAATCAAATCAAAGGGTGGCACCAAATCAATCACAAAGTAATATATATAGCATCGAAGAAGCATACCTGATTGGAGGTGCGACCTCACTTGGCCCAAGTATAGCTCCTATTTTAGTCATATCAAGCTGACTCGAGAGGGTCAGGGCTGTGTTCGCCAAACCATCATACTTCATTCTGGATTCTCCACTACATGCACGGTTGTTAAAGTGGTTTTCGGTATTGGTAAAGAGTATGATAATATCCGATCCCGGTCTCTTTAACAACCAAATGCTTATTCCACACCGGTTGGTTCTTTTACATTTTCAAAAACCGATTTATAATTGATATCAAAATGTCATATTCACTTCAAAATCATATCACTTTCAAAATCATATTCAATTCCGAAATCATTATTCACTTATGAAATCATTATTCACTTTAAATGATTTTTATTTTCAAAATCATAATCACAATCTAGGTTAAACCATCATATCAAAATATTCACATTTAAATAAAATAAATTAGCAGTTCCAACTTAATAGTTTGAATATTTAAAAGTAGCATATATATTAGAATAGTTATACATTAAAATAGTTTATATTTTAAAAATAGGTTATAGATTAAAATAGTTTATATATTAAAATAGTTTATATATTAAAATATATATATATAATTTGTTTATAAATTTAAAATAATATATATTAAAAATTTTATAAATTTAAAATAATATATATTAAAATAGTTTATAATTTAAAATATAGGTTATAAGTTAAAATAATTTATATATTTAAAATAGTTTATATGTCAAAATAGGTTATATATTAAAAATAGTTAATGTATTAAAATTATTAATTATTTAAAATGGCTTATATGAAAAAAATAGTTTATAGGTTAAAAGAGTTTGTATATTAAAAGAGTTTACATAAAAAATAGTTTTCAAATTAGAATTGTTTTTTTTTTTAACTTTCACAAATCAATTCAAAGAAAATTTGGTTCCAAAAATTGAATTCAAATCAATTTATGTTCAACAATTTCTGGTCAAAAGGTTAAAGGTTTCGATTCAAATTCCAATTAAAAACATTTCAATTTATCGATTTCAAATCCATGTTTGAACTACAATTTTAAACAACTTACAAATTCAGTAATTTCCAAAGTTTAAATATTCAACCATTTACAATAACTCAATTTTGATAAATTTCATTTATATTTCAAAATTTAAATTTAAGATTTAAATTTAAATTCTTTAAACAAATTATTTAAACCAATTTCAATTTCAACATTTTAAAGCCATGATTTTGAAAATAATTCTTTTCAAATAAATCAAATTTTATTTCATAATACCATTTAATTGAATTCAACAATTTAAGATTTAAAATAATTTAATTTAACCAATCCGGTGTCTGTATATAATTTTCTACCCTAAGGTCAAGTGATGCGGATATATATCATTTCAACACGCAAAAAAAACTAAATTTATGGGTATATATCATTTCAACCAGAAATCCCGATAAAATTCAAATTCGTAAAATCGCTCGGATTTATCATTCAACCCAACGATTTTTCTCTAATCTATAAGACCATCCGAGTACATATCATTTCTGCACATGGTGATTTTTCCTAGTAGCATCTAAGGGAGCTTGCAGTGTGATAACAATATATAAAATGAATATAATATCCAAACATCCAAATATCAACAATTAACATCCATCACAATCATCATTCAAATCTACCAATAAATCACAACAAATAAACTGGTTATCATTATTGGGTATTGAACTCACAATTAAATTTCAATGAATTTAAATGGCAATTAAATTCGATATAAATTCAAATTAAACTTGAATGACAATTAAAATATACCAAACATCAGTCAATTTCTAATCACATCATAAATTTAATTTGACTAACATAAGATAGTTTAGCATTCGTGAGTGGATTGAATCACTCACCCTTGATTTTCAATTGATTAAAAATCCAATTAATGTCCAAAAATCTAACTATTTTAGAATGTAGCCGAACCAATTCCATAATGTCCAAAATTTCGATATGATTACAAGTGGAGAAAACCGCGTCCAAATCCGAGCTCGTATGCTAAAGTTACGAGGATTAGAACATAAAATTAAAACTTTAAATTAAAAATAAGATAGGGCGGATTTGTGAATTTTACCATGCTTCCAAACCTTAGCCGCCTGCGTTCTCGAGACCAAACCCATGCTAACGTACAGTTCCCATCATTTATCTATGCATGCACGCGACTACAAGCTTCAACATCCAGATCAGGGAACGCCGCTAGCAACCCCAAACTTGGCCGACCCATGGCCCCACGCGCGGCGCCCCACTACGCCGCCATTGCTCCCTATAATCACCACTTTCAACGATTCAAAAATCCTACAACCTAAATGAACCACGCCAATGCACACTACTTGATGACCTCTATAAGCCGTACCCTCTGATCGTCGTAAAATCGACAATCCACCATTGGATCGGAATCCTAGAAATGGACGCACAAGGTTCTTCATCAATTTCTGGCCATTCTATGACTCAAATCAAAATACTAATTTCTGTAGTAGGTTACGCTCGTCATGAGCTTTCCAATGATATATGATGTGATAGGGTTTGATGAATTTGAATTTTGAAATTGATTTGAAATTTTGAAATTAGGGTTTGGATTTAGGAATCAGGTTCCTGCCATTGAGAAAGAGGGAAGAAACCAATAGATAGAATTATACGTATAGGAATAAGAAATAAAAGTCTACTGGGGTTAGGAAAAACTATTTATGTGGAAAAGGCTAGATAAGAATGAATAGGCAAATCGAATTGGGTCAAAACGATACTGACGACCTAAAAAGCTTGTTTCGTTCCTAAAATGAAAGTAGGTCATCCCATATATCGAAATGAATGTTTTCGATATTTTTAAACTCAATGAAAGTAGTATCAAGCCTCAGTTCTATTGTATACGGAAATTAGCTTTTAAAATCAGCTTATTTTAGTTGAATTCATTAAATTGATTTCTATGCGTTTCAAGACTATACGATCAAACGATAAGTTCGATCGCTGCGGAACTTGAAATCCTACAATAATTTACTATTACAGGACCGGTGAAATACGTTGAAATCCGAGAAAGTGGCCAAAATGGCTATTTTCACATTAATTAAATAAATTACTATTAAATTAATTTAATCGCTTTCAAATTCAAATTTAATGGTTAACAATTTTCCTCATTTCTGATTACACAGAAAATAATAATCTTTTACAATATAGTTTCCATGTTAAATCCAATATTTAAATATCACATAAATTTTTACGTTTAAATTACAGTAGGAATAAAACCTATTTTATTATAATTTAAATTCCAACTAAATTCTTTTTATTTTGATTTCCACTCTTATTATTCAATCAAATATTACCTCATGAATATAATTAAAATTAGTTTACAATTCATTGCATTCTTATTCTACAGTCATTATCTTTTACCATATTATAATATTTCAATTTATTACAATTATTTTAATTGATTGAAGTTGCATTAAAATAATTGTCAATAACAATAAAAAAATAATATTAAATCATATTAAAATTATTTTCTCATTAGTAAATCACAAATTTTATTTTTACACAATATTAAATTTCAAAATCTTATTTAATTTTTATTTTTATTTATCAAAAATACGGGTCTTTACAAATGGTGTGTAAATGAATTTTAGTATTAAAGGAAATACTATTGAAAATCAAGTATGTTTTAAAATTTAATGTGAATAAAAAAATTGGTATAATTTAGAGACCAATGAGATAAATACGCAAGTTATATGTAGAACATATTATTCACATAATTTATTTTGATCCAGATTCGAGTACATGATTTCGAGGTTATTTACACTGATCCGAACAAGGATTTTTCACTCGATTATCGACGGCGAAAGCTCAATATGGACTTTTGAGTTGATTCCATAATTTTCTATCATAGTCGACAGTTATGTAAGGAGAATGACGGTTTCTAATCAAGGAACCAGATCGAAGTCTGAAGTAGAGTAGTTGAGTGAATGATGCTAGTTTAGAAGTGAAATTTGTGTGGTCATGCGAGTGATCAGATTTAATATTATTATGGATGGTATATGTGCATCTTATGAACCTTAAAATAATTTTAAAATTTTAACATTTGGAAATGCAAAATATTTGGATGGAAAAATTTGAAATTGAGATGTAGGTTTATAGAAGCAAAGGCTAGTTTGAAGCCTTTAGTTTTATGAGTTGAGTTGTTTGCCTGAAAAATATGTACATGTTTATATTGTCATTTGAATTGATGATTTTATGCCCTAGATATAGGTGGCCACTTGACATTTGTTTTCTTTTATTGGATTGGCCCGTAGTGGCGATTTATAGTTTTTCCGATCAAGCCACGCAAAAGAGACGTTGTCGGATTTTTCGTAATTTTAGGACTTAGAAAAATTAATAACCAATTCCAACTAATTAATTTGAAAATTTAAAGGGTTTAAATACATTTTTCTTACTTTGGAATTTCAAGGACGAAATTCTTTTAAAGGGGAGGGGGAACAATGAAACTACCCGTGATTTTGGTCATTTAATTTTTAATATTTAATTAATTTTAATTATTAAAATGTTGGTTTAAAAGTTATTAAACTTAAATTAAATTAAATTATGGGACTATTTATCTTTAAAGTAACCCTCCTTAATACCAATCTCAAAATCACATGTTCTACCCTTTACTTCACCTTACACCTTCAAAGGAAGCTTGCCAGGCTGGGCTTCTCCCCCGCATGGTCCGGCCATTGCATATCCCATTAGCAAACATAAATTACTTAGAGCTTACAACTTAACTGCCAAAATTAACTCTGCAAGAAGTAATCCTCCATCAACAAGGAGTAAGACAGGAGTGGACCATCAGTCTCTCAAGTCGTCTTAATGACACACTAAATAGCTTCATGGAATATCAAGGGTGCTCATAACCCCATCAAACTTGAACATGTCAAGGAGATAATTAACTCACATTGTATTTCTATTTTCTCCATTCCTGAAGCAAAAATCAATCTTCCTTTAACTCTTAATGCTGCTAAGTACATTAACCCAGCTTGGTTGCTTTTCCATAATTTGGATGATGCACCCTATGGTAGGATCTTTGTTGTCCATGATCCAATCACATACTCCATTAATCCCAACCACAAAACCTCTTAGACGATACACTTTCATGCAATCCATCTTCAAACCAATCTATTATTTAACCTTACCTTTATCTATGCTCATAATGCTCTTGCATCCCGGCAGCACCTTCTTAATCTTATTCCAGCTTTGAGACAAGATACTCATCCTTGGATAGTCCTAGGTGACTTTAACCGTTGTTTCAATACAAATGATAAGCATGGGGTCTTTCTCTTATGCCTAGAGATATTACCCCCTTGAATACTGCCATTTATGATCCTCTTTACTTCCTATTGTCAACTCTGATGCAACTTTTTCTGGGAATAATAGGAGTTGTTCGGGTGTTAGAATCCTCTCAAAAATAGATCACTCATTTTGCAACACAAAAGTTTGACATCCTGTCCTCCTTTATCTTTTTTCCTACCTCGTCCCATCCTTTCTGACTACTCCCCTATCATAATCTCCCCTGGTCATCTGCCTAATAAAGGGAAGAGAACTTTTAAATTTTATAATACTTGGGTTTTGGAAAATGATTATCAAATATAGCCTAATCAGCATAGTCCTCTAATTATTTTGGAAATCCTATGTATGTTTTATGCAAGAAATTGAAGTCAGTTAAGAATGCCCTTAAGGAGTGGGCTAGAACAAGGTTTAGTGATAGTACTCTTCAATCCACCATAGTTAAATCTCAACTAAAGGATGCTTAAGATTTCATGATGGAAAATCCAGACAACCATGAAGCTGTCATGAAGGAAAGTGTTCTCTTTACCAACTTAATGATGATCTTGACAAGGAAGCAAGTATGAAAAGGCAGCAATGTCATCAAAAATGGACAATTGAGGAAGATAGCAACACTGCCTTTTTCCATGCCTCCATTGAAGAAAAGCAACTAAGGAGCAGATTAAGTACTTGTATGATCAATGGGGTACCCTACAGAATCAACCTTATGATGTGGATACAATTTTGCTTGACTACTATAAGGAACTTTTTGGTAATGCTTCTGATTTTGAGCCTTCCCTTGATTTATTTGATAATCTTCCATTGCCTACTCTCCCCAATGATTAGACTCCTTTCTTTATTGAACAAGTTACCGACTCTTAAATTAAAAAAATCTCTTTTTTCAATGAACAAAAAATATTGTGGTGGACCAGATGGATATAACGTTGTGTTTTTTTACTTCTTCTTGGAATATTGTTGGTGATGTCTTCACAACAGCTGTTCACAATTTTTTTCATAAGTTTAAGATGCTAAAATAGGTTAATGCAACTTATCTGGCTCTTATCCCAAAGTTCTCCCCTGCCATGCATGCTTCTTATTTTAGGCTAATATCATGTTGTAATGTTTTTTACAAATGTATTTCATACATCCATACTTCTAGATTAGTTAAAGTGCTCTCATGCATTATCTCCAAAAACCACACTGCTTTTCTGCCAAACAAGAATATTTTGGACTATATAATGCTAGCACATGAACTCGTCAAAGGTTATGGTAGAAGCCAAGCATCACCCAGTGCCATTTTAAAAATTGATCTTAATAAGGCCTATGATAGTAACAAGTGGTTAAATATAGTTGGGATCATGACTATGATGGGTTTTCCCAAAGGTTTTTGTTGCCTAGTTCTATGTACGTATCTCGACTCCATCATACTCACTTTATTGTAATGGTGAAACTTAAGGTTTCTTTGAAGGTAGACAAGGTATAAGACAAGGTGACCCATTATCTTCCTACCATTCTATAGTTGTGATGGAGCTCTAACAAGAATGATCAACAGGAATTTTCTCCCATCTAAAATCCATTACCATCCCAAATGCAAGGCACTGAACATAACTTCCCTTCCTTTTGCTGATGATATCCTGATTTTCACCAAACTCAATGAATAGTCAATTGCTACCATCATAGAAATTTTGGAAACCTTCTATCTTTCAATTGGCCTCAAGTTGAACTCCAATAAATCCTGTAACAACCCGTAAATTTTCGATAATTAAAATAGCTAATTTAATAAGATTTCGCGATTTAGTGTTAGAAAAAAATTTGTAATTCGTTTGGAATAATAATAACTAGAATGAAATGCAATAAATTTTATCTAAGTTAATTATTTATGAATTGAATGAAATCCCAAATCAATCGAAAGAATATGTAGTTAGCAGTAACGGAATAAATTTGTATTGTATAGGTAATTGTGACACTTGTTTGTAAATAATAAACTTATAAGCAATTAAAAGTTAACGGTGATAATTATTTAAGTTACCTATTCATTTAGTTAGTCGAATTGAATTTGTGAACCAATTGCAATTGAAATGGAAGTTTATATATTAGTTGAGTGCATTATCTCTAACTGTAGTTAAATAATAATGTGGAATTCATTTGATGTAATACAGTAATTCGGCCGATAATGAAATTTTTATTTAAAAATCCAATATTGAAATCCGTCAAATATTGAACAATTAAATTGTTAAGATTTAATATTTGGAATTTATTGAATAATTGAATAACGGGAATTGAATAACTGTTTTAATGAAAATGGTTTTTCTATAATTTGAATTTGTTAAATTTTATAAGTTTGTTTTGAATATTTCAAAAGATAGTGATTTAAGAATAATCAAATTTGTTAAATTTAATATTACAAATGTTTGAATAATTAAATTCCGAATTTGATATGATTAATTTGATATTGAAATTTAATATATGAAAATAGAGTGAATAATTGAAATTTGATTTGATATGATTCAAATTGGTATCCAAAGTGAATGTAAGTTATATCGGGATTATAATGGAGTTAATAAGATTTTAAAATTGGAATTTATTGGATAATTGAATAACGGGTTTAATATGATTAAAAATGATTTGTAAAATTTTATTTTATCATATTGGAGTTATAGTGATGTTATAGAATTTTTAAAACTGAATTTAAAATTTATTTGTGAAAATTGAATATTTTAATATTTAATTATCGACTGAAAAATAGCCAATTTTTGAACAGTCTCAGAATTGGACGAAACTAGTTCCATTGGATCCGTAATAATTTTTTATTATTGGATTTCAATTTTCGTAGCAATCGGAGTTGTCGTTCGACCGTGGCAGCTCGAAACGCATCGAAATTGTTTTAATATTAATTTGACAAGTTAAAATAGTCATTTTTCAAACAGTCTCGGATTTCGACGAAACCAGTTTCGTCGGATCCGTAATGTGATATTATTGTAAGGTTTCAAATTTCGTGTCAATCGGATTTACCGTTTGTCCGGGGCAAGCTAAAACGCACAGAAATTTGATTAACCGATTTAATTTAAAATCGATCGTTTATTGCCGTAACTCGTACAGATGATCGAATTAGCTTCCGAAACCTATTCCATTGTTTCCGAAACGCGCGATAAACCCTAGAAACGCCGGTTACCGTGCGTAAATCGAAGTTCGGAAAACCAGGGATGTATAGTGTTCGATAAATTTCTATAAATAAGCCCTTTATTTCATTCTTTTGCAAAAAATAAAAAAACTAGAGTTTCGAATACGCAGCCGCCATTATCATATTTACGGCCAGAATTTAGCCTCGTTCTCCCCCTCCAATCTCCTCATCCACAAAGCGATTCGTGAAACCTTCAACTAGTAAAGTGTAGAGCACATCACTAACTACATATCCAACGGTAATGATCGTGAATGGAGCAAAGAATCAACGACAATAGGGTGGAAACCATGGCCGTTCGGCCTCGTATTGCGTGCTTGAGGGAGGACCGAGCCTGGCCGTGCTCTGGCCGATGATAGCATTCGACGTCGGCTTCGAAGTGGTGTATCCTGATCGAGTTGAAGATGTTTGTATTGGGTGCGAGTATTAGGGTTTTTGGGCGGCCTTGGGTTCGTGTATGCGTGCGTTTTACTGGAGCAAGACGCGTGAGCAAGAAAGGGGTAGCGGCCTGGATCTGGTTGCTTTGAAATGGACGGCTGAGATTTGCAGTAGGGTTTAAAATTGTAATTTAATTATATTATAAATTCGTGTAACCTTTAAAATATCATATCTTGTTCGTACGAGGTCGGAATCGGACGAAACAAGTTGCATTGCGTTCGTATTATCGAGCACTATGCTATCGAGCTGGATTGGAATCGTTTGGAGCTAGAGAAAATTTTGGGTTAAATCGAACGTCGTTCGATTTGATTTAAAATCGTAAAAATCAAGGTGAGTGTTTTATAACGCTCACAACGTACTAAATATCTTTATGCTAGTTAAATTTGACACTATGAAGTGTTATGATTTTATTTGTTGTTGTTTGATAAAAATTTAATTGTCACATAGCTTGTCATTTGAATTAACCGTTGAAAATTAAATTGACCGTTAAAATTGAAATTGAAATTGAATTGCGATAAAATTACCCGACATTGATAACTATGAAACTGCCATGAATTGTATTGTCTATTGGATGATGTATTTTGATGGATGTTATTGGTTGATATTTAAATGTTTGGATGTTTATTTGCTTATATATACTGTTATGCATACATATGACACTGTGATTGGTTTTAGTGATATATATTCATCCCTGACATTTAATTTAAATAAATAATTACTTGGCCATAGGATAGAAAATTATATACGGACACCGAATTGACTAAATTAATAATTTTTAAAATCATCGATTTGAAATTTATTTAAATGTTTTGATTTAAAAGTTATAAATAGAAATCAATTTATAGAAATCGAATTTATCGAAAAATTGAGTTTGGAATGTTGAAATAGATTTTGGTTAAAAGAAATTGTTAAATGATTTAAGTTGAGACTTTGAAATTTAAAATTGGGTTATGATTGAAGTTCGAAAATTTATTCGTTTTAAAAGATTGAACCTTAATTCGAGCTTTGAATATTACTAAGTAAAAGCGATATAAAAGAATATTTTTAAATTGAGCTTGAAATTGAATCATATTTGTAATTGGGATTTAAATTTGAACATTGAAGGATAATTTTGTTAAGTGTTAAAAATTGATATTTTGGAAAAATCAAGCTAAAAAAATCGATATAAATTGAGATTGAATAAACTAAAGGTGAGTGTAAAATTGAATTAATTTGAAGTAAAAATTGACATTGATTTGAATTAAAATCGAAATTGAATCGGTAGAATGGAAATTTAAATTGATTTGAATTGGGAAGTTATAATTGAAATGGTTTGGGTTTCAAGCTGTTTATTTTGTTTTCCAAATTACTCAGTTATATAAATCACTTTTGAATACTTAAACCATTTTAATCTACTTAACCCAATTTAAATTATTTTAAACTAATTTATCTATTTTAAATCCATTTTAAAGATTTTAAGTATTTTTAACTATTTTAATTATTTAAACTATTTTTAAACTACTTAAAACTGTTTTCTAAAATTTCAAATAGGTAAATAAGGTGAAATGTTTATGTTTAAATCTTGAATGTAAATACGAATTGGTTTAAATGAAGTTGCAACCTAAATTGAAATTCGAAAGGATTTTGAAATCGAAATGAGATATTGAGGCGAAAAATGATTTTTGAAACGGAATCTTACATTTTGAGTAGATACGATGATACTTGAACTGAATTTGATTTTCGAAGCGAATATGATATTTTGATATCAATTATGAATCGATTTGAAATATAAAAGAGCCATCGGCGTAATAATACGTAGTTATTAAAGAGACCGGGATCGGATATGGACATACTCTCTTTCGATACCGAAAATCACTTTAATTACTATTATACGCGGAGTGTTGATCTAGAATGAAGTGGATGGTTTGGTGAACGCGTTGACTGAAGAAAGAGAACGATATTGGATGACCCTTGATATGACTAAAACAGGAGCCGCGCCGGGCCATTGAGGTTCGCCACCTCTAGCGGACACACTTCTTCGATACCATATCTATTACATTTGTGATGCGATTTGGGTGCACCCCTTGATTTGGGAGTGTTATTTCGCGATGTTGGGGTAGTTGCTGGCTATGCTCAACATCAGTCCGGATCATGCAACTACTAGTATCATAGTTGGTGTCGCCTCATGTACCTTGTCATACTGATTATCCTATTCGCGACCACTACGTTTTGTTTTGTGTTATACCTATGGGGTACCCTCTGATAACCACTAGTTTACGGTGGGGCTTATGGTGCTGTATAGACTATGGCATTATAAAAATGTGTTAAGGAGGATTATGGTAACGCCTTAACGCTATTCTGATACTTTATATTACTGATAGGCATTATCTACTTAGCGTATTGTACTACATAGTAGATAGTTTAACGGATCCTTGAGAGATGGAAAATCCCGAAACATCTCTTAAGTTATTGCACGCACGTTGACACTGGATATGAGATGTCAAAGCCCGTAAACATCTCTGACGCCGTTACACTCATATTTATTTACGATTGATTTAACTTACATGAGGATATTTAGTCCTAACTCGAGTGTTTTATCTTTTCATTACGCTCGGGTCAGTCCTGAGTTTTTCAGATTTTTGAAGATCTATTCTGGAGGACGAAGACGAAGATTTGGTATACTATTACTATTATTACACTTGCATCATGCTATCTGTTGCATTATTTTAATTGTTCTGTTATATATGTATAACTCTGATAAATGTTGTGTAAATAATTGTCAAAGTATAGTAAACAGCTTCATGAACTGTTTATTTGACTATTATATTTTATCGTTCCGCTGCAAGATTCTATGTTGTTTCCTTTCTTTTATTTCTCTTTCCTCTTCTTTTCTTATTTACCCTAATAACCATCTGCCCTTTTGAATGGTTTGGAATCGACATGTGTATTTGATCGTCGGTTTAAACTGTCCAAAAAGTCGGGTCGTTACAGTTGGTATCAGAGCTTTGGTTTAGCGATAACCTTAGCTTTGTGGGGTCTGACTCTTTATAAATAGGGTAGTTATACCCTATGATGAGTCGCTGAGTGTATATATACGAGAGAGCGTATTTGTTAGTGATATAAAATATTTTATATTGTGTTGGTTGATTTGTTGAGTGGCTTATGAATTCTGGTCCATACGAGTAATTAACGTCATTGATAGGGATCTCTAAACACTTAAATAGAATAATTTGACATAGTATTGTTTTTAAATTGGGTAAATGAAATAATTTTTCTCTACTTATATTTTGTGTATAAGGAAAAAAATTTCAGAAATTATTGTGACTTATCTAGCTTACCTGGTTGTTAGGAATGAAAATATTGGTTGTTATCATTAATTGGGTATTGTAATTTAATAAATAAGGTTTATTACAAAATAAACAATGATAAAACAACTTGTGGAATGTTTAAGAAAGAAAATCCTATAAGAATGTTTTATAAAGGTGACTTATAACTTGAAATAGATTTAAATTGGAAAATATTGAATTTAAGACCCGGAGATCTTGAAAAATGGTTTTCAAAGCTTTGAAGAAATATATTGTGATATTAGTTGGAAAATATTTATGAGAAATATTTTGAAAGGATTTTTAAAGGAAGGAAATTAATTCAGTACTCCTCTCTTATGTCGCTGGAAAATAATTTCGGTTATGACTGCGCAGCATCATCGACGTTCATTTTCGTGTCTCAAAGTGGAAAGACTTCTAAGAAGCTTTGCTTTTCTTCGAAATTATTTTGGGTAAATGGGTTTTGGTTTAAACTCCAAAGGTATGATTTGATATATAAAAAAAAGGGATATAAGTATATATGTTTATTACAACGATTTGAAAAGAACCGGGCATTTAAAATTCTAAGTTTTGTTAATTAGAAATTTTCAAATTTTTGAATGAAGTGTGAATAACCAGAATTTATAAAATAAGAGGATTAAGATATCTAAGCTTATTGTTTTGGGAAAACTTTAAAGTTGAAAGGTAAATAGGATTTAAACAAATTAAATTTGTGAACATTCTAATTAAGTAAAATGAAATTCTATAAATTTGTATAATACCAAATTTGTATTCTAATAACATATAATATGACTTACCAAATATTAAAAAGTTAAAATGATGTTTTGGATATGTAATGAGATATTGTATAGATAAACAGAACCTGAAAGTAATTGAAATATACGAGTAAGGAAAACTCAAAAGGAATTAAAATGTATACAAATGGAAAATTTGGTTGTGGAAAAATTTATATGTACTTAAATATATCATGAAATGATGAATGGATAAATGGAACAAGTAAGTGAACTTAGGGAAGAAGATAAATGAATCGTATTATATCTTTGTAAATTGGTTATAGAAAATAAATATAAATTGCATAGAAAAATTTGAATTTGTAACCTGTAAGATAACTGTAAACTAAGAAAAGTCATTTATGAGAGGTTAGACTTTTATAGGATGATTAATAAACTAAAGTGTCGGTTAATAAAATGTTCCACAAATGAATTCGTTATTAACTGAAATTACGAAAATGCAATAAATGTAAACAAAGAAATTTCTTATAGATAAGAATCAATTGGGAAAAGAAATTGAGTTTAAATTAAATTATATAGAATGTTTAAAATGAACTTGAGTAAACAAATTCTTTGATATGATGTTTAAGAAAAGATAATGTTAAAGAATATGCTATGTAAAGAAATGAATATACTAACTGAATAATGGATTGTGAGTAATTAAGTGAAAAAAAAAAGAAGTCAACAAAAATTTTAGTATAGATAGACTGGATAGAAATCCATTGGAAGGTAATACGTGAGATTATACGTATATTATTTTATTCGCATAACGATTTGATCCAAATTCGAGCACAAAATTTCAAGGTGATTTATATCGATCCAAGTTAGGATTTTTCACTCGATTTTCGACGGTGAACCCTGGATATGGATTTTTAATTTGATTCTGGAATTCTCTATCATAGTATATGGTTATGCAAGGAGAGTAACAATTTCCAATCAAGGAACCAAATCTGAGTCTGCACTAGAGAGTCGTGTGAACGATACTAGTTTGGAAGTGAAATTGTGTGATTGAATAAGCGATTAGATTGATATTGCTCACGGATGATATATGTACGGCTTACGGACTTAAATAAAGTTAATATTGGAAATTTAAGATGCCAAATAATAAAATGATTCTTTTAAAATTATATAGCAGGATATATATAAAAGAGATAAACCAAATTGAATGTAAAATTAATAATTGTTTAGGTTGGGTATGATTGGGTTGTTATATGATTGTTAGTTGATTGTATATAATTCATTAAGTGTTAATGAAATTGGAAGCTATAAATCATTGAAATCAAATTGGAAGTTAAATGAATTTACAAAAATATAATTTGATTCAAATTGGAAGTGAGCTAATGTAAATATAAATTAGTGAATGTTAAACAAATTGAATTGAGAATGAATGTTAGTAAAATCCAACGTTAATGAATCAACTGTGATTAAAATTGAAAACCAAGTCAATAAATATTAATGAGAAGTGAATTTATATTGATTGGTTATGGATTTGTTGGATGATAGTTGGATGATAATTGATTGATGGTTGCATTTGTTGCTTTTGTTGCATTGCTATGTTGGCACATGTAGTTGTTATGTTGCTATATGATGTATATTGATATTATTTTCATATATGCATGTTTCTCATGGTTTGTTGAGTGTTTAGTAGGTGCGGATTGCGCTTGCTTCGCATTTGGAGCTCGCTTTCGCGCTATATTAGTCGTATATGCTCGCTAATAAAATATAAGGTACATGTTTATTTTGTCATTGGATTTGGTGATTTTTGATGAGCCACTTGGCTTTTGATTTTCTTTTGTTGGTTTGGGGCCTGTAGAGGCGTTTTGTAGCTGTACCGATCGAGCCGCGCAAAGGTGACTCTACCGAAATTTTCCGTAAAATCCGGATGTTAGAAAAAAAATTAATGTTTTAATTTTTTTTTTATAACTTGTTTTGATAACTAACTTTTAAAGTTAGAAGGTCGTTCAGGGTAACTTAGTAGAAGTGTAGTAATGACTTTATAAGTGGAATTACATTGTTTTATAAGTTGGTAACTTTGAATAAAAATATATCTAATGTTGAATTCTATGCTTAGTTCCTTTTCCCTTCTTTTTCCTTTTCGGGGACGAAAAGTTTTGAGTGGGGGAGAGTGTAACGACCCGTGAATTTTCGATAATTAAAATAGCTAATTTAATAAGATTTCGCGATTTAGTGTTAGAAAAAAATTTGTAATTCGTTTGAAATAATAATAACTAGAATGAAATACAACAAATTTTATCTAAGTTAATTATTTATGAATTGAATGAAATCCCAAATCAATCGAAAGAATATGTAGTTAGCAGTAACGGAATAAATTTGTATTGTATAGGTAATTGTGACACTTGTTTGTAAATAATAAACTTATAAGCAATTAAAAGTCAACGGTGATAATTATTTAAGTTACCTATTCATTTAGTTAGTCGAATTGAATTTGTGAACCAATTGCAATTGAAATGGAAGTTTATATACTAGTTGAGTGCATTATCCCTAACTGTAGTTAAATAATAATGTGGAATTCATTTGATGTAATATAGTAAATCGACTGATAATGAAATTTTTATTTAAAAATCTAATATTGAAATCCGTCAAATATTGAACAATTAAATTGTTAAAATTTAATATTTGGAATTTATTGAATAATTGAATAACGGAAATTGAATAACTGTTTTAATGAAAAAGGTTGTTCTATAATTTGAATTTGCTAAATTTTATAAGTTTGTTTTGAATATTGCAAAAGATAGCCATTTAAGAATAATCAAATTTGTTAAATTTAATATTACAAATGTTTGAATAATTAAATTCCGAATTTGATTTGATTAATTTGATATTGAAATTTAATATATGAAAATAGAGTGAATAATTGAAATTTGATTTAATATGATTCAAATTGGTTTCCAAAGTGAATGTAAGTTATATCGGGATTATAATGGAGTTAATAAGATTTTAAAATTGGAATTTATTGGATAATTGAATAACGGGTTTAATACGATTAAAAATGATTCGTAAAAATTTATTTTATCATATTGGAGTTATAGTGATGTTATAGAACTTTTAAAACTGAATTTAAAATTTATTTGTGAAAAATGAATATTTTAATATTTAATTATCAACTGAAAAATAGCCAATTTTTGAACAGTCTCAGAATTGGACGAAACTAGTTCCATTAGATCAGTAATAATTTGTTATTGTCCGATTTCAATTTTCGAAGCAATCGGAGTTGTCGTTCGACCGTGGCAGCTCGAAACGCATCGAAATTGTTTTAATATTAATTTGACGAGTTAAAATAGTCATTTTTCAAACAGTCTCGGATTTCGACGAAACCAGTTTCGTCGGATCCGTAATGTGATATTATTGTAAGGTTTCAAATTTCGTGTCAATCGGATTTACCGTTTGTCCGGGGCAAGCTAAAACGCACAGAAATTTGATTAACCGATTTAATTTAAAATCGATCGTTTATTGCCGTAACTCGTACAGATGATCGAATTAGCTTCCGAAACCTATTCCATTGTTTCCGAAACGCGCGATAAACCCTAGAAACGCCGGTTACCGTGCGTAAATCGAAGTTCGGAAAACCAGGGATGTATAGTGTTCGATAAATTTCTATAAATAAGCCCTTTATTTCATTCTTTTGCAAAAAATAAAAAAACTAGAGTTTCGAATACGCAGCCGCCATTATCATATTCACGGCCAGAATTTAGCCTCGTTCTCCCCCTCTGATCTCCTCATCCACAAAGCGATTCACGAAACCTTCAACTAGTAAAGTGTAGAGCACATCACGAACTACATATCCAACGGTAATGATCGTGAATGGAGCAAAGAATCAACGACAATAGGGGCGGGAACCATGGCCGTTCAGCCTCGTATTGTGTGCTTGAGGGAGGACCGAGCCTGGCCGTGCTCTGGCCGATGATAGCATTCGATGTCGGCTTCGAAGTGGTGTATCCTGATCGAGTTGAAGATGTTTGTATTGGGTGCGAGTATTAGGGTTTTTGGGCGGCCTTGGGTTCGTGTATGCGTGCGTTTTACTGGTGCAAGACGCGTGAGGAAGAAAGGGGTAGCGGCCTGGATCTGGTTGCTTTGAAATGGACGGCTAAGATTTGCAGTAGGGTTTAAAATTGTAATTTAATTATATTATAAATTCGTGTAACCTTTAAAATATCATATCTTGTTCGTACGAGGTCGGAATCGGACAAAACAAGTTGCAATGCGTTCGTATTGTCGAGCACTACGCTATCGAGCTGGATTGGAATCGTTTGGAGCTAGAGAAAATTTTGGGTTAAATCGAACGTCGTTCGATTTGATTTAAAATCGTAAAAATCAATGTGAGTGTTTTATAACGCTCACAACGTACTAAATATCTTTATGCTAGTTAAATTTGACATTATGAAGTGTTATGATTTTATTTGTCGTTGTTTGATAAAAATTTAATTGTCACATAGCTTGTCAATTGAATTAACCGTTGAAAATTAAATTGACCGTTAAAATTGAAATTGAAATTGAATTGCGATAAAATTACCCGACATTGATAACTATGAAACTGCCATGAATTGTATTGTCTATTGGATGATGTATTTTGATGGATGTTATTGGTTGATATTTAAATGTTTGGATGTTTATTTGCTTATATATACCGTTATGCATACATATGACACTGTGATTGGTTTTAGTGATATATATTCATCCCTGACATTTAATTTAAATAAATAATTACTTGGCCATGGGATAAAAAATTATATACGGACACCGAATTGGCTAAGTTAATAATTTTTAGAATCGTCGATTTGAAATTTATGTAAATGTTTTGATTTAAAAGTTATAAATAGAAATCAATTTATAGAAATCAAATTTATTGAAAAATTGAGTTTGGAATGTTGAAATATATTTTGGTTAAAAGAAATTGTTAAATGATTTAAGTTGAGACTTTGAAATTTAAAATTGGGTTATGATTGAAGTTCGAAAATTTATTCGTTTTAAAAGATTGAACCTTAATTCGAGCTTTGAATATTACTAAGTAAAAGCGATATAAAAGGATATTTTGAAATTGAGCTTGAAATTGAATCATATTTGTAATTGGGATTTAAATTTGAACATTGAAGGATAATTTTGTTAAGTGTTAAAAATTGATATTTTGGAAAAATCAACCTAAAAAAATCGATATAAATGAGATTGAATAAATTAAAGGTGAGTGTAAAATTGAATTAATTTGAAGTAAAAATTGACATTGATTTGAATTGAAATCGAAATTGAATCGGTAGAATGGAAATTTAAATTGATTTGAATTGAGAAGTTATAATTGAAATGGTTTGGGTTTGAAGCTGTTTATTTTGTTTTCCAAATTACTCAGTTATATAAATTACTTTTGACTTAAACTATTTTAATCTACTTAACCCAATTTAAATTTTTTTAAACTAATTTATCTATTTTAAATCCATTTTAAAGATTTTAAGTATTTTTAACTATTTTAATTATCTAAACTATTTTTAAACTACTTAAAACTGTTTTCTAAAATTTCAAATAGGTAAATAAGGGGAAATGTTTATGTTTAGATCTTGAATGTAAATACGAATTGGTTTAAATGAAGTTGCTACCTAAATTGAAATTCGAAAGGATTTTGAAATCGAAATGAGATATTGAGGCGAAAAACGTTTTTTGAAACGGAATCTTACATTTTGAATAGATACGATGATACTTGAATTGAATTTGATTTTCGAAGCGAATATGATATTTTGATATCAATTACGAATCGATTTGAAATATAAAAGAGCCATCGGCGTAATAATACGTAGTTATTAAAGAGACCGGGATCGGATATGGACATACTCTCTGTCGATACCGAAAACCACTTTAATAACTATTATATGCGGAGTGTTGATCCAGAATGAAGTGGATGGTTTGGTGAACGCGTTGACTAAGAAAGAGAACGATATTGGATGACTCTTGATATGACTAAAACAGGGGCGGCGCTGGGCCATTGAGGTTCGCCACCTCTAGCGGACACACTTCTTCGATACCATATCTATTACATTTGTGATGCAATTTGGGTGCACCCCTTGATTTGGGGATGTTGTTTTGCGATGTTGGGGTTGCTGCTGGCTATGCTCAACATCAGTCCGGATCACGCAACTACTAGTATCCTAGTTGGTATCGCCTCATGTACCTTGTCATACTGATTATCCTATTCACGACCACTACGTTTTGTTTTGTGTTATACCTATGGGGTACCCTCTGATAACCACTAGTTTACGGTGGGGCTTACGGTGCTGTATAGACTATGGCATTATAAAAATGTGTTAAGAGGGATTATGGTAACGCCTTAACGCTATTCTGATACTTTATATTACTGATAGGCATTATCTACTTAGCGTATTGTACTACATAGTAGATAGTTTAACGGATCCTTGAGAGTGGAAAATCCCGAAACATCTCTTAAGTTATTGCACGCACGTTGACACTGGATATGAGATGTCAAACCTCGTAAACATCTCTGACGCCATTACGCTCATATTTATTTACGATTGATTTAACTTACATGAGGATATTTAGTCCTAACTCGAGTGTTTTGTCTTTTCATTACGCTCGGGTCTGTCCTGAGTTTTTCAGATTTTTGAAGATCTATTCTGGAGGATGATGACGAAGATTTGGTATACTATTACTATTATTACACTTACATCATGCTATCTGCTGCATTATTTTAATTGTTCTGTTATATATGTATAACTCTGATAAATGTTGTGTAAGTAATTGTCAAAGTATAGAAAACAACTTCATGAACTGTTTATTTGACTATTATATTTTATCGTTCCGCTGCAAGATTCTGTGTTGTTTCCTTTCTTTTATTTCTCTTTCCTCTTCTTTTCTTATTTACCCCAATAACCATCTGCCCTTTTGAATGGTTTGGAATCGACATGTGTATTTGATCGTCGGTTTAAACTGTCCAAAAAGTCGGGTCATTACAATTGGTATCAGAGCTTGGGTATAGCGATAACCGTAGCTTTGTGGGGTCTGACTCTTTATAAATAGGGTAGTTATACCCTACGATGAGTCGCTGAGTGTATATATACGAGAGAGCGTATTTGTTAGTGATATAAAATATTTTATATTGTGTCGGTTGATTTGTTGAGTGGCTTATGGATTCTGGTCAATACGAGTAATTAACGTCATTGATAGGGATCTCTAAACACTTAAACAGAACAATTCGACATAGTATTGTTTTTAAATTGGGTAAATGAAATAATTTTGCTCTAATTATATTTTGTATATAAGGAAAAAAAATTCAGAAATTATTGTGACTTATCTAGCTTACCTGGTTGTTAGGATTGAAAATATTGGTTGTTATCATTAATTGGGTATTGTAATTTAATAAATAAGGTTTATTACAAAATAAACAATGATAAAACAACTTGTGGAATGTTTAAGAAAGAAAATCCTTTAAGAATGTTTTATAAAGGTGACTTATAACTTGAAATAGATTTAAATTGGAAAATATTGAATTTAAGACCCGGAGATCTTGAAAAATGGTTTTCAAAGCTTTGAAGAAATATATTGTGATATTAGTTGGAAAATATTTATGAGAAGTATTTTGAGAGGATTTTTAAAGGAGCGAAATTAATTCAGTACTCCTCTCTTATGTCGTTGGAAAATAATTTCGGTTATGACTGCGCAGCATCATCGACGTTCATTTTCGAGTCTCAAAGTGGGAAGACTTCTAAGAAGCTTTGTTTTTCTTCGAAATTATTTTGGGTAAATGGGTTTTGGTTTAAACTCCAAAGGTATGATTTGATATATGAAAAAAAAGGATATAAGTATATATGTTTATTACAATGATTTGAAAGGAACCGGGCATTTAAAATTCTAAGTTATGTTAATTAGAAATTTTCAAATTTTTTGAATGAAGTGTGAATAACCAGAATTTATAAAATAAGAGGATTAAGATATCTAAGCTTATTGTTTTGGGAAAACTTTAAAGTTGAAAGGTAAAGAGGATTTAAACAAATTAAATTTGTGAACATTCTAATTAAGTAAAATGAAATTCTATAAATTTGTATAATACCAAATTTGCATTCTAATGACATATAATATGACTTACCAAATATTAAAAAGTTAAAATGATGTTTTGGATATGTAATGAGATATTGTATAGATAAACAGAACCTGAAAGTAATTGAAATATATGAGTAAGGAAAGCTCAAAAGGAATTAAAATGTATACAAATGGAAAATTTGGTTGTGGAAAAATTTATATGTACTTAAATATAGCATGAAATGATGAATGGATAAATGGAACAAGTAAGTGAACTTAAGGAAGAAGATAAATGAATCGTATTATATCTTTGTAAATTTGTTATAGAAAATAATATAAACTGCATAGAAAAATTTGAATTTGTAACTTGTAAGATAACTGTAAACTAAGAAAAGTCATTTATGAGAGGTTAGACTTTTATAGGATGATTAATAAACTAAAGTGCCGGTTAATAAAATGTTCCACAAATGAATTCGTTATTAATTGAAATTATGAAAATGCAATAAATGTAAACAAAGGAATTTCTTATAGATAAGAATCAATTGGGAAAACAAATTGAGTTTAAATTAAATTATATAGAATGTTTAAAATGAACTTGAGTAAACAAATTCTTTGATATGATGTTTAAGAAAAGATAATGTTAAAGAATATGCTATGTAAAGAAATGAATATACTAACTGAATAACGGATTGTGAGTAATTAAGTAAAAAATAAAAGAAGTCAACAAAAATTTTAGTATAGATAGACTGGATAGAAATCCATTGGAAGGTAATACGTGAGATTATACGTATATTATTTTATTCGCATAACGATTTGATCCAAATTCGAGCATAAAATTTCGAGGTGATTTATATCGATCCAAGTTAGGATTTTTCACTCGATTTTCGACGGTGAACCCTGGATATGGATTTTTAATTTGATTCTGGGATTCTCTATCATAGTATATGGTTATGCAAGGAGAGTAACAGTTTCCAATCAAGGAACCAAATCTGAGTCCGCACTAGAGAGTCGTGTGAACGATACTAGTTTGGAAGTGAAATTGTGTGATTGAATAAGCGATTAGATTGATATTGCTCATGGATGATATATGTACGGCTTACGGACTTAAATAAAGTTAATATTGAAAATTTAAGATGCCAAATAATAAAATGATTCTTTTGAAATTATATAACAGGATATATATAAAAGAGATAAACCAAATTGAATGCAAAATTAATAATTTGGTTAGGTTGGGTATGATTGGGTTGTTATATGATTGTTAGTTGATTGTATATAATTCATTAAGTGTTAATGAAATTGGAAGCTATAAATCATTGAAATCAAATTGGAAGTTAAATGAATTTAAAAGAATATAATTTGATTCAAATTGGAAGTGAACTAATGTAAATATAAATTAGTGAATGTTAAACTAACTGGATTGAGAATGAATGTTAGTAAAATCCAACGTTAATGAATCAATTGTAATTAAAATTGAAAACCAAGTCAATAAATATTAATGAGAAGTGAATTTATATTGATTAGTTATGGATTTGTTGGATGATAGTTGGATGATAATTGATTGATGGTTGCATTTGTTGCTTTTGTTGCATTGCTATGTTGGCACATGTAGTTGTTATGTTGCTATATGATGTATATTGATATTATTTTCATATATGCATGTTTCTCATGGTTTGTTGAGTGTTTAGTAGGTGCGGATTGTGCTTGCTTCGCATTTGGAGCTCGCTTTCGCGCTATATTAGTCGTATATGCTCGCTAATAAAATATAAGGTACATGTTTATTTTGTCATTGGATTTGGTGATTTTTGATGAGCCACTTGGCTTTTGATTTTCTTTTGTTGGTTTGGGGCCCGTAGAGGCGTTTTGTAGCTGTACCGATCGAGCCGCGCAAAGGAGACTCTGTCGAAATTTTCCGTAAAATCCGGGTGTTAGAAAAAATTTCAAGTTTTAATTTTTTTTTTTTTTATAACTTGTTTTGATAACTAACTTTTAAAGTTAGAAGGTCGTTCAGGGTAACTTAGTGGAAGTGTAGTAATGACTTTATAAGTGGAATTACATTGTTTTATAAGTTGGTAGCTTTGAATAAAATTATATCTAATGTTGAATTCTATACTTAGTTCCTTTTCCCTTCTTTTTCCTTTTCGGGGACGAAAAGTTTTGAGTGGGGGAGAGTGTAACGAACCGTAAATTTTCGATAATTAAAATAGCTAATTTAATAAGATTTCGCGATTTAGTGTTAGAAAAAAAATTGTAATTCGTTTGAAATTATAATAACTAGAATGAAATGCAACAAATTTTATCTAAGTTAATTATTTATGAATTGAATGAAATCCCAAATCAATCGAAAGAATATGTAGTCAGCACTAACGGAATAAATTTGTATTGTATAGGTAATTGTGACACTTGTTTGTAAATAATAAACTTATAAGCAATTAAAAGTCAACAGTGATAATTATTTAAGTTACCTATTCATTTAGTTAGTCGAATTGAATTTGTGAACCAATTGCAATTGAAATGGAAGTTTATATATTAGTTGAGTGCATTATCTCTTACTGTAGTTAAATAATAATGTGGAATTCATTTGATGTAATATAGTATATCGACTGATAATGAAATTTTTATTTAAAAATCCAATATTGAAATTCGTCAAATATTGAACAATTAAATTGTTAAAATTTAATATTTGGAATTTATTGAATAATTGAATAACGGGAATTGAATAACTGTTTTAATGAAAAAGGTTGTTCTATAATTTGAATTTGTTAAATTTTATAAGTTTGTTTTGAATATTTCAAAAGATAGTGATTTAAGAATAATCAAATTTGTTAAATTCAATATTACAAATGTTTGAATAATTAAATTCCGAATTTGATATGATTAATTTGATATTGAAATTTAATATATGAAAATAGAGTGAATAATTGAAATTTGATTTAATATGATTCAAATTGGTTTCCAAAGTGAATGTAAGTTATATCGGGATTATAATGGAGTTAATAAGATTTTAAAATTGGAATTTATTGGATAATTGAATAACGGGTTTAATATGATTAAAAATGATTTGTAAAAATTTATTTTATCATATTGGAGTTATAGTGATGTTATAGAACTTTTAAAACTGAATTTAATATTTATTTGTGAAAATTGAATATTTTAATATTTAATTATCGACTGAAAAATAGCCAATTTTTGAACAGTCTCAGAATTGGACAAAACTAGTTCCATTGAAGCGGTAATAATTTGTTATTATCGGATTTCAATTTTCGTAGCAATCGGAGTTGTCGTTCGACCGTGGCAGCTCGAAACGCATCGAAATTGTTTTAATATTAATTTGACGAGTTAAAATAGTCATTTTTCAAACAGTCTCGGATTTCGACGAAACCAGTTTGTTCGGATCTGTAATGTGATATTATTGTATGGTTTCAAATTTCGTGTCAATCAGATTTACCGTTTGTCCGGCGCAAGCTAAAACGTACAGAAATTTGATTAACCGATTTAATTTAAAATCGATCGTTTATTGCCATAACTCATACAGATGATCGAATTAGCTTTCGAAACATATTCCATTGTGTCCGGAACGTGGGATAAACCCTAGAAACGCCGGCCACCGTGCGTAAATCTGAGTTCGGAAAACCCGGGATGTATAGTGTTCGATAAATTTCTATAAATAAGCCCTTTATTTCATTCTTTTGCAAAAAATAAAAAAAACTAGGGTTTCAAATACGCAGCCGCCATTATCATATTAACGGCCAGAATTTAGCCTCGTTCTCCCCCTCCGATCTCCTCATCCACAAAGCGATTCGCGAAACCTTCAACTAGTAAAGTGTGGAGCACATCACGAACTACATATCCAACGGTAATGATCGTGAATGGAGCAAAGAATCAACGACAATAGGGGCGGGAACCATGACCGTTCGGCCTCATATTGCGTGCTTCAGGGAGGAACGAGCCTGGCCGTGCTCTGGCCGATGATAGCATTCGACGTCAGCTTCGAAGTGGTGTATCCTGATCGAGTTGAAGATGGTTGTATTGGGTGCGAGTATTAGGGTTTTTGGGCGGCCTTGGGTTCGTGTATGCGTGCGTTTTACTGGAGCAAGACGCATGAGGAAGAAAGGGATAGCGTCCTGGATCTGGTTGCTTTGAAATGGACGGCTGAGATTTGCAGTAGGGTTTAAAATTGTAATTTAATTATATTATAAATTCGTGTAACTTTTGAAATATCATATCTTGTTCGTACGAGGTCGGAATCGGACGAAACAATTTGCATTGCGTTCGTATTGTCGAGCACTACGCTATCGAGCTGGATTAGAATTGTTTGGAGCTAGAGAAAATTTTGGGTTAAATCGAACGTCGTTCGATTTGATTTAAAATCGTAAAAATCAAGGTGAGTGTTTTATAACGCTTACAACGTACTAAATATCTTTATGCTAGTTAAATTTGACATTATGAAGTGTTATGATTTTATTTGTCGTTGTTTGATAAAAATTTAATTGTCACATAGCTTGTCATTTTAATTAACTGTTGAAAATTAAATTGACCGTTAAAATTGAAATTGAAATTGAATTGCGATAAAATTACCCGACGTTGATAACTATGAAACTGCCATGAATTGTATTGTCTATTGGATGATGTATTTTGATGGATGTTATTGGTTGATATTTAAATGTTTGGATGTTTATTTGCTTATATATACTGTTATGCATACATATGACACTGTGATTGGTTTTAGTGATATATATTCATCCCTGACATTTAATTTAAATAAATAATTACTTGGCCATAGGATAGAAAATTATATACGGACACCGAATTGGCTAAATTAATAATTTTTAAAATCGTCGATTTGAAATTTATTTAAATGTTTTGATTTAAAAGTTATAAATAGAAATCAATTTATAGAAATCAAATTTATCGAAAAATTGAGTTTGGAATGTTGAAATAGATTTTGGTTAAAAGAAATTGTTAAATGATTTAAGTTGAGACTTTGAAATTTAAAATTGGGTTATGATTGAAGTTCGAAAATTTATTCGTTTTAAAAGATAGAACCTTAATTCGAGCTTTGAATATTACTAAGTAAAAGTGATATAAATGGATATTTTGAAATTGAGCTTGAAATTTAATCATATTTGTAATTGGGATTTAAATTTGAACATTGAAGGATAATTTTGTTAAGTGTTAAAAATTGATATTTTGGAGAAATCAAGCTAAAAAAAATCGATATAAATTGAGATTGAATAAATTAAAGGTGAGTGTAAAATTGAATTAATTTGAAGTAAAAATTGACATTGATTTGAATTGAAATCGAAATTGAATCGGTAGAATGGAAACTTAAATTGATTTGAATTGGGAAGTTATAACTGAAATGGTTTGGGTTTGAAGCTGTTTATTTTGTTTTCCAAATTACTCAGTTATATAAATCACTTTTGAATACTTAAACTATTTTAATCTATTTTAATCTACTTAACCCAATTTAAATTATTTTAAACTAATGTATCTATTTTAAATCCATTTTAAAGATTTTAAGTATTTTTAACTATTTTAATTATTTAAACTATTTTTAAACTACTTAAAACTATTTTCTAAAATTTCAAATAGGTAAATAAGGTGAAATGTTTATGTTTAACTCTTGAATGTAAATACGAATTTGTTTAAATGAAGTTGCAACGTAAATTGAAATTCGAAAGGATTTTGAAATCGAAATGAGATATTGAGGCGAAAAATGATTTTTGAAACTGAATCTTACATTTTGAATAGATACGATGATATTTGAACAGAATTTGATTTTCGAAGCGAATATGATATTTTGATATCAATTATGAATCGATTTGAAATATAAAAGAGCCATCGGTGTAATAATACGTAGTTATTAAAGAGACCGGGATCGGATATGGACATACACTCTGTCGATACCGAAAACCACTTTAATAACTATTATACGCGGAGTGTTGATCCAGAATGAAGTGGATGGTTTGGTGAACGCGTTGACTGAAGAAAGAGAACGATATTGGATGACCCTTGACATGCCTAAAACAGGAGCCGCGCCGGGCCATTGAGGTTCACCACCTCTAGCGGACACACTTCTTCGATACCATATCTATTACATTTGTGATGCGATTTGGGTGCACCCCTTGATTTGGGAGTGTTGTTTCGCGGTGTTGGGGTAGCTGCTGACTATGCTCAACATCAGTCCGGATCACGCAACTACTAGTATCCTAGTTGGTATCGCCTCATGTACCTTGTCATACTGATTATCCTATTCGCGACCACTACGTTTTGTTTTGTGTTATACCTATGGGGTACCCTCTGATAACCACTAGTTTACGGTGGGGCTTACGGTGCTGTATAGACTATGGCATTATAAAAATGTGTTAAGGGGGATTATGGTAACGCCTTAACGCTATTCTGATACATTATATTACTGATAGGCATTATCTACTTAGCGTATTGTACTATAAAGTAGATATTTTAACGGATCCTTGAGAGATGGAAAATCCCGTAACATCTCTTAAGTTATTGCACGCACGTTGACACTGGATATTAGATGTCAAACCCTGTAAACATCTCTGACGCCGTTACACTCATATTTATTTACGATTGATTTAACATACATGAGGATATTTAGTCTTGACTCGAGTGTTTTGTCTTTTCATTACGCTCGGGTCAGTCCTCAGTTTTTCAGATTTTTGAAGATCTATTCTGGAGGATGAAGACGAAGATTTGGTATACTATTACTATTATTACACTTGCATCATGCTATCTGCTGCATTATTTTAATTGTTCTGTTGTATATGTATAACTCTGATAAATGTAGTATAAATAATTGTCAAAGTATAGTAATGTGACGACCCATACTCGATGTCCGATAAACGACATCAAATTCGTATCGCCGGAGCTTATAACAACAATTAGATGAATATAAAACAGCGGAACATAATCAATATCATAAATATCATCACAGTTACAACATCAACATAATATCCATACTGCAACAGAGTACATAATACATACACCACAACTCCAAATACAACATCATGATAATACAACAGTAATCATAAATCCAAAAGTCCGCAAATGGAAGAGATGATAACGAACTCCAAAAAGCTAACACCTGAAATCTCCAAAAGCTCTTAAGATATCTCCAAGATGAGAGCTCCAAAATACTGCTACTCCAAAATACAGAAACCTGCTACTAGGCTGCCCGTGTGGAAATAATGGACACCCAGAGTTTAGGAAAGAAAACAATAAACTCCGGATCAGTCATGGGACTGGTATGAGTAAACAAAAACAGTTGCTTTTTAATAAAACAAGATTTATAAAAGAATTTTCGGTATGCTTTTAAAAAGGGAACTACCATAAGACCTCCTGCCACACACACAATGCAAACGCAGAATTGGAGGAGATTTCTTCTTATGATAGTTAAATATGCTTGGTACGAGAAAAGAATTCTTTGATATTATTACTAGTGCATAGTGAAGAAAACATTTCAAAAGTAGAATATTAATCTTAGCCAGCATAGGTACCATTATATTATGCCGACTATAGCTACCATATTAAATGGCAGGTTCTACAACTAAAACCGTACAGGGCTCGTATTGTTTCTTTGGATTTCCAACAAATGGTCAGGCCAAGGAACTTCCCATTGCCACATGAGAACGCCTCTGGAAGGACGTCCCCGAGAACCAAACCGGATCTCTGCCAACACAAGGCCGGGTTACCCCTAACTGGGTAACTACTGACACGAGTATGCCATCTCCCGGTTGTAACCAACCTTTAACCGGGGGCCCAACATCAAATCACAAAGTAATATATATATATCTGCGATATCAACATAAGTTAAGTATCTGGGCTCCATACCATGATACCACTTCTATCCAGAAGGAAATGCACATACCCTAAGGGGTGCTACCCCCAATAACCTTGCCGCATCTTTCCTGTTTCGACCATTTCGGGGTGTGAGGTCCGACGAAGTCTCGTCCACAAAGCCACGCTTTATACAAAAGCTGTGCTTTGGGCCAACAAATGATCATAGAAATGATCACCAAGATAGACGATCAAACAAATGATCCTATCACAAATGATCAACACAATGATCATTTCACAGCAACACTCAGCATGTCACATTACCAAATTGGGAATATATTGCTGATAACCTTCAACTATATAACCTCTGAGCTCGTACGTCTCAGAGAAGGGCGTTAAGCTAAGAGAATAAATTCTCCGCCACCAACAGAAATATATTTGAAAGAAATCTGCTTTATATCTCAATTTGTAATGTTAGACATACAATCCATACAAGTCTGTTCCGGGCTCGAACAGAACTGAAGGCACTTCCAAAGAAGTCCTTGCAATCCGGATATCCACAATCCTGATCGGATTCCCCAACACATATGGAGAACTCTATACCGGAGCAACTCGGTGCAGAGTCAATCGATAGATCATCCTATCGTTGTCGCAAATACCCGGTCTTCAACACCGGTCTTCAATTGCTATCCATAACGTCGAATCACATATTCGAAATGGGTTATATGACACAAAGGTCCTTTCCCGGCTAATTCGAATAGTGAGTGTCAAATTTTAAAACATATGGATGTCATTCACAAATATTCACAGGTTCGATGTGGGTTTCGGATAACCAAACGAAATCCGATTCCCTGTCGCATCGAAGTTTAAATGCTGTTTTACGGGCAATAGGGTTTTTACATCAATACAGAACAAATCATAATCACAGTGCAATAACATGGCAATTACATCATACAGAATCACAAACAGAACATAAATATCAGTATGGTGCATAGAAACAGTTAATTTATCTTCTAATGTGGTTTAAATAAATTTACCACTAGACTATTTTAAATCAACGATGAGAATTTGGATAAATAAATTAAATCTTAATTTATTCGATTTATTGATTCAAAATTAGTTCTTTAAATTCACTGCTAATTTTCTTGATTTATCAACTCAAATAAATTTGAATAACAAATTCTCAATTACAATTTAATTTGAACACTTAATTTTAAATTTCAAATCGTATATTCTTCTTAATTTCTTTAAATCATTTATTAATACAAATTGTTTTCTTTACTTATCATTTGAAAATCTATTTTTCCCTTTAAAGATTCATTTATTTTCACATTAAAAGTTTTAATGTAAATTTACTTTAATTCTTATTTTAAATTAAATTACTTAATTTAAAGGTTTAATTAAATTTTAAAACACATTGTTAACCAATTTAAACTTATAGTGAGTTCTTTACTTAACCTAAATCAACATTATTTATCTTGAAATAACAAAAATTTACTTAACATTTTAATTCCAGATTCTTCTCTGGGCTAAACCCATTTTAAGTTAAATAACCTTTTTTATATACCAATTCTTTAAGGAAATAAATTTTGCTTTTAAAACAAACCAAGCCCGAAAGAAAATTCAATCCCGATACCCACAAAGTTAATCACTGCAAAACAAATTTGGGCCGTAACCCAACACCCCAACCTCCTTTCTTCTCCTCTCTGTTTTTTTTCTTTTTGTTGTTTTTTTTCCTTCAGCAAGTTGATTTAAATTTTCGAACGAAAGTATCAGGTAAGAAAACTTTTCGTGCTCGCGTGCTATAACCCGAGACAATTTCATTTCGACTCGAACATCCCCTCGAGCTCTTCCCAGGTTCAACTCTGCTGACACGAACACATCCCCGTGTACGTGCACGAGATCGCGCCGCCTTTCTGGCGGCCGCCGCCACCCGCAACAAGTCAGAAATCTCATATACACTCGAATTTAAACATCAACTCGAAACCATTGTCTCGAAATCAAAAAGTAGCAATTTACATGACCCTTTAACTTAACCTACCCTCACGAAAACGCCTCGCCGCCACCCCATAGACCACCAGAGACACTCGCATTTCGTCCACACCACGACAGACCCCCCAGCAACCTTCCACCAGAGACTCGTGACACTCGGTCACGCGTAGGAGTCGCATTCATCATATTACAGACACGACTAAACTTGAAAACCAAACCCTAAAACGATCTCGTATTCAAATTTCACGCAATGAAAATTTTCTTTGATAATTTTCTCGAAGTGTCTGATGTTCGAGCTTGCCACAAACCCATTTTAAGCATTTATAATTGAGTCGAATGTTAGGAATTGAAAAAAAAATGCAGATTTTGTTCAAATGTAATTTTTACTGAAAACATTTAACTAAAAATCATCACTATTGTTTTAAAAATCCTATTTTCATATGTTCATTCAAATTGTAAAATCAATTCAATAATTAAAATTTCTTGAATTTATCTTAAGATTTTGTTTGTACTGTATAATTTTGGTTACAGGGGCAAACCCTTCATATTCAAGCTGAAACAAATTTTTAGCTCATGAATAAGGTTTAATTAAATTTTATTTGTTCAAGACCTTAAGTTTAAAGAAATTTATATGAAGATGTTTGATTGGGTTTCAGTTTTATCTATTCTGTAACTAAATTACAGAGAAGAACAATATGCAGAGTAACTTGTATATCTATACATATTTACCAAACTATATTCAAGGATAAACATATTCAATGCCATGAAACAAAGAATCATCTTTACAGTTAACTTAAAGCCTTTAAGTTGATGTTTACTCACCTGTATAATGGATGAGCAGAGACTATAATTGTTTTGCAACTGCAGTATGAATTTCCCTCTGTTCTTCTTTCTTCAGTAATTTATTTTCAACTTTGAAATATAAGGTGATGATCTTCTTTTCTTTTTAATTTCTATTTTTCTTTGCTATTTTTTTTTTCTTTCTTTCTTTCAATAAAAAGTTTTTTTGAACGAGATGATGCATAGGTTGATATATATAGAAGTATACAAAGTAAGGGAGGTAGGCAAGTTTTAAGCAAAGTACTGAAACATTATTTTGCATAGTGGCTTTATACAGACTTTTGTACTTCACATGCTTTCCTCCTTTCTTCAAGGGAGGCTGAAGAGTAAACATTTAATACAAGCATGTATTTACAGTTGATGTCTTACTTGATGTTACTAGAGTAAATGGCATTAAATGAAGCATAAAATGGAAGCATGTATGCAATGCTCCCTTGCCTCCTTGTATACTTACAGGTAATGTTATTTTAGATTTTCTTTTATATGTATAGTTTATATTTGTTCACTCTTTTGTTATCTTGTTTAATTATTTGTTTATTTGTTCTTTTGTTTGTTTATTTGTTCATTTGTTTAACTATTTGTTTATTTGTTTAATTATTTGTTTATTTGTTCTTTTGTTTGTTCATTTGTTCTTTTGTTTGTTCATTTGTTCATTTGTTTAATTATTTGTTTATTTGTTTAGATGTTGGATTATAGTTATGTGATTTAAATTTTATAATTTCATCATAACTTACTTTAACAATTTTTATTTCTATTAAAAGCTCATCTATCACAATTTCTTGTTTTACTTTGTCACAATTTCTTATTTTACTTTGTTAAAAGGAAAAGTTGTTTTAGTTATTAACATTTAGTAACTTATGTGGTTTAATTACAATATTTGTTTTAATTCTATTAAAGGTTTTAACTAAAAACACCAAATTTTGTTCATATTTTATTTCTTTATAACCTTTCTATTTAAATTTCAAAAAGTTCAAATACATTACTAAAATTTAAATTCAAAATTTTCAGGATGTTACAATATCCCCTTCTTAAGAAAATTTCGTCCTCGAAATTGAAAGAGTGAGCAACGCAAACAAAGAATATACGAATCCAGAAAAACAAGGAAATGACTTACAGATTTAAGCCGAAATGTCAATTCTGCAGTTGGGATATGATTTCTTCATATTATCTTCGGTCTCCCAAGTACAGTCCTTTGGATCGCCACTCCATTGAACTTTGACCAGCCTCACAATCTTGTTTCTTAATCGCTTCTCATCACGATCAACAATTTTTATCGGTTCTCTTCTAACTGCCAAGTTGGGAGTGATTTCAAGATCCTGCTGAGCAGCTTCTTCAATAATATCATCTGGGTCGTGCACATACTTCTGAAGATTAGAAATATGGAACACATCATGTACACCAGACAACCAGCTGGGTAACTGCACTCTATATGCTAGAGAACCAATCCTTTCCAGAATAGGAAAAGGACCAATATAACGCGGTGCCAACTTTCCAGTTTTCCCGAATCTCAATACACCCCGCATCGGAGATACTTTCAGAAATACAGAATCTCCAACTTGAAATTCCAAATTTCTCCTTCGACGGTCATAATAGCTCTTCTGACGGCTTTGGGAAGTTAATAACTTCTTTCTAATAAATTCTACCTTCTCAGTGGCTTCTTTTATCATATCCAGTCCAAGAACAAGTCTGTCACCTGATTTGATCCAGCATGTAGGTGATCGACACGGACGACCATATAAAGCTTCGAAATGAGCCATTTCTATACTGGCCTGATAACTGTTGTTATATGAGAATTCAACCAGATGCAAATGGTCCTCCCAAGAACCACCAAAATCATGAACACAAGCACGCAGTAGGTCTTCTAAAATTCGGTTGACCCTCTCAGTCTGTCCATCAGATTGTGGATGATAAGCAGTACTGAAATTTAATTTCATTCCCAATGCGTCTTGGAATGCTTCCCAAAATCTACTAGTGAAGATCGGATCATGATCACTCACTATACTACTGGAAATACCATGGAGGCGAACAATTTCCTTTATATATATACTTGCCAAGCTTGTCGCAGTCCGAGTGGATTTAACTAGAATGAAATGAGCATTTTTGGTTAGACGATCCACAATAACCCAAATCGCTTCATTGCCATTCTTGGTTCGTGGCAATCCGTCGATGAAATCCATCGATACCTGATCCCACTTCCATTTCGGTACTTCCAAAGGTTGAAGTAAACCGGCCACTTTCTTTTGGTCGCTCTTGATTTGCTGACAAGTAGCACAGCGACTCACATAAATAGATATGTCTCTCTTCATCATCTTCCACCAGAAGGTTCTTTTAACATCACGATACATTTTGTTGACTCCTGGATGGATGTTGAATTTGGACTTGTGGCATTCATCCAATACTTCACGTTTCAGTTCTGGAATGTCAGGGACACAAATCCTGCCTTTTAAACTTATAACCTCCTTATCATCAATTGCAAAACTGGAATCTTCACCTTGACGAATCCTCCCATATATTTCCTGAAGAAACTGGTCCTCTTTTTGCTTATTGGCGATTTTCTCAAGAAGAGTAGGAGTGATAACAAGATAAGCAAGAACAACATAACTTCTGCTCAAAGCATCTGCAACTACATTGGCTTTTCCTGGCGTATACAGAATATCTAAGTCATAAGATGCCAGAAATTCCAACCAACGTTGTTGTCGCAGATTCAGATCCTTCTGGGTGAAAAGATATTTCAAAGATTTATGATCGGTGAATAATTCAAATTTTTCACCTAAAACAAAGAGAGTTTATTAAGTATATTTCTTTAGTCAAATTAGTTTCATAAATTGTTAGGAAAGCTGAAAAGATTCTTACCCAGAAGATAGTGTCGCCAGATCTTTAAGGCGAAAACAACAGCCAAAAGTTCCAAATCGTGCGTCGGGTAGTTTTTCTCATGCGGACGTAATTGTCTACTCGCGTAGGCAACTACCTTTCCATTTTGCATTAATACTGCACCTACCCCTTCACCACATGCATCAGTATAGACAGATAAGCCTTGGTTCCCGTTAACAATAGTGAGAACAGGAGCAGTGGTCAATCTCTTTTTCAACTCTTGAAAAACTTCTTCACATTCTGAAGTCCAAATGAACTATGCATTTTTCATTGTTAACTTAGTCAGCGGACTAGCCAACTTAGAAAAATCTTGAACGAATTTCCGGTAATAGCCTGCTAAACCCAAAAAGCTTCGAACTTCTCTTGGAGTAGTGGGTTGTTTCCAATCAAGAATAGCGGAAATTTTGCTAGTATCTACCGAAATTCCTTCTTCATTAACAATATGGCCAAGGAATTTGACTTCATTGACCCAGAAGTGGCATTTGGAAAATTTTGCATATAGAACATTTCTCCTCAATACTTCCAATACGATTTTAAGATGTTCGGCATGCTCTTCTTTAGTTTTATAATAGATCAAAATATCATCAATGAATACAAGCACAAATTTATTCAGAACTTCCCGAAACACACGAGTCATAAGATCTACGAAGTATGCTGGAGCATTGGTTAGCCCGAAAGGCATAACTAACCATTCATAGAACATATCAGGACCTCTGAAAGCAGTCAAATGGACACAATCTTCGGCGATTTGTAGTTGATGGAATCCTTAGGCTAGATCCATTTTTGAAAAGAAACGAGCGCCATGAAGTTGGTCGAATAGATCATCAATTCTTGGTAGAGGGAATTTATTTTTGAGAGTTTGTTTATTTAGATCGCGGTAATCTACACACAATCTCAAAGATCCGTCTGATTTGGCAACAAATACGACGGCTGAACCCCATTCAGAAACACTTGGTCGAATTAATCCTTTTGCTCGTAGCTCATCGGTTTGATGAACCAATTCAATCTTTTCCCGGGGTGCCATCCTACGACTTGCGTGAACAACAGGACGAGTATTGGGTACAAGATCGATTCGGAATTCTATTTCTCGATGAGGAGGTAAAGATTTCACTTCTTCAAATACGTCGGAAAAATCCCGAACAACAGGTATAGACTGCAAAGTGGGTTCAATATTTCCCAAAGTATACATCAACCTATCTCTCCTTGGACTTGGATTCTCACAAGAGATTTCAATAAAATTTCCAAAACTTGTTTTGATTAAAACTGTCCGATTACTACACTCCAAAATAGCTTCGTATCTCGATAACCAGTTCATACCGAGTAAGATTTCAAATTCATTAAATTCGAGGACAAAAAGGTTGATAGGAAATTTATAGCTAGCATATGAAATAGGGACTCTCTTATAATATGAACAAAGATTTGCGGGACCTCCAACCGGATTTTTCACGCAAATAAGATCGTTAGCAAATTTAGTTTCAAGTCCAAATTCATTTACGGTTTGTTGGGAGATAAAGCTATGTGAAGCTCCTGTATCAAATAAAACTCTAACAGTTCTATCATTAATAGTAAGGTTACCTTCCAAAACACTTTTCCCTTTATCAGTTTTTGAAGATGAGGGGTCCTTCTTTATCGTGTAAACCTTTGCCACCTGCGCTGGCTTCATCACTGGGCAATCTTTAACTAAATGTCCCGCTTTATGACAATTGTAGCATTCTTTAGCTGGCTTCTTCGGTTTTGGGCAGTCATTTGAATAGTGGCCTTTCTCTTTGCAGTTGTAACAAGTGACATTTTCTGTTGCGCTTCCTTGAATGCTCCTCTTCTTCTCATTGCCTTGCCAAGGTTTCTTGCCTCCGAATTTTCGCTTTTTATAATTTTGACTACCTGAATTACCTTTCTCCACAGTTGCTTCTTGTATATCAAGGGTAGCGTATCTGTACCCCATATCTACTAAATCTGAAAAGGATTCTTTAACATGGCCCGTCATTCTTCCATGATATTTCTGGTTCATACCCCAGATAAACCTTTCGTTTTTCTTAAGAGGTGTGTTTAGCAATTCTGGGCCAAACCGAGATAGTTCGCTGAATTTATTGAAGTATTCTTCGAACGACAAACTTCCTTGTTTCAAATCCAGAAATTCCTGATACATTCTGGAAACTCCCGCCGATGGCATGTAACGTTTCTCAAACACTTCTTTAAAACGATCCCAAGTAAATTCTTCCTCGAGTTCATCTATAATGATGGTTTCCCACCAAGCTGAAGCTTCTCCTTGGAGTTGCCAAGAAGCTATAAGTCTTTTCTGCTCATCCTGCAGTTTTAGCCCTTTAAAAAAATTTTCACACGATCTTACCCAAGCTTGAGCGTCAATAATTGACTCCTTGCCAATGAACGGTTTGCCACCAAGCTTTTCGAACTTCTTATATAAATCAGCCAAGTCCGTCTGCTGTTGAATTTCTATTACTGCTTCTGCGGCTGGGGGAATTTGATTAGGTGATGCGGCATTGCCTTGACCCCTAGCTCTTCCTCTGCGTCCACTCATTTTCACTATCTGAGGTTAGTAAGAAAATTGATTTAGATATACAGACGAGATATCTTAAGGAATATCAGCAGTAAAAAGAAACAGACTAAGAAAATTTAAAGTTTCAGTCTTGGTTATACTCATTCTAGGGTATACTTCACCCTATCTCTAATGAGCCATCTAATGTGTTATACTCCGTAGCTAAAGTTCTTACTCAACCAACAGCTTTGTTACCACTTGTGACGACCCAAACTCGATGTCCGATAAACGACATCAAATTCGTGTCGCCGGAGCTAATAACAACAATTAGATGAATATAAAACAGCGGAACATAATCAATATCATAAATATCATCACAGTTACAACATCAACATAATATCCATACTGCAACAGAGTACATAATACATACACCACAACTCCAAATACAACATCATGATAATACAACAGTAATCATAAATCCAAAAGTCCGCAAATGGAAGAGATGATAACGAACTCCCAAAAGCTAACACCTGAAATCTCCAAAAGCTCTTAAGATATCTCCAAGATGAGAGATCCAAAATACTGCTACTCCAAAATACAGAAACCTGCTACTAGGCTGCCCGTGTGGAAATAATGGGCACCCAGAGTTTAGGAAAGAAAACAATAAACTCCGGATCAGTCATGGGACTGGTATGAGTAAACAAAAACAGTTGCTTTTAAATAAAACAAGATTTATAAAAGAATTTTCGGTATGCTTTAAAAAATGGAACTACCATAAGACCTCCTACCACACACACAATGCAAACGCGGAATTGGAGGAGATTTCTTCTTATGATAGTTAAATATGCTTGGTACGAGAAAAGAATTCTTTGATATTATTACTAGTGCATAGTGAAGAAAACATTTCAAAAGTAGAATATTAATCTTAGCCAGCATAGGTACCATTATATTATGCCTACTATAGCTACCATATTAAATGGCAGGTTCTACAACTAAAACCGTACAGGGCTCGTATTGTTTCTTTGGATTTCCAACAAATGGTCAGGCCAAGGAACTTCCCATTGCCACATGAGAACGCCTCTGGAAGGACGTCCTCGAGAACCAAACCGGATCTCTGCCAACACAAGGCCGGGTTACCCCTAACTGGGTAACTACTGACACGAGTATGCCATCTCCCGGTTGTAACCAACCTTTAACCGGGGCCCCAGCAACAAATCACAAAGTAATATATATATATATATATATATATATCTGCGATATCAACATAAGTTAAGTATCTGGACTCCATACCATGATACCACTTCTATCCAGAAGGAAATGCACATACCCTAAGGGGTGCTACCCCCAATAACCTTGCCGCATCTTTCCTGTTTCGACCATTTCGGGGTGTGAGGTCCGATGAAGTCTCGTCCACAAAGCCACGCTTTTTACAAAAGCTATGCTTTGGGTCAACAAATGATCATAGAAATGATCACCAAGATAGACGATCAAACAAATATCCTATCACAAATGATCAACACAATGATCATTTCACAGCAACACTCAGCATGTCACATTACCAAATTGGGAATATATTGCTAATAACCTTCAACTATATAACCTCTGAGCTCATACGTCTCAGAGAAGGGCGTTAAGCTAAGAGAATAAATTCTCCGCCACCAACAGAAATATATTTGAAAGAAATCTGCTTTATATCTCAATTTGTAATGTCAGACATACAATCCATACAAGTTTGTTCCGGGCTCGAACAGAACTGAAGGCACTTCCAAAGAAGTCCTTGCAATCCGGATATCCACAATCCTGATCGGATTCCCCATCACACATGGAGAACTCTATACCGGAGCAACTCGGTGCAGAGTCAATCGACAGATCATCCTATCACTCTCGCAAATACCCGGTCTTCAATTGCTATCCATAACGTCGAATCACATATTCAAAATGGGTTATATGACACAAAGGTCCTTTCCCGGCTAATTCTAATAGTGAGTGTCAAATTTTAAAACATATGGATGTCATTCACAAATATTCACAGGTTCGATTTTGGTTTCGGATAACCAAACGAAATCCGATTCCCTGTCGCATCGAAGTTTAAATGCCGTTTTACGGGCAACAGGGTTTTTACATCAATACAGAACAAATCATAATCACAGTGCAATAACATGGCAATTACATCATACAAAATCACAAACAGAACATAAATATCAGTATGGTGCATAGAAACAGTTAATTTATCTTCTAATGTGGTTTAAATAAATTTACCACCAGATTATTTTAAATCAACGATGAGAATTTGGATAAATAAATTAAATCTTAATTTATTCGATTTATTGATTCAAAATTAGTTCTTTAAATTCACTGCTAATTTCTTGATTTATCAACTCAAATAAATTTGAATAACAAATTCTCAATTACAATTTAATTTGAACACTTAATTTTAAATTTCAAATCGTATATTCTTCTTAATTTCTTTAAATCATTTATTAATACAAATTGTTTTCTTTACTTATCATTTGAAAATCTATTTTTCCCTTTAAAGATTCATTTATTTTCACATTAAAAGTTTTAATGTAAATTTACTTTGATTCTTATTTTAAATTAAATTACTTAATTTGAAGGTTTAATTAAATTTTAAAACACATTGTTAACCAATTTAAACTTATAGTGAGTTCTTTACTTAACCTAAATCAACATTGTTTATCTTGAAATAACAAAAATTTACTTAACATTTTAATTCCAGAATCTTCTCTGGGCTAAACCCATTTTAAGTTAAATAACCTTTTTTATATACCAATTCTTTAAGGAAATAAATTTTGCTTCTAAAACAAACCAAGCCCGAAAGAAAATTCAAGCCCGATACCCACAAAGTTAATCACTGCAAAACAAATTTGGGCCGTAACCCAACACCCCAACCTCCTTTCTTCTCCTCTCTGTTTTTTTTCTTTTTGTTGTTTTTTTTTCCTTCAGCAAGTTGATTTAAATTTTTGAACGAAAGTATCAGGTGAGAAAACTTTTCGTGCTCGCGTGCTATAACCCGAGATAATTTCATTTCGACTCGAGCATCCCCTCGAGCTCTTCCCAGGTTCAACCCTGCTGACACGGAGACGTCCCCGTGTACGTGCATGAGATCGCGCCGCCTTTCTGGCGGCCGCCACCACCCTCAACAAGTCAGAAATCTCATATACAGTCGAATTTAAACATCAACTCGAAACCATTGCCTCGAAATCAAAAAGTAGCAATTTACACGACCCTGTAACTTAACCTACCCTCACGAAAACGCCTCGTCGCCACCCCATAGACCACCAGAGACACTCGCATTTCGTCCACACCACGACAGACCCCCCAGCAACCTTCCACCAGAGACTCGTGACACTCGGTCACGCGTAGGAGTCGCATTCATCATATTACAGACACGACTAAACTTGAAAACCAAACCCTAAAACGATCTCGTATTCAAATTTCACGCAATGAAAAATTTCTTTGATAATTTTCTTGAAGTCTCTGATGTTCGAGCTTGCCACAAACCCATTTTAAGCATTTACAATTGAGTCGAATGTTAGGAATTGAAAAAAAATGCAGATTTTGTTCTAATGTAATTTTTACTGAAAACACTTAACTAAAAATCATCACTATTGTTTTAAAAATCCTATTTTCATATGTTCATTCAAATTGTAAAATCAATTCAATAATTAAAATTTCTTGAATTTATCTTAAGATTTTGTTTGTACTGTATAATTTTGGTTACAGGGGCAAACCCTTCATATTCAAGCTGAAACAAATTTTTAGCTCATGAATAAGGTTTAATTAAATTTTATTTGTTCAAGACCTTAAGTTTAAAGAAATTTATATGAAGATGTTTGATTGGGTTTCAGTTTTATCTATCCTGTAACTAAATTACAGAGAAGAACAATATGCAGAGTAACTTGTATATCTATACATATTTACCAAACTATATTCAAGGATAAACATATTCAATGCCATGAAACAAAGAATCATCTTTACAGTTAACTTAAAGCCTTTAAGTTGATGTTTACTCACCTGTATAATGGATGAGCAGAGACTATAATTGTTTTGCAACTGCAGTATGAATTTCCCTCTGTTCTTCTTTCTTCAGTAATTTATTTTCAACTTTGAAATATAAGGTGATGATCTTCTTTTCTTTTTAATTTCTATTTTTCTTTGCTATTTATTTTTTCTTTCTTTCTTTCAATAAAAAGTTTTTTTGAACGAGATGATGCATAGGTTGATATATATAGAAGTATACAAAGTAAGGGAGGTAGGCAAGTTTTAAGCAAAGTACTGAAACATTATCTTGCATAGTGGCTTTATACAGGCTTTTGTACTTCACATGCTTTCCTCCTTTCTTCAAGGGAGGCTGAAGAGTAAACATTTAATACAAGCATGTATTTACAGTTGATGTCTTACTTGATGTTACTAGAGTAAATGGCATTAAATGAAGCATTAAATGGAAGCATGTATGCAATGCTCCCTTGTCTCCTTGTATACTTACAGGTAATGTTATTTTAGATTTTCTTTTATATGTATAGTTTATATTTGTTCACTCTTTTGTTATCTTGTTTAATTATTTGTTTATTTGTTCTTTTGTTTGTTTATTTGTTCATTTGTTTAATTATTTGTTTATTTGTTTAATTATTTGTTTATTTGTTCTTTTGTTTGTTCATTTGTTCATTTGTTTAATTATTTGTTTATTTGTTCTTTTGTTTGTTCATTTGTTTAATTATTTGTTTATTTGTTTAGATGTTAGATTATAGTTATGTGATTTAAATTTTATAATTTCATCATAACTTACTTTAACAATTTTTATTTCTATTAAAAGCTCATCTATCACAATTTCTTGTTTTACTTTGTCACAATTTCTTATTTTACTTTGTTAAAAGGAAAAGTTGTTTTAGTTATTAACATTTAGTAACTTATGTGGTTTAATTACAATATTTGTTTTAATTCTATTAAAGGTTTTAACTTAAAACACCAAATTTTGTTCATATTTTATTTCTTTATAACTTTTCAATTTAAATTTCAAAAAGTACAAATACATTACTAAAATTTAAATTCAAAATTTTCAGGATGTTACAAGTAAACAGCTTCATGAACTGTTTATTCGACTATTATATTTTATCGTTCCGCTGCAAGATTCTGTGTTGTTTCCTTTCTTTTATTTCTCTTTCCTCTTCTTTTCTTATTTACCCCAATAACCATATGCCCTTTTGAATGGTTTGGAATCGACATGTGTATTTGATCGTCGGTTTAAACTGTCCAAAAAGGCGGGTCGTTACAAATCCTGCATTGTCATATCTAGAGTGTCCTTTAATGGCAAGGAGTATCTTAAAGCATTTTTTGGCCTGCAGCCTATGTCATGTGACATGAAATGTATTGGACTGCCGCTATGAACTTCAAGAGTTACTATGGCTGATTGCCTTCCTCTCTGTGAAAAGCTTACTATCATCATGAACTGTTGGACTACCAGACTGCTTTCTCAAGTTGGTAGACTAGTTCTCATCAAATCTATTTGCTTCTCTATTAAGGTCTATTAGGTTAGAACCTTCATTTTTCAACTAAGCTTCTAAGGATGGTTAGGGGTGCAATGATTAAATTATTCTGGTCTGGATCCATACATACAAGAAATGTACTTCCTATCTCCTTTACTAGGATTGAACTACCAAAAAAGAAAGGTGGTCTTGAGGTAATTAATATAGAAAAATGGAACAAGGCAGCTGTCGGTGTTCATTTCAATACTTTATTGAGCAGGAAGGTAAGTCTTTGTGTAACGACCCAGAATTTTTAGAAATTTAAATTTGAATATTTAATTAATTTTAAATATTAATAAGTGAATTTATAAGTCAAATAAATTTTATTTGAATTTTTGGATCTAATTGAATAATTAAATCGATAATTTAATACGTTAAATTATGGAAATAATTGAAAATCGAGTTAAATATGATTGAAAATGATTTGTAAAATTTTATTTTATCATATGGGAGTTAGAACGATATTTTAGAACTTTTAAAATCGAATTAAGAGTTAAATTGTGAAAATTGAATATTTTAATATTTAATAATCGACTGTAAAATAGTCAATTTTTGAAAAGTCTCAGAATTGAACGAAACCAGTTCCATTGGATCCGTAATAGTTAGTTATTATCAGATTTCAATTTTCGTGTCAATCGGAGTTATCGTTTGAGCGTGGCAGCTCGAAACGCATCGATTTATTTTTAATTTAAATTTGACGAGTGAAAATAGCCATTTTTCAAAATGTCTCGGATTTCGACGAAACCAGTTTCATCGGATCCGTAATATGATATTATTGTAAGGTTTCAAATTTCAAGTCAATTGGATTTACGGTTTGTCCGGTACAAATTAAAACGCCTAGAAATCGAGTTAAATCGGTTTAATTTAAATTGAGCGTTTTCAGCCATAACTCGCACATACTTCCGAATTAGCTTCCGAAACCTGTTCCATTGTGTCCGGAACGCGGGGTAAACCTTAGAAACGCTGGTTACGGCGCCTAAATCGGAGTTCGGAATTCCCGGGATGAATAGTGTTTACGCTAGCTTTTTCTATAAATACACCATACTCTTCATAATTTAGAAAAAATATACAAACCCTAACCCTAATTGTTGTAGCCGCCACTTTCTATTTCTAAGGCCAGATTTTTCCCAATTTCATTCATCAATCTCTCCAAATCCATTCACATTCACGCGAGGTGTTCAACACGAAGATTGAAGAGCATGGAGAGAGCTTTAATTTCATACGGTGATGATCGAGTTTGGAGTTGCGTAGGGGGAGCTAGATGTGGCCGTTCTCTTCAGTTTTGGCACGCATTTCCACGCAGCACATGAGGCCGAGCTTCATAGGGTGGGGGCCGAACATGGTGGAGGTGATGGGCTTCGCAACGGAGTTCCCGGATCGAGTTTTCATCGAGCATTGGAGGAGAATAATTTAACCCTAATCTACATGTTTGGGTTCGGCCTCAATTTGCACGGCCTGGAGATGATAACGTGAGTTAGGTGTTGGGGAAGATGAACCTAGGGCCGTTGGATCTGGATCTAGTGGCTAGGATGAGCTGTAGGTTAAAATAATTAAGTTATGTTGTATATTAGTTATTAAAAACGTGTACAATCTTGTAAAATTCATATCTTTTTCATACGAGGTCGAAAAAATGCAAACTCAGTTGCGTTGGAATCGTATGGACGAGCACTACGCGATGGAGTTGGTTTGGAGTCGTTTGGAGTTAGTGAGAATTTCGGGTAAAATTAAACGCGCGTTTAATTTTATTCGAAATAAAAGCTAAAACGGAATTTAAAACCAAGGTGAGAACTTCTCACTCAATCGAATAGGTTTCGATTTTATTTTAAATAGTTAGATTTAAAATATTTGAATGCATGTTTGAATGATGACTGTAAATTATTGATTGTTAAAATAGACATTATGCGCCGTTAGTAAGCGGATGTTATTTAATATAAACATATACCGCGAATATTTCATAAACAGTGAAATTGGTATTATATATAATAGCAATATATATATATTGGCATATGTATATATTGCAGTTGATTGATTTCCCGCATTTTTTGTTTAGCGGATGAGACCCTATTACGCCGTTATTAAGCGGATAATATTTATTAAGAACATGTACCGCGATAATTTCGTACTGGAGCGAAATTGGTATTGTGCTAATGTTTTTGGATGCAGGAAACAGGTTGGAGGGATCCAACTGGATTCCTCAACAGTTTTTTATTTGATTTCAGATATTTTGATATTTGATGGATTTTCATATTTATATATGATATCGTTGTAGTCGTGATTGACTATTTGGTGTGTAGCATCATTGGACCAAATTTTTGGTATTTTAAAATGTTTTAAAGTGATTTTTGAAAAGATAAAATATTTTTGGAAGTGATCCATTATAAATAAATGAAAGTTATAATTTTTAAAGTTATAATAATTATAATTTTTGAGAAATACGGTTAAAAGCTGATTTTTGAGAAATATGAATTAATGATTTTATAAAATAGTTTAAATTGGATTTTTGAATATATTATAAAAGTTTGAATATAGGATTTATAAAATTTGATTATTTTATAAATCAAAAGGATGAAATTATAAAGGAATTTAAAGACGTTTTAAAAGAATAATATAAATGGATTTATATTAGGAGATTTATAAATAGATATTTATAAATCGAAATATGGAGATTATAAAACGAGTTTTTATAAGTGTTTGAATGAAGTGGAAAATGAATTTCATAAATAAATGAAATTTATAGAATTATAAACTGTGAAGTTATAAATGAAATTTATAAATAGTAAGATTTATAAATTTGGTGAAATTATTTGAAGAATAGATTGGTTAAATAAATGGATCTTATAAGTTATAAGATTTATAAATTGGAAGGTCTTTAAAAGAACGATTTTATAACATAATCGTTTTATAAGTATTTAACTTATAATATGAACGTTTAGTTTATAATTTAGTTATAAACTGGAATATGTTAATAAAGGAATTTATAAAAAGGAAGTTTTTATAAATAAATCGAAATGGAATTTATAAACGTTGTTTTATAAATTCACAAACGACTTATTTTGATAAGTTAATTGTTATAACTTATAAATGGAGTTATATTCACATTTTTGAATAGTGAATAATCCTTTGAATTAAAATGAATAAAAGGATGGAATTTGTTAAAGAAGTATATTCACGTTTTTGAATAGTGAATGATATGTTAAAGAAATTGTTTTGAATGAGATGTTTAAATTGAATTAAAACGTCTAACGATGTTTTAAAACATGTTGAGATTCGAAACCATAGATTTCAACATTCATTGTTGAAATAGACGTTTTCGAGAAATAGAAGGAAATGATGGACTATAACATTGTTGTTATAGTAAATGATTTCCGAAAGGAAATGTTTTGTATAGTATTGGGATTTATATATCTATTTAATTTCGAATCCCTATACTAGTGATTTTGGGTTATCGTAACGATGTTTTACGCAACATTCGTTTTGACCCAAATAAATATGTTAAAGTGAATGATTTCCTTAAAGAATGAAATATATACTTAATCTCGATTTAAGTATATTGAATATTTTCCAAGTGTAGAAAATAAAAAGATTTGTGAATTACTTATTTTTAATAAGTATGGAAAAGTTTTCCAATATGAAGTGAATAATTAGAATTTATCTTTTTGAAGATAAATTGAAATGAATTATTTAAATAATGTGCATGGATATTTTGAAATATAAATTCATTATGGAATTTATAAATGAAAAGAAGAATTTGTTTAAAAATAAATGTTGATTTATTTTTGAGGTATTGAAATTTAATATCTAGTGAAGATATTTTGGAAAATAAATAATTTGGAAAATTATTTGGAATCTGGTGATGTATGCATATCCATTGATAGTTCAATAGCCGACTATCAGTATTTCCCTTTGAATGGGTATTTGATGTGATTTGTTTGAATGTGAATGCCACACTTATTTTTGAATAAGCGCTCACTATTCGGGTTAACCGGGAAAGGACCATGGGGTCGTATAACCCATTCCGAATATGTGATACGTCGTTGTGAATTGCATTGAAGATCGGTGTTGAAGACCCGGTATTTGCGAAAGCGATAGGATGACCTGTCGATTGACTCTGCACCGAGTAGCTACGGTATTGAGTTCTCCATATGTGATGGTGAATCCGATCAGGATTGTGAATATCCGGATTGCAAGGACTTCTTTGTAAGTGCCTTCGGTTTTGTTCGAGCCCGGAACAGACTTGTATGGATTGTATGTCTGACATTACAAGTTGAGATATAAAGCCGATTTCTTTCAAATATATTTCTGTTGGTGGCGAAGAATTTATTCTTTTAGCTTAACACCCTTCTCTGAGACGTACGAGCTCAGAGGTTATATAGTTGAAGTTATCAGCGATATATTCCCAATTTGGTAATGTGATATGCTGAGTGATGCTGAAATGATCATTGTGTTGATTATTTGTGATAGGATCGTTTATTTGATCGTCTATCTTAGTGATCATTGTGTTGATCATTTGTTGACCCAAAGCATGGCTTTTGTATAAAGTATGTTTTGTGGACGTGACTTCGTCGAGCCTCACACCCCGTGAATGGTCAAAACAGGAAAGAAGCAGCAAGGTTATGAGGGGTAGCACCCTTTAGGATGTGTCCATTTCCTTCTGGAAAAGGGTGGTATCATGGTATGGAGCCCAGATACTTACTCATGTTGAAAACACTTTATGATTGTGTGAATTGATTACGAGCGCTCGGTTGATAAAGGTCCCAAAGGACCGGGGGATGGCATATTCGGTCAGTTGTTACTCAGTTAGGAGTAACCCGGCCTTGTGTTGGTAGATATCCGGTTTGGTTCTCGGGGATGTCCATCCAGAGGCATTCTCATGTGGCAATGGGAAGTTCCTTGGCCTGACCATTTGTTGGAAATCCAATTCCCAATACGAAACTTGTACGGTATTAGTTGTAGAACCTGCTATTCACTTATGGTGGTCACCACTGTTTGGATAGTAGCTATAGTAGGCATACGATAATGGTCGTATGTTGGCTAAGATTTATATCTTTATTTTTGAAATGATTTGTTATTACACTATGCACTAGTAATAATATCAAATGTTATTTTAAAATGCGTATCAAGCATCTTTGACTATCATAAGGAGAAATCTCCTCCGATTCTGCGTTTGCATGTGTGTGTGTGCGGGAGGCCTTATGGTAGTCTCATTTTTAAAAGCATTGCGAATTGAATTTAAAAATATTCCTCTATTTTGATTTTAAAGATAAATAAACTGTTTTGAGTTCTCACACCAGTCACATGACTGACTTGGAGTTTATTGTTTTCCTTCCTAAACTCTGGGTGCCCACAAATTTCCACACGGGCAGTTAAGAGTTAAGGTTTATCAGGATATTCTGGATATTCTGGAGTTGCTGGAGGCAAGATGGATGGCATGGCATATTACTTATATAGTATTTCTTTTTCCGCTGCACTGTTTGATGTTGTTGATGTTGTATACTCTGATGATATGATGTAATGAAATGTATGTAATGTAATAACTGATATAGTTCTTTGTTTAAAGATTATTCATTTATTATTATATGTTGTTCCGCTGCGAATTGTGAGATTCTGTTGTTGTTCTGTTGTTTTCTTTTTCCTCTATTCTCTTTTTCTTTCTATTTCTTCTATTTTTAAAATTTCCTATCTTCTATTTTCTTCTATTTTAAAATTTTCTGTTCTCTTTTCTATGTTCTTTTCTCTCTATTTTCTATCTTCTTTTCTCTCTATTTTCTATCTTCTCTCTTCTTCTCTTTTCTTTTCTTAAATTCTTTTTAAAACCCATAACTATCCGGTTTTCGGCCTTCGATTTCTCGGCAGTCGATAAAGTGAGTATCGATGTCGAATTTTCGAAAGTCGAGGATTTTCGGGGCGTTACATTTGGTATCAGAGCTGATGGTTAAGCGACAACCATGGTTCTGTTGGGTATTACTCGTTAGAGATAGAGTCAGCAGTGCTCTAGAATGAGTTGAGTGTAATAATAGATATGAGAGCGTATTTGTTAGTGAATATAAAATTGTTTTATATTGTGATGATTGATTTATTGAGTGGCATATGAACTTTCGTCAGCACAGCCTCGAAACTGAGCCGAAGGGGTTTCTAAACACTTGAATAGAACAATTCGACATAATATTGTTTTAAATTGGGTAAATGAAATAATTTTTGCCTTGATTATATTTTATATATAAAGGAATAATTTTTCAGAATTATTAAAGTGTATATAAGTTGATTGTTAGGTTGTTTGAATAATCTAAATAAAAGAATAATTGTATAAGCAAATGAATTATAAGAATTGAAATTATAATTAAAGTGATTTACAATTGTGAAATAAACTTATATATATAAGAAGTGAAACTATATTAATATGAGTTGTAAATAAAAGTGAATTTTAAAGTTAAATGGAATATAACTTAAGTGTTGTTGGATGGAATTGATTTTGGTATCGAAGTAAATAATCAAGTGGATTAAATGAATATGAACTTGAGGTATGTAATAGAATTCAACTTTAGTAATTGAATTGAATTAATGGATTGGACGTTAATCAATTGAATGTGAATCAAGTTGGTATGAAATAATGAATGTTAATTCATTTAAAATCTAATGTTATTAGAAGTTGAATAAAATTGAATGAAAATCAATTTAAAGCAAAGGAATTTGGTTGAAATTAATATACTTTGGTTGTTATATGATTGTAGTTGATTTTATATAAGTTCATTAAGTATTAATGAAGTGGAAAGCTAAAGTAAATTGAATTCAAATTTGAAGTAAATAAATTTGAATAGAATTGAATGTGAATTAGATTTAATTAGTAAATGTAAACTAATTGAATTGAGAATGAATGTTAGTAAATCCAATGTAAATGAATCAAAGGTAATTTAAAGTGAAAACCAATTCATTAAATATGAATGAGAATATGAATGAATGTTTATTGGTTATGGATGTTAGTTGGATGATGGTTGAATATATATTGCAATTGTTGTTTAGTTGCATTTGCTATGTGACATATATAGTTATTATGTTGCTATATGTTGTATATTGATACTATTTTCATATATGCATGATTCTCATGTTGTTTGTTGAGTATTTAGTAGGTGCGGATCGCGTTTGCTTCCCATTTGGAGTTCGCTTTAGCGCTATATTAGCCGTATATGCTTGCTAATAAAATATAAGGTACATATCTCGGATTAAATATCGCACTTTTATACTTTTTCCCTTCGGGATGCCTCATTACTTGATGAGATGTATATTTGTGATATATATACTGTCATTTTTTTTTTCGGATCGAGCCGCGCAAAGGAGACTATGGCGAATTTTTCCGAAAATTTAAGGCGTTAGAAAATTTTTGAGAAAATGGGAAAATTTTGAAAACTTTAACCTTTGATTTTGGAATTGAAAGTTAAACAATAGTAGTTGTTTTTGAAAAGATAACTAAGTATGATTTGGAAAACTTAGTAAAGTATTGTAAGAAGTTTAATTATGAATTTTGGAAAATTAATAAATTCTGTAACTTTTCTTACTTGATAATTTCGAGGACGAAATTCTTTTAAGTGGGGAAGATTGTAACGACCCAGAATTTTTAGAAATTTAAATTTGAATATTTAATTAATTTTAAATATTAATAAGTGAATTTATAAGTCAAATAAATTTTATTTGAATTTTTGGATCTAATTGAATAATTAAATCGATAATTTAATACGTTAAATTATGGAAATAATTGAAAATCGAGTTAAATATGATTGAAAATGATTTTTAAAATTTTATTTTATCATATGGGAGTTAGAACGATATTTTAGAACTTTTAAAATCGAATTAAGAGTTAAATTGTGAAAATTGAATATTTTAATATTTAATAATCGACTGTAAAATAGTCAATTTTTGAAAAGTCTCAGAATTGAACGAAACCAGTTCCATTGGATCCGTAATAGTTAGTTATTACCGGATTTCAATTTTCGTGTCAATCGGAGTTATCGTTTGAGCGTGGCAGCTCGAAACGCATCGATTTATTTTTAATTTAAATTTGACGAGTGAAAATAGCCATTTTTCAAAATGTCTCGGATTTCGACGAAACCAGTTTCATCGGATCCGTAATATGATATTATTGTAAGGTTTCAAATTTCAAGTCAATTGGATTTACGGTTTGTCCGGTACAAATTAAAACGCCTAGAAATCGAGTTAAATCGGTTTAATTTAAATTGAGCATTTTCAGCCATAACTCGCACATACTTCCGAATTAGCTTCCGAAACCTGTTCCATTGTGTCCGGAACGCGGGGTAAACCTTAGAAACGCTGGTTACGGCGCCTAAATCGGAGTTCGGAATTCCCGGGATGAATAGTGTTTACGCTAGCTTTTTCTATAAATACACCATACTCTTCATAATTTAGAAAAAATATACAAACCCTAACCCTAATTGTTGTAGCCGCCACTTTCTATTTCTAAGGCCAGATTTTTCCCAATTTCATTCATCAATCTCTCCAAATCCATTCACATTCACGCGAGGTGTTCAACACGAAGATTGAAGAGCATGGAGAGAGCTTTAATTTCATACGGTGATGATCGAGTTTGGAGTTGCGTAGGGGGAGCTAGATGTGGCCGTTCTCTTCAGTTTTGGCACGCATTTCCACGCAGCACATGAGGCCGAGCTTCATAGGGTGGGGGCCGAACATGGTGGAGGTGATGGGCTTCGCAACGGAGTTCCCGGATCGAGTTTTCATCGAGCATTGGAGGAGAATAATTTAACCCTAATCTACATGTTTGGGTTCGGCCTCAATTTGCACGGCCTGGAGATGATAACGTGAGTTAGGTGTTGGGGAAGATGAACCTAGGGCCGTTGGATCTGGATCTAGTGGCTAGGATGAGCTGTAGGTTAAAATAATTAAGTTATGTTGTATATTAGTTATTAAAAACGTGTACAATCTTGTAAAATTCATATCTTTTTCATACGAGGTAGAAAAAATGCAAACTCAGTTGCGTTGGAATCGTATGGACGAGCACTACGCGATGGAGTTGGTTTGGAGTCGTTTGGAGTTAGTGAGAATTTCGGGTAAAATTAAACGCGCGTTTAATTTTATTCGAAATAAAAGCTAAAACGGAATTTAAAACCAAGGTGAGAACTTCTCACTCAATCGAATAGGTTTCGATTTTATTTTAAATAGTTAGATTTAAAATATTTGAATGCATGTTTGAATGATGACTGTAAATTATTGATTGTTAAAATAGACATTATGCGCCGTTAGTAAGCGGATGTTATTTAATATAAACATATACCGCGAATATTTCATAAACAGTGAAATTGGTATTATATATAATAGCAATATATATATATTGGCATATGTATATATTGCAGTTGATTGATTTCCCGCATTTTTTGTTTAGCGGATGAGACCCTATTACGCCGTTATTAAGCGGATAATATTTATTAAGAACATGTACCGCGATAATTTCGTACTGGAGCGAAATTGGTATTGTGCTAATGTTTTTGGATGCAGGAAACAGGTTGGAGGGATCCAACTGGATTCCTCAACAGTTTTTTATTTGATTTCAGATATTTTGATATTTGATGGATTTTCATATTTATATATGATACCGTTGTAGTCGTGATTGACTATTTGGTGTGTAGCATCATTGGACCAAATTTTTGGTATTTTAAAATGTTTTAAAGTGATTTTTGAAAAGATAAAATATTTTTGGAAGTGATCCATTATAAATAAATGAAAGTTATAATTTTTAAAGTTATAATAATTATAATTTTTGAGAAATACGGTTAAAAGCTGATTTTTGAGAAATATGAATTAATGATTTTATAAAATAGTTTAAATTGGATTTTTGAATATATTATAAAAGTTTGAATATAGGATTTATAAAATTTGATTATTTTATAAATCAAAAGGATGAAATTATAAAGGAATTTAAAGACGTTTTAAAAGAATAATATAAATGGATTTATATTAGGAGATTTATAAATAGATATTTATAAATCGAAATATGGAGATTATAAAACGAGTTTTTATAAGTGTTTGAATGAAGTGGAAAATGAATTTCATAAATAAATGAAAATTATAGAATTATAAACTGTGAAGTTATAAATGAAATTTATAAATAGTAAGATTTATAAATTTGGTGAAATTATTTGAAGAATAGATTGTTTAAATAAATGGATCTTATAAGTTATAAGATTTATAAATTGGAAGGTCTTTAAAAGAACGATTTTATAAAATAATCGTTTTATAAGTATTTAACTTATAATATGAACGTTTAGTTTATAATTTAGTTATAAACTGGAATATGTTAATAAAGGAATTTATAAAAAGGAAGTTTTTATAAATAAATCGAAATGGAATTTATAAACGTTGTTTTATAAATTCACAAACGACTTATTTTGATAAGTTAATTGTTATAACTTATAAATGGAGTTATATTCACATTTTTGAATAGTGAATAATCCTTTGAATTAAAATGAATAAAAGGATGGAATTTGTTAAAGAAGTATATTCACATTTTTGAATAGTGAATGATATGTTAAAGAAATTGTTTTGAATGAGATGTTTAAATTGAATTAAAACGATCTAACGATGTTTTAAAACATGTTGAGATTCGAAACCATAGATTTCAACATTCATTGTTGAAATAGACGTTTTCGAGAAATAGAAGGAAATGATGGACTATAACATTGTTGTTATAGTAAATGATTTCCGAAAGGAAATGTTTTGTATAGTATTGGGATTTATATATCTATTTAATTTCGAATCCCTATACTAGTGATTTTGGGTTATCGTAACGATGTTTTACGCAACATTCGTTTTGACCCAAATAAATATGTTAAAGTGAATGATTTCCTTAAAGAATGAAATATATACTTAATCTCGATTTAAGTATATTGAATATTTTCCAAGTGTAGAAAATAAAAAGATTTGTGAATTACTTATTTTTAATAAGTATGGAAAAGTTTTCCAATATGAAGTGAATAATTAGAATTTATCTTTTTGAAGATAAATTGAAATGAATTATTTAAATAATGTGCATGGATATTTTGAAATATAAATTCATTATGGAATTTATAAATGAAAAGAAGAATTTGTTTAAAAATAAATGTTGATTTATTTTTGAGGTATTGAAATTTAATATCTAGTGAAGATATTTTGGAAAATAAATAATTTGGAAAATTATTTGGAATCTGGTGATGTATGCATATCCATTGATAGTTCAATAGCCGACTATCAGTATTTCCCTATGAATGGGTATTTGATGTGATTTGTTTGAATGTGAATGCCACACTTATTTTTGAATAAGCGCTCACTATTCGGGTTAACCGGGAAAGGACCATGGGGTCGTATAACCCATTCCGAATATGTGATACGTCGTTGTGAATTGCATTGAAGATCGGTGTTGAAGACCCGGTATTTGCGAAAGCGATAGGATGACCTGTCGATTGACTCTGCACCGAGTAGCTACGGTATTGAGTTCTCCATATGTGATGGTGAATCCGATCAGGATTGTGAATATCCGGATTGCAAGGACTTCTTTGTAAGTGCCTTCGGTTTTGTTCGAGCCCGGAACAGACTTGTATGGATTGTATGTCTGACATTACAAGTTGAGATATAAAGCCGATTTCTTTCAAATATATTTCTGTTGGTGGCGAAGAATTTATTCTTTTAGCTTAACACCCTTCTCTGAGACGTACGAGCTCAGAGGTTATATAGTTGAAGTTATAAGCGATATATTCCCAATTTGGTAATGTGATATGCTGAGTGATGCTGAAATGATCATTGTGTTGATTATTTGTGATAGGATCGTTTATTTGATCGTCTATCTTAGTGATCATTGTGTTGATCATTTGTTGACCCAAAGCATGGCTTTTGTATAAAGTATGTTTTGTGGACGTGACTTCGTCGAGCCTCACACCCCGTGAATGGTCAAAACAGGAAAGAAGCAGCAAGGTTATGAGGGGTAGCACCCTTTAGGATGTGTCCATTTCCTTCTGGAAAAGGGTGGTATCATGGTATGGAGCCCAGATACTTACTCATGTTGAAAACACTTTATGATTGTGTGAATTGATTACGAGCGCTCGGTTGATAAAGGTCCCAAAGGACCGGGGGATGGCATATTCGGTCAGTTGTTACTCAGTTAGGAGTAACCCGGCCTTGTGTTGGTAGATATCCGGTTTGGTTCTCGGGGATGTCCATCCAGAGGCATTCTCATGTGGCAATGGGAAGTTCCTTGGCCTGACCATTTGTTGGAAATCCAATTCCCAATACGAAACTTGTACGGTATTAGTTGTAGAACCTGCTATTCACTTATGGTGGTCACCACTGTTTGGATAGTAGCTATAGTAGGCATACGATAATGGTCGTATGTTGGCTAAGATTTATATCTTTATTTTTGAAATGATTTGTTATTACACTATGCACTAGTAATAATATCAAATGTTATTTTAAAATGCGTATCAAGCATCTTTGACTATCATAAGGAGAAATCTCCTCCGATTCTGCGTTTGCATGTGTGTGTGTGCGGGAGGCCTTATGGTAGTCTCATTTTTAAAAGCATTGCGAATTGAATTTAAAAATATTCCTCTATTTTGATTTTAAAGATAAATAAACTGTTTTGAGTTCTCACACCAGTCACATGACTGACTTGGAGTTTATTGTTTTCCTTCCTAAACTCTGGGTGCCCACAAATTTCCACACGGGCAGTTAAGAGTTAAGGTTTATCAGGATATTCTGGATATTCTGGAGTTGCTGGAGGCAAGATGGATGGCATGGCATATTACTTATATAGTATTTCTTTTTCCGCTGCACTGTTTGATGTTGTTGATGTTGTATACTCTGGTGATATGATGTAATGAAATGTATGTAATGTAATAACTGATATAGTTCTTTGTTTAAAGATTATTCATTTATTATTATATGTTGTTCCGCTGCGAATTGTGAGATTCTGTTGTTGTTCTGTTGTTTTCTTTTTCCTCTATTCTCTTTTTCTTTCTATTTCTTCTATTTTTAAAATTTCCTATCTTCTATTTTCTTCTATTTTAAAATTTTCTGTTCTCTTTTCTATTTTCTTTTCTCTCTATTTTCTATCTTCTCTCTTCTTCTCTTTTCTTTTCTTAAATTCTTTTTAAAACCCATAACTATCCGGTTTTCGGCCTTCGATTTCTCGGCAGTCGATAAAGTGAGTATCGATGTCGAATTTTCGAAAGTCGAGGATTTTCGGGGCGTTACACTTTGGGCTGAGTGGACTTGAATGTTTAATATTAGAAGGAAAAATTTCAAGGAAATGGATGTTCCTCAAAGCTGAAGCTAGATATAAAGGAGGATTCTTGGGTTATGGGGTACTCTTCTTCCCTTCATCGGGTTCTTTTTATCAACTGGAAGCATTATAAGCTTCTGGAGGGATCCTTGGATTGATGATGGGATGATCTTTTCAATACTGTTATCTTCCTAGGAGGGATCAAGTTCAAATGCTTTAGCTGTTGATTTCATCCACCATGATATGCTGCTGGTTCCCAGTACAAGCAACTAAGTTGTCAGAGCAATATGGAAACGAGTGCATCATCTCAGTTACCCTTTAGGACTAGTGATTCACTTCTTTGCAAAGGAAAAATGCCATAGCATTGATGTTGTTTATCCCCTTTTTTCTGGGCATGAAGCTTTGCTAATTGCCAGTAGTATAATGTGATGTGGTGCTCCCATTCACCAAGTAGAGAGAATATAATGTTATGGAAAACACTTAATGATGCTCTAATGACCAAGAATAAGTTGGTGAAGTATGGTATGAAAATAGTTTCTTTGTGCAACCATTATCAGTCCAGTAGTGAGTGTAAGCTGCATTTATTTTTTGAATGCCCAATTGTGCTTAATATGTTGACCTCTCTAATGTATAAGGTTGGAATTCAAGGCATGATTGGTGTATCAGTAGCTGATTGGGAAATTATCTCCAAGGCAACAAGGTGGAAGGAGGATAGGGCAATATTATTTTTTGTTCTAAATAAATACTTAACAACGGTGTGTGAGGGAAGAAACATAAGATGTTTTCAAGGGAAATGCATGAGTTCCTTACAACTTTGGAATGCCATGGTGAGAGATATTGCATATGGTTTGAATTTGTGTAAGTATACCTTCAATACTTTCCTGCTTGATGCCTGGAAGTAGCACTTCAATTTGTATGTCTGTCTTTTGTTATTTCCTTCTCTGTCTCTGTTTTCCTTCCTTATCACTTCTTTTATGACAAATAGTAGTTTAAGAAATCGGCCTAACTCCTGTATCTTGTATGTTTTTATTACATTTGTTGTAATAAAAAGTGGACGGTCCACTATCAAAAACGGCTGGCCTTGCCAAAAAAAATCTTTGAAGTGTGAATAAAAAATTGAATAGTGATTTAAATATTGGAATCATGAACTTATTATAGAAATGATGATTTAAATATTTTGATTATAAGTTGAACATCAATTCTATGGATTTAATGGACTTTTTTAACTCCTTTTAACTTATCAATAGTAACAGTGAATTGAGTTTGTAAAATTATTTGCAGTAATAAATGATTCATATAAAAAATCAGAAAATATTTTTTTATTTTTATGATACGATTCTTATTGATGTGTTTTAAATTTAATTTATTTGATTTTTCCATAATTTTTAATTTGAAAGATATTGAAATTGTCCGTTTGACGATTTATCGGCAAACGACAATGTTATTGTGATTTTATAGAACTAAATAACTAGTGTATATTTTTACTGTTTTGGGGTTTCATCGTTGTTCTGAGTGCAATCATATTTTGTTTTGTCGATTCAAAGTTCGTACGTGAACGAAAAAGACGGTGCAACGTGATGCTGAAAATCGTAATCATATACATATGATACATAGACTTAGTACACACAACACACAAATTTATTCTTCTCGTACTCTCTCATTTACTCAAGTTTGAGCAAAGAGAAGCATGGTCGATTCTCATTAAAAACCAAAATCAAATATTCCTTAAGAAAAATATATATATGTGTGTGTATGTATGTATGTATGTATGTATGTATGTATGTATGTATGTATGTATGTATGTATAAACTTGTGATGAGTGTAGCTTCAAACCCATACCCTTATTGTAGATTGCGTTGGTTAATGGAAAATATCAACAACTTATAGTGTTAACTTTGAGCACGAGGAACTAGGGTTAGCTTTTCCTTGAGCTATGGTGGGCAGAAGTCAAACCGGAGGGTAGATTTGAGTTTAGGAGGAGGAAGAGCTCTGGGTGGCCAGAGTTTTGGACATGCAATCAAGGATTTTGGATCGCGACATTATATGGAGTCGCGTGCAGGCGTTGGCATCAAGAGGTGGAGGGAGAGGCTGAGCTTCTTTTTGTGGAGTATGTTGGATGGAGAGCGAAGTGAGAAGTTCGTCGGAACTGACGGGAAGCAATTTCATCTAATAATGATTCAAGGACGGAAAGGGGAAGTTCGGTCACTTTGGGTTTGGTTACAGGTAGAGGCAGGAGTGTTGTTGGGGAAGATGATTTAAATTTTGAAATTGGGTAATTATATTTTTAATGATCTAATTTATGATTTAATTAAATTATTTAAATTCATAACTTATAGTATCTATAACTTCTTCATAAGAGGTCCAATCGAGATGAAACTTTTAGCATTGCACTCGTTATGATAATAGCTTCGCAATGGAAATGTTTTGGTTAAGTTTGAAGAAAGTTGAAAATTTGGGCTAAAATCGGACGTCGTTTGATTTTAGTTCAAAGCGGAACACATGGTGAGTTAAAACTCACTCTTTTGGTAAATTAGTATGTTTATCGTAAATAAAATTTATTTATGCTTGTTTGGATTATTGAATTTGTTGGTTAATTGAATTTGATCGAAGATCACGATATAGCATCTTGAAATACAATTAGATTATTTGAATTTAATCTAAGATCATGATATAGCATCTTGAAACGCTATTAGATTGTTTGAGTTTTAAATTTGTACTCAAACTTTTTTAAAGTAATGGATCATATATAAGGTGATGAATCGGCATTGATTTTGATTAATATAATTAGGTTTTTTAAAATTATAACATAGTTAATCTAAGCATACTTCTTGGTGTTATCTATTTGGCCAGATTGACATCGTTTGATAAATGGAAGGGTTTATCTTTGAATGACATTGATTAGTATAATAAATCCCCGTTCTGGTATATTATAATTTGGACATTTATTTAAGTGTCAATTAATCGTTAATTATGGATTGGTTTGCATACTTGCTAGATTACGTAAATACCAACAATTTGACTTGAGAAGTTGAATGGAAAGTAATGGTAGCTAATTAAATACCACCGGATTGTCGAGCCTTTTCTAGATTCGAAAATTTTGGATTTGATTAACTTCTAATTTTACAAATTGAATGAAAAATGTTTTAATTATTTCTATATATACAAGGATCTTTATTAATAATTAATTACAAATGTTTGTAAAAATTATTTTTGTAAGTTAATTGTTGTTTGTGCCAAAATTGGTCACAATCACCCAATTACACGTGAAAGCACCAATATCCAATCATAGGTAGTATATGATGTAGTGAATGTTATTTGAAGAACAATAAATTAAAATGAAAGAAAGTAAAAGAGACAAGATTTATAGTGGTTCGGCTAACTATGGCATATGTCCACTCCAGAACAATCCTTTTTATTATGCTGAAATTTGATTACAGTTACAGTTCGAAATACCGGAAGGAAAAATGACAGAGTATCCCTTAGGAAGAAGATGAAAAGGAACATAATGGAAAGTCCCCTCTCTAGAGCCATGCCTGATGTATTTATAGGTGAAACTTCGGGTACATGACCCTCTTATCCATGTGGGACCACCTTAGGGTTCGCTAGGCCCAATGCCCAAAGGAGAGGGGTCAGTACCAATCCCTTCCTTGGTTGTTTTTTGGGCCGTGACTCCTATGATGGATTCCTTATTATAAAGTACGTCTAATCTCCAAGTTTCATGCCATTTGGAATGAAGGAGCTCGAGTTATTGAATGTTGATTGCGTGAATACCATTGGTTTTCTTACATTTGTCGACCCCTCCATGTATTCCAATCCCTTGATGTTATTGCTTACTAATTCATCCTATACCGATCCCCTATTATAAGCTGAAGTAGGCCGACCCATCTAATATGCCGATCCCTCTAGTGACCATCCATGTTGACCCATTCCATCACCTATGTCGACCCCTCTGTCTTGCTAGGCTATTAGGACATACCTATCCCTCTGGTCACCTACGCCGACCCCTACTCCATGGAGCACACTGATCCCTCCCACTACATGAAAGTATGTCGAGCCCTCTTTAATAAAACCTGCCGAGCCTTATTGAGAAAAGTTTTCCGAGCCATCCACGAAGAAACATGCCGATCCCTGCAAGTTATCGAGCCATTAGAGCTTATCGACCATTATAGACTAATAGTGCCAATCCCTTTAGCGTCGAAGATGTATGCCGATCCTTCCATACCCTGAATGCTATACCGAGCCTCCCCTATGCCGACCCATCACTATATTGAACCCTCCTATGCCAATCCATATATTACACCAAACCTTCTTATGCCAATCCCTCCTTATTCAAGCCAACATCTTCCTTTCAAGCACCCTGCGTTGTTTACCCACCGACTATGTTCGATCCTGGTCTCATATTATTATCTGTAATTGATTATCTATCCATCCATTTAAGCCAAATCCATCATATCCCTGCCCTGATAACTGTGAAGTCTATTGGGTTAAATCTATCTGTATTTTGCCTGGACAAAAGACAGAACACTTTGCCCCCTAAAACAGGCCTTGTGATTGGAAGGCGTGTTTTAAATTGCTTTAAATCCAAAAACCAAAGTCCATAATCCATTGATTGCTATATTATCCAATCTAGAATCCAATCCATTGCTAATCCAATTCCTTGACCTCTTCGGATCAATAACAAAATCCATGACTATTCTAAGTCGATTCCAATTCTGAATCCATTCCAAACTCTTTAACTAAATCCATGATCCCTTCGAATCGTTTTATCCAAATCCAAGACCACTCCAGTTCCATATCCAAATCAATAGACCTCTCCAGGTCATTTTATCCAAATCCAAAACCACTGTGTGTCCCTTTCCAAATCCATAGACCTCTCTGGGCATTTTATCCTCATCCGGGACCACTCCAGGCCCATTTCCAAATCCATAGACCTCTCCGGGTCATTTTATCCAAATCCGGGATCACTCCGGATCCATTTCCAAATCCATAGACCTCTCCGAGTCATTAGCCTAATCTAAATCCTTGATCTCACCAAATCCTTATCGAGCACAATCCATACTAGAAGACTTTGATCTCTCCGGATCCATGCCGAGCATAATCCATACTCAACGACTTATTGGGTTTTATTCTCCGCCTCGACTCTCCAATCGAGGGCTTAATCCATGGGGTATCCTTCTTTGGCCTCGGTTCCCAATCGAGGACTTAATCCTTGGGGTATCCTTCTCCGGCCTCGATCCCCAGTTGAGGACTTGACCCGTGGGGTATCCTTCTCTGGCCTCGATCCTCGGTCGAGGACTTGATCCGTGCACGAGTCCATCCTATCGTTCTCCAGCGAAGGGACTTGCACCTAGCAGTTATTCCCCGTCTCTTCGTTCAAGGCCACAACCGTGATCTTTATTATTTATTACATTGATCCAGACTCAAGCATCCCTAAGTCCATGAAATAAAATTCTGTGCAAGCAATAAACCGAAGTTCAAAGCAAATAAGAAAAAGAAAATTTTCAAAAACCCGAGCACTACGGTTCATCATCATATCAGAGCATGCCTAGGAACTATCCTCGATCTCATACAAGTGTAAGTGACATAGTTGTACTACTACAGAGTTTATTACTTATTCTTGCCATCCCAATTAATTGATTACAAGTTGGTGATGATGCCTTGTCCTAGTGCCATTTTCGTTCGAGGTGGTTGGTGGCTACTCATGTTCCATCGTTGCAGCCCGAGTCCTAATGTATTGCTGTAATTGACCATTCCACATGTGTTCCTCAATGATATCCTTTAAGTTACTACAGTCGTTTGTACTGTTCCAATCCAGCTTAAGAAATCAGCAATGCTTTCCTGATGCCCGCTGACGTTCAGAGGGTTCCCTCCTTGTCGGCTTTCTGTATTGAAGGCGTACCCAAGTATCCAAGTAAATCCTTTGCAAAGATTCGGTCAAATCTACATAAGAAGAGAATTTTGGTTCTCTCCACTGCCTCTTTGACTCGTCGGTGTCATCATTCATTTTTTGTTTGCCTTTATCATTCTTGTTTTGTTTGCTCGTGCTTCTTCCTGCTGTAGAAATCATTCTGCTTCATGATGAAACTCCCCGAGAGCCATGAGTGGATCCCGCGCCATGAGCTCCGTACCATCAAAAATTCTAAATACAACTGCCATCAAAAGCATGGATGGATCTGGACGATCCACTGATGCCGCCATGACATTAGACCATGTTAGAAACTTCTCAGGGACTCTACGATCCTCTATTTTAGTGTTTCCAAACTCATCGCATTTTTGGGTCTTAAGATGTAAAGTCTAAACTTCCACATAGACCCTTCGATCAATTTTGTCCATATGCTGATAGAGCCATTTTCCAACAATCAGAACCATAGTGCAGCTATATCCGTCAAATACAAAGGGAAGCACCGTGCCTTGACTTCCTCCTATGCCTCCAATACTTCCATATGTCTCAGGTATCTCATCAGATAAATAGCTGTTTTTCCATTATAAGTCTCAAGCGTTGGTAATCTGAACTCCGGTGGATTCCTAGCTTGCTAATATTTGGAGAAAATGGACTTCTATTGACATCCTCGAGATCCCTGTTCATCAACCCTCCACGCATAGCTCGCCTTATCATCTCTGTAAACCTGCGATTGTCTTTCATCCATAATCTCCTATCATCATGCCCAAGCTGCCCCCCCTCCCCCGAGTCGATGAGGGAATTCAAGGACGTACTCCTCTGGTTGATTATCCAAATTTCAATTGACACCAAGGTCCATAGGATGGATCATAGGTCCTCCGGCGTCACGATCTACCAGACCCGAAGGCATGCCCCCAACCCTTAGGGATCGGTACTGAGCCCTCTAGAGGGATTGATGCTGAGCCCTCTAGGTTGGCGAGGGGTTGCCCTCGGTTGTTATGCTCCATTCCTTTGCCTACTGGTTCCATTCCCGTGTTCCTGGTCCTGGTTTCCAACGATTCCTGTAGCCTCGACTCCATGGCCCACAACTCCAGTAGCTCCCATTGTTCGAACTCCTTGGTTTAGCATTCCTGCCACTCCTACTGCTCCAGCTTGTCCAATTTGTCAAAGTAGATTCTGCATCATCTCCTCCTGCCTCTTTGGCATCCTCTCCTGCATAGCATCCGTCATTGTTTCCATCTCGACTCTGGTAATCAAGATTAAAGTTTGACTAGCTTCTGAGGAAGCCTCCTAACTCCCTTCATGAAGGCTCCTATCTGTTCTCTATTTCCTTGTTGATTGCCAAGCCATCGCTTTATAGATCGAAGTATACAAACTTTCAAATCTAAGATCTTAACTTCCAAATCCCTGAGTGTAGGCTTTCTCGGTGAAAGCACCAAAATCTTCACACCAAAATTGGTCACAAACACCCAATTACATATGAAAGCACCAATATCCAAGCATGGATCACATGTACCATATGATGTAGAGAATATCATATAAATAACAATCAAATTAAAATGAAAGCAAGTGAAAGAGACAAGATTTATAGCGGTTCGGCTAACTCCGGCCTACGTCCACTCCTGAACAATTCTTTTACTATACTAAAATTTGATTATAGTTATAATCCAAAATTCCGGAATGAAAAATGGCAGAGTATCCTTTAGGAAGAAGATGGAAAGGAACATTATGAAAAGTCCCCTCTCTAAATCCATGCCTAGTGTATTTATAGATGAAACATAGGGTACAGGAGCCTCTTGTCCATATGGGCCCACTATAGGGGTCGCTGGGCCCAAAGCCCAAACGAGAGGGGTCGGTACCAATCCCCTCCTTGGTTGATTCTTGGGCCGTGACTCCTACGATGGATTCCCTATGATAAAGTATGTCTAATCGCCAGTGTCATGGTGTCATGCCATTTGGATCGAAGGAGCTCGAGTTATTGAATGTTGAAAGCGAGAGTACCCTTGGTTTTCTAGCATAGGCCGACCCCTCCATGTATGCCGATCCCTTGATGATATTGCTTACCAGTTTATCATATGCATATCCTCTATTATGAGCCGAAGTAGGCTGGCCCATTTGATATGTCGATCCCTCAAGTGATCATCCATGTCGACCCCTTCCATCACCTATGTCGGTCCCTTTGTCTTGCTAGGCTATTGGAACATACTGATCCCTCTGGTCACCTATGCCAACCCCTACTCCATGAAGCACAATGATCCCTCTTGCTACATGAATGTATGTCGAGACCTCTTCAATAATACCCGTCGAGCCTTATTGAGCAAAGTTTGCCGATCCATCGACGATGGAACATGTCGATCCCTACCAGGTTATCGAGCCATCGGAGCTTACCGACCCCTATAGACTGAGGGTGTCAGCCCCTTTAGTGCTAGAGATGTATGTCGATCCTTCCATATCTCGATTGTTGTAACGAGCCTTCCCTATGCGAACCCATCACTATGCCGAACCCTTATATGCCAAACCCTCCTATGTCGAACCCTTCTATGTCGATCCATATATTACACCAAACCCACTTATGCCGATCCCTCCTTATTCAAGCCAATATCCTCCTTTCAAGCACCCTTCATCGTTTATCCATCGACTATGTTCGATCTTAGATTTATATTATTATCTGTAGTTAATTATCCATCCATCCATTTGAGCCAAATCTATTTGGGTTAAATCTGCTTGTATCTTGCCTTGTTAAAAAGCGGGTTAACAATTACTATATTGTCTATAGTGTTTCTAAATAAATTGTCTTATTAATGTTTTTAAAGATAATAATTATTTTGTTATTAGTTATTTAAAACTAAACGATTATGTCATCAAAAATATTTTTGAAGATAATTAATTTTATTTAAAAGGTTGTTTAAAGTTATTTTATTTTATTTATCTATTGCAGACGTTTAAAAGTTTAAGAGTTATTTATTATATTATTAAAAATGTTTTTAATTATATTTCTTTATATTTTTTTAAAATGATTAAAGCTAAATTTATGATGTTTTAGTTTATTTATTATAAAATAAATAAATTTTTATAAAAGGATTTATGTAAAGGAGTTTATAAACGTGGGAAGATGAATGGAATAGAAAAAGAAGTTGAATTTTAAAACAAAGTGAAAAGAAGGATTTTAAATGGTTAGTAATTAAAAAGGAATTTTTTTAAATGGGTTTATGTTTATAAGGAATTCTATAAAACTCCTTAAATGGTGAGTACTTTTACAAATAAAACTTGGGAATTTATAAGGAATTCTATAAATAGATTGTGAGAATTTATTAAGAAGATATTTTAAAACAAAAGAGAGTTAAAGAAAGGGAGGGTATTTTTGGGATATTTGTACCTTTTTAAAGGATACTTATGTTTTATCATTTTAAGTATGACCTTGAAATAAGTAAATCATTCTAAGCGATCGGTTAAGATACTTATACCATTTGCAAGTATATGGAAAGGTACTTCAAGTTTCAAAATGAATGATTTGAAAATATACTTATACCGTTAAGATAAGTACATTGTTATATCTTGTAAATATCGAAAATATTGTGTTTTGTGAATATACTTATTTTGTTGAGATAAGTATACAGAAGTAATTTTCAAGTATTTGAAAAGTGATTTTAGATTAACATATGTGAGGCTTAGTTGTTTCCATGGGAAAGGTAATCTCTATTTGAATGTTATATATTTGATAGTGAAATAACCGACTATCAAACCTATCTAGTTTTAAGTTACCGCTATCGGTTCGAAGAGACCGGGATCAGATATATTATTCGAAAACCACTTCGAACCGGAACAAGCGTTCGAGTTGGAACATCTTGATGATGATTTAAGATAGAGATTTTGAAATGCAAGGGATGCTTGCTACTAATCTGGAGGGAGATTCCAAAATGGATGTAGTGGAAGTAGTGCCTACGGTTTCGTTTAGACCCAAAATGAACTTGTATAGATGAATGCTAGCATTGCAATTCTGCCTAGAGGGAAGTGTTAGCATTCTAAGTGGAATTTCCATATAAAAGTTAATCGTAGCCTCAAGCCTCACAACCCGAGAAATGGCTAAAACAGGATAGATGTAGCAGGGCTATGTGGGTCGCTCCTACTAACTTGTGTCATCATCTTTCTAGATCATTATATTACGTATTTGGTTGTGCATGAGGGCTCTCGATGAAGGTTGGAAAGCAACCGGGTGATGACATATTCGGTACTATCTAAGTTCAGGAGCAAGTGGGTTCTATGTTGGTAGGGGTGGACCAAGTTCAAGGTCTGACCCCAGGTGCATTTTATCTAGAGGTGTACTAACGGAAGGTAGTCCCTTACCTTGCCATTATTGGAATCCATTCTCCATAAGCACCATGCAGACTTGATTATAAATCTATTATGCTGGAATTTAATAGTGTAATAATTCCGGCTATTTCATATATATTTATTTTCAACCCTTGACATTATTATAGTATCGCTAGACGTTCTATAGAAACATTTTGGTTATTGTAAGGTAAAAACACGTCTGTGTTTATGTACAGCGTGATCTTACGAGATACCTTTATTTCAAAGATTTTATAACTTTAAAAATCCAATTGGGTGAGTTTTCTCACGCTGGTTTACCAGACTGATCGAGCGTTAGTTTATTATAACGCTCAGATCAGAATGAGCATATTTACAGGTTCTGTTTGGATACTTGGAGTTTCAAGAGACGGGCTGGTGTCCCAGAGACGTATTCACGTACATTCTATTTTCCGCTGCATTAATTGTTTATTTAACAGCATTTGTAAGGATAGATCGTTATAACTTCCTAGGCTGTTGATTTAATTGGTTGACTCTGATTGATATATGTATAATAAAGTTAAATTTTTCTTACTAAAGATCTATTATATATTATATGTTACTGGTTACGATCACTACAACAAACTAAGGTTTTCATAGCACCCATTCATAGCGTTTTGGCCTATGGTGCTATTAACTCCCTTTAGAATAATTTTTTTTTTAATAAATTAAAGGCTATACAAGCTCCCGCTAAATTTAATTAAATTCTATATGCTAAATTTAAGGCGGGTAGGATTCTTTTAGGTTTTGCCTCCTAAAATTCAACTTCCCACCAAAATTCATTTCTTCCTCTTCCAACTATCAAATTTCCTTGCCGATTTTTTCACAAATTTCCTTACCCATCATAAGTCTAATTTCATGCGAGATCGCGACCAAACCCTAGTTTTGCAGCTCTCAGCTTGTAATGTGGTCATTGATTGCAACTCGTCGCTTACTTCTCGCAACTCATATGTTCCTTCTCGGAGCTATCAGATCTCCAAGATTCAAGGTATTTCTATTTAGATTCATGATTTTAGGTATTTCTATTACTTGCCATAAATCTCTTAATCGAATTACTTAATTTCACATGAATGAGAAATTTCTTCAAAAAGAAAACATGAAGACACAAACTAAAAGTAAGTGTCATACACAATATGATTGAAATTGGGTTATGTTTTTAACTTATTTTTAAATTTATTAGTGATATGTAACTATCTATGTTAAATAATTTGGGTAGCATGGATGTGTTGATTCAGTTATTGTTTAATGATGATGGTAGCTAGTCTTGTTGAAATAAATACTTATACATAGTTATTCACTAAAGTAAATTATAGAAAAATAATGTTATTTGTTTATTTTTTGGCAAGTGATTTTAGTTGTTTTTTATTGTTATGTATTGTTAATTGAGTGGTTTGGAAAAATGCACATAATGAATATCATATATCAAAAGTAGAACTTATTATACAATTTTAGTTATTATTTCCATACTTTATACATCTCTTTTCCTTTTGTTTAATTTTTTTTATTCCATTTTCATTATAATCAAATTTGCCATTGGGTGTTGTAATAGTTCTCAAATAAAGAAACATTAGGATTGATGTTTTTACTACGATTCTAATTTACTTTTTTGAATTGAATGTTTTACTTAATAAATCTTTTGCAAGCAAAGAAGTATATTTCTTTTGAATTTATGACATCAATGATAATATAAACAAAATGACAAATTAATCGCCCAAGTTAAACTGATATAGGCATGAATGTAGTCGTTAAGAAACTTGATGCTTTCATTGATAGAGTAAATTTAATGTTAATGCCATGAAAATATGGTTATAGGACATAGGCCAGAGTGTAAATTACAAAAGTTGATGTAACGAAGAAAAGCTAGATAAGCCAAAGAGAAAGACATCACAAAATGATTTCAAAAATTAATCACCAGTACAGCTTTACGATGGAGATGAACCGTTTTTAATTTATAGTGGTGCAAAGATGTGCAATAATAAGTTAGTCACTCCATCTTAAGAATGTAATTATACGCAAACAAACATTCTATAAAAAGATAATAATCTAAATATTACTATATTAAAAAAAGTAAATATCACATCATAAGAATAATTAAATAAATAACTGAAAACATTAAACTTATATTTATTTATATTATGTGGATTGTATACTTAGTTCAAAATAACAATAAGTCTATTTTTCTATTTTATTTAATTTTTTCAAAAAAAAATTTAGTTTGTAAAAAATATACTTAGTTGATTTAGACATTCACAAAAATATAAAAGGATGATAAATTTCCTTCATACATGATAATATATACATATAAGCACTGACCTTAAATATGAAAGAAGAATTCGATTATAAAGTGGGATTTCCTCGGTCACATTGCTTGCAAAAACACTATGATCATCGATAGAAATCATTATAACTTTGGATAAAAGAATTTGGTATTGGCAAATGGTATTTAGATTTCCAAACTAGTATCAACAAACACCTATTTTATAATGTTGTCTAGGCTATGTCAATACCACAATTGTGCAATTAGCAATTTTGCAAATCTACATCAACAAAATCATGTATACATATGAGTGGGGGACTTCTTGCTTCTAATTATGTAAAAATGTACTCTTTTTGGATTTTACTTGCTTGTCTGTTGGAGGATTTGATTTAAAGAGATGTCAATGTAAAATTTAGATAAGTTATCTAAATAGCTATACTTTTTGCACGCAAATTTGTGTACGCCTTCCATATAATGTGACTTATAAAATATTTTTCATTCTGTTAAAATACTATAATTCTTTTGCTATCACTCTTGTAACAAAGAAAAGATTTAAAGCTAAGTTTAGTTCATTATTAGGAAATCCAAAAGAATGCGGCCTTCAAATATGTACGGGAATATATATTTTCAATTAAACAATCGTTAGTTGGTCTCCATGTTATATATGTATTCACGATAGCCTTGTTTATTAGAACAGATCTCCAGGACAGGATGCCCGATTTCTTTTACTTAAAAATAAGCTGATTTTACTAGAACAACATATTGAAACTCAATAAGTCCTTGTCATGATACCATTTCTCTAAATTTTAAAAGAAATGCTAGTTTTCAGTTTGGCTCTTGTTTCATATATTATTTTCCACTGTCCTAGAAATGCATATTTTAAAATAATAAAGCTTACATATCTTCATCCAAAAAAATAACAATAACAATATTATTATTATCATCATCATCTGAAGTGGATTTTTTGTAATATCGACCTATGCTAATTTAATTGATTATTTCTAATCAATTTGGGTATACTAGGTGCTAAGTTTTTCATTGGTCATAGGCCGAAGCAAATAATTGATCATTAACTGATTTCTGCATTTAACAAATTTACGAGAGTTGAGGAGGTTAGCATTATTAAAGATAAGGCGACCAAGATGTCGTAAGGTTAGTTTGAACTTGGATTCAATACTGTTTGGTGGTTAATGTTGAACTAGATATTTTAATTTTCTGGTGCATAATGTAAGTCATTTTTTTGATACGTTTGACTAGAGAGGAAGTTCAGAAGGCTGTCAAAGTTTGTCATAATAAAAAGACCCTGCCAGAGGTAAATTCTTCTATATATAATGTTTTTTGTTTTTTGAACTGAATTAGTACGGTCTGCCTTTACTTTTGTAACGTTTTGTGAATTGGAGATTAAACATATGTTCGATGGATTTTTTTTGAAATTTGGTAATTTGAGTAAGTATTGTGTCATTGTCCTTAATTATATGAGGAAATGCCGATGAATAAGGAAATTAAATAAAATGTTGGAAACACGAAACCTACTTTGAATGGATGATACATAAATGCATCTTTAGTTGTTTTAACTTTTAAGCAATTAAAATGAGCATGCATGTATTTTAGAGATATGGATGCAATATGCTAGGGATATAGCTAAAGTGATAGATACTGATATTATAATTTATGTGACATGTTTTCGGTCTTAAATTACTCATCTCTACCATAGATTATGAAACACATTGCTAGTTCCAAGGGAACAATGGGAACACATGGTTGTTGGAAATGCACTATGTTGTATTTGTAACTTGTTGGTCATTAACAGCCATAATTGTTGTTACCCTATCAAATAACATCTTGAGAGCTTTTTGTGACGACCCGGAATTTTTAAGCGATTTAAATCGGAATATTTAATCGATTTTAAATATTCAATGGTACAATTTTCAATTGAATTATGAATATCACAATTTATTTGATAATTAATTATCGAATTAAATAACTTGAATTTGAATAAAACGTTGAATTTGGAATTTTAAGCCTGTTAAACATAATTTGAAGGCTTGAAAATTTTATATTGATAGCACTGAAAATAATAAAAGTTGTAAAATTGAAATTAACAGTGGTTTGTTTAGTTTTAAAAATATATCGTTTAAATTGAATTTAAAAATAGCCTTCCGAAGCACAGTCTCAGAATTCGACGAAACTAGTTCCATTGGATCCGTAATATTGTGTTATTATCGGATTTCAATTTTCATAGCGATTGGAGTTGTTGTGTTAGCGCACGAGATATAAATGCGCTGAAAATTAATCGATATTAATCGAAATAAAATATACTTATAAAAGAAAAATCAAATCTAAAGTCAAATCTTCCTCTATACAGTCAACTCTTCTTCTACACGCCTCCTTCCCATCTGTCTTCTTCAAGAATTCACGTATCAATTTTTTTTTGTGAAGCAATCCTCATTCCAATTAAATACCTTCCCTTTTCTTTCTTTTTAATCCAACACAGTTAAAAAAAAGAAAAGAGAGGAATGGGGGGACGCGAACGACGCGTGAGGCGACTTCTTTTCTAAAACGAATCGAAATTGATTCGTTCTAATTCGAGATCCTCTGAACGTCTTCCTTCTTCTACCCATCGAATTGGCGACTCATGCTGTTCCATTGGAGTCGATTGCACTCGAGATTCCTCGTGTCTTCGAAAGCAGAGAGAGAGGGACGAGATCAACGAAGCACACGAGCGATAGCTTGGATGAACTGCGTTCGGCGATGCTTGGTGGTTCGATGGTTGATGTCGATTTCATCGTAGGGGCTTGCGCGCTCGCGCACGCGAGAGGAGAGGGTTCATCAAGTGGACACGCGCCGATGGGAGACATCGATTTGGGATTTCGTTGTTCGATCGCGATTTGGGGCAGTAAGTAGCAGTTTTATATATATTCATTTATTTTATTTAAATTAATAATGGGTATATAGATGTAGAAGAAAAATGCAAACAGTCAGGTATAGATTTAGATACATAGAGATTTGAAATATATGTAGTACATCAACCCACTGTTAAGATTCAAAATTTAGAACAGAGAAAAAGAAAATGTGTATTAGGGGATTAACCTGTTTAATTAACTTGTTTAATTCCTTTAGTCACTAAAAATATTTTATTTAGAGAAAATTTGTTTAAATTAATTTATCGGTTCAAACCCAAATAATTAGCTAAATTAAACGAATAAAGAGTAATTAATTGATTGACTAAGTCAAATATTAATGAACCGTACAAATATTTATACAAGGTCATAAACTGAAAGAAGCGAGCCGGTTTGGAAGTGGGTTGCAAACAGAAATCAAAGGTGAGTTAATCTCACTCGGTTAATTTAAATTTAAATGATTTCACCTAAATAATTGTTTGAATGGTTGAAATTGATTGGTGTGATGTGATATGGAATATTCTGGAATCAATATATTATTGTGCTAACGTCTGTGGATGCAGGAAAACAGGTTGGAGGGATCCAACTGGATCCCTCAACATCTATTTATATTATTTAAATACCCTGTTATGATGATTTGATATTTTATGATGGATTATGTTGAAATATTGAATGCTATGGTTTGATTGGATAATTGGGTATAATGAATTTCCAGAAAGACGTTGGAAAGGAAAGAAGGGAAGTGAATTTGTATGTAAAATAATTATGGAAATTTGAATAAATTTAACAATGGAAAAAGAGAATAAAAATAAATAAAGTGACATAAGAATTCTAATAAATCTTGAATATAGAAAGGAGATTTTTTGAATTAATAGAAAGTTAATGAATTGTAAACTCCAATGCTAATATTTAAAAGAACTGAACATTTATTTTAAATCTAAGATTTTAAATTTTGAAAGGAACAAAGAAGAAGTGGGAAAAACCTGAAATTTGTATATTTCAGTTAAAAGATTTAAAATCAACAGTAGATAATAATAAAAAAAATAAAAAGAGTATATGAAGTCCATAATTAATTTTGAAATGAACCGAGCAAGTAAAGAAATTTATTTTTGATAGAATAAATTGGAAATCAATTTGGGAAATTGATTTAAGTGCTTGAAGTTGGGATTTTCTCTGGATGGCCAAGTACACGTTTTTAAAAGTAAATTTGTAAATATAAATTAAATGTTTTAAAGTTGTTTTTAAAGAAATCACGTTTTGTGAAATTTATTATTTCTAATATTTAATTTCTAAAGTAAGTATTCCCTTTTAATCTATTATAGCAATAATTTTTTTAGAATGATTTAGTATTTGTTTTAAAAGCGTAAATCTAGTAGTATATTTTATTTAGTAATCTTATTTTCAAATATTCATATGGTATGTATTTTTATTGAAGTACTTTTTAAATAAATGTTTTAAAGTATAAATTGCAAAGTAAAGTGCTTTAAACTATTTTAAAAAAAATTATTTTTTATGCTTGGTGATTTCAGAGGAGATAGAAAATATTTGGGAAGTTGATTCTGAAAAGAAAGATGGTTTTGAAACTGTTTTCAAATGACTGAAAATAGAAATATAACTTGTGAAGATAATTTGAGATAAATAAATAATTTGGAAAATTATTTATTGGTTGATGGTTGTTTGTGAATATAATTGATAGTTAAATAACCGACTATCAATATTGGACAAATACGTTGATCGTTTCGAAGAGACCGGGATCGAGATTTATTTCTCGAAAACCACTTCGATTCGGTTTGTACGTTTCGCGTAAACGATTTTGGATTCGAAGATGGAGCAGTGAAGTGCAAGGGCTAGTCGCTACTAATCCTGAGGATATTTTCAAAATGGATGTAGTAGGAGTAGTGCCTTCGGTTCCGTTCGATCCCGGGACGGACTTGTATGGACGAATGCTTGCGAAACATCGTCAGGTGGGCGATGGGCATTCTAAGTGAAACGTTCTAAAGGTAACGCTTAGCCTCAAGCCTCATCTAATGGAAATGACTGAAAATCAGGGGATATGCAGCAAGGTTAGGTGGGTCATGCCCAAGCAGGACAAGATAATTCCCCTGTCTAGATGTCCCTTATATATTTCGGCTTAGTGGGTGGTTGGTCGCGCCAACCACGGGGTTTATCTTGTTCGGGACTGTTCAGTAAGGAATGGTTCCGGCCTTGTGTTGCAGGGGATGAAGGGAGTAGTCCTCGGTACGGTGATCTAGGCCCCGTACTGTGACAGGTGGTACCCCGGTGCCTAGTCATTGTTGGAAGTCCATTCTTCCTACGAGCCTTGTACGAGTTTTGTTTGTATTACCCACTTTTGTGGCTAGTAGCTGGAATTTAATAGATGTAACAATTTCGGCTATTTTATAAGTATTTGTATATAGACCCTATTATAATATCAGAGGATTTCTATAAAAATTGTTTTAGCTATCGTAAGGTAAAAACCCGACATGTTTATTTGTGGCGTGGTCTTACGAGATGCTTTTGTTTCCAAAAGGATTTTTGAAATTTAATAATCAATTGGGTATGATTATTCTCACGCTGGTATTCCAGACTGACTCGGGTATTATTTAACTATAATGCTCGGGTCAGACCGAGTATTATAGGATACAGGATATGTTGCTGTGGAGCTCATGAGACGAGCTGGATGACGATACGTACACACGTACTTATTTATATATATATTCCGCTGTTTGAGTTGTGTATTCTGAGTTGTTGTGAATTCATTGTATGATATTGATGTTGAGCTGTGATTGATGTACTCTGATGATGTAATATATAAACAGAAATATTTGATGTTGAGTAAAGATTATATATTATCTATTATATTTTATTCCGCTGCGATGGTTAGATTCTGATGTTGATTTTGTTTTCTCTTCTTCTACCTCTTCTTCTTAAACCCAAATGGTTCGTAATTTTGTGCAACTTGAGTTGATTGTTGTAGAATAGTGTTAACTCAAGGGGTACGGATTTGCGGGCTGTTACAGTTGGTATCAGAGCTTAGGTTGGAGATAACCTTGGCTCTGGTGGGAATTACTCATAAAATAGAGTCTATAGTACTCTGTAATGAGTTTGAGGGTATTAGTAGATATGAGTGCGTATTTGTTAGTGAATATAAATTATTTTAATATTGCGTTGATTGGTTTATTGAGTGGCATATGAACCTTCGTCGGCACAGTCCGTACAACTGTATCGAAGGGGTTTCTAAACTCTTGAATAGAACAATTGACACAATATTGTTTTAAATATGGGTGAATGAAATAATTTTACCCAAAAACATATTTTGATATAAAGAATAGTTTTTGAAAACTATTTGGCTATTATATGGTTGCTTGGATGTTAGGAATGATAATATTAAAGTATTATCATTGTTAAGTGAAAATTTAATTAGAAATTGAAATATAACTAAAATCTAAAGGAATAAATTCCTTATAACATGGAATTTATAAATATGAATTAAAAATGTGAATTATAAATTGAAATATAATTAATTGGGAATTTGTATAAGCATAAACCATACAAATGCATTATAGTTAAATTTGAATTTAAAATAGACTTTGAACCTTTAAAACCCCGGAAATTTTGGAAGTATTTTGGAGATAAATTGTAGCATAGTTGTTTTTGGGGTATTTCTGAAAGGAAATTGTTTCAAATAAACTTTGGAAAGAGATATAGCATTAGATTCACTTCAGTAGCTGGAAAATAACTTCGGTGATGACTGCAGCATCATCGATGTTCATTTTCGAGTTTCTAAGTGACAGCTTGCTGCCAGAAATTTATTCGTTTAGAAAAGCTAGTTGTTTTTGAAATTTCAAAGGAAATTTGTTGGGAATAAAACCAAGATTGGTTTAAATTTTTGAGAAGTGTGATTTTGAAATGTTGGAGATTTCAAAATAATTTGAAGCCAAAGCCGGGTGTTTAAAAATCCTGATAAGATAAGTTGTAAGCTTATAAATGGAAATGATTTTTAAATCAGGAAGAAATTTAAACTTTGGATAATGGAATATAAATCTAAGGTGCAAAGTTAAAATGAAATTAACTTTGATTGGGAAATAAAAAAAAAAATTAACCGGATTGAAGATCAATTTAAATAAGCTGAAAATAATATCCAGTTGTATTCGAATTTAGTTGCAATCGAATTGAGTTGAATAAATCGGAGTTAAAATAAAATTGAATTGGAATAAAAATTCAATTGAATTATTGAATAAATTATATTCTTACCTGAATAAATGGAAAGTAAATTGGATAAGAAATGAGAATTGAAATCAATAAATCAGAATAACTTATAAAAGAATTAAAGATCCATGGAAATAAAATATGTTTGGGCTGTAAATAAATAGAAGGCTTGAGTTAAAATAAAAAGAAGAATATATTCAAGCTTATGATGAAGGGAATTGTATAAAACGATAAGTTGTGACTTACTAATTTGAAAATGGAATACAAAACCCAAAATAAATATTGTTGAATGAATTGGAAAATAAAAAGAAGGAGCAAAACTTGAATTATAAAATAAATTAAACTTAGGAGAATTTTATGAAGAGATTTTGAGATTAAAATCAAGTATTGGATTATAAATTGGGGAAAGACTATTTAGATAATAAATTAGATAATAAAATATGTAATAAGAACCAATGCAGTTAAGTAAAGACTGAAATGTGAGTTAATAATGAGGTTTGAAAATAAAACCCAAGTTATAATCAAATTCGACTTAAATTGTCAATGAAGAAAATATAATTGAAAGTGGTCTTGCAATTAATTAAATAAATTGAGAATGAGGTTGAATTGTGAGTTAGTAAATTGGATGGTAAATTAAAAGTGAATAATAGAATCAGAACTTGAGTTATTAAATCGGAAATTTAGCCTGATGTGCTAACATATTAAATATAATTGAAGTGTATCGGATAAAAATGTAAATGGATTAAAATAGCAATGGTTTGAATGTGCAAATAAAATCCAAATAAGAGAAGATAACTTGGAAAAGAGCCAGGTAATAAATTCAATGAGCTGAATCTAGAAAGTTAAAATGTATAATAACCAATTAAATAAATGTGAAGTTTGAAATGAGATTGGATTGAAATAGAATCTAGTTAACATTTGAAAAGAGAACTTTGTTTGTAAGATCAGAATGAGCTTAAGTTTAAATTTGAATAAATTGAAGAAAACTGACTTAAGCTAAGTGAATGAAGGAGAGTTGAATTGAATTCAACTTAAAACTAAGTGTATTGATAGTGGATTGGATTTAAATCACGTAATAATGATTTTAATTGAAATAAAATTCGGTGAGTTGCCGATAATATTTAATGGAATAGAGATTCTTAAATAAATAATGGTAAACTATTTAAATTATTAAAGGATTGAAATAACTTGAGACAATAGGAAAAATAGAATGTTTCGAGTTTATGGAAATGGTTTAAGTGAGTGTGGATAAATTAATTTTATTGAATAAATAAATGGATGGAATAAATAAGTATCAAATGAAATGTGGTTTAAATAAGTTGAGAAATGATTATTGAATGAAATAGCTTGGATTGTCTTCGAGCTAAATATAATAGTTTGGAATAAACAAATATGGAATAAAATGTAAGTAAATGTAAGTAAATGAATTGTAAATAAAATTTAAAATGGAATGTGTCGAGCTAAATAAATGGTTGTGAATGGATTAAAATAAAAGGGAAGTTTAATTGGTAAATAAGATGGATCTAAGTTGTTAATGGTTTTGAATGAACTCGTTTGGTTAATAAAATTGAAATGCAATGAAACTGAGAATATATGGATTGTGGATAAATTTAATAATGGAATAGAATTAAGCGTAAGTTGAGTTGGAATCAATTTAAATTGATTATTAAACTCAAGTGCTTATTTATTCACATAAATCTCGTCAAATTGCAAAGAATAAATTATCATTTGGTGTAAATAGAAGTAATTAAAAATTCTATGAGTTGATAGTAGTAAAATAAATTGATTTTGAAAACAATTGAATTAAATGTGAGTTCAGTTTGCTTAAGAATAAATTAAGGATAAGCTATTGTGTTTTAAACCATCCAAGTTTGATGAAGATGTATACGAATGGATTGAAAATCATTCGAATTTAATGAAAATGGTTATAAATGAATTAAACCAGTTGAATTGGCATGGGAACTATATAAATTGCTTATGGAAAAATATTTGGTTTGAATTTCTTACATGTTTGACTATTGTAAATAAGTAAAATGTAGTTAAACTTCATTTATATCGTACTTACATGTTTAAATTGAGTAAGTACAGGTACCTGGAAGCCGTGTGGCTGGATTTGGTTGTGCTATTTGCTAAAATTAATAAGCCGCTTGCTTAAAAATGCTAAATAAGGTACGCCTACGCAATTAAAATAGGAAATATGAACTGTTTTTGATTTTTCCGACCGTGTGGGTCGATGTATATATATTTATCTCTTTTGTCAAATTGCAAAAGCTCCTCCGTACAAAGGGGACTCGCCAAAAATTTTCAGAAATTTTGAGAGTTAGAAAATTTTTGAAATTTTTGGAAAATTTATTAACGACAAAACAATTTCAAACTAGAAATTGAAATAAGTTAGTGAATGAAACTAATTAAAATAATGACATGAATTAGTTATAAATGAAAAATAAAATTTAATATTCTGAGTTAAAGATGAATTGAATTCGTATGAAAATGAAAGAATCAATTTGAATAGAAATAAATATAAACTAAAGTCGGAGTGAAAATAAATATAAAAGCATATAAAATGCTTAAACTAAATGTAAGAGGGAATGGTGAAGTCTTAAATGGAAATTAATACTACCAATGTAATTTAAGTCGATATTGGAATGAATAGATGTTAACATTTTGTGAGGAAGTCGATAAAATGTTTTGGAATATTGTGTTTGGATATTGGTGCTAAGCAGGTATGCAGGTATTATAAAAGGGAAAAGAAATTGGATTTGATTTCAAGAGATAAATTTGAAATGCTCGACAGAAAGGTATGTATTTAAATTTGGTATGAAATTTGATTGGGATTTGGATTTGGATTGAGCCATTTGGCTTTTTGCTTTCTTTTTGGATTTGGGAGGCCGTAGAGCCATTTTGTAGTTGTACCGAGTCAGCCGCGCAAAGGAAACGCTGTCAAAAATTTTCGGGAATATAGGGAGTTAGAAAAATTTTAAGAAAATTTTGATAATTCAAAATTGGTTTTAAGATTAAAACTGGAAGGGTTGAGCAAATAGATTGTTGCAAACTAGGGAAAGGTTTGGAAAGTTTATAAGAATGATAATGGTCTTTTATAAAAGATGGTTGGTAAGATGTTGCATTGTTAGAAACTGTAGAGTTTTAGGGAAATAATAAACGGGTATTAGACCATTCTTCCTAATTGGTAATTTCGGGGACGAAATTCTTTTAAGGGGGGTGGAATGTGACGACCCGGAATTTTTAAGCGATTTAAATCGGAATATTTAATCGATTTTAAATATTCAATGGTACAATTTTCAATTGAATTACGAATATCACAATTTATTTGATAATTAATTATCGAATTAAATAACTTGAATTTGAATAAAACGTTGAATTTGGAATTTTAAGCCTGTTAAACATAATTTGAAGGCTTGAAAATTTTATATTGATAGCACTGAAAATAATAAAAGTTGTAAAATTGAAATTAACAGTGGTTTGTTCAGTTTTAAAAATATATCGTTTAAATTGAATTTAAAAATAGCCTTCCGAAGCACAGTCTCAGAATTCGACGAAACTAGTTCCATTGGATCCGTAATATTGTGTTATTATCGGATTTCAATTTTCATAGCGATTGGAGTTGTTGTGTTAGCGCACGAGATATAAATGCGCTGAAAATTAATCGATATTAATCGAAATAAAATATACTTATAAAAGAAAATTCAAATCTAAAGTCAAATCTTCCTCTATACAGTCAACTCTTCTTCTACACGCCTCCTTCCCATATGTCTTCTTCAAGAATTCACGTATCAATTTTTTTTTGTGAAGCAATCCTCATTCCAATTAAATACCTTCCCTTTTCTTTCTTTTTAATCCAACACAGTTAAAAAAAAAGAAAAGAGAGGAATGGGGGGACGCGAACGACGCGTGAGGCGACTTCTTTTCTAAAACGAATCGAAATTGATTCGTTCCAATTCGAGATCCTCTGAACGTCTTCCTTCTTCTACCCATCGAATTGGCGACACATGCTGTTCCATTGGAGTCGATTGCACTCGAGATTCCTCGTGTCTTCGAAAGCAGAGAGAGAGGGACGAGATCAACGAAGCACACGAGCGATAGCTTGGATGAACTGCGTTCGGCGATGCTTGGTGGTTCGATGGTTGATGTCGATTTCATCGTAGGGGCTTGCGCGCTCGCGCACGCGAGAGGAGAGGGTTCATCAAGTGGACACGCGCCGATGGGAGACATCGATTTGGGATTTCGCTGTTCGATCGCGATTTGGGGCAGTAAGTAGCAGTTTTATATATATTCATTTATTTTATTTAAATTAATAATGGGTATATAGATGTAGAAGAAAAATGCAAACAGTCAGGTATAGATTTAGATACATAGAGATTTGAAATATATGTAGTACATCAACCCACTGTTAAGATTCAAAATTTAGAACAGAGAAAAAGAAAATGTGTATTAGGGGATTAACCTGTTTAATTAACTTGTTTAATTCCATTAGTCACTAAAAATATTTTATTTAGAGAAAATTTGTTTAAATTAATTTATCGGTTCAAACCCAAATAATTAGCTAAATTAAACGAATAAAGAGTAATTAATTGATTGACTAATTCAAATATTAATGAACCGTACAAATATTTATACAAGGTCATAAACTGAAAGAAGCAAGCCGGTTTGGAAGTGGGTTGCAAACAGAAATCAAAGGTGAGTTAATCTCACTCGGTTAATTTAAATTTAAATGATTTCACCTAAATAATTGTTTGAATGGTTGAAATTGATTGGTGTGATGTGATATGGAATATTCTGGAATCAATATATTATTGTGCTAACGTCTGTGGATGCAGGAAAACAGGTTGGAGGGATCCAACTGGATCCCTCAACATCTATTTATATTATTTAAATACCCTGTTATGATGATTTGATATTTTATGATGGATTATGTTGAAATATTGAATGTTATGGTTTGATTGGATAATTGGGTATAATGAATTTCCAGAAAGACGTTGGAAAGGAAAGAAGGGAAGTGAATTTGTATGTAAAATAATTATGGAAATTTGAATAAATTTAACAATGGAAAAAGAGAATAAAAATAAATAAAGTGACATAAGAATTCTAATTAATAAATCTTGAATATAGAAAGGAGATTTTTTGAATTAATAGAAAGTTAATGAATTGTAAACTCCAATGCTAATATTTAAAAGAACTGAACATTTATTTTAAATCTAAGATTTTAAATTTTGAAAGGAACAAAGAAGAAGTGGGAAAAACCTGAAATTTGTATATTTCAGTTAAAAGATTTAAAATCAACAGTAGATAATAATAAAAAAAATAAAAAGAGTATATGAAGTCCATAATTAATTTTGAAATGAACCGAGCAAGTAAAGAAATTTATTTTTGATAGAATAAATTGGAAATCAATTTGGGAAATTGATTTAAGTGCTTGAAGTTGGGATTTTCTCTGGATGGCCAAGTACACGTTTTTAAAAGTAAATTTGTAAATATAAATTAAATGTTTTAAAGTTGTTTTTAAAGAAATCACGTTTTGTGAAATTTATTATTTCTAATATTTAATTTCTAAAGTAAGTATTCCCTTTTAATCTATTATAGCAATAATTTTTTTTAGAATGATTTAGTATTTGTTTTAAAAGCGTAAATCTAGTAGTATATTTTATTTAGTAATCTTATTTTCAAATATTCATATGGTATGTATTTTTATTGAAGTACTTTTTAAATAAATGTTTTAAAGTATAAATTGCAAAGTAAAGTGCTTTAAACTATTTTTAAAAAAATTATTTTTTATGCTTGGTGATTTCAGAGGAGATAGAAAATATTTGGGAAGTTGATTCTGAAAAGAAAGATGGTTTTGAAACTGTTTTCAAATGACTGAAAATAGAAATATAACTTGTGAAGATAATTTGAGATAAATAAATAATTTGGAAAATTATTTATTGGTTGATGGTTGTTTGTGAATATAATTGATAGTTAAATAACCGACTATCAATATTGGACAAATACGTTGATCGTTTCGAAGAGACCGGGATCGAGATTTATTTCTCGAAAACCACTTCGATTCGGTTTGTACGTTTCGCGTAAACGATTTTGGATTCGAAGATGGAGCAGTGAAGTGCAAGGGCTAGTCGCTACTAATCCTGAGGATATTTTCAAAATGGATGTAGTAGGAGTAGTGCCTTCGGTTCCGTTCGATCCCGGGACGGACTTGTATGGACGAATGCTTGCGAAACATCGTCAAGTGGGCGATGGGCATTCTAAGTGAAACGTTCTAAAGGTAACGCTTAGCCTCAAGCCTCATCTAATGGGAATGACTGAAAATCAGGGGATATGCAGCAAGGTTAGGTGGGTCATGCCCAAGCAGGACAAGATAATTCCCCTGTCTAGATGTCCCTTATATATTTCGGCTTAGTGGGTGGTTGGTCGCGCCAACCACGGGGTTTATCTTGTTCGGGACTGTTCAGTAAGGAATGGTTCCGGCCTTGTGTTGCAGGGGATGAAGGGAGTAGTCCTCGGTACGGTGATCTAGGCCCCATACTGTGACAGGTGGTACCCCAGTGCCTAGTCATTGTTGGAAGTCCATTCTTCCTACGAGCCTTGTACGAGTTTTGTTTGTATTACCCACTTTTGTGGCTAGTAGCTGGAATTTAATAAATGTAACAATTTCGGCTATTTTATAATTATTTGTATATAGACCCTATTATAATATCAGAGGATTTCTATAAAAATTGTTTTAGCTATCGTAAGGTAAAAACCCGACATGTTTATTTGTGGCGTGGTCTTACGAGATGCTTTTGTTTCCAAAAGGATTTTTGAAATTTAATAATCAATTGGGTATGATTATTCTCACGCTGGTATTCCAGACTGACTCGGGTATTATTTAACTATAATGCTCGGGTCAGACCGAGTATTATAGGATACAGGATATGTTGCTGTGGAGCTCATGAGACGAGCTGGATGACGATACGTACACACGTACTTATTTATATATATATTCCGCTGTTTGAGTTGTGTATTCTGAGTTGTTGTGAATTCATTGTATGATATTGATGTTGAGCTGTGATTGATGTACTCTGATGATGTAATATATAAACAGAAATATTTGATGTTGAGTAAAGATTATATATTATCTATTATATTTTATTCCGCTGCGATGGTTAGATTCTGATGTTGATTTTGTTTTCTCTTCTTCTACCTCTTCTTCTTAAACCCAAATGGTTCGTAATTTTGTGCAACTTGAGTTGATTGTTGTAGAATAGTGTTAACTCAAGGGGTACGGATTTGCGGGCTGTTACACTTTTAAAATTAAAATAATTATTAGAGTTCCTAGTTTCTAATGTTATTATACTTCTATTTGACATTGAAAAGTTGCTACCTTTGTATTTGATATAATAAATATTGAGTTTCCAATTCAAACAACACTAATGCTTTAAAATTTAGTTCCACCATAGGTTTCGCTAAGAAAATGAGACAAGGTATGTAACAATGTGGAATTTCACCACATTGATTTATGAATATTGAATTAATTTTAAGTATTCAAATAATAGTTTTATAACTAAAATAAAAATCTCTTAAATAATAAATAATGATAGTAAAATAATTTTCAAATCTAGTTCACAAAAATATCTTGTTCAATGTAAAATTAAAAATGTGACTGGAAATTTGTTTTTCGAATTTTCGATTTCACGTCGGCTAAAAGTTAGTAGAAAGGTCATAGTACACTTACTTTACTCAAATAGCTTCTCTTAGAAGCCTTGTTCTCTTAATAATATCTTCTCAAGGAAGCCTTGATTTATAAGCTTGGTTTGGCTTCTCTTGGAAGCCTATTTTGAATAGCTTCTTCTAGCAGCTTTGTCTGCTTATGAAACTAGTTTTGCCGATCTCTTTTCACTTTCTCATTTCCAATTCCTTTTCAAATTCCTAAAGCCCTCAAGTATGCTTTCTTGGCTTCCATTATAAGCCTCTAAGTATATAATATAATAAGGAAGCTTTCTAAGTAAGCGAATAAATAAATTAAATAAAGGAAGCTTCCAACATAAGCTAATAAAATAAATAAAATAAAGAAGCTTCCCTTGGAAGCATTGCTTTCTCATAAAGTTAGTTTTCCTAATTCATTTCTTACTTTATCCTTTTCTTTTCACATTTCTAAAACTTCCATAAGCTTCTTAAAGAAGCTCTAATGGCTTCTCTTTTAAAAGAAAAAAAATTCTCTTGCAAAACTTGTTGGAAAATTCACTCAATATTCCCTATTTCTGTCCAACTTGCTTCAGCCATAATATGCTCCATGCTTCACGAAATCAAAATTTAGTTTTCTTCAGGTCGAGTAAAATTTAAGTGGCTACCACTTTCTCAAAATTTATGCATGGCTATGTTAAATTAATGATTCTTTATAGAGTGGTTTCTGACCTAGAATTTCGAGTCCGAAAACAGTCCTTATTCTTTTGACCATATCTCCCTAAAAAACAATCCAAATTGAGTGTTTCTTTTTTTTTAAATTATATACAAAATAATTTCCTAACACTTTCCTCTTTACTCTTTTCCAAAATTCGAGCACAACATGTCCAAAATTTGAGGAAAAGTTGACCTATTTTCTGTCTAAATTTTGAAGAATTCAATAACTATCAAAGTCACTCCACATTACCAAAAATAAGTTTCACTTCCTTCTTCTTGCAAGGACAAGCCTATCTAAGGTAGTAAGGGTCCAAGACTCTATCTTTTTCTTAGGAATGGAAGTGATAGGCATTGACCAACCTAGTGAGAGTTTGGAAAGCTTCATCGTGAGTAAAACCCTTAACCTTTTTGGGAAATATTTTTTTAGTTGTATTATGTTATATATTGCTTGTTTGGCTTAGAGGGTCCTGATAAGTGTCACAGCATAAACAGGCTTCTCTGAAGTATATTATTATAGGTATATTCCAAGGGGGGTGTATCTTCCTAGTCATTATTGGAATTTTCCTTTTCTCATTCGATTCAAACCTTTGAATCTGTGTTCTTTAATTACAATGGGAAGAGTCAACCACTCTTCGCGGTGTTCAATTATTTGTTTTCTCCATTCAATCGAGTCTGGATAGTTATCTTGTTTAGTCCATTTTATCGAGTTTGGACAGCTGCCTTGTTTTATCCATTCTATCTAATTTGGATTTTTATTTAGGCTATTTCCATTCTTTCAAGTCTGAATGCTATACTAATTGCACTCATCATCTATATTTGGATTTGTTCCCTATTGTTCATTTCCATTTTTGTTATGTTTGGTCGTTGTTTATGTGGGAGAAAACCTGCTCCGCGTTAGCGGCGTGGTCCCACATATTATTGTTAAATGCACTTCCTTCTGTTTCCAATTTTTACTCATACTAGACATTTTATCTGACCCAAATTGTTTATTTTCCCTAAACTCTCGGGCACTCAATTATATGTGGGTAGTCCGAGAATAGCAAGTTTTTTGGAGCTATTTGAAGATGGTGATAGAGCAAATGGCTCCTTAGTTATATAGTTATTTATTTCCCTGCATGATTATATAGGTGTATTTTGTATCTTAAAAATGAAAAGTCAGAATGTATAGCTATCAATCAATTAGATGTAGTAATCTTTTTATAACTCTGATAATTCCTTATAAGGAGTAACCTTTTGTACTATATCCTTTTATATTATATGTAACCATCGCGTTGTGAGGTTTGTCTATTCTATCTTGTTCTGTTCTTTTCACTGCAGGACAACTTATCCTTCGGATGCTTGGGAAACAACATACGAATACCGAGGATGTATTAAGTGTCGTTTTCTGGCAGAAAGGTGGGTAGTCACAGATGGTATCGGAGCTTAGTTTTAGCGAAACCCTAATCCCTGGTAGAGTAAATTCTCTAAAGATAGGATTAGTAATGTCCTAGGATAAGTCTGACAGTGCGTGTGTGTGTGTGTATTGAGTGCGTATTTGTTAGTGTTATATAAAAAAATAGTTTTGTACTAATTGGTCTGTTAAGTTTGAATTTTGGGATTCAGATCGACGCGCCCGATCACCTTTATCGATAAGGATTCCAAAACACTTGAACAGAAAATTTTATACATAAATTTTAAAATTTGGTAAATGAAATAATTTTACCTAAAAATATATTTTATATATGCAAGAATGGTTTTCAAAATTTATATAATTGTATTGATGATTTGATTATTATTAAATGGTAATATTTTGTTGTTATCATTTAGGATTTGTTTAGTTATGCTTGTCTAGTTTAAGCATTAACTATTATTGAATTTTTTATAAGGAATTTTCCTTAGTAAGGTATAGGTCGGTTAGATAGGAATTAAGGAACCTTGGAACAAACCCCTTGTGAATTAAGTTTCACTGTTTGTTTATAAGGTATTCGGTGAAGGGGTTACATTAAAAGTCATCTTTTAGTAGTCTTAGGCTGAAAGTAAACTTTAAATAAAAAGTTGTCTAATACAATCTAGGTGGTAGAAAATAAACAAACAAATAAATAATTTAGGATAAATATCTGAGAAAATCTAGTTATAATAAAGGAGAATTATTTAATGTAAGTTTAACCGCATCCAAGTTTGTTATATCATATTTATGATGGTCTAAACTATTGTTGATTTCTTGGATCATGATTTGATTCGTTTGATTAATTATTTAATTGAAATAATCAGGATATTACATTTAAACTGTGAAAGTGTCATTTTAGCAATTCCGATATAGCGTCATTTATTGAACATCATTTCCTAACCCTTGGGGGTATTATGAACTTGAGTAGATGTTTTAAAATTCATTAATTATTTTGATTAATGATATTGTAAATTTATTAATCTTTTTAATATATAATGTTTAAAATTAATTATTCTTTTTGATTAATGAGATTCGAATTTAATTAGATCAATTTAATTATCGATATTGAATTTTAATTAATCATTTTAATTAATGATTGGTTAAACTTAATTAATTGTTTTAACTGATAGTGTTTTGGAAATTTAGTAAATCCCTCGACCTTTTGCTGATGTGAAGCGAACCTGACATTTTAAATAATGATATTTGAAATATAATTAATCATTCTGTAACTTTGATTAATTATCTTTCGGAACAATTATATTGTTTTAGATTGATAAAAGAGATTATAAATGTGATTAATTATCTTTCAGAATAATTTATGTTGTTTTAAAATTTATAAAAATATTTTAAAATTAGAGTTATTACTTTGAGAAAATTTATCTGGTTATAAAGTTTTAAAAAGAATTTTATGAATCATGCCCCTAGAGGATTGATATTGTTTTAAATTTATAAATGATGTTTATGAATGAGAAATTCTTTAAAAGTAATTGTATTAATATTTAGCTTAGTAAAAAAATTGTTTTGGGTTTATAGTTTAAAATGACATTTGTTTTGACCTTTTTAAATAACTTAGTATTATAAATCTGTCTTTTAAAAGAACATGTTAAAGAGTTTTTGAAAAATTTAGATCCTGGATTTGTTTGAAATAATTTCAAATGATTTGAGAAAAGTAATAGTGGTGTTATTTGGATTTATTTCTAAGCAAAAATATTTTAGGAAATGAATTTTAAATAGAATGAATTTTCTTTGGGATAATTCAGGGGAAAACATTTTGATTAGTTTTATGGTAATCTAAATATTCTTCTAAGTATCAACGAGATTTTTGCTCAGATGATTGTTGTGGAATACTTTGTAAATTATTTTCTTTATTATTGTGCGATAGAAATTAGTTTAAAGCCAAGCGAACCCAAAGTAAGTTTTAGTAGATCAACTGTTCGAAATTATTTTAGAGAGAAATATATGAAGTATACGAAGTATGCTTTAAAAAAAGAGTTTTGAAATAAAATATGGGTAATTGATTTAATTTCCCTTAAAGAGAATTTAATTCTAAATAAAAAGTATTTCTGATAAGAGGTAGTTTTGATAAATGAATTTGTACCCTTAGATAAGACGTGGGATAATTTAACACTATTTTAAATTTGTTAGATTAGATAGGAAGGTTTTGATTACATTATTTTATCAAAACCATAGATTTTATTTAAACATCTAGTTAGTGTAAACTATTTGTGGTTTCAGGTCAACCCACATACATTGTCCATTTAGACACTCTAACTTAAAGAGGTCAAGAGGTTGGCTCAATTTTAAAAGACCCAAATTCTAATTAGATCTTCACCTATATTGTGAATGATAAAATAAAATTTGTGTTTTTATGTACTCTTAGGATATATAAGAGTATTATACAAGTAAAAAAATAGATTTTCTATTTTATAAAGATATGAATTTATAAAATATTATTATACTTTGGTGAAAATTAACGGAATAATTCATAAATGATTTTGGTATTGAATACTAAATAGAAATTTAAGTGGTTTATAAATATTGGTATAATTAAGAAACCAATAATAGAGGAGTATAACTTCAATTTTGTCTAAATTAGTTTAGATAATTATCTATATTTTTAGACAATCAAGAAAGTTTTGAACTTAAGTTGGATTTAGGTGTTAGTCATTAGCATTAAAAATAATGTTCAGTGTAGTTTATTCCTTTACGGAATTTGTTTTGATAAGATTTGATTGATTGTGTGATTACATACATACACACACACACACACACCCCATAGTTTATAAAGTTTAAACTTGTAAATAGTAGAGTCTGAATTGTTGTTTATTAGGACTTAAATCTCCGTGCGTACGGAAATGTGATTTTGGAAATGTATGGGAAAGATATATTAATTATTCATTCTAGTTGTTGTATTTGGAGGAACCATAATACCACTGGATGGTCCATGTTGTTTTAATTCTAGAGTTTTTCATGTTTTGTTAGGAGAACTCCCTGCTAGTCATTTTTGAATTTTTGTTTTAATACATTCCTTTTTGGAAGAATTTGCCAATAATTTTTTTTAATATAAAACTCGATCATTTAGTTCTAAATTTATCTTTTGATATGATTGGATGGGTAGTTTTTAATTTCAAAATATTCTCTGAATTTGGTTGAATATAGATGTTATAGAATTCATATTACATGAGTTTATGATTGAAATAATATAACTAATCAAATTTACTGAAAATCAAGTAGTTAAACTGATTTTCTTAGGTCAGTTATTACATTTTTCACTCCTTAGTAATTTTAGGGACGAAATTCTTTTAAGGGGGAGAGTGTAACGACCCAAAATTTCACGACATTGATTTATGAATATTTAATTAATTTCAAATATTCAAATAATAGGTTTATAAATAGAATAAAGATCTCTTAAATAATAAAGAATGATGGTAAAATAATTTTCAAATGTAGTTGCCAAAAATATTCAGCTCAATGTAAAATCAAAAATATGATAGGAAATTCGTTTTTCGAATTTTCAGTTTCACGTAGGCTAAAAGTTATCAGAAAGGTCATAACACTTTTTATACACTTTACTTTATCTAGACAGCTTCTTTTAGAAGAATTGTTCTCTTAATAATATCTTCTCAAGGAAGCATTGTTTTATAAGCTAGGTTTAGGTTCTCTTGGAAGCTTATTTTGAATAGCTTCTTCTAGAAGCTTTGTGTGCTTATAAACCTAGTTTTCCTAATCTCTTTTCGCTTTCTCGTTCCTATTTCCTTTTCAAATTCCTAAATCTCTCAAGTATGCTTTCTTGGCCTCCAATATAAGCCTCTAAGTATAATATAATAAGGAAGCTTTCTATGTAAGCTAATAAATAAACTAAATAAAGGAAGCTTCCAACATAAGCTAAGAAAATAAATAAAATAAAGAAGCTTCCCTTGGAAGCATTGATTTCTTATAAAGTTAGTTTTCCTTATTCATTTATTACTTTATCATTTCCTTTTCATGTTTCCAAAACGCCCTTAAGCTTCTTCAAGAAGCTCTAATGACTTCTCTTTTAAAAGAACAAAAAATCCGTTTGCAAAACTTGTTGGAATATCCACTCAATATTCTCTATTTCCGTCCAAATTGCTTCGGCCATAACATACTCCATGCTTTAGCAAATCAAAATTTTCTTTTTTCAGATCGTTTAAAATTTTAGTGGCTATAATTTTCATGTTGTCCACTTTCTCAAATTTTATGCATGGCTATGTAAAATTCTTGATTCTTTACATAGTGGTTTCTGACCCAGAATTTCGAGTCCGAAAACAGTCCTTATTCATTTGACCATATATCCCTCAAAACAGATACAAATTGAATAATTCTTTTTTTTTTAAAATTGTAGAGAAAATAATTTCCTAAACCTTTCCTCTTTACAACTTTTCCAAATCCTAATGGAACATGTCCTAAATTTGAGGAAAAGTTGACATATTTTCTATCTAAATTTTAGAGAATTCAATAACTATCCAAGTCACTCCCACATTACCAAAAATAAGTTTCACTTCCTTCTTCTTGCAAGGACAAGCCTACCTAGGGCAGTAAGGGTCCAAGATTCTATCTTTTGTTTAGGAGTGGAAGTGCTAGAGCATAACCTAATCCAGTGAGAGTTTGGAATGTTCAATGTGAGTAAAACCCTTAACCTTTTTGAGAAATGTTTTTCTAGTTGTATTATGTTATATATTTCTTGCTTGGTTTGGATATGATGTCAATTTCTTCATGTTTGGTTTGGACATTCATACATTGTGATGGATGCAATTATGTTAAGTTAGTTAACTTGTTAGTAAATGTTAGTTGGCAAGCTAGTTAGTAAGTAAAACCCTACCCTCAAACTAAAGCTTTTAAACTACATTTATGTTCATATTTATTGCCTATGAATGCTTGTTGAATGTATGCTTAAGCCATTGCTATGTAATGTTTGGATGAGTTGTTAATATCATAAACTTATTTGTCGAACTGCCCGTATAGTGATAATTGTTATATCGGCACTTTTGGAATATAGCTTCTTACTGAACCATTTGGTTTCATCTTCATTCTTGGAATTGTTTTACGAGTTAAGCAAGTTTTTAGTTGATGGTGTTTTCAAAAGCAATTATTCATTTTAATGATGGCTAACTAATTAATTGTTTAATTAATAAGGATTTAGGTTAGCTAATTACTTAGTTAATGATGTATTTAAATTTAACTAATTACTTATCTAATGATGTTTTAAAATTACTTGATCATTTTATTTAAGAATATTAAAAGTTAATTAACCATTTAATAATAATGGATTATAGTTAATAACCAATTAACTAATGATTTTTAAAATTTAATAAACCTTTTTAATTAGTGACTTTTAAAAGTAAATCAAATCTGTTTAACCTTAATTAATTTATCCCTAAACAAAATAATAATTAATTTATCACTTTTAATAATGATATTTGATAATTATTATTAATTAAATTAATTGTATTTAAATATTATTAAGTAATTTAATTAACGGTATTTTAAAGGTGATTTACCACTTTTAATTAATGTTATTGGAGTTAATTACTCAATTTAATTTTTGAAGTTTTAAAGTGAATTTTTCAATGTAATAAAGATGTTTTAAAGTTAATTAACCTTTCAACAATGATAGATTTTTATGGCGTAATTTGAGCGACAGGGATTTCCCATAGTTTATAATGTCTTCGCTGGGATAGCAACGCAACCATTGCGTAAGCTGCTATCCATGGTAGATACCTAATGGTACTTTTCATATCCGTTTTAAAAAGCTTTCCACTATTTTTGAAAAGAACAGTTTGTGAACTTTTCTAACAAAGTGTTTTCAAGCTAATAATTGTGATGTGAAGCCAAGCACTGAAATGACCCTCACAATTTCCACCTTAATTTCTCAAGGATTTTTTTTACATACACATTTAATTTGTATGCCCATATATATATATATATATATATATATATATATATATATATATATTCATTCTCACCTCTAAGTTTTATTTAAACTTCCTTTGAACTCTCAGAGTCATTTTCTTTTCAAACAATTCACCCAGGATACAAAATTTTCTACCAATATAAATATATCAGTTTATTCCTAAAAGATATACACATACATATGAGGATGTATATGTTCCTCTTGTTTAAAGTCAGAGTATGTTTTTAATTCCATTTGTTAAACAAGAGCATGCTATTTGATTTTTGGATTTAAATGAATCTGTCTACAGTTAAATATCCTATTCTTTTGAACATTTGTAATATATTAGTAAATCCTGTGCATATTTAATTTTAATTCATATGGATTTGGTCATTCTAATTTATAAATTTGCTGTCAATTTATCTTAGCAGATAAATCTTAAAGTACTTGGGATTCTTAGTTTTATATATATATATATATATATATATATATAGTTCAAATATATTAATATTTGGCTAAGACCAGAAAATGATATATTCACTTATCATTTTTCCACTTATGTATTTTCTAGAAACCTTCTTATTTTTATTCAATATATATGGCTTGTTTATTTCAATCTTAGCCTGTATGACACACTGTGAGTTGTGTATTTGCATAAGATTTGCTGTGACAAGAATTTGAACTTAAAAATATTTAAAAGAACAATGTGTGCTTCCAGGTTTGATAGTGCAAACCTGTCCAGATTACATGTCTGTTATGGCTTTTAAAAGTTGGTTGTGGTGAAACAATTGCTAAATAAACTAAAGATTTTGAAATGTATTTTACATTCAGAATACCATCAAATATAATCAACCAAAACTTCACTCATTTGAAGCTGGTTAACCCATGTGTCTTGTGTCTAACAGACCCTTGTTCAAAGCAATAGCATTATATCTGAAGCCTGGCAAAAATATTTACTTTTCTCAAAATGATTCAGAAAGAGGACTTAAACTTATTTACAAAGTACTACAGTAGAAAGAACTTAAATATTTATAAGCTTACCTCTAGTTAAATCCAGATTTTATTCTATAAACACAGAGCTATTGCTATATCTCAAGAATTGACTAATACATAATATAGGATATGAAAAACAATTGCTCACATACGTATATGTGTATTTCTTTTCCAGGCTTTTATATCTAATACTTGGCATATATTTTTTCTTGTTTTCAATCCAGATATTTCTTTTAATTTAAAGGCCTTGATGCATAGCAATATTCAAAAGATGAACAACTAGTTCAATCAAACACAGCAAGTTCATTACATATCATCAAGTTCAAACACAACTGTCTCATGAATACATGCAGATAAAAACATCTTAGGCTCTTATTAAAATTTGTAAGCATGCACATCCATACTCTCATTAGCCAATACCCCCTTTTCCATCTTAATTAAGCTTAGTACTCCCTGCAAGAAAATAAGGGTCAGATCTATGATCTAGTGTGAGCAACATCAATATATTCTTGATATTAAACAACTGAGAATATAAGTGTAGTGACTTGTTATTTGAACAAATTTCTGCAATCACATATTTTATCATTGTATAAATAAAATGACTCAAGTATTGATAACTTCATATATCATTCCCAAACATGCATACATAATCTTGCAATCATAAATATAAATCTGCAACATGTGCATTCACTGGAACAATCATGGTTCCACACCAACCTACCTAAGAAATATTCATATTTCTATCTCTTCATGTACATGTTGTATAATTCAATTTAAATTCCTGCCTCATCTGCTATCAAGGAATCATAGGGACATATTGTAATGAACTAATTCACATCATTACACAAAGGTCTCAGGGCTTAAACAAGCCTATGTCAACTTGCATATATCAAATATAACAAGCATTCCAGCAGCCTTCTTGGCCTTCCCTTCCCTAGATTATTTACCAGTGTATTGATTTAAATCCTATTACCAATTAGCTAAGTGAACATGTCACTGCAAACATGGTAACACTCATAAATTTTTTTTAGCATAATTTTCTCAGAAATTAAGTAGACGGTTATTTCCAAAAATGTGGACAATGTGTCTTGATCTCAGTAAAATATAAGAATATTTTCAACTGTAAAAGAGGCATGGCATGGCATGTCATGTTATATTGATCTGCAAGCCTCTATGATTGAATCAGATTCATGATCTGGCTCAATCATAATTTTAGCTTGTAAGTTCTTTTTTTTCCATTTGATTAAGGGCTCAGCACCTAGAAAATTTCTATTGCACCCTTAATTTTTTTTCAAGCCTCAGCACTTACACAAAGTATAATGCAGCTCATAACATTTTCCTTAATAAGATTTCCCATGCCATAAATCTATAACAGTTGAGAATATCCTCTCCATACATTTAAAATTCTGGGCCTTAATATTTTTGAGAAAAATGAAACAATAGGTTGCACATCCAAAGGCAAACATCTCAATAAGTCAAAGATCACCCAAAAACATCCATAATAAAATCATATCAGATCCAAAAAGAAACATCCAAAGAGCATTGATAAAATCATATACATCAGAACCAGCAATATGTAAATGGCAATATAAAAAGTGGCTGCCTCATCTCAGGTCTTAATGCCATGAATCTAGTGAGGTTACTCACCTAAGTTCTTCCTTCTCTTGATCCAGAAAATCCTTATGTATGTGTGTTTCTGTTCCCTTTTTAGATATTTTCTTTCTTATTTTATTTTTTAGTAACTCGGGGTAAAATGGTTTCCTGGCCAAAGCTGTTTATTTATATGCTTTTTCCACTAGGGTTTTGGCAAGACAAAATTTCATTTCTGACCTAACCATCTTCATGCATTTTTCATTTTTCCATTTTCACATTTTCCTCCTTAATGCCCTGGCCACCTTAGTCCATTATGGTTAGTACCTTTTTTTTCTTTATTTACTTTTCCTGAAAATGGCTATCTTTAATTACTTACCCAAGTCATGCTAAATGTGTGACTCAGTTTTTATTTATGCTTTTTATTCTTTTCTGGAAATCTCCTTTTTCTATTTTTTACCTACACAAGCATACTGACTTGTATTTACATTTTAAGTCATTTTGATGTCTCCCTTTTTTTGCTTTAACACTTTCTGCTCACAGAAAATATACATGTACATAGGTGCATATATTTTATTTCTTGCTTTACAGAAAATGTATATAGGCATATCTTCTATATTTAACCTGGTTAGGCCTAAGTTAAATTCCAATGTTTTAAATAAGAATTTTACTTTCTTATTTCGAATAAAAAAATTCTGTCTCTTTATTTATTTATTTATTTTTCAAAATAATACACGTGGTCTGAGGACAGAATAATTCACATTTCAAAATTATATTTGAAATGTTTTCTTTTCCCAATATATTTTTTTCACAAATTTCTTGGATTTTCCCCTGTGCCATTTCCAGTGTGCATGTGCACACATATCCTTGCACACTATCTAATCCCAAGAATTTCACCATATTTGAATCTAAATATTTCAAAATTAAATCATTTTATCAAAATGGTTTTTCACAAAATTTTGGGGTATTACATTCACCCTTCCTTTTAAGAATTGTGTCCTTACAATTTTCTAATACTTATAACAAGCATCATCTGATTTTCTGAAAATCTATCAAACATATGCATAAGCAAGCAAATTCAACCACAACAACCATACATATCAAATTTTTCAAAAATTAAAAATTACTTTCATTTGAAAAAAACTTAGGATAATCCCTCCTTATCTTATCTTCTAATTCCCATGTACAATCATTAGGATCAAGACTCCATGGGACCTTCAATAGTTCTAAAGTTTTATTTCTTAATTTCTTTTCTTCTTTAGCTAATATCCCCACTGGTTCTTTCTCATAAACCAAATTGGGATTTATCTTAATTTGAGTAGGCTTGACCAGAATTTCCTCCTTATCATGCACTCATCTGCTAAGTTGTGACACATGAAAAACATTATGTGTTGCTTTCATATCCTCTTGCAGTTCCAATTTGTATGCTAATGAAACTATTCTTTCCAGAATCTTATAGGGTCCAACATACCTTGGTGTGAGTTTTCCTTGCCTGCCAAATCTCAAGACCTTTTTCATAGGTGAAACTTTGATAAAAACAAAGTCACCCACTTCATATTCCACTTGCTTTCTCCTCTTGTCTGCAAACTTCTTTTATCTGTCTTGAGCTGCTGCAATTCTTTTCTTTACCAATTTAATTTTCTCTTTAGTTTCTTGTATGTACTCAGGTCCTAAAATAGTTCTTTCTCCTGTTTCTACCCAACACACAGGTGATAAACATGGTTTGCCATATAAGGCTTCAAATGGTGCCATCTGTATGGTGCTTTGATAATTGTTATTGTATGTGAACTCAGTTAAATGGAGATGGTCTTCCCAGTTGCCTCCAAAGTCCAGTACACATGCTCTCAACAAGTCCTCCAAAATTTTGTTCACCGCCTCAGTTTGTCCATCTGATTGTGGATGGTAGGAAGTGCTCAAACATAATTCACTTCCCATGGCTTCTTGAAAACTCTTCCAAAATCTTGAGGTGAAGATGATATCCCTATCACTCACAATAGTTTTGGGAATGCCATGCAATCTTACCACCGCTTTCATGTACTTGAGCCAATTTTAGGGCATTTCTTTCTGATTTTACTGGGATGAAATGTGCTACTTTAGTTAGCCTATCCACTATTACTTATATATTAGTGTTTCCTCTCTTAGATCTAGGCAGACCATCTATGAAATCCATAGATATATCCTCCCACTTCCACTGTGGTATGCTAAGAGGATGCAGCAGTTCTGATGGCCTTTATGTCTCTGCCTTGACTTGTTGGCAAGTCATATATTTTGCAACATGTTTGGCCACATCAGACTTCATTCCCTTCCACCAAAGATTTCTCTTTAAATTTTGATACATCTTTGTACTGCCTGGGTGTATGGAGTACTTACTCCTATGGTATTCATTCAATATTTCCTCCTTCAACTCTATGTTTTCTGGGACACATATTCTGTTCTTGTTCCTTAAATAACCATTTTATCAATTTGATAATTTATTACGTCTTCCCCTTTTGATAAGAGAATTTTCTTTTCCAATAGGTTCAGGTCTTGTTCCTGCATTTTTCCAACCTTCAGAAGCAAATCTGATTGCAGAGATACCATACTCAATTTTCCTTTACTTTCATCTTCTTCAATTGGTACCGTTTGTACCTCACTGTTTGCTTCAATTTCCAAATCAGTAAGTATAGAAAAATCCTTAAACTCTTCCATCATCAACATGGCTACTTTAGCATGTTGTCTACTCAAGGAATCTGCAACTTTATTTGCCTTACCTGGTGTATAGAGTATATCTAGATCATAGGCAGCTAGGAACTCCATCCGTCTATGTTGCCTCATGTTCAAATCTTTTTGTGAGAATAAATATTTCAGTGCCTTATGATCAGTGTACAAAATAAATTTGGCACCTAACAAATAATGTCTCCATAGTTTCAAGGCATACACTACTGCTGCTAGTTCAAGATCATGGGTTGCATATCTTGTTTCATGTGGCTTTAATTGCCTAGATGCATAGGCTATCACTTGGTCTTGCTGCATCAACACAGCCCCTAGCCCAGAGCCACTTGCATCAGTTTACACAATTAAGTTCTCATTCCCTTCTAACACTCTCAATATTGGAGCATTAATTAAAGCTTCTTTTATTTTGATAAAAGCTTGTTCACATTTTTCTGTCCATACAAATGCTTGGTTCTTTCAAGTTAAATTGGTAAGGGGTGATGATATTTTTGAAAAATCTTTTATAAATCTCCTATAATATCCTGCCATCCTCATAAATGATCTAACCTCACTTACTGTATCTGGTCTTTTCCATGTTTGAATAGCTACTACCTTATTGGGGTTTACAGAAATTCCTTTGGCAAAAATAACATGACCAAGAAAATGTACTTCTTCCTTCCAAAAAGCACATTTTGAAAAATTTTCCTTTAAAACATTTTTCCTTTATCTTGACAAAACCAAATGCAAATATGCTCTTCCACTGTTTTGGAATAAACCAAAATATCATCAATAAAAATCAGTACAAACTTGTCTAAATAATCTTTAAATATTATATTCATTAAATCTACAAAATATGAAGGAGCATTGGTCAATCCAAATGGCATAAATTCATATAAGCCATATCTAGTGTTAATGCAGTATACTTAACACTTGAGTCTTCAACCTTCATCTGATGAAATCCTGATGCTAAGTCTAATCTAGAAAATATTTTAGCTTCACTGAGTTGATCAAAGAGATCATCTATTCTAGGCAATGGGTATTTGTTCTTGATGGTTACTTTATTTAGTTCTCTGTAATCTATGCACATTCTCAAAGTACCATCATGTTTCCTTACAAACACTACTGGAGCACCCCAGCATGAATTACTTGGCCTTATATATCCTTTGCCTTCTAGTTCTTCCAACTGATTTTTCAATTCCTTCAATTCACTTGGCCCATTCTAGTGGGTTTCTTGATTATTGGGCATGCTCCTGGAATGAGATTAATTTGAAACTCAACTGGTCTATGGTGTGGAGCAACCTTAACTTCCCCAAACACATCCAAGTATCCATTGACTATGGGAATTTCTTCAATGGTTAGTTCACTGAAGTCTTTTTCTGAGTCAACTAAATGATATAATTTTCTTTCCTTCGCTACTTCACATAAAACTGTGATCCTCTGGCCTCTAGAATTTTGCAAGGATATGGTGGATGAGTCTAAATAAATTGTGGCTTTAAATTGCCTTAACCAGTCTACCCCCAATATAACACCTATATTTGGGTAATTCAAAACATACAAATTGGAAATAAAAATATTTCCTCCTATGTTTAACTCCATATCCACACAATCCATGTTCAAAACGCTATAACTCCCCAATGGACTATGTATGAGCAGTGGGGTTTCAACCAATATGCAATTTAATTTTAGCATTTTAACTAATTCATAGGAAATCAAAGGGTGAGTTGCCCCAGTGTCATATACTACTGCTATAGGTATGGTACAAATAAATAATGTACCTTCCACTTGACCATGATTTTCAGCTCCACTCTCCATTGTGGATTTGCCTTTGGCTTCCAAATTTGTTATTTTCCCTTGCCGTTTGTTCTCAGGACAGTTCCACTTCATGTGCCCCTCTTTCCCACATAGGTAGCATTTGAAGGCTCCTCCTTTCAACTTTGGGCACCTTGGTTTTATGTGTCCTTCCTTTCCACATTGATGGAAAACCAATTTCTTCTTAGTATCGTTAGCCTTGGCATCATTGGCCTTTTTGTTGTCTGTCTCTTCCTTCTTTTTATCATAAGGGTGATATCTTCCCTTGTTCTTCTTGTTGTTGTTGCTCTTAAAATTCCTATACTTCTCTCTTTCCTTGTCATGCTGCTTAAATTTCAAAGCCAAGTCTATAACTTGATCAAAAGTTCTGTCGGCATATGGTAACATGGCCCTGCTAAGTCCTGGATTCAAACCTTTAATATACCTACCATTCTTGGATGCTTCATCTGCCACCAACATTGCTCCATATTTAGACAACCCCTCAAACTTTTGAGTGTACTCAGTGACATTCAAAGTTCCTTGCCTAAGTCTAATAAATTCTTCAAGCAAAGTGGTCTTGGCTGATGATGGTACAAATCTTGCCTCCAACATCTCCTTGAATTGATTCCATGTAATTTCATTTTCAATTCTTCCAGCTATGATCACCTCTCACCAGCTTAAAGCCACTCCTTTCAGCTATCTTGAAGCCACTTGCCTCTTCCTTTGATCATCCAGCTGCATGTCATTGAAAATCCTTTCTAATGTTCTCAACCATGCTTGAATTTCCATCACATTCTCAATCCCTTCAAAACTTTTGCCTCCCAAATTTGTAAGCCTTTAATAGTTTTGAAAGTTTCTCATGTGGATTCTCAGGCCTATGCCCAATTCCATCCCTTAAAATTCCCAAAAACTCTTGCATATCAAGCATCTGTGGTGCACTTGTCCCTGCTTGATGTGATCCCCTTCCTACCATGATTTGCTAACTAAGTTCTGGGAAAATGGTATTAGTATATTATGAGTATTTCTATAGTTAATATTTTCTTATCCAATTTATTTCATCCAAAATAAACAGACATAACACATTTCCATAGCACTCAACCATCAATGCAACCATGTAATTATGTTAATATTTGCTCTGATACCAAAATGAAATGACCCTCACAATTTCCACCTTAATTTCTCAAGGATTTTTTTTACATACACATACACATTTAATTTGTACGCCCATATATATATATATATATATATATATATATATATTCATTCTCACCTCTAAGTTTTATTTAAACTTCCTTTGAACTCTCAGAGTCATTTTCTTTTCAAACAATTCACCCAGGATTCAAAATTTTCTACCAATATAAATATATCAGTTTATTCCTAAAAGATATACACATACATATGAGGATGTATATGTTCCTCTTGTTTAAAGTCAGAGTCTGTTTTTAATTCCATTTGTTAAACAAGAGCAAGCTATTTGATTTTTGGATTTAAATGAATCTGTCTACAGTTAAATACCCTATTCTTTTGAACATTTGTAATATATTAGTAAATCCTGTGCATATTTAATTTCAATCCATATGGATTTGGTCATTCTAATTTATAAATTTGTTGTCAATTTATCTTGGAAGATAAATCTTAAAGTACTTGGGATTCTTAGTTTATATATATATATATATATATATATATATATATAGTTCAAATATGTTAATATTTGGCTAAGACCAGAAAATGATATATTCACTTATCATTTTTCCACTTATGTATTTTCTAGAAACCTTCTTATTTTGATTCAATCTATATGGCTTGTTTATTTCAATCTTAGCCTACATGACACATTGTGAGTTGTGTATTTGCATAAGATTTGCTGTGACAAGAATTTGAACTTAAAAATATTTAAAAGAACAATATGTGCTTCCAGGTTTGATAGTGCAAACCTGTCCAGATTACATGTCTGTCATGGCTTTTAAAAGTTGGTTGTGGTGAAACAATTGCTAAATAAACTAAAGCTTTTGAAATGTATTTTACATTCAGAATACCATCAAATATAATCAACCAAAACTTCACTCATTTGAAGCTGGTTAACCCATGTGTCTTATGTCTAACAGACCCTTGTTCAAAGCAATAGCATTATATCTGAAGCCTGGCAAAATATTTACTTTTCTCAAAATGATTCAGAAAGAGGACTTAAACTTATTTACAAAGTACTATAGTAGAAAGAACTTAAATATTTATAAGCTTACCTCTAGTTAAATCCAGATTTTATTCTATAAACACAGAGCTATTGCTATATCTCAAGAATTGACTAATACATAATATAGGATATGAAAAACAATTGCTCACATACGTATATGTGTATTTCTTTTCCAGGCTTTTATATCTAATACTTGGCATATATTTTTTCTTGTTTTCAATCCAGATATTTCTTTTAATTTAAAGGCCTTGATGCATAGCAATATTCAACAGATGAACAACTAGTTCAATCAAACACAGCAAGTTCATTACATATCATCAAGTTCAAACACAACTGTCTCATGAATACATGCAGATAAAAACATCTTAGGCTCTTATTAAAATTTGTAAGCATGCACATCCATACTCTCATTAGCCAATACCCCCTTTTCCATCTTAATTAAGCTTAGTACTCCCTGCAAGAACATTAGTGGTTGTCTCATTTTAAAATGAGACACCCCCATATGCCATGAGCAAATAACGGCCAGATCTATGATCTGGTGTGAGAAACATCAATGTATTCATGATATTAAATAACTGAGAATATAAGTGTAGTGAATTGTTATTTGAACAAATTTCTGCAATCACTTATTTTATCATTGTGTAAATAAAAAGACTCAAGTATTGATAACTTCATCTATCATTCCCACACATGCATACATAATCTTGCAATCATAAATATAAATCTGCAACATGTGCATTCACTAGAACAATCATGGTTTCGCACCAACCTACCTAAGAAATATTCATATTTCTATCTCTTCATGTACAGGTTGTATAATTCAATTTAAATTCCTGCCTCATCTGCTATCAAGGAATCAAAGGGACATATTGTAATGAACTAATTCACATTATTACACAAAGATCTCAGGGTTTAAACAAGCCATATGTCAACTTGCATATATCAAATATAACAAGCATTCCAGCAGCCTTCTTGGCCTTCCCTTCCCTAGTTTATTTACTAGTGCATTGATTTAAATCCTATTACCAATTAGCTTAGTGAACATGTCACTGCAAACATGGAAACACCCATAACTTTTTTTAGCATAATTTTCTCAGAAATTAAGTAGACAGTTATTTCCAAAAAATGTGGACATTGTGTCTTGATCTCAGTAAAATATAAGAATATTTTCAACTGTAAAAGAGGCATGGCATGGCATGTCATGTTATATTGATCTGCAAGCCTCTATGATTGAGTTAGATTCATGATCTGGCTCAATCATAATTTTAGCTTGTAAGTTCTTTTTTTTAGATTTGATTAAGGGCTCAGCACCTAGAAAATTTCTATTGCACCCTTAATTTTTTTTTTCAAGCCTCAGCACTTACACAAAGTATAATGCAGCTCATAAAATTTTCCTTAATAAGATTTCCCATGCCATAAATCTATAACAGTTGAGAATATCCTCTCCATACATTTAAAATTCTGGGCCTTAATATTTTTGAGCAAAATGAAACAGTAGGTTGCACATCCAATGGCAAACATCTCAACAAGTCAAAGATCACCCAAAAACATCCATAATAAAATCATATCAGATCCAAAAAGAAACATCCAAAGAGCATTGATAAAATCATATACATCAGAACCAGCAATATGTAAATGGCAATATAAAACGTGGCTGCCTCATCTCAGGTCTTAATGCCATGAATCTAGTGAGGTTACTTACCTAAGTTCTTCCTTCTTTTGATCCAGAAAATCCTTATGTATGTGTGTTTCTGTTCCCTTTTTAAATATTTTCTTTCTTATTTTATTTTTGTAAAATGGTTTCCTAGGCAAAGCTGTATTTATATGCTTTTTCCACTAGGGTTTTGGCAAGACAAAATTCCATTTCTGACCTAACCATCTTCATGCATTTTTCATTTTTGTATTTTCACATTTTCCTCCTTAATGCCCTGGCCACCTTAGTCCATTATGGTTAGTACCTTTTTTTCTCCTTTATTTACTTTTCTAGAAAATGGCTATGTTTAATTACTTACCCAAGTCATGCTAAATGTGTGACTCAGTTTTTATTTATGCTTTTTATTCTTTTCTGGAAATCTCCTTTTTCTATTTTTTACCTACACAAGCATACTGACTTGTATTTACATTTTATGTCATTTTGATGTCTCCCTTTTTTTTGCTTTAACACTTTCTGCTCACAGAAAATATACATGTACATAGGTGCATATATTTTATTTCTTGCTTTACAGAAAATGTATATAGGCATATCTTCTATATTTAACCTGGCAAGGCCTAAGTTAAATTCCAATGTTTTAAATAAAAAATTTACTTTCTTATATCAAATAAAAATTTTCTGTCTCTTTATTTATTTACTTTTTTTCAAAATAATACATGTGGTCTGAGGACAGAATAATTCACATTTCAAAATTATATTCGAAATGTTTTCTTTTCCCAATATATTTTTTTTCACAAATTTCTTGGATTTTCCCCTGTGCCATTTCCAGTGTGCATGTGCACACATGTCCTTGCACACTATCTAATCCCAAGAATTTCACCATATTTGAATCTAAATATTTCAAAATTAAATCATTTTATCAAAATGGTTTCATAAAATTTTGGAGTATTACAAGCACGAATTCAGTTTTAAAATAAAAAAGATTGATTTGTTTATAGAAATAAAAATTAATTTCCATAAAGCGATATCAGTTATATGGAAATGATTTACTTGTGTACTTAGCACTAAGCATTGAAGAAATAGACTTATTTCTATTTTGAAAGTTAAGAATAGTCAAGAGACATGACTTTGATGCAACACTACCTTGACATGTCTGGTATCATTGTTAACCAAGAAATAGTGCAAGTTTGAATTCAGTGAGTGGTGATAAGTATATAAAATTTAATTTCCATATATGATCGTTTTTATATCCCCAATAGTTGGTTCTCGGCTATTGAATACTTCAGTTTCTTTATTATCGTCATTCTAAGACGATGTGTTGCTCTGTTGAGCTTTGTTATCCTTTGTCGAAAATGACTAAACCAAAAGCGCGAGAGGGGGCCAAGTTATGTGGGTTGCTCCCATTAGGGTATTTTCACATCTCATCTTGATTTTTGTGTACTATTATGTGGAAAACGGTTAAGGTTTAGATGTGAAATATACGAATTCTCAATAAGGACCGGCGGGGTCCGGCTTGGAGGGTCCTGAGAAATGTCATAGTGTAAATGAGCTCTCAGGAGTATATTACTAGAGGTATATTCAAAGAGGGGTGCACCTTCCTATTCATGATTGGAATTTTCCTTTTCTCATTTAATTCGAACCTTTGAATCTGTTTTCTTTAATTACAATGGGAAGAGTCAATTATTTGTTTTATCCATTCTATCGAGTCTGGATAGTTATCTTGTTTAGTCCATTTTATTGAGTTTGGACTGTTGTCTTGTTTTATCCATTCTATCCAATTTGGATTTTTATTCAGGCTATTTCCATTCTTACAAGTCTGAATGTTATACTAATTGTACTCATCATCTATGTTTGGATTTGTCCTTATTCTTTGTTTCCATTTTTGTTATGTTTGGTTGTTGTTTATGTGGGAGAAAATCGCTCCATGTTAGCGGCGTGGTCCCATCTATTATTGTTGAATGAACTTCCTTTTGTTTCCAAGTTTTACTCATACCATACATTTTGTCTGACCCGATTTGTTTATTTTCTTTAAAACTCTCAGGTACTAAATTATGTTTGGGTAGTCCAAGAACAGCAGGTTTTCTTCGGAGCTCTTTGACGACGGTGATAGAGCAGGCGGCTCCTTAGTTATCTAGTTATTTATTTCCGTTGCATGTAGGTGTATTTTGTATCTTAAAAATGAAAAGTAGAATGTATAGCTATCATTCTATTTGATATTATATTCTTTTTATAACTTTGATAATTCCTTATAAGGAGTAATATTTTGTACTATATCATTTTATATTATATGTAACCATTCTTGTGATGCCCCACCTTTATACTCACACTAGCAAGAACACTACCGGATAATGCCGTCGACTAGCACGAAGAATAAGGCTAATGAGGAGTAACCATATGTGTAATTACTTATGCGATTACCGATATGTCAGATAGTATGACATGCATTTCATTTCAAGAGGAAATTTGACGTATCCAGTACAAACTCAAAGCTATTACACAGTGACTATGTGGCCTTCGGAAACAAATATAAAATAAGCATAACAACAAAAATCAGTCATAGGTATTCATATCACTAAGGCGGAAACAGATTTGAATATAACAACATAGAAGTGTACATCAAAGTAGTGGTCATACAAGATCCACTACATCACAAAAGAATAGGTACAAGTGCATGGCAAAAGAATATGTATACATCAGGTAGTCTCTATCTCGACTATAAACAAAAACTACTAAGCTAAAGTAGTTAGCCAAAGTCAGAAGCTAGTCCCTGCTGGGAAGTCAAGTGGAAGCTCCTCAAGCATCATGGTCTGACCCGAGTATTATTTAAGAAGAAAAATAATAAACGGATCCGTCTAGCTATAAATATCATATAATGTGAGATTGGATAAGAGATATGACAAAAATATATGATATCAATAATATCATATTGTGGCAAGCAATTATCTAATAACAATTAAAACCATACAATATCTCAAATTTTTCAAACTCCCAAAAAAAAATTCTTTAGCTTATTCACACAACTTCAGATATTGACAAAACATATCTATGTAAATCACAAAAATTGGTGGAACAAAAATTCTCGAAATTAATAATTAGAAATCTAGGAAACATAAAGGGGAGGCCTATCACAAACGGGAGCATGAAAACTCACCAACATGTGTATCACAAATGGGATGCTATCCCATAAAAATATAGGGTATAGTCCCCCACACAGACGAATGAGTCGAACATCGACACACCCTAAAAGATATGCCTCATGCACAGACCCAATCGGGGTACAGTCCCCCACGCGGACAAATGAGCCGAACATCGACGCACCTAAAAGATACACTTCATGCACAGACTCTGTCAGGGTACAGTCCCCCATGCTAACGAATGAGCCAAACATCGATGCACCCTAAAAGATACGCTTCATGCACAGACTCTGTTGGGGTACAGTCCCCCACGTGGACGAATGAGCTGATTGCTCCTCGAACGTTCAAAAGACCATGGGTTGCTACACACCAAATTGAGCCGAAGCTCCATAGAATAAGGGTAAATTACACCAAGCTAGTAAATAAATAATTTAGCTTCATATCTCATATCCACTAGCTTAACTTAAATATTTACGAACAAATTGTAGATTTCCACGCGAAAATAAAAGATGATCATCATTGATCAAAAATAAGTGTAAATTACACTAAGCTAATAAATAAATGAGTTTAGCTTCATGTCCAATTACCATTGGCTTAACTTAAATACTTACGAACAAATCGTAAATTTCCACTCGAAGATCGTCGCGAGATTTCAATCGAACAAGTCCAAGAATTAACTGACAAAGTAAACACAAGTGTTTCATACCACTTGTTTTGCTAAGTTGTTTAATTAGATTTCTCATACGAATGAGGCAATGGTTTGTATATACTAATAGATTGGAAAACGGATTTAAAAACGAGCTTTGTATTAAAAGTAATGTTAAAATCATTTTTTTGTGAAAGAGTTTGAGTATTTACTACTAGAATAGAAACTATTGTATTAGAAAGTGAAAAATCATAAAAATGATTCTAAAACCAATCTATCACCAAAAATCCACATTTTAATAACGTGAATCAAAACCATGGAAATCGATATTAAATCCATCAAATGGAAATGCCAAAAATCCAGAAAAGAAATCATCAAAGTAGGTATTGATTGATAATAACTATGTGAATCATCAAAGATCGATAAAATTGGAAATCCACTCAAAAACAGACAAAATAGGCAAAATTCAAAAGAACCAGACATCTGATCGATTCAACCAGACGTCTGACCCTGGGTTTTGGAAATTTATTTTTTTTCTCCTTTTTATTTCTTAAAGCCTCCTAGACGTCTGGTTGGGTTTAACCAGATGTCTGGTCCTGGGCACTGGAAATTTATTTTCATTTTGATTATTTATTTTTTCTTAGAAGCCCCTACCAGACATCTGAAATTTTCAACCAGACATCTGGTTGCTTGGGCTCGGGCAGAATTTGCCTAGGCGAATGATGGTCTAATCAATTCGGAGGCAATCGGATGAGCGATGGATGCTAGGGATTTATGCCAAGCGACAACCCACCATTATAGGCTCTTCGATACACTCCAAATAACATGTCCAAACATCCATGGTAGGATTTTCGTAAATTTGACTTCAAAATCAAAATTGGAAAATTCACGAAACCAAGTCAAATCAGAAACAACTGAAGATGAAATAGATTTTTGGAATTCATACCTAACAAAAATGAAAGCTATGGACGTAGATGTGAGATCAAGAACTTACCTATAAATTCAAAAACAAGAAGTGAGAAGCTCTAAAACAGGCTTAGACCAATTCCTCTTCACTATACCTCTAGAATCTTCAGCCTACTATCAAATGTAAAGTTTTTCCTAAGTTAGGTAGTAGAAAAATTCAAGAATTGAAGAGGGATTGAGATGAAGAAGATGAAGAGGATGCTTACCTAAGTTTTTCCTTCATTTTGGAACTTGAATTTGAATTTCCTAAGAGAATTAGGGCTTAGAATTTCTAATCTCCTCTCGTTCCCCCATTTCTCATTTAGCTTCAGTGTTAGGAATTATTATGAGTAAAATGAATAAAAGGGAGAGGAGTTAGGGTATTTGGTAGAAGATTTAGGGTTAGCTTATTGGGTTAATGGGTTGGAATCCAAGCCAAAACCCAAATGAAAATACCAAAATCCTAATCTACTCGAAACATATCGATGTTTATACTTAAACAAGTTGTAAACATCATTTTAAACTCAATGGAAGTGCTCTCGAGTTTGGATTCGACTGTTTACAAAAAGTCACATTTCAGACTTTAAACTCAACTAATGATGCTATATTAAATAAAACATTTAATTATATAATCGTAAAATATGTGTGTTGTTACAGACGCCCCTCCTTAAAGAAATTGCGTCCTTGCAATACTTAAGAAGAAAATAAAGAGTAATAGCCACTCTAAGGCATAACAACACAAAAGAAAATTTTGAAATGAAAAGTTCACCTTAAAGAGCACGAGAGACTAAATTCGGATGTGTTCGCTCGATTAATTCTCCGGATTTCCAAGAACACTACTTAGGATTTAAGGACCATTGGCCTTTCACAGGCGGAACATCTTTATTATGAAGGCGTTAAACCTCCGTAGCAATGATACGAATTAGATGTTGCTTATAGGCCAAATTAGGTGAAATCTCAATTTCTTCAATAGCACGTGGCTCAAGAATAGATTCAGAATCTCTAAGGCATTTCCGTTGTTGAGAAACGTTAAATACGTCATGAATAGAAGAAAATTAAGCCGGTAATGAAAGGCGATAAGCCACAGAACCGATGTGTTCGGTGATGGGAAATGGGCCAATATATCGAGGTGCTAATTTTTCCAAACGACTGAAATGCACAACACCCTTCATAGGTGAAACATGAATAAATACCAAATCTCTCATGGAAAATTCTAATGTCCTTCTTCGTTTATCAGCATAGGATTTTTGTTGACTTTGAGCTTCTTTCATCTTATGACAAATAAGTTCAATCTTTTCTGTGGCATCGTGGATAAAATCTGGACCTAAAACCAGCTTCTCACCTGTTCCAAGCCAACACGAAGGAGATTGGCATGGCCTTCCATAGAGTGCCTCGAAAGGTGCCATTCCAATACTAGATTGGAAGCTATTATTATAAGAAAACTTGACAAGGGAAATATGATCTTTCCAACTTCCACCAAAATCAAGAACACATGCATGAAGAAGATCTTCAACAGTTTGATTCACACGCTCTATTTATCTATCGGACTGAGGTTGATAAGCGGTGCTAAAATTAAGCTTTGTTCTCAAGCATTTTGAAGACCTTCTAAAATTCACTAGTAAATAATGGATCACGATCACTAACAATAGAAGTAGGAACCCTATGCAATTTAACAATTTCTTTGACATAGAATTTAACCAAAAGTGGTACGGTCCGGTTGGACCGAACGGGGAGAAAATGAGCGGATTTTGTAATTCTATCTATAATCAATCATAGACTGTCATGACCTGAACGAGAACGGGAAAGACCATCAATAAAGTCCATGGAGACTTGATCCCACTTCCAAACGGTAATGTCCAAAGGCTGCAATAACCCACCGGGCCTTTGATGCTCCGCCTTTACGAGTTGACAAGTCATGCAACACTTAATGAAGTTAGCAACATCAGATTTAATTCCATCCCAATAACAAATTACAAGTCCGCATACATTTTACTACTACCGGGATGAATGGTAAATTTAGAACGATGAGAATCTTCTAAAATGTCTTTATGAAGATCACTAATATTTAGCACAATAAGTCTACCAAATTTTTGAATGCCTTCACGAGAATCGATTTCAAAGTCTTTCAGACCATCAATATTATTTTTATCCTTACAACTTTGGCTAAGAAGAGCTAATTCAGGATCTTGCTTTTGAGCTTCAAAGATACGGTCTAAAAGAGAATGATGAACCTCAAGGCTACATAAAACATGAAAGGGAATTGGGGTCACGATCTCGAATCTCACAAGTGGACAAAGTCTCGAGATCATTCCATTCAGATATCATCATCGAAACAACCACTTGTTGCTTATGACTAAGGGCATCGCCAACACGATTTCCCTTTCTGAAAGTATAAAGAATACCAAGATCATAAGATGCAAGAAATTCAAGCCAATGTTGTTGATGCAAATTAAATTCCTTTTTAAGAGAACAAATACTTCGAAGAATTTGATCAGTGTAGAGAACAAATTTCTCTCCTAGAAGATAATGACGCCAAATTCTAAGGGCGAAAACAATGGACGCGAGTTCTAAATCATGAATGGCATATCTAGTCTTGGCAGGCTTTAATTGTCTAGAAGCGTAAGCGATAACACATTCCCTTTTGCATGAGAATGTCACCCAAACCAATATGACTAGCATCAATACAAACAGTGAAGTCTTGGTTCCCTTCGGGAATCACAAGAATAGGAGTATCGAAAAGGAGTTCTTTTAAATTTTTTATTTCATGATCCTCTTTCCTGAAAAGCTAAGACATTCAAAATTATGATTAACTTTATGTACCCAACTTTTTTTTAAAAATTACTTATTACAAGTCAATTTACTATGTCTAACTGCCTCATCATAGCGTTTAAAAGACTCATATCGATAACGTTGATCAGACACATCGACCAGCATTCTTAAAGCACTCGGTGGGTAAGACAACACAAAATTATCTTCTATATGATAAATATGTCTCTTAAAAATTTTACGAATATTATTTGCTCTTTTTAAGAACAAAATCTAATTATACTTATAAATATATCTTATTGGAAAGATTTGCAATTTTAAATTACTGTTTTCACCCATAATCAACGAATATAAGGACAGACTCATCGAGATATTCGTCGAATAATGGATTCATAAGATGGATGAAATAAGCTGGAGGGCACATGAAACCGAATGACATAACGAGCCACTCATAAGAATCACAACGAGTGTGGAATGCGGTAAGCAAAACGTTATCCTTCGCAACTCGTAGCTGATGAAAACCGGTGGTAAGGTCGAGCTACAAAGACCTTAGCACCACTCAATTGATAGCTTTGGTGGTAATCCTAAGATAGGCTCAAAGATATCGGGAAATTCATGAACTATTTGAATAAGGGAAATAATATCTTCCTCATCATGTGGGTTTAAAGAATAAAATAATGACACCAAATTGGAATTGAAATCATTAAGAATAATAGAAATCTGCTTAATAGATTGAGGATGTCAAAGATGGATAGTCCTCTCAGGATATAGGATATGAACTTCATAATGATTAAGCTAATCCTTTCCCAAAATCAATTCCAAAACCTAAGTAGCACAAAACATGCAAATCGATCGAAAATCATAATCACATAAAATAATCTTGACATTTTTACAAAGTGAATTGAGTTTTGCGGATCCACCAACTGGATTCATAATTCTCAGTGAAGTCATCAAGCCCATAAATTTAAAGAAAAATTATCAACAAGTTCTTTTGATATAAAAGAATGATATGCACCCGTATCAAAAAGAATTCGAATAGGATGATCACGAAACAAACGAATGCCATCAAGGATAGAATGAGAAATACCTTGACTAAGAGAAGGGTTACTAGAAGCTTGCACAACATTCAGCTTTCCTTCTTTCTTGTTTTGAAGTCTGGGACATGAAGATGAAAGATGATCCAACTTTTGCAATAGCGACAAGTAAGGGACTTCGAACACTAATTTTTATAGTGGCCCTTAGAACCACAATTGTAGAATTCACCACGACTAGGGTAGGGGTCTTTGCTACTGAAGTTACCTACTTTACTTTCTTGTTGGGATTATGGCTTTTGAACTTAATATGCCTCTTCTTGTTGTTATTGAGGCTCTTCTTGGCACCTCTAAAATCACTTTCTTTATCGGCCTCTTCAGTAATATCTACAATTTGATCGAAAGGCACTTCTAATTTTAGAGGTAAAAACTTTTTAGGGTTCTTATCTAAAGCATTGATAAACCTTTGATTCTTTACAAGATCCAAAAGTTGTTTGGCAGACATGAATATGTCATCCAAAGGAGGACCATTGGATTGACCAACGCTAGGACTACCAGGTCTAACCATCTCTTCTTCTTTAAGAAAGAAAGAAAGAACACAGAGGAAAAAGGTTATTCTCAGGATGAATTCAAATAAAATAGATTAATAAACAAGGCATTATAAAAGGAAATAGGATAGAACGGGTCATAAGGCTCGAATTAAATCCTAAGGCACGATTCCTAAGAGAGACTTAGGACAATGATCCTTGTTATAATATTCTATATTGTTCCGAAGTTTGGCTCTGATACCAAGCTATGACACCCCGTCTCTATATTCACACTATCCAAGAGCACTACGGGGTAATGCCGTCAACTACACGAAGAATAAGGCTGTTGAGGAGCAACTATCTGTGTAATTGCTTTGTGCGAGTACCTATATGTCAGATAATATGACATGCATTTCATTTCAAGAGGAAATCTGACGTATCCAATACAAACTCAAAGCTACTACATAGTGGCTATGTGGCCTTCGAAAACAAATATAAAATTAGCATAGAAACAAAAATAAGTCACAGATATTCATATAACTAAGGCGGAAACAGATATGAATATAACACATAGAAGTGTACATCAAATATTGGTCATACAAGATGCACTACATTACAGAAGAATAGGTACAAGTGCTAAGCAAAATAATATGTATATATCAGGGAGTCTCTATCTCGAATGTATAAAAACAAAAACTACTAAGCTAAAGTAGTTAGCTAAAAGTTAGAAGCTAGTCCCTGCTAAGAAGTCAAGTGGAAGCACCTGAAACACATCGGTCAGACCCGAGTACTATTTAAGAAGAAAAATAATAAACGGATCAGTCTAGCAATAAATATTATATAAGGTGAGATAGCATAAGAGATATGACAAAAATATATAATATCAATAATGCCATATTGTGACAAGCATATATTTGATAACAATGAAAATCATATAATATCTCAAATTTTCTCAAACACCCAAAAGAAATCATATTCTTTAACTTATTCACCAAATCACAAATACTGACAAAACATATCAATGCAAATCACAAAAATTGGTGAAACACAAATTCTTGAAATCAATAATTAGAAATCCAGAAAACACAAAGGGGGAGGCCTAACACAAACGAAAGCATGAAAATTCACCAACACGTTTATCAAAATGGGACGCTATCCCATAAAAGTACAGGGTACAGTCCCCACGCGGACGAATCAATAATTAGAAATCCAGGAAACACAAAGGGGGAGACCAATCACAAATGGAAGCATGAAAACCCACTGACACGTGTATCACAAATGGGATGCTATCCCATAAAAATACGAGGTAAGTCTCCTACACCGATGAATGAGTCGAACATTGATGCACCTTAAAAGATACGCCTCATGCACAGACTTTGTAGGGGTATAGTCCCCTACGCGGACGAATGAGTCGAACATCGATGCACCCTAAAAGATACGTCTCATGCACAGACTCTGTTGGGGTACAGTCCCCCATGTGGATGAATGAGCCGAACATCGACACACCCTAAACAATATGCATCATGCACAGACTCTAGCGGGGTACAATCCCCCTTGCGGTCAAATAAGCCGAACATCGATGCACCCTGAAAGATACGCCTCATGCACAGACTCTGTCTGGGTGCAATCCCCCACGCGGATGAATGAGCTGATTGCTCCTCAATGGTCAAAGGACCATGGGTCGCTACCCCACCAAATTGAGTCGAAGCTCCATAGAATAGGTGTAAATTACACCAAACTAGTAAATAAATAAGTTTAGCTTCATGTCCCATAACCACTGGCTTAACTTAAATATTTACTAACAAATTGTAGATTTCCACTCGAAAATACAAAGTGATCATCGTTGATATAAAGGAAGTGTAAATTACACTAAGCTAGTAAATATATGAGTTTAGCTTCATGTCCCATAACCACTAGCTTAACTTAAATATTTACGAACAAATTGTAGATTTCCACTCGAATATTGTCATGAGATTTCAATCGAACAAGTCCAAGAATTAACCGACGAAGTAAACGCAAGCGTTTCATACAACTTGTTTTGCTAAGTTGTTTATGAGATTTCTCATACGAATGAGGTAAAGGTTTGCATATACTAATAGATTAAAAAATGAATTTAAAAATGAATTTTGTATTAAAAGTAATGTTGAAATCATTTTTTTGTGAAAGAGTTTGAGTATTTACCACTAGTATAGAAACCTTTGTATTTTAAAGTGAAAAATCACATAAATGATCATAAAAAATATCTATCGCCAAAAATCCACATTTTAATAACATGAACCAAAACCATGAAAATGGGTATCAAATCCATATAATGGGAACACCAAAAATCCAGAAAAGAAATCATCAAAGTCAGTATTGATTTACAAGAACTATTCGGACTGTCAAAGATCAATAAAAATTAGAAATCCACTCAAAAACAAGCAAAATAGGCAAAACTCAACAGAACCAGATGTCTGACCCTGGGTTTTGGAAATTTACATTTTTTCCCTTTTTCATTTTATTTCCCGAAGCCTCCCATATGTCTGGTCCTAGGCTCTAGAAATTTATTTTCATTTTGATTATTTTTTTTTTCTCAGAAGCACCTACCAGACATCTGAAGTTTTCAACCAGACGTCCGGTTGCCTGGGCCTGGGCAGAATTTGCCTAGGCTAATGATGGCCAAATCAATTCAAAGGCAGTTAGGTGAGCGATGGATGCTGGGGATTTATGCCAAGCGACAACCCAGCCCTATAGGCTCTTCGATACACCCCAAATAACATGTCCAAACATCCATAGTAGGATTTTCATAAATTTAACTTTAAAACCAAAATTTGGAAATTCACCAAACCAATTTAAATCAAAGCAATGGAATATGAAATAGGTGTTAGAATTTCATCTAACAACAATGAAAGCTATAGACATTGATGTGAGATCAAGATCTCATCTTTAAATTCAAAAACATGAAGTGAGAAGCTCTAAAACAAGCTTAAACCAATTCCACTTCACTACACCTCTAGAATCTTCAATCTACTATCAAATGTAAAGTTTTTTCTAAGTTAGGTTATAGGAAAAATTCAAGAATTAAGGAGGGATTGAGATGGAGAAGACGAAGAGGATGCTTACCTAAGCTTCTCTTTGATTTTGGAACTTGATTTTGAATTTCCTAAGAGAACTAGGGCTTAGGAATTTCTAATCTCCTCTCTTACCCCCATTTTTCATTTAGCTTGAGTGTTAGGAATTATTATGAGTAGAATGAATGAAGGGAAGAGGAGTTAGGGTATTTGGTAGAAGAGTTTGGGTTAATTTATTGGGATAACGGGATAGAACCCAACCCAAAGCCAAAATGAAAATACCAACGTCCATGAATGAAAAATCATAGATCGAACTGTCGAATTTTTTCCTAAGCCACTCCTTTCTATCCTATCGCACCAATACCATGTTTCCGATAGGGAGATTTGAGCATATTGGTTATTGGTACCGGGTTCTACTCCTTATTTTATTAGGACTGAGGAAAAGGAAGCGTGAAGAGCCCAATCCTAATCTACTCCAAATATATCGATGTTTATACTTAAACCAGTTGCAAACATCTTTTTAAACTCAATGGAAGTGGTCTTGAGTCCGGATTTAAATGTTTACAGAAATCCACATTTTGGACTTTAAATTCAACTAACGATGCTATATTTAAATAAAACATTTAGTTATATAATCGTAAAATGTGCGGGTTGTCATAGTTCTGCTGTGAGGTTTTGCTATTATTTCTTGTTCTGTTTTTTATTTCACTCCAAGACAACTTATCTTTTGGATGCTTGGGAAATGGCACACGAATGCCGATGATCTACCAAGTGTCATTTTCAAGGATCAGAAAGGTGGGTCGTCACAAGGTAGGTGGTCAAGGAAGTGACAACATAATTTCTAGATATGAGAAGACAACCTTATTAATGGGCTTGGGCTTCTGAAGATGAAATGGTCATTCCTTTGTGTAACCTCGTTGAGAATGCAGCTAAACCATATCTATCATATGCAAGTTCGATGTATTAAAATTTAACGTTGAGTCCTGTCGAAGTTTGCATTTGTTAGCAATTGTGAGGAGGAATGTAAACACTCATTAATAGACTGTTAAGATGATAGATATGATTCTTGAATAAGCTAATAAATCATATGTCCAATTAAAATGTTACTATAAAATACTCATGTGCGATGTGTTTATTGGAGCGGATGAAACTGTTTTCATGGTTCACGAGAGCTAACAATGATTAGTCATTAATGTGTCTTATAAAAAGAGGTGAAAACTTCTAATGAATTAGAAAATGTGGAAAATGGATTGAGATGAAAACAACATGCGTATTAAAACATCCCCTCCTTTACTTTTAAAGAAAAGTCATTCCTTAATTTCACTAATATTCGGTATTTATATTTTCAAACTTTTAGCACTTATGCTTGGCCTTTAATCAAATCAATGAAGCGTAAGTGGATCGTTATCGCTTGTTTTGGTGAGCTGATAACTGTCTTTAGCTCGCTTTACATCTTACATTCAATGCCATACCATGTGCTTCTGGTTAGACCTACCAGACTGACCTTTTTTATGCTTATAGGCCAAAATAAGATTCTTTCTGTTCTTTTATCTAGAAAATGTCTTGCTAATTTTTGCGACTTGCGATAACAAATAAATATTATTTTGCAAATATTAGGTTTATGTCCTGTTCAAAAAAAGTATGGAGTTGATGAATTGATCCTAACCAGTTATTTCATTACGTATGACTGCAAAGGCATTTCTTGCATAGCACCTAGCAATATCGACCTGTGCTAGAAGTGAGGTGGCAGTATTGTGAAAAAAAAATCAAAGTCTCTCTATCTGTATCTTTAAAACTTTCTATAATTATCTCTATCTTGTTACTCATTTGTTATCCAAAAGTTTAAAACTGAATTTATGTTGAAATATTTTTGTTCTCTTCCAGTTTCAATTTGCTTGCTAATTATTTCCTATATAATATGTTTTAGTAATATGTTGATTTATTCTTACTGATTTGGTTGCATTTTAAATTGAAGTTCTTTCGTCGCTTCTTATAATCGATTCAAATTTAAACTAAAGTTACAATTAAGAAAAATTATTTTATTCATAAGAGAAAATGGAATTTTAGATGAAGCTCAAGCAGCAAAGTTATATATTATTACTGGTAAGAGTGATAAAATTAATGCTTTCCATAGTTTACTTATATAAACCAAAAGATGGTTATTTTATGTAGTGATACTGAGTGATCTATTTCATAAAATATGGTTGGGTTCACGCAACTGAAGAGCATGGAGTGGAAATGGAGTGTCACAGGAACAATCTGAGGTGAATCAACAAATAATGGCTATATGAGTGAATAAAATATATGAGTGACACAAGCAACTGATAGCCCAAACTAAAATAGCTATCACAGTAGTGTAAATCAATAAATAACGGCTATATGAGTGAATAAAATATAAAGTTAAGTGAATTAACACTAAATCAAAATTATGCCGAACTCCAAACAGAGTGAGTAGTCTGCTTGCAAAGAGTCACTGAAATGAAGTACATCATGATGACTGAAGTGCAAATTGATCGAGTAATAAATGTTGACTGAGATTTAATACAATCTGAGGTAACCATGGAGTTGCTACAATGTAGTAAATTTATACTTAATGCATGCTGCCTGACTGCGATGTAGTACAATCTGAAGTTCAATAGACTACATGAGCTGTAGTACACGTTGGCTAAGATGCAACAAGGTAGATACATATGATGTAAACTGAAGTTGATAAAAATACAACGTGGTTGGCTGACTGCGATCTAATATCAAATAAACACTATTACACCATTACACTAATTGGCTGGTTTTTTTATGGTTGCATATTGGAGTGATAGTGGTTGTATGTTTGTATAAAAGGGGGATTACATTACACTATTACACTAATGGGTTGGGTGGGATGTTTGATAACAAATTTTTTTGTACGAAAGAAAGCTAAAAGTAAAAGAAACTTTTAGTAAAAAGGTGAAAAGAAGGTGGATGGGGGTAAGAAATCAGTTAAAGATTGGGACATTAGTGCATTAATGAAGAGTACAGAAGGCAAGATTCCTGTTCAAGCAGAGAGTGGCATGTACTGCTTAGTGAAAAGCATATTCAAGTAAACTAAGCAAGCATGTCATCAAAATGAAAAATAAAAACGAGTATGATCATCAAAAAGATATTGATGTATATGTATATGCGAAGTAATTAATAGAATTATATCATGTACTTTACAGGTATAGCCAAGGTATTCATAAATCGACAAGTTATTTTATACAATACGCATCTTACAGACCCTATGATATCTTCTGCATGCAACTTTACAATTTACACTTAGGATTTTCCTGCATTATCTTGCATGCCCAATGATAACTGCAACTAAGCAAATGATTTGAATCAACATATTGAAAAAAGCAATTATTTTGTTTGTCATCATATAATTTCAATAGTGGTATATGGTCTAGGTATAACTAGCCTTTAATATTCATTATCTTGGTCCGTTCACTTTGGCATGCATGTCATTCAAGTAAACTAGGAAGCTCAAAGAACATAAAATATATACAAATTTTCATTTATGAAATACCTGATTAGAAAGAAAATTTTGCAAAATGAATAGTTAGGATTCATTGATGCACTATCCTAAAATGATGAAATACCTGATTTATGAAAATATATACAAATTTTTCATTTATGAAATACCTGATTAGAAAAGAAAATTTATGAAATATAGTTACTGAGGTAATTTTCACTGTACTAATAGCAATTACATCAATCCAAAGAAGGAAAACTCTGCAAATCAGCCTCTATATAGATTCAAAAATATTTTTAGAAAATTTACAATAATTCATCAATGCACAATAACTCTAACTTTTAGCTTGATTAACTATTTAGCATCAGTGTGCATCAGTTGCCTGTTCAAATGCATAGTAGCAGCAAACCCTTGCATAAATGCATTATATTTTAAGTTTCTAGCTACATTTTTTTCTTCTTTTGGGATCTTTTACTTTGTCAATAGATGACATAAAAATTACTAACAGCTTGACTGTTTATTTGACATTAACAGGACCAATATTGCTGATATTAGGAGAAAATATTAAAAGTAAAGCAAGATTAAATCAACTGTTTGACTGCTTTGTAAGTAACTTGTTAATGCATATATGTATGACATATTATGTAGGACACGGAAAAGGTGATAAAACGAAATGTATGAAATACTAAGTTAGGATATGAGAAAAGTTGTTTGAATAATATTTATGGATTACTAAGTTTGGATATGTGAAAAGTTGTTTGAATGATATGTATGAAATATTATGCTACAATTTACATGTATCATGTTTTTGAAAATATGTTATATTTACATGCAGATTCGAAATGGGTAAATGGATATTATATTTATGAAAAAGTTGAAATGACGATAAACAAAATTGTAAATTAATATTACATGTAATAGCATTTCATAAACGTTGTTGATTAAAAACCGCTATAGAAACTGCCCATGGGATATGAAATATGCATATAATACGCTATAATATGACTAAATAAATGCTGTAAAAATATGTAAGAAATGTTATAGAAATATCACGATATGCGCTATAAAACATGAAACGAAAACGTCATAGAAATATTAAGATAAACGCTACAGAAAGTAACCATTGGATAATATCTCCCATAGCATTTTTGTTCAATAGCAAAGCCAAATTGCCGTAGAAAATTTATTTTTCATAGCGTTTCGTTTCTGCTATCTAAAGCTGAAGGTCTAACATAGCATGTCGTTCCACAGCTTTCTCTGCAATGCTATGGTAGGATACAATAGCATTTTCTAAACACCATGAAAGCCTCATTTAATTTGTTGTAGTGGATGTGAGATTCTGTTCTGTCCTTTCTTCTTTTTTCCTAACAATCCGTCTTTTCGGCACTTGGAAGCTCAGCACATGAATACCGTGTATATATTAGTGTCGACTTCTGAAGGTCAAAAAAGCGGGTTGTTTCAATTTGAATCTTATATGTAAATCAACATGTTTTAAAGCATAAATCGTTTGATTTAAACGATGTTACTTTTTGACATATGATAAAATAAAAAAATATGAAAACACTTTTATATAAAATATTAGATAGCCTTAATATACGTTTATATTTATTATTTAGAATATGAAATGTATAATTGACCTAACTAAACTAAATTTGAATTAATGTAATTTAAAGTTTTAATTTTTTTGCCAAATAAACTTCTTATTTAGTCAAGCTATCTAGATACTTTATAGAAAATATCAATTTAATCATATTTATATAATATTCTTGAAATTATAAAATATATAAGATATTATAATTTATTTAGTTATGGCAATACATCATATATATGTCTGCATATATGTCATACACCTCTCGTATTGTTGTTATATCATATTATGATGTTATACCGTTCTACTTTTTGCAATATACACCTTACATATGAGAATTACAAACACATTAAAATGGATAAACAACTCATTATGACTAGTAACTGTAGAAGTTCCACATATAGAATGTGAAAGGTTTGAATTTATGAGTATGTATATATTATTTAATTGTCTGGTTATTGTTGTTTTATATTACCATTATGTGTGTGTGTATGTGTTTGTAACGACCCTCAAATTCATCATTGAAGATATTTTTTGAACTATTCAAATATAAGAATTATTAACATAAATGATAATGTTTTGAATAATAAATAATAATGGTAATTTTATTTGGAATAAATATTTATATATATATTGGAAGATATATCGATAAAATGACCGAACACCATTCTATAATAAATAGCTCTTAGAGCATTCAACATTGTGCATGAAGCTGGGTACATACGCTCATTTATGTATATAAGTGAGAATAAGTAATGAAATTATTTATTTTATTTTTGAAATTAAAATCTCTTTATGACTTCATCGATGATATCACTATTTTGGAATAAATGATTTTTGAATTTAAATTGAGTTTAAATGATTTAATAATTATTTTAATTATTAAATAAGCACTTCTTATTATTATATAACGATAGAAATATTATTACCAAACGTTGTTTAAAAATATATATAATATATATATACATATAATATATATATATATATATTAAACAAAAAAGAAAATATGAACGGAGATCGAAATCCGTAACGATTTAATGTAAAAAATTATGCAACGTACTGAATCATTTGATATAGACATATGCACACATACATGTAAATATACATGAACACATTCACATGCACATGAACACATATATACATGCAAATATACTTATACATTTAAATATATATACATTACAAAATATGAAGATATTTTCCTAAAATCAAAACACTTAATCAAACCAAAGTCAAACTCTTATACACTAAGTACAAGCAATGGGTATACACACAGAGGCGGTTTCGGCCGAGCATGACGAGGTAGGAGGGGAGTGTGGTGATGAGCAAATGGTGATGTGTTTGTTTATAAATATTATGATATTTTCATTCTCACTTTTTCCTATAAACAAATTCATAATTACAAGTAATGATTACAAATAATCTTGTATTTATTATATTATTTATATCTTTATATAATAACTTATATAGAAGAAAATAAAACAAAATCATTCTTTATTTCGAACAAGGTTTTCTATGAGAGTTAAGTTATATAACCAAATTACATAAATCACTTGAGGCGCACACATTAGCGCACCACTTTTGTGCATATGGAAGATCGTGTAGTGTTTTGTTTTATTAGTTTACGTAAATGATCCAATAATAAAATGGATACCCAAAACCCTTGTTGATTGTTTTATATTATCACTAGTTTCAAACTTGATACTAGCTTCCATGGTGAATTAAGTGAGAGAGTTAATGGTACGCCCTAGGGGTAAATCTTTAAGTTATTTTAAATTATTAACTTTGGAATAAAATATCATTCAAATAAAAGGTGTTTGTTTTCAATTTTATTCTTGTTATATTATGACATATTAATTAAGTAATTAGTTTAAGTGTTTTGAAATAGAAAATCTTTAAATGATATGTTAGATGATAACCTACAAGGAGTTGTGTTTGCGCCAAAATTGGTCAAACCCTAGAAGTGGTGAAAGCACCAGCGTATATACACAGATCCTCAATATCCACACTCAGATCTCAAATTCAGATTATGTAGAGAACAAAAATGAAGGAATAGAAAAGTTAAAAATGTAAGAAAGCATGAAAGAACACAAGATTTATAATGGTTTGGCTATCTCCGTCCTACGTCCACTTTGAATCAAGCCTTTTATTCCTTTTATAATGTAATTACAATCATAAGCCTTCGAAAATCCATAGCAAAAATAGTAGAGTTTCGCCTCGGAGAGAAGAAGAAGAAGAAACCCTTTTAGTTGCCGTAGGACTCCTATTTATAGGTGTAGATCCAAAAATGGCCATCCCAAAACCTAGAATACCTCTTCTCTTATGCAAGTGGGCCGACCAGAGCGATTTGGGATCGATGCGTAGTCAATTCGTATCGATCCAAAAATAGTCCAATCGGGTTGAGATCAATCATGGAGGTTCTAGAGTGCATCAGGGAGCTCCTTTGAAAATTTCATAGCGTTTGGACTTGTAGAGTAAGAGTTATGATTGGTGCATGTTTGCATTCACAAGCTAGCTGTCGCGTTCGCATCCATCCCCCCTCCACATTCTCCTCTCTCCATATCGATATAGTTCGCATCAATGATGTGTCTCGATGATCCAGGAAATATCCATCTTTCGTGTCGTTCGACTGAGCCATCCACTTATTCGTATCCATCCAACAACTTTTGTATCCATCAATATAGTTGTTCGTATCCACCTACCAACTCTTCTTCGTATCCATCCTTTGTATCCATCAGCTACTCTTTACTTTGTATTACTCCCTAAATGCCTACCTTTCATATCGATCCTATGCCCTTGTTCGTATCGATCCCAAGTTATGTTCATTCCTATCGATCCCAAGTTATGTCCATTCGTATCGATCCAAGGTTTATATCGATACGAAGTGTACCTTGCCGCAACCATTCAACCGACGTGTGCTGCATCGATGCGAAATCGTCGATTCAAAGTATGCTGCCGTTCCCATCCCGATCGATACGAAATCATCAATTCGAACCCACGAGCTGCCACGTGATCGATACAAACAGTATCGATACGAACCAATCTCCATGAATCTTGACCCATCCATATCTCGAGCATACGAAATCTGGTTGACCTGAAATTTGAAATGTAGCCTCTCCTAGCCTTGTTCATCATTCCCAATCTATCTCGTCTTGATTGGAGCACGACCAAATTTTGACGACATCGATCATAGCCTTGTTTCCAATCGATCTTCAATCCTGATATCCATCATTTCCAGCCAATTTGTTGATATCTCGGCCTTAACCAAAAGATGGGAGAATATGTGCCCCCCAAAACATGCCTTATGGTAAGAAGGTGTGTTTTGAAAAGCTCTGATTCCGACATCCGAAGTCCATATTACATCCATAGCCATACCATCCGATTCATAATCCAATCCATTACAAACCATCCTATCTGAGCGCCACAACCATATCCTGATCCAAATCCATGACTGCTCCAATTCGATGTCAGATTTCGAATCCAGTAACCAAATCCTTAGCCAATTTCATATGCATTTGAATCTGACAACTGAGTTCTAATCCATTCATATCCAATAACCGAATCCAGGACCTCTCCATGTCGACATCTAAATCCGGGACTACTCCGGGTCCATACCCAAATCTTTAGCTGTTCATAGCTAATATCTGAATCCATAACCTTTCCTGGTTCTTGCCAAGTGTAGCCCACACTCAACAACCTGTATTGAAGAACACCTTGGTATCCTTGGTTCAGTTTCCATGAACGCTGAGTAATACTGTGGCTTAAGTCCTAAGCCGTACCATGGTCACTCCGGACCCTTGTCGAGCATAGTCCATACTCGACGACCTGAATAAGTCGATTAGCCACGGACGAAGCGACTTACCCCTTGCCAAGTATAGTCATACCCGACGACCATTTACGAAAAACCAGATAAAAAACCCAATCGAAATCTGATCCAAAATCTAGGTCCAATCGAAAAACCAAAAATCCATACAAAAAATACAAACCAATATCCAAACCAAAAAACAAAACATTCAAACCAAAGTTCAAACCAGAAAACAAACAAAACCAGGAGTTCAAACCAAACTCCAAAACCAAAACAGCGAAATGTCTAAACCAAAAAAGAAAATTCATATTTCACAAACTAGAGCGTCATGGTTTATCATCATCTCAGGGCATGCCTAAGGGCTATCTCCATCCCCATACATGAGTAAGTGCATTGACCGCTTTCCTAGAGTTTGCTACTTATTTCATATCATCCTTGCCAGTCGATAACCAACCGATCATCATTCCTAGGCATCGTTCCATCGCCGTTTGAGTTAGATGGTGGCTGCTTGTGTTCCACCGCTGCATTCCGAGTTTCAATATATTGTCGTAGCTGACAACTCCTTACATGCTCCTCGATTATATCCTTTAGATGCCTGCAGCTGTCGGTATCATGCCTGTCTAGATCGTTAAAGAGACAGTGTCTTCTGAATGCCCTTTCGCGTTCCGAGGGTTCCCTCCTCGCTGGCCTTCGATAAGGAAGGCGATCCCAAATTTCTTGGTATATTTGTTCCAATGTTTCATTTAGTCCTGTGTAGGTGGAGAAAATTGTTTCTCTCTAGCGTTTCTATGCCCTACCAAAGTTATCATCTGACTTCCTCTTTCCTTTACCCTTATCTTCGTCAGAGCTTCCGCTGGATGGTTCTCTGTCCTCAGTCGCGTTTACTTCCTTCAGCTTCACTTTTGAATATGCATCTTCCCGTCGAAGAAATCTTTCGGCCTCATGAAAGAACTCCCCGAGATCCATTGGAGGATCTCGTATCAATGATACCTGGAAATCTAAGTTATCATTGACTCCTGACACTGCCGCCATCAAGACCATCAATGGATCCGGCCGATCCACCGAAGCAACTACTGCATTGAATCGAGTTAAGAAACCCCTGAGCGATTCCCTTGTCCTTTGACTTACTGACGTTAGCGTCATTACGTTATTCGGCCTTTTGATATGAACCTGAAACTGCTTTAAAAATCTGTCCACCAATTCCATCCATGTCCTAATGAATCCCTCTTCCAACTGCCGAAACCACATAGCAGTTATATCCATCAAGTATAGAGGGAAACATCGGGCAATAACTTCCTATGATGCCCCCAGCACTTTTATGTGCCTTGTGTACCTCATCAAGTGATCGGTAGGATTAGCTTTGTCGTTGTATACCTTCAGAGTAGGCAACTTGAACTCTGGTGGATTGCGAGCCATTCTGATGTCATGGGTAAACGAACTCTTGTTTACTCCTTCTAGATCTTTGTTTGCTAAGCCTTCGCGCATAGTTCGCCTAATAATCTCACCTAATCTAGTGTTGTCTACCAAGGGTTTCCCCATGAGTCCCTGGGGGAATTCTGGTACATACTCTTCATCGCGTACTCTTGTGCTCCTACCGGCATCCTATTGTGTGGTGTCACCTAGAGTTCCTCCATGAATCGGTCCATCGTTGCCAAGTGGTGTTCACCTGAGCCCGGAACCATCCATATTAACAGTTGTGTGCTGATTGAGGGCTACGCCTTATTGAGCTGCTCCATCTGATTGCCTATTGGGTCCTTCCATTCCAGCTCCGTGGATACGAACTCCAGCAGCTCCAGCTTTTCCTGCCTATCCAAACTATTTAAGAAGGTTATGCATCATCTCCTCTTGTCTTTTTAACAATTCTTCCTGCATAGCTCCATCATCATCTCTATTTCATCTCTGGTGGTGAAAGATGAGGTCTGATTTGCTCCTAAGGAAGCCTCCTGACTCTCTTCATGTTGACTCTTTTCTACTCTCTGTCTCCTTATCGATTTCTTTGTCATGGTTCCTTTTAGATCTGATCCTTTAGCCTTCTAAATCTGAACTCCAAATCTGGTATAGCAGGTGCAAGTCGTTCTCAGTGAAAGCACCAAAGCGTTTGTGTCAAAATTGGCCACAAACATATATCCACACTCAGATCTCAGATTCAGATCAAGTAGAGAACAAAAATAAAGAAATAGCAAAGTTAAAAATGTAAGAAAGCATGCAAGATCATAAGATTTATAGTGGTTCGGCTATCTTCGGCCTACGTCCACTTTGAATCAATCCTTTTATTCCTTTTATAATGTAATTACAGTTACAAGCCTTTGAAAATCCATAGCAAAAATAGCAGAGTTTCTCCTTGGAGAAAAGAAGAAGAAGATCCCCTTTTAGTTGCCATGAGACTCCTATTTATAGGTGTAGATTCGAAAATATCTGCCCCAAAACCTGGAATACCTCTTCTCTTGTGCAATTGGGCCCACCAGACCAATCCAGAGCGATTTGGGATCAATGCATAGTCAATTTATATCAATCCAAAAGTACTCCAATCGGGCTGAGATCGATCATGGAGATTCTAGACTACGTTAGGAAGTTCATCTGAAAATTTCATAGCATTTGGACTTGTAGAGTGAGATTTATGATTGATGCAAGTTTGCATTCACAAGCTAGCTGTCGCATTCGCATCCACACCCCTCTCCACGTTCTCCTCTCTCTGTATCAATATAGTTCGCATCGATGACGTGTCTCGAAAATCCAAGAAAGATCCACCTTTCGTGCCCTTTGACCAAGTCATCCACTTATTCGCATACATCCATCCAACAACTTTCGTATCCATCAATATAGGCTGTTCGTATCCACCAACCAAACCTTCTTCGTATCCATTATTTGTATCCATCATCTTCTCTTTACTTCGTATTGCTCCCTAAATGCCTGCCTTTCGTATCGATCATATGCCCTTGTTTGTATCGATCCCAAGTTGTGTCCCTTCGTATCGATCCAATGTTTAAATCGATGCGAAGTGTTCCTTGCCGCAACCATTCAATCGATGTGTGTACGAAGTCGTCGATTCGAAGTATACTGTTATTCCCATCCCGATTGATACAAAGTCATCGATTCGAACGCATGAGCTGCCACGTGGTCGATACGAACAGTGTCGATACGAACCAATCTCTATGAATCTTGACCCATCCATATCTTGAGCATACAAACTCCGATTGACCTGAAATTTGAAATGTAATCTCTCCTAGCCTTGTTCACCATCTTCAATTGATTCCGTCTTGATTGGAGTTTGGCCAAATTTTGACGACATCGATCATAGCCTTGTTTTCAATCGATCTCATATCCTTATATCCATCCTTTCCAGCCAATTTGTTGATATCCCGACTTTAATCAAAAGATGGGATAACAAGTTGTAATCATGACAAAATTATGAAAAATTAAAATTCCATATTATTTTAAATGGACGTGTCAATGTGTTTCAAGAAAGGATATCCATACGTCCATTAAGACCAGTGTGCGTAATGCTTTTCAAATGTTGGACGGTGTATTACTTATTGTTACAGGGGATACTAAGGGTCACATGCTCATAGTTATTGGATAGTTGTGTGATGACTCATATGAGAATTTCCTATTGGTTGATAACAACTAAGTCAAATAGGAAACCTCAGTGTTGCAATGTTACATAGTTTCTTGACTTGAAAATACTGTTGAACTTCAGTGTGAATACTCTACTTTGATTATAGTTAAATTAAGGCACTATCCATTGAGCGATCATAGTTGGAAATTAAAGCATTGGAAGTGAAGCACAATTCAATAACGAATTTTTTTCCTCGGTTGCATGAGTTTAGTACCAAGGTCGACTATAATCAACTCAAAATCAAAATATCTAGCCAAAGTAGTACGTTTAATAATAAATGTTATTATTGAACCTAGGACTTTGTTTATGGACTAACTAAGATGAATAAGGATGACATTGGAATTTTGACCAAAACTAAATTCCATAAATCCCAAAATGATGTAGTATTGATGAAGAGAATATATGTAAATCATCGTTAATAAAAGTTACCGCTTAAGTAAAATAAAATTGGATTTTAACAAAAAGATCTATAAGTGGTGAATTTGGCCAAACTATCACACCACTCATTAAGGTGACAGGTGAACGTTAATATTTGAATTATTTAATATTAATCACTAACTAAATCTCACATTTGAGTCTCATAGTCATGTTTGTGAATTCTCTAAAAAAAACATAATTTAATTAGTTTATAAATCTTTTAAATTAATTAAGTTAATTAATATTTGTGAATTATCTATTATTATTAATTCATTTAATGTTTTTGGGGTTGTTTATATTTATTGAATGCACTTATAAATGTTTTAGTTATGCACATTGATATATGATATTGATATATTATTAAACATTTTAAAATAAGAGATAATTGCTTGAAGAGCTTTTGAAAACTTTGCACCACATAAGTGGCAAATAATGGTCGACCATATATGTAGAGAGAAGGATGGAGTGAGAGAAAATTAAGGGCTTGACTACGGAAATTTTAGTTATAAGAATGGGAAATGTTTTATTCTATCAATTAAAACACATCCACTAACTTTATTTTCTTCAATTGTTTCTTTTTCTCCTCTTCCCTAATTGCAATGGCTGAAATTATCTTTCTCCTCTTTTAAACAAAATCAACTCCACAGTAAATAAAACGTCAAATAAATATAAAGACTATGTAGTTCATCCTTCTCAACATTGGGCGTAGATTCAAGATCTAAGTAGAGAATTCCAAATCAAGGTCAATTATTGGCTACATCTTAAAAGTATATTCTAATATTAATTTGATTTAGATGTAATATATTTATAACAATTTTATATGTACATATCATTTTATCATTTTTAGAATTAGTAATACAATATTTTACAACTTATTAAATGATTTGATTTATTTTTTGCTTAAAAAATTTAAACGAGAATTTATGTATGCGTAAAACAATATTTTAGATTATAAATCTATGTTTTTAAATTACTAAATATGTTATAAAATTCAATAACTTTAATGTTTCAATATGAATAACCTATCAATCCTATAACATAGATATTATTGATATTTTGTTTTGTTTGATGTATGTAGTTTTATTTTATGGTATTTTGGTTTATATATATATATATATATATATATATATATATATATATATATATATTCATGTGCATATGTACGATCTGCAAATTCTTCATAAAGATTTAATGTAATATGAATGTTTGTTTTAAATCATTTGAAAATCATTTTAATATTAGCAATTAATTCATGAAGGTTATTTCCATTAATTAAATGTAATCCAGATCCGATTTCGGATAAAACTTGCCAAACCAAATTTAAATTTCTAACTTCAAATTTGAATTTTTGAAATTTCTATCGGTCACTTAATGTTAAGTTTTGTCTATTCAATCTTTATTGTTAATATTTAGATTTCATAATATTTTGTAATCAAGCATACACTTTACAACAATCAAATTAATAGAGGCATACATAAAAATGATGAATATATATAGTAGATATAAATATCAATGTCTACACGTGTGTATATTGACTTGTTGTTGTTTTTTTTTATATGTCGTGTTGTATATTTTGTTATCACATGTTATTTTATCATTAGTTATAGTTTTATAGATCGTTAAGTAAATTTGGATTTTATTTAAATTAACCAAGTTGAATCTAGTAAAACCCTTTGGATTTCATAGGCTCACTATGATTCAAATAGGGATTTTTTTTAATACACCTATTTTATCCACTGCAAAATGGACCAGATTCTTTCAGTGGTATCAAAGCCCTAATGGTCTATGAGGCCCAATTTGCAACTTTATGGCCAACTAGTTAAACTTATTTGTTATACCCATTTTTCTCCCATAAATACATTTTTTGAAAATTCAGATGCTTAAAGCTAACAAACTGCATAAGCCAATAGAAAGACAAGACATGCCACGTATTCCTTAAAATGGAACTGCATAAGATATAACACATGAAGCGTAAAAAACTATAATCAGCACAACATAGCAATTCATAGTTCATATATAGCTAGCAGTGATGCATTAAAGTCGAATTAAATATACTATGAAGATCAACCTAAATCGAAAGGGAAAACTACACATGTGTCCATGAGCTTAATGTGTTACTAGAGTTAAAGTAAACTATACCACCTTCATGAACTAAAGTACGTTAATCCAATAAAAGCAAACAACAGAGAGAAAGCCTAGAAGTAGTGCCTTCACAAAGCAACAAATCCACAAACTACGCGCTACATTGAAAAACCTAAATCAAGAAGCTAACCTAACACAATGGCAGAAAACTCCATCAAGCAACCTGAAAAAGATGCACAAGAAATATTAAAGCACTCACATGAGACATTACTAAGCCAGTCGTGGAAGGAATACCTCCACCGATAGCAAACTACGCTGTCACCCCAAAGCAAACCACGCCGCTGCCTCAAATCAAATCGCATCTCCGCCTCAAGTCGGATTCGTCCATCACCTAAATCGAACAGTGCCACCACCTTAAAGCATACTTTTCCTAACACGTTAAAATAGATTGCAACTCTACCTAAAATAGTAAAAACATCTTCACCTCATATTCATATCCTAAACACATTTCTGAAGTCAGAACAACGGTGTCACAACTAACCAAGCTATGGTAAAACCTAGGTAACTACAATACTACATGCGATCCATGCAGAGGTGGCTAAATGCATGAAAGTTGAGTGGTCCACAAGCCAAGCACAGTTCATAAGTCAAATTCCAAAGAACCATATGCCGAAATTCAAATTTCTTGCCTATTGTCAAATTAATATTTCCCACCTACAATCAAACTTCCCACCTAAGATAGTTACACATGCTTGTGGCCACGTAAGCAATCCGTGCACAAATCAGTGAATTATAGGATGAGTGTCATGTGGAAGGATTGGATGGTGGAGAAGAAATGCTGGATTTAGGAGTCAGTAATCCACATGATGTCATGGTAGTATAAATAGAAGGACATTGTAGTAGAGAAAGGGACTTAGTATAGTTTCCCTAAATTTTATATCGAAATACTTGTACTTTCAACCATTAAAAGCTTGTACCAAGAAGAAGTCTAAGAGAAACATTGACATGTAGATGTAGGATTACTTAAAATTTGAACCACGTAAATTCATATCTCCGTTACTTTTCTATACACGTTAAAAATTTAATCAACATTTAAAATGCGACTATGTGATTGTGTAAGCATTCAACAACATAATTACTACTCTTAAGAAAAATTTAATATCACTTAAGTTTGTTAATTCTCAATTACAAAAGCATACACTATCGTATTATTTCATAATAAGTTCGGTGTTGTGAGATGAAAAATCTAACCAACATATTAGTGCTAGAAGGAGGGAAGAACCCCTTTGCAATTTTACTCAAATTACCCACGTCTTTGATTTCCACAAACCACAATTCCCAAAATTTGAACAACGCAACCCGAAAACTCTTTTGCCCCACCCCAACAAGTATCTGACTACCAGATTATGAAAATTGGTAACAAATCTTTCACTTCTTCATCCAAACCTTTATATCCACCATAAAATAGCTACTGACTCTATACTTGAGGCCCTCAATGCATTCATAACCCAGATATATGATAAAATGACTGGATTCGAGAAGCCAGTTACCTAAAATCCACTATTTTGGCTATCAAATTTCCACAACTCTATGGCTCACCACCAATGTTCTTCTGCTGTGCAACAAGCACAGGCAGGAAAAAATGGAAATCTTGCTAATGAGTATGGTGATTTTGGATTATTAAGCTTGAGACCAAGAGCTAAAAGCAAGACCCAAATAAACCCAAACACAAAATTTAGGTCGGTCAATATTAACCTTTTGTTGTTGGAAAAGCATAGTAGGGATGCCGCATAAGATGCTGATCAGGCCACTTCGGTCTATAGAGGTGGCTTATCGCAAATGAGTGCTAAGGATTAGGATATACGGGAACTCAAATCTCGTGTATAGCACTTAGCCAAAATATGTGACTAGAGTAACAAGAAAGGAAGAAGGGAGGAGTACTCTTCTTCATTAAGAAAATAGTTAGTGAAATAGACTTTCCTAATAGTTTCATAGGCCCAAAAATTGAAAATGATAAAAGATTTTCTTACCCAAACGACCATTTATGCACATTTGAATACCACATGCAGATATTGAAGGTGGGAAGACTAGAACATTGCAAATTATTCCTAGTGTACCTTATAGGTTCATCTTCTAGATGGTTCTTGAGGTACTTGTTTAGAGAAATTCACTGTTGGGTATAGCTATCAGCGATTTTCGTAGACAATTTAATACAAGAAGAAAGTTCTCCTTAGACCCCCAACACCTTGTCTTACATCATACCAAGGGACAATGAAAGCTTAGTCGTTTACATCAAACACTTTCAGTCAGAAGCAAATAGATAAGAGTGACCAGTGAGTAGGCATTGCTTATGGCGGCTCAAGCGGGAGTATAAAAGGACACAGATAGTGGGACAAGAATGGTAGAAAACCATGCAGGAGTATGAAGGCCTTTTATGAAAATGCTAGTCGATATATACATATCAAGGAGATAAGGGCAGCTATTGGGATATCTATGAAAAGAGTTGCTCTAGCTTAGAATGAAAGAAAGTGGAAAGTAGAAAATTTCAACCTGTCCACAAAAAGGAAAATATTGTCCCAAATAAAGGAAAGAAACCCAAGAAAAATAAAGGAGGTGCATACTGCATGTTTCATAAATTAAATAACCACTACACTTACAATTGTCACCACTTGAAAAAAGAAATTGAAAGGTAAATACAAAAGGGATACTTAGGCACTCCTCAAGAAGACAATGCAGTAGCTCCTACGCAAAATCAAACACCATATTCTCATGAAGATCTGATGGGAATCCAAACACTCTTATTGCTTCTATCCTTAGAGCACCCTACCTTGCAGGTAAGAGCAAGAAAGTGCATGGAAGATAAATCCAAGAAGCTCGTACTGAGCATGGAATCTAATATAATATAAAACAGAAACCCTCCCTAAACATCATGTTCACTTCAGTAGACTCAACAGCAATCAATTTCCCACATCAGGAACCCTTAGTAATAACTATACATATCTTAAACTCCACTTTGAAGAAAGCTTCATTTGATGCAGGAAGTTCTTTAAATGTCGTATTTAAAGCTGCATATGTCAAAATGAGACTCCAGCTGAAATCCTCAAGCCAAGTCCAGAACCATATATGACTTTAATAAAACAATAACCATCCCAGTAGGAATATCCCAACTCGTTGTATCATAGAAACTTCATTATTGCACAAATCCTTCTATGCAAGTTTTTTGGTTGTAAATAAACATCGTCATACAACACTTTCTTAAGGAGGCTTGCACTGATAGAGCTTGAGGTAGTTATTTCCTTGAAAGACTTGTTCATAAAGTTTTATACCCCTATTGGAGTCGGAAGTGTGAGAGGAGAGCAATTGTGAGCTAGGGATCTATATAATGTAACTTTGAATCCTAACAATGAAACTATTCGGAACTATATTTTTTTTCTCCTCTAATATATGTGAAATCAAAAATATAACTCATAAACCACTTCAAAAAACCGCACCGGAACCAAGTTCTTAGGCAGGTACTGAATTAGGTCAATCTATGACTATAGTATCTGTAAGAAAAGCAAAGAGGCATTACCTAACATGATAGGAATAAATGAATACAACTCATATTTTCATAGTATCTTTCTGGCACACCATCAGATTAGGAAAATGTAATTTCATTAAGGCCAGAGGAAATTGAGGACGAAGTGGATTCGAAGGCTAGGAATGAAGGAGAAAGATCTGAAACTAGTGGATGATTTGGAGATGTACAGATAGATTTCTTAGATCCTATTATGATTTTGAAGATTAAAAAAAAACCTAAGCAATGATCTACATTTAGATTTGATTGATTTCTTAAAGAGCTCCCACAACGTTTTTGCTTGGATTCGCTCTTATTTTAAAGGAATCGATCTAGTTATAATATGACATGCCCTTAACATAGACCTCGATGCATGCCTCATGAGGTGAAAACGATGCACTTTAGATCAGGAGAGGTATATTGTTCCTCATAAAGAGGTTAAAAATTGAAGTAGAATGGGTATACAACCAAAAGTGGATAGTGATTCCAGTTCTGGTAAAGAAGTCAAATGGAAAATGAATAACCTACAGAAATTTCACCAACCTTAACAAAGCTTGCTCCAAGAATAGTTTTCCTTACCTAAAATCAATCAACTGGTTGAAGTGACTAGCATGCACGAACTACTAACTTTCATGGATGCATATTCATGACATAACCAAATACCTATGTTCGAGCGAGATCGGGAGCATACGAGCTTCATTACCAATAAGGGGTTGCATTATTACAAAGTCATTTGAATTAAAGGTGTAGGAGCAACATATCAAAGGCTAATTAATATGATGTTTGTAGACCAAAATGGGAAGAACGTCAAGTTGATGATACGTTGGTAAAGTCCAAAGCAACTTCCATACATGTGTAGGATTTGGAAGAGACTTTCACCATCTTAAGGTAGTATGAAATGAAATTGAACCCGCTAAAATATACCTTACTAGTTAGGAAAATTTTTAGGGTACATTGTAAGTGCAAGAGGAATGTGGCCAATCTCGAGAAAATTGAAACCATTAGCAAAAAAATTCCAAAACAACCCAAAGTTGCGATGAGTTTGAATAGGAACATAGTAACATTGAGCATGTTTATTTATAAGACCACTAACAAATGCATTCCTTTCTTTGATCAATCTGAAGGGTGGAAACTTTGAATGGACAGAAGGGTGCAAAGAATCATTCGAAGTGCTAAATAGTCACTTTGCCAATCTAATTGTTCTTTCAAAGCCAGTCCTAGGTGAGGATCTATTTGCATACTTAGCTATGCTTATCAAGCTATGAGCACAACACTAGTGCGAGTAGAAGTAGGTGTACGAAGGCCAATATACTTCACTAGCAAGCATTTGTCTGGAGTTGAATTAAACTACTCCATGATAGAAAAGATAGCTTATAACTTATTGCAAATAGCCATAAAACTATGACCCTATTTCCATGTGCATCCGATCAAAGTACCGATGGATATTCCATTGAAACAAATACTGCAGAAGCCAAAAACATAAGGTTGCCTCTTAAAGTGGGCCATCAAGTTGAGTCAGTACAACATCTTCTGCTGCCCCCATAAGTCCATTAACGATTAGGCACTAGTCGATTACATTATGGAATACATAAAATCAAGAACACCGCCATGTGAGGAAATACAAGAGCCTTCACAAGCGTGGCAACTCTATGTTGATGGTGCATCAAATGAATAAGGGGAAGGAATCAAATATGTACCTGTCACCCTAAATTGGGAAAAAATATATGGTGTAGTTTAGTTTGAATTTAGGAAATATTAAATGTTATTTTCAACCATTCGCATCCACACAGTTAGACTTGAATTGCTCAAATACTAGATTGTTAATTTTTATTTGGCAAAAATCAGCATATACAGTAAAAGAATCACAGACACAAAGTAATATAACAGTAAGCAGCGGAAATAAAAGAATACTAGTTCATGAAGCTACTATATATATTAACAGATTTAAACAAGATACAACAGATGTCTTGAATACATAGAAGTATCCATACAATAATCAAATACAAGATTAGAATACATCAATGTAATTAACTGAATAACTGAAAACTAAATCGATAGTTGGATCTCCAAGCGAAGCTCCAAACTCCAAGATGAGCCTAGAATACTGTGACACTCAGTTTGATCCGACCGTAAAGCCAAACACAAAACACTCGAGTCAGGATTAACATTCTTATATCAATAAATCCAAATCAAGTGAAATAACAACTGAAATACAACTAACTTAAAGGATGTTTGGGATAACCATCCTCTAAGGATCCATGGAACTATCTACTATGTAGTAATATACGCTACTATAATGATGTTTATGGTAAAGTAAACTATTAAAATAGCATTAAGGTGTTACCCATATCCCCCTTAACACATTTTATATTTTCATAGTTTATACAGTACCATAATCTCCCTCGTATTAGGCGTCATAAGAGGGCACTCCATAGTTATGGTAAAAACAAACTCGTAGTGATCTCGATAGGGTATGTGACATGGCACAACTAGGCAATGCCAGGGTAGATATACCAATTACACTTTCAGGCTAGTGGTAACGCATAGTCGCAGCTACCGCCCACCTCGAGCCACACTCCCAAATCAAAAGGTGTGCACTGAATCAATCGCAAAGTAATAGAAAGGCAATTGAAGGAGTGTGTCTTTTCGGAGGAGCTACCTCACTTGGCCCTTCGATTGCTCCAATTTTAGCCACCTTATGCTAACTCACGGGAGTCGGGTCCACGTATATGCCTCATATAGGATCATCACCACCATCCTATTTCATTCTAGAATATCCATCGCGTACATGGTTGTTAAAGTGGTTTTCGGAGTTGGCAGAGAGTATGACAACTTCCAATCCCAGTCTCTTTAACAACCAAACATTATTATAACACCGCAGTCATTTCAAAATAGTTTACACTTCAAAGCCAAAATATCATTTCCATTTCAAAAACCATATCAATACAATATCACTTCCATTTCAAAACCAAATCAATACGATATCATTTCCATTTCAAAACCATATCAATATAGTATCATTTCCATTTCAAAAACATATCAATATGATATCATTTCTATTTCAAATCCATATCAATATATTATCATTTCCATTTCAAAAAATATCAATATAATATCATTTCCATTCCAAGACCATATCAATATGATATCATTTTTCACTTCAAATATATCCATTTCCAAATCATAGTACTTTCAAAGTTATAGCACTTTCAAAACCAAAATACTTTGAAATCATAATACTTTGGAAAACCACAACATTTTGAAATCATAACACTTTGGAAATCATAACATTTTGAAACCATAACACATTGAAATCATAATACTTTGGAAAACCACAACACTTCCCACTTAACTAGTGTAGATATTAAAATAGTGTATATAATAAAATAGTTTATATAAAGTAGTATAGGTTGAAATAGTTTATAATAAAATAATTAGTATAATAAAATAGTTTTATATTAAAAATTGTCTATAAGTAAAAATAGTTTGTATTAAAATAATTTATAAAGTAAATATATAAATAGTTTTAGATATAATTTAAAAATATTTTATATAATAAAAAAACTTCCTCAAATTTCACAAATCGATTCAAATCAAATCAAATTCCAAAATTAAAGTTTAATTCAACCTCAATTTCGATTCAATTCAGTTTTCTTGATAAACCATTTCAAACTATATTGATTTTGAAATACAGATTTGAACCACAAAATAAACCATTTCAATTTTAATATATTACAAAGCTTTAAATATTCAACATTTCAAAACTAAATTTGATAATTTCATTTATATCTCAAATTCACTTTACTAGTATTTAGTGTTGAAATATTTACTGAATAAATCCAATATCATTTAAATAAAACCTCAAATTTCAAATAACAAACTATTTCCTTCAATTTATTTAAACTTGAAATATACATTTAATCACCTTAAACCAAAATCAAGTTATAAAATCATATCTAAAAATCACAAATTCAATAAGTTTCAAAATCGATTTAATTACATAAAATTCTTAATTAAATACAATTTCAAATAAATTCAAATCTATTTTAAAATATAAATTTTAATAAATACTTAAACATATTTAAATTTAATTTAGTCAAACTTTATTAATTAAAGCTTATTATAAACTTATTTTATATTAAAACTTTATATATATAATTTAAAATAGTAAATTTATAATTTCAAAATTAACTTATATTTTTAAAATTTTCAAAGCATATAATTTTAAAATCAAGTATTTAATCATATAAAATAACGTTTATATATATAATATTTAAACATCAATATTTATATAAAACCATATATTTCTTTTCAAAACCATAGAAATCATTTTCAAAATATTAATATATATACCAACGGAATTTTCTATCCTATGGTTATGTGATACGGATATTTATCGTTTCAATCCGCAATTAAAATATATATAGGTATATATTATTTCAACCCGCAATCCCAAATTCAATTTCATGAAAATCGCTTGGGTTTATCATTTCAACCCATAACAATTTTCTTTTATTCTACAGATCGTTCGGGTATGTATCATTTTAACCCATAGGAAATTCTATACTAACAGGGAACTTACATAGTGAAAACAGATATGATAATAATATAACAGGCTTATATCATCAATATAAATAATAGATAATGGTGTCAGATGTCACATGTGAACAGATAAAGATATTAGCATATATCAATGTAAATAACTAACAGCAGCATATTTCGATTGTTGTTTCAATTGAAATCGAATATAATAAATATAAGAACGTTAATCGTGAGTGATTGCTCACCTTTCGAGGCTAGAGATGAACAAGAATGAGATGAGTTACGAATCCAAGCGTGAACTTCGAAGCAATGAAAAATTGGCACGAATTGGCGGACAAAGCTGATAAATAGGAATTGATGAGAACGAATCAGAACCGGACCAATGAAAATAATTAGTATAAGTGAACATCTATAACTATATATAACTATATATATATAATCATATTCTAAATACAAACACATTTTTAAATTAAATGTATATGTAATTTAAATATCATTGTTAAATAAAACACACATAATATTTGAAATAACACTTTTTAAGGATGCAAAATCTTACATATATTGTGCATGTTCATTTGAATATATCAATGCATATATTCAAAAGTGAATTTAAACAAAATTTCAAATTAATATCAAATCCAAACACATAACAAAGTCTCTATGTATAAATTTAAAAACCAAACTATTGTACACAATTCTTCACTTTGCAGCAAAACCAAACCAATATATAACCCACGTATATAATATATCTTTAAGATCAATATTTTAAAAATAAGATTAATATATAAATATGGGCTCTAACTGCTTTCATAATATTGTGATGAACTCATATATAAAATTCGAAAGTTAAAACCGCACCCATGTACTTATATAAATATCTGTATAAACTAATATATATTAACATATGAAATTTATATACTTTATATATAAACTGAACTCAATAGCTCAGATGTATCAACTTACACAGAATAGAAAATTAATATATAACCTAAAACCGAATAATACTTATATATATACTAATATAGAAACTGCAACCAAATATATACCTAAATATACCTTTCATATATATATATATATATATATATATATATATGTATGTATGTATGTATATATAAACACGTATAATTTACATTGTATACACACACACACACGTATATATATCATACCCTTAACATATAACAGCATCTATATTACATATACTATACTATGCTATGCTAACCTACCTTAACATATAACAACATCTATATAAAATATATGCTATACATATACTATATTATACTAACCTACAAAATAATATATATATATATATATATTATAACTATATATTTACATAGACTAATATAAGTACACCTACATAAACACATATATATAAACTTTTATATAAAGCTAGCTTGATAGGAATGAATGAATTTGACAGCCACATATGTATAAACCATACTCTATTATACTTTACATAAATAGTATATATGTAAACCTAAATTATAGTTACATATATATCATACACCTAAAAAAATGTTGATCAGAAACATAACAAAAGTGCCATATAAAGGTTAGATGCAAACTGACAAATGCAAACAGATCATTATATACATCTGATGCTAAAATTCAATATAGCCCTACCGTATTATAATATACATATAAATTCAAATAGGTCATATATAAAAAAACAAAAAAACACAAGTATTTATATATATATACCTTATGATCAAGAGGGAGCGGAAAGAGAAGCTATGGGCTGGAGACAAAATGATGGCTGTTGATCGGGATCTGTCAAGCTTGTCAAGGAGATATGCCGGTGGTGGGTTGCGTGCTAGGCCGAGTAGCTTGGCTAAGCTATTAGAGAAATAGTGGAAGCTCGATGTGGGTATTGGTGGTTGCAGGCCGAGATGATGGTTGTGTTTGGCTTCAAGGGAAGAGACGTGATGTGATGGTGCATTCTCGTGATGCCCGGGGATGCTAATGGAGGTAGGCTAGGTCGGGCGTGGTGGTTGCTGGTTGTGGCTCGGCTGGCTCACGCAGCGTGGCTGCTTCGTAGGATGCTGAGCACAATAGGAGGGAGATGAGCATATATATATAATTTATAAGACATTCATCGACATTCATAGACATTCATTTTCGAGTTTCGAAGTGGGAATGCCACTATAGTAGTTTACTGCAGATCTGTTTTGATAAACCAAATATAAATTTTAAATTGTTAAATTATAGTTGGATATATAAAATATAAGTATATATTTATCCGTTATTTTAAAATGATTTGAAATTTAACCTGGTATTTATATCTTAAGTTTCCAATTGATTAATAGTTTTAGTTAGTGTAGTGAAATGAAATTTAACTAGAAATTGAAACCTCCTAAATGAAATAAAAAATGTAATGCTAAGTTATAAATGAGATTAATAGAAAGTTGAAATTATAACTTATAAGACAAAAGATAGAATTATTGAACATCTAATTAATAAAAGAAATAAGATAAAATTGTATGGTTTCAGTTACATTCTTTAAAAGCATATACATAACTTACCAATATAGAAAGTTGAAATGTTTAATAAGAAAATGTAATGGAAATTGTACAAGAAAAGTATGTAATGAAGTGTTCAATAAATTGCTTTTATTAATAAATATTGAGGTTATAATTGTTATATACTTAAGTAAATAAGTTGAAGTTATTTCTAAATAAAATTGAAGAAATAAATGTAAATTAAAAAGATAAACCATTATATGAATAAAAAGGAAATCAAACAAAAAATGTTAAGAAATAGAACTGGAAAAAAAAAATTGCTTGATTTATTATTTGAAATTGTTGTTTGTTTGGTTTAAGGTTGTTTAGGGCAAGGATACTTTAAATTGTGTGGATGTATGGATAATCAATTTCGTTTCATCTAAGACTATTAAGTAAATGGTGTACTAATTTGTTTATCTTCATTCTGTGCAATTTAAAGTTTGAACCCGAACAACTATTTGTTGTTGATATGGATGGTTGACTTTATTTGGCTTCATATTGTGGTTGTATGTTGTGATGGCAGGTGATTGTTGTTGGATTGATTTGGTTGTTTATGGTTGAAGCAACTTTAAATATTTCAATTTATATAACTGTTAACTCTTTTCAGATTATATAAGTGAAATACAGGTTATGGAAACAATTGCTACTGCTTTTGGTTCCATAAATAAGCGTTATTTGCCCGACAAATAGGTACGTTTTCGGATTACTGTTTATAGCATTATTATATTGTTTTCCCGTGTTGGGATATATATTATTTTGGAAAATATACGTTGTATATTGTTGTATTGATATTTTATTTTCTTCTGAGCCTCTCCATACAAAGGAGACTCTGCCGAAATTTTTCAAAAATTTCAGACTTAGAAATTTTTTGAAAATGATTTCCAAACTTTATTTATTTAAGTATAAAAAGATTTAATGGTTACAAATAGTATATTGTATTTAAACTAATTAATTGTGTAAATCTATTTGTTTATAAATTTAATATTTTAAGTAAGATATATTGATTTCTTAATTCTTCTTTTCCCTTCTTTTTCCTTTTCGGGGACGAAAAGTTTTGAGTGGGGGAGAGTGTAACGACCCATTAATTTTCAATAATTGAAATTGTTAATTCAATGAGATTTTGAAAATTTAAAATTTAAGAAAAAAAAATGTGAATTTTTAATAAAAGTTGTGATGCAATAGTGAAAATAGTTAAAAGGAAACCTAACAGGGTTATTTAAAGTTAATAATTTATGAATTTGAATGAATTCCAATCTAAAGAAAAGTAATTAACTCTTACTTTATGATGATTTATGAAGAACGGAAAGAGTGAATAATAAGTGAACGTAATTAATGGTATGAAAATAAATGGCAACATTGATGTGTAAGTAATGAAGGCTTATTTATGTGATTAAAGGGTAACGGTAATGTTTATTGTATGTTACCTATTGTTAATTGAAATTTGAAATCAATTTTTACTAAATGTAAATTAAATAGGAACATAGATTTATTTATAATGTAGTAATTGATGTATGAAATATTGAAGTATGTAATGCAATGGATATCATAAAAAGAATGGAATAAATTAGTGTATATATGGAATAATCTGGGTTGATAAGTAACGAATTTATAAAGGCAATGGAAAGCAAATATGTGACAATTAATATAGGTTTATTTATTTTATGTGTAAATAAACTTTGGTAATCAATTACAATAAATCCTAATTTAACGTTTTTTAATATAAATTTAAGTAATGTTAATTTTATTCATAATATGAATTGGTTGATTTAATAAATGGAAACTTTGATTTGTGAATAGTAAAGGCTTATTAATGCGACTAAAGTATTAACGGTAACGATTATGGGAGTTACCTATTTTGTAGCTAGTTGATTTTAAATTGGAAATCAGTTGCAAAAATTTATAATCTAATATTACGCTAATGTAACTATTGTAATTATTAATAAATTGAATACAAGTCAAATCAATAGAAATAATGCAGATGTATACTTAGTTACAAATTGAATATATGAAAGCAAAATGTAAGCAGTGAATTAAATTAAGGAATTTAAAGTATAATAAATGGTCATTGAATAAAATATATGTCCGCTAAGTAATTATAATGTTTATGGTTGATAGTAAACGTTACTTTAGTGATTATTAATATAATAACGAAAGTGTGAATTGACCAAAATATAGTAAATGGAGATATAATAGTCGATAAATAAAGGATGGAATAGTAGCACTAATGTAATGAATGTAAAACAATTATTATAAGTGAACCATTGATTTAGTCTATTGAATTAAAATGGGTAAGCAATTGCAATAAAATTCAAATTGAATGTTACGTTAATATAAATTAAATGTTACGCAATTGAGATAAAGAAATTAGAAAAATGTTAATGTATCTGGATATATACCAAAATAAATGGTACCTAAGATGATAATATGATAAATAATGAATTTAAAGAATGGGAATCAGGATTTATTTATTTATTTGAAATTAAAGTTAAATAATTGAGTTTATTTAAAATAAGCGGAATTAAACATTAAATTTTTCGTTAATTGAAATGAAGATGGAGTAAGAAAATATTAATGCAATAGTTTTGATCCAATGATAGATCCATCTATTTGACAATAATGAATGGATATAATTTTGATTGATGTAATTAAATGGAATATGAGAGAATTTATTTATAAATTCTGAATTCAATAAATTGAGATTAATACTGAAATTGATGAATTAATTAACTCTAAATGGACACCTAAATTGTTTAATTTAGTATAAAGGACCAAGAAATTTAAAAATGATTAAATTTGTCAATTATAGAATTCAAATTTGATTTGATTTAATTAATCAATTATTTATTTATTTAATTAATAGAAAATAGCCATTTTAGCCACTGACTCGGATTTCGATGAAACCAGTTTCATCGAATCCATAACGGTGAATTATTGTAGGATTTCAAGTTTCGTAGCAATTGGACTTGTCGTTTGATCGTACGGACTCAGAACGCATTGAAATTAATAAAATTGAAATCAATTGAAATCAATTTGAAAAATATTGATTTTAACATAACTTCTTCATACGACGCAATTTGAACCTGAAACCTTCTTCATACGATGCAATTTGAACCTGAAACCTTTTCCATTGCGTTTAAAATATGTTAAAACATCTATTTTGATATATGGGTTGACCCAATTTCATTCCGGAGTCGAGACGGACTTTTTGAGCCACTTTGTCGTTAGCACGTATATTCAACCCAATCCATCTATTCTATTTCAATTTGCCTATATATATCCTGCTATCAACCCTAACAGCCTCTATTCCTCATTTCCATACGTATAGAAACTTATGTGCTCCTCTTCCTCAATGGCTGTAAACCCTAATTTATCCAATTCAAAAATCAACAAAAAATTCAAACTCCTCAAAAAATTTCGAAAAATATATAAGGTCGAAGATCTCAGTGATATGAATCTGCATCTACTGATTTATGGATTGGATTTCACTCAACCCATGGTTGGGAACTAATGATTGGTTCGATCTACAATGATTTTGGATTGGCTCATAATGAGCAAATTATATCTGGTCTTGTTTCCACTTTTCCAGTTATTCTAGATACAATTGTGAAATATTGGATCTTCCGTTTTTTAAATCGCGTATCTCCTTCGCTTGTAGTCATTTATCATTCAATGAATGAATGATAAACTTATTTGATTTCCTGATATCAATCAAAAAGTTTTTTCACGTAAAAAAAGGGCAAAGTGTTTGTTTCTGGAAATGGTGCTCGAGTCGAGTGAAATTCGTGTTCAAAACCCTAGATTTGCGAAGCCCTAGGTCGATTTAGGCGTTTTGAAATTGGCCACAACTAGCAAAATCGGTTGATGAGTATTGTAGAGCTCTCTGTGCGAAGGCGTTTGGTGGTAGTTGTGTGACCTGAAACAACCTACGTTGCCAGAGTTTTGGCCGGGGAGGGTCGTTTTTGAGCCGACGACGAGTGGGGCATGGGGCAGTCGTGTGGGGTCGGGTGGAAGAGCATGATGTGGCGAGTCCAACGGCGGTCCTGCCGTGGGCCGTAGTGGCGTATGGAGGCAGAATTTCGTGGTCAACGGGAGGCTTTGTTGGGTTTCGATCGTGACTGGGTAGCGTGCGGGTTGAAGAGACATCGTGACGTGGCAGTAATTAATATAATTTGCTTTGTTTATTTTGTTTAATTTAATTTTCAATTGTTCTAAAATCAATAACTTGTACATACGAACACCAATTCACGCGCGGTTTTCTCTGCTAGGTTCATGTTGGGATTCCGAAGATTTTGAGCTGGTTTGGACGAATTTTGAGACTGTTAAATTTTGGGTTTAAATTCAATTTAAATTCAAAAAGTGAGTGTTTTAACCCACTCACAACTTCTAAAATTTCTTATGTTTGTTAAATTTAACTGTGTTGTGAATTATGCATTTATTTATGGCTGTTTCGGATATTTTTAATCATCATCTCAGTAAATTGCATTTATTTAAATTAAATCGTTATTTAATTTATTATTGAATATAACTTCCAGTTAATTTCCTGTTATATATTATCAGTTATATATTAATATTGATTGATTATTTTGGATGATGGTTGTGATGGATGTATGATTTTATGATAGATGAATGGATGTTGTATTTTATTATTATAAACTGCAAGTTATTATGCATTTTTATTGATTCGGGATTGCGGTTTGAAATGATATACAACCACATTTTTATTTTTAAGTTGCGGATTGAAATGATAAATATCCGTATCACTTGACCATAGGATAGAAAATTTTATACAGACACTGTGGTATATGTATATAATATTCTAAAATGATTTCAATGGTTTGGTAAAGGAATATACGGTTTATGAGATATTGATTTGGATATTTATAAATATGATTATATATATAATTTATTTCTTGGTTTTAAACTATGTATAAAATTGGTTTAAAGTATAAAGAAGTTGAATAATAAATGTTGATTTATTTAAGATATAATACGGTTAAGTATTTATTTAAATTTTATTTATAGAGTTTATAATGTCTTAAATAAAACTAATGTTGGAAGATAAATTATGAATGTGATTTGAATTAAAGTATTTAAAAATTATCCTCGAATAAAAATTATTTGAAATTTAAATAAATTTGAGTTTTTAAAAGCTATGATTTTTATAACTTGATTTTGGTTTAGAGGACTTAAATGAATATCATGTGATATCCCAGAAATTTTGGCAATATCAATTTAATAATCTGTATTTAAAATTATATTGATTTGATAAATTCTGTTAATAAAAATTAGCTTGATTTAATAATCCAATTAAATAAATGTTTAATTGGTAAATTTTATCTTTTAAAAACTAGTAAATTGCTTTCTATTTATAATGTGTGTATATATATATATATATATATATATTATAGATAGATAAATTTTGATTGTAGATTAATAAACAAATAAAATCTTTTTTTAAAATTCTAATATTCATTTTGATAATTTGGAAATTATTATTTTATTTAATAATAACTATTCAAAACTATTTAATAAATAACTATTTGGTTTTTAAGATACCTAAAGAAATTGTTTTAAATTGTTTAAATATATTTTAAAGCATAGTTTAAATTTTGGATACGATAAACAAAGGTTTATTTTATTTCCTTTTTGAATATAGCTTAATAATTATAATTTGGAATTATATATGAAAATTTAAAATACCATTTATATATTAAACATTAATGCATTTAATTAAGATAAATAAGATAAGTAATTTATAATTTCTTCTATAAATGATTTAAAATTGATAAATGAGTTATTTTCAAATAATAGTAATAAATGTATAAATATAGATAGATTTTAAAAGACAATATTATTATTTTAAAATTAAAATATGTTAATATAAATTAGTTTTAAAATGGGATTTTAAATATATGAATAGCATTTGAATTTGATTTAATTTTGAAATTTCAAATGAATAAACATATTTATATTATTTTGGATAAGCTTTCATTTTTATATAAATTGTTTTATTTCATTTTCTTTAAGAAGGAAATGCATATACATTAAAATATTTTATATGTGTGTGTATTTAATAAATAAAGAAAGAGGATTTCATTTACTTTTAAAATAAATAAAAACAAATAAAATAATTCTCAAGACACATGTTATTATACTAAGGGGTATAATGACAAGTGTAGTTGAATTAAATAACTAATGTAACAAGTGTTAGTTTTTTTACAAGTGTTCTTTTATTTTTAATTTTTCTTCTAATTTTTAAATAAATCATTTATCTTATATAAGCACATACTTCTCTCCTTCATTTTCTTTTTAATCTTCATTTTTTTCCTAAAGTAAGAAGAAAATTTTCAGCAGAAACAATTTGTTTCCAATCTCTCCAAAAACCCAAAATTAAATTCAATTCAATTCAAAAATCTAAAACTGAAGATCTGAAACCTATAATTTCATTGCCAATATTAATTCCTCAAACTATCAAACCTGTAATTCCTTATTGCCTGCATTCTTTAAACCTAAATCTGTAATGCAAGTTTTAAAGCAAGCAAGTCCTCTGTAAAATCATTTTCGATGCAAAAGTAAGATGAAAAGCCCGTATTTTTTTTTAAATCTGGGAATCAAAAAGCTTGCCTGCATGCATCTTTAAACCTGGGAATGTAAAAGTGAAATCTGAAGCAAGTTCAAGTTTCAAATAGCCTGCATGCAAGTCTAAATGCAAAGCAACTCAGTTTATGATCAAGGAAGTAAAAGCTTTCAAAACATTTTTCAAAATATAGGCTCTGTCCTCATTGTTTCAGGTAAGTAACTTCACTAATTTAAGAGATTAAGTATAAATCTGTTGCATGATTTCCACTAAACTAAATATGTTTGTGTGAATGTATATTGATAGATATCTGTGCATTGTGGATGTATAATATATGCATGTGGATGAATGTCAGTAAAACTTCTCTGTTTTACAGTTTTTAAGAAAAGATTCAAGCTTTGTTTTAAATTTCTTTATCTATGGATTTAGTCACTATTAGGATTTATGTTATAAACAAAACTTGTACGTTTAATCTTAAATCAAGGATTAAAAATTTATTTGAATCGAATTAAATTGGATATTGTACAGGAAATCAAAATGAACAGGAGGGGTTTAAGTTTCAGGAAAATTCAAACTCTTGAAATCATTAATTCAGGATTAAAATATGAATGCTTATACTAAATCATGATTTTTAAAAATCAAATCACAAATTTTAATGGTGGATTAAAAGAGCAGTTTTGTCTATATTGGAAATTGGTTTTTGGGGTTTTGATGATGGTCTCGAAGGTCAGGAGGGTCGAGTTTGCTACTGGTGTAAGTTTGTAAACCTAGTTTTTAGGCAATGCAATGTTTTGATCGGCATGAAGGCTACAGAGGACCGAGTGCAATAATTTTTGGGGAGATGGTTGCTAGGGTGTTGAAGAAGCATTGGACGGTGTTGCAAAGCCTTCGATGGCCGGAGGAGGGGGAAGGAGGGTTTTCCAGGTTTGGGTTTTGATCGTGATAGTGTTCTAGTGTATCTTTCTAGGTTTGGAAACTCAAATTCGATTTCTTGATGATTGTGGGTTTCCGACGATCGGAATATGTTCTAGTGGTGCTCGTCGACTTGTCTATTGCTCTGGTGGTGGCCGGAGGTGGACAAGACCACCGTGCATATGCACGGTGAAGAAGTGGTGTCAGGTGAGGTTGGGGTTTGCAGTTTTATTTTGGCTCGAGTCATACGCAGGCAATTCGAGCTTTTTCTCGAAGATGACCAAGGTTTTACTCGAAGTCAAGGGGGGGGAACTCGGGTATTTTAGATGGTTACAGGTTTCTCTGAAACCTGTATAATTTCAATTCAAAATTTGTTTAAAATCTGAAAACAAGTTTTGAAATAGAATTTAAAATCTAAATTTAAAATTTGGATTTAAACTAAGCTTGAATTCCAGTTTTAAAATTTAATTTAAACTATTTAAATTAAAATGTTTAAACAACTTTAAAAGAGTTTAAATATTTGAATTTAAGATTAAGCTTTAAATAAAAAGTAGAGATTTAAACATAGGTTTTAAATCTGAAATCAAATCCAATCTGAAACAATGTTTTGAAAATAAAGGAAGTTTTTAAAATTTTAAATATTTAAAAAACTTTTGATGTTGAAACATATTTTAAATATGATTTATATCTTAAAATAAATATGGATTTAAATTCCTTTAACATCTTTTATAAAATGGGAAATTCTTTTGCATAAGTTTTAAAAAGGTTTTTGAAATGTTTTTAAAACTTTGTTAAAATTAAGTTTGGTTTTCATTTTAAATTTAAAATTTAAAATGAAAATTGGAAACAAATTTTAAAGTAAGTGTTTTAAATTTGTTTAGTTAATGATAATGAAAATATTAATAAGAAATGTTTTATTTTAAAATAAATTAAAGATTTAAATGATTTTGATTTATTAAATTAATAAGTTAATTAGATGGATAATTAATTAATTAATTTAAATAATTAAATAAGGATTTTGAATTAATTAATTAAGGTTGAGTTAATTAATTAAGATTAATTGATTTGGAAATAAGATCATTAATTAAATAAGTTAAGATTTTAATTAATGATTTAAAAGTTAATTTATCAAGAGGTTAAGATTAATTAAGTTAATTAATTAAACAATTAGTGATTAATTAAATGATTATTAAAGATTAATAAATTTGTGATTAATAATGATTAATTTAAATTAATTACTTAAGTAAGGTAATTAAGGAAATTGTTGATAAGTTAATAAAGGTCATTAACTTGGGATTATTTATTAATTAATTAATGTGATTAATTTTGATAATTAATTAGATTAATTAAATTAGATAATCATTATGGAATTTGGTTATGTATGATTACTTTATGGGAGTAATTAAAGTTATTAATTACTCATTGTAATTAAGTAATTTGATTAGTTTAAATTAATTAATTAAGTTTGATTAGTTTAAATTAATTAATTAAGTTTGATTAATTTAGAATAATCATTTGATGGGTTGATAAGTAATTAATAAAGGATAATTACTTAGAGAAGTGATTAAAATGAGTAATTACTGAATATACCTTATTGAAGTATGAATGAGTTGGGGTTAATTGCTTGTGTAATTATTATAGAAGATAATTACTTTGTGAAAGCAATTAATAATTAATTACTTGGTGTAATTAATTTAAGCAATTATTGATTAAGTCATTTGGAAAATAATTAAGTAATGTAATTAATTAAGGGTTATTAATTACTAATAAAATTGATCAAGGATGATTAATAATTAATTAGTTATTAAATATAATTAATTTGGGGATAATCAATTTACTCAATGAAGTAATTAAGAATAGTTAATTACTGAAGTTAATTAACCAAAAGTGATTAATAATTATGGTTAATTACTTAAGGAAGTTAATTAACTTAAATGTAATTAGGAATCATTAATTAATGTAATTAATGATGTGATTAAGATTAATTAGTTGAGATTAATTAATCAATGATAAGTGATTAAAGTAATTAATTAATGTAATTAATTAAGATTAATGTGATTAATTATAATTAATTAATTAATGAAGTAATTAAAGGTTAATTACTGTATTTGATTAAGGATAATGAATTTGTGAAATCAATTACTTGAATGTAATTAAAGGATGATTAATCAAGGATAATAAATCAAGGGAATAAATTAGTGGTTCATTAATTAGTTGATTGGTTTGTAATCAATGGTTATATAAGCAGGATTTATAGATTGAGGTAATTAATTTAATTTACTTTAAATTAATTAGAGATGATGTAATTAATTTAATTTATTTTAAATTAATTATATATGGTGTGATTATTAATCCTTGTTTATATATGGATGATATAGATTTCCTTGAATGGTTTGAATCTCAGATATGAGATTAGTAATGTTGTGTGATATGGATGCATTGGTTGCATTGTGATGATAATTTGGATTATCTTCTGATAATGATAATATGGATTAGCTATGCTGATGATTATCTATTGTGATGATGTGAATTATCTATCTGTGTGTATATAGATAATTAAATTGAATTATTTTAAACTTAAAACAACTTGGACCTAAAAGACACGCTTTGGATTTCGATGAGACTGGGATCGGGTTTCCATATTTGGATATCCGAAAACCACATCGATCCAAATTAACGATAGGTCGTGAATCTCAAGAGAAGATGAAGATTCAGAGTGCAAGGATTATCGTCGTTAATTCTGAGGGTGATTCCAAAATGAGTGTAACGAGATAATGCCTTCAGTTTCGTTCGAACCGGAACGAACTTGTATGGATTGAATGCTTTCAGAACATCGTCAGGTGGACGATGAGCATTCTAAGAGATGTGTTCATCAACCGGGAATGGCTAAAACAGGGGAGGTGCAGCAAGGCTAAGTGGGTCATGCCCAAGTAGGACGAGATTTTCCCTATCTAGAAGTCCCTTTTATTCGGCTGTGTGGGGCGGTTGATTCGCGACAACTGCCGGGGTTGTCTTGTTCGGGACTATCTAGTAAGGGATGTTTCCGGTCTTGTGTTGCAGGGGAGCGGGCGTACTCCTCGGTACGGTGATCTAGGCCACATACTGTGACGGGCGGTACCCCAGTAGCCCTGCCACTGTATGGAATCCAAAATCCAATAAGTGCCAACGGCTTGATTGTATTACCCACTTTTGTGGCTAGTAGCTGGAATTTGATAGATGTAACAATTTCGGCTATTTCATATTTACTTGAAAACCCTAGACCTATTATAATATCTCCAGATTTCCTAAATGTTTTGGTTAGCGTAAGGTAATTTTTTTTCCATGTTTATGTGTGGGAAGTCTTACGTGATACCTTTCTTTTCAAAAATTTTGACAGTTAAGCAACTTTAACCAGTTACTCACGGAGTTTATTTCTGTTTTTCTTAAACTCTTGGGTACTCAAATTTTTATGAGTAGCCAAGAGATTCAGGTTAGCTTTGACGAATTTTGGAGGAGCAATGGAGCAGGAGGCTTCTGCGTTGTAGTTATCTAGTATTCCGCTGTGTTGGTATCTCTGAGTCGTTGTTTGAGTTGTTTTGTACTGTGTTGTAATAACTAGACAGGTGTTTATAACTTTCTAGTATGTGATATATAATCTATGTAACTCTGATAGTTGATGTATATCTATGTAATACTTTGTTATTAATATAATTTATTCGTTCCGCTATTGAGATTTTGTTGTTGTTTCTTCTATCTTCTCTTTCTTTCTCTTTCTATCTCTTTCTTAATTCATGATACCTCTTTCTGGTTAGTGGAAGACGAGTCGTGACATATCAAGTCGATTTAAATGAATATTATCAAGTTAATTAACTTGAAAGAATATCCTGTTATTTGAAGTTTAAAGGTTTTACTTAAATGATATTTGATTTTTTTAGTAAACATTTCAAATCTAAATAATAGTAATTGCAATTGATATATATGAAATTATCAAAGATTTAGTTTTGAAATGGTGGAATATTTAAGCTTTGAAATTTATGGAAATTTTATTTGTTTATTTGGGGGTTTAAACCTATATTTGGAATTGATTTGTGAAGGTAAAGAAGCTATTTTATTATATTAAGCAATTTAATATTTAAACCATTTAAGTGGTGTGGTTATATTTCAAAGTTATAAAATTCAAAGGTTTATGATTTGAAAGCGCTATGATTTTTGAAAAAGGATATATTTGAAATAAAATGATATCATATAGATTTGGGTTTAAAAATGGAAATGATATCGTATTTATATGGTTTTGAAATGGATATTATATTCTGGTTTTAAAGTAAAAATTATTCTGAAATAACCGCGGTGTTATAATAACGGTTGGTTGTTGAAGAGACCGGAATCGGAAGTTGTCATACTCTCTGCCAACTCCAAAAACCACTTTAACAACCACGTACGCTGTGGAGATTTCAGAATAAAGTAGGATGGTGGCAGCGTTTCCTTTGAGGTAAATACGTGGACCCAACTTCTGTGAGTTAGCATAAGGTGACTAAAACAGGAGCGATTGACGGGTTAATGAGGTAGCACCTTTGATCGGACACATCCCTTCGATATTATACTTTGACTTTTAGATTGATTCGGTGGCCACTTTTGATTTTTATTTTAGGGTGTGGCTCGAGGTGGGCGGTAGCTGCGGCTATGCGTTACCACCGTTGGTATATCTACCATGCCATTGTCTAGTTGTGTCGTGTCACCTACCCTAGCGCGCCTTATACGATTTTGTTTTGACCATACCTATGGAGTGCCCTCTGACGACGCCCAGTATGGGGGAGATTACGGTATTGTATAGACTATGGGAATATATTATGTGTTAAGGGAAATATTGGGTCACTCCTTAACGCTATTTTAAAGTAAGTTTATTTTACTAAAAGACACTATTATAATAGCGAAGTATTACTACATAGTAAATAGTTTACCGGATCCTTAGGAGATGTGAATCCCGAGCATCTCTTGAGTTACTGCACGCACGTTAGACACTGGATAGGAGACGTCAAATCCCACAAACATCTCTGACGCCATTTCACTCATATTATTTATTGTTGATGTAACTTACATAAGATCTTTTAGTTCTGACTCGAGTGTTTCGTCTTTTCAATTCGCTCGGGTCAGCCTGAGCATTTCAGGATTTAGAAAGACCGTACTCTAGAGGACGAAGATGAAGATTTATTATTATTTATAATAGTATTCCTCTACACCATTTTATTCCGCTGCATTGTTATTATCCTTTGGTATGTGAACTCTGATATTTTATTGTATAAAGAAAAAATCAAATGTTTTGTAAAACAGTTTTATGAACTGTATATTGATTATTATATTTTATCATTCCGCTGCAAGATTCTACTTTGTTTTTTTCTTCTCCGACTTTCTTATTTACCCCATAACAATCCACCCTTTTGGATGTTTTAAGTCTGATGTGTGTGGTTTATCGTCGACTTAAAGCGTAAAAAAAGGCGGGTCCTTACACTCATGCACAACCAAATTCATCAAAATAGGCTAATATTGAAAGATGATGACATACCCCAATGGAAGCGACCCACTTAGCCATGTTGCATGCCCAGTTTTAGTCATTTCCCTAAGGATGGAGCTTGATGCTATGTTTACCTTGTATATAGCAAACCAACTTGGAATGCTAACCGTGCCCTCTAGGCATCAATGCAATGCTAGCATTCATCCATACAAGTTGTCCAGGATAAGGACAAACCGATGGCACTACTTCTACTATATCCATTTTGAAATCACCCTAAGGATTAGTAGCAAGCAGCCTTTGCTTCAATGCTCTATCTTGATTCCATATTCTTCAAGATGTCTTCAGTTCGAAACGCTTGAGTTGGATCAAAGTGGTTTTTGAAACACAGATTCGATCCCGGTTTTTTTGAAACAACTCTCGATAATTTCTGGTAAAAACTCAACCCCAGTTCTTTAGGAAATAAGCAGATAAAAATAACAGCAGAGTTCACCTCCTAACCATTAGTGGACGGATTTACTTATCATTTACCCTAAAAGAATGAAATGAATTTATACGCATAGTATAGCACCACTGACGGTAACTTTACCATATAATTTCCGTGTTTCTCATAGAAATTTTCAAAGTTTCGTTTTGGTCAAGATTTGATAGTTGGTTATTTAACTATCAAATAAACAAATAATAAAACATTGATTCAGTTCCATATGTGATCCTCTAAGCCTTTATTAATTAATCTTAAATTAATAAATCACTTTATAAAACTTTTTCAAAGGTTCTTTTCTAATACACTTTTCCCAAACCGCTTATATCCCTTCTAATTGGAAAACAATATAAACATTTACTAAAAACATTTAGCTCTTCTCACATTCCATGTTAAATGGCCAAACCATTCCCTTTCAAAACATCCTCTTTATAAAACCCATTCACTTATTCCTTATAAAAATTATTTTATAAGTTCACTTCATCAAACCTCTTTATAATTTTTCAAATTTGATTTAAAATGTCTTTCAGAAATATCTAAATGATTTATAAAATCTTTTTCTATTTTTAAAACTATTTAAAAATATTCCTTCATGATTCCTTTATAGAATCTCCTTTATAAAATATCATTTTCAAGATATCATTTGTAAATAACTTTAGGTAAATCCTTTTATTTAATACACCCCTTTCTAAAAACAAGATATTATTTAAAAATAACTTTATAAAATAGTAATAAAATTGAAAATCATTTATAACCTTTAAACCCGAATTGATTAAAGGATTACAGCTAATTCAAAAACATACCTTAGTAATTCGAAAAGAGGTTTAGCAATCCCAACGGTGCTATTTTAAGTTACCATTCAGTTTCCATTTGATTTCACTTAACAGTTATTTACATTGATCAACATATACATAAATATATGCATATCCAAATCAAGGAATAACATATCAATATGAACTAACTAGCATATATATATATATATATATATATATATATATATATATCCAAATAACATAATAGCAGGGTGGTGATTTCTCCTGCTAAATAGATGTCCAAAAAATTCAACCAATGTAACGACCCACTATTTTGAACCATTCGCATCCGCACATGTCAGACCTGAATTGCTCAAAATAACAGATTAATAATTTTATATTGGGCAAAACTTATCATGTACAGTAATTAAATAAATCACAGAATCATAGACACAGAGTAATATAGCAATAAGAAGTGGAATAGAAAAGTATTGGTTCATGAAGCTACTATATAAACAACAGAGTTTGAAACAAAATACAACAAAAATCTAATATACAGAATTACTAATAAAAATGCCAATAGCAAGTTTGAACAAAATAACTAGAATACACCGAAGTAACTAGAAAGCTAAATAGATAGATGGATCTCCAAGCGAAGCTCCAACTCCAGAGGTGAGTCTCAAATGCTGTGATACTCAGTCTGACCCGAGCATAAAGTAAAGCGCAAAACACTCGAGTTAGTATTAACATTCTTATATAGTAAATTCAACTCAAGTGAAATGTCTACTGAAATGCAAGTAACTTAAAGGACGTTTGGGATACACATCTTCTAAGGATCCATGGAACTATCGACTATGTAGTAATATATGCTATTATATTATGTCTATAGTAAAGTAAACTATTAAAATAACATTAAGACGTTACCCATATTCCCCTTAACACATTTTATATAATGTCGTAGTCTATATTGATACTGTAAACTCCACTCACAAGTGGGCTGTCAGGGAGCACTCCATAGGTACGACACGAAACAAACTCGTAGACGGCGCGATAGACATATAACAAGGCACGCAAGGCAATGCCAGGGAAGATATATCGTTTGCGGATCCAGACTGGTGGTAACGCATAGCAGCTACTACCGCCCACCTCGAGACATACTCCTAAATCAAAGGTGCACCGACTCAAATCACAAAGTAATAGAATGGTATCGAAGAAATGTGTGCGATTAGAGGAATGACCTCACTTGGCCGGCATGGCTCCTGTTTTAGCCACATCAAGCTGACTCATGGGAAATAGGGCTATGTAAATACCTCATACAGAATTGTACACCAAACCATTCTACTTCTTTCTAGAATCTCCATCACGTACACAGTTGTTAAAGTGGTTTTCGGTATTGGCAAAGGGTATGACAATATTCGATCCCGGTCTTGTCACGACCTGATTTTTTGACGCCCGAAAATCGACATCAATACGTCCACTGTATTAAATGGCGAATAATCGATTGTTGAAAAACCAGACCGTAAGGGAAAGAAGAAAGAGGTAGAATAAGAGAAAACAAAACAACATCAGAATCTCATAATCCCAGCGGAACAATATACAATAGTTAAATGACTAATCTTTATACAAAAAGAACTATATCTGTTTAATACATTACGTCAAAGGATACAACACAATCAATAGAAAAATAGTGGATAGTTATATTAACTTGTCCTCACGAAAGCTGACCATACAGCTTATATTGCAGAGCGGAATATATATCAAGTACGTGTGATACGTCTCGCCATCCAGCTCGTCTCCTGAGCTCCACAGTATCCTATCTTGTATCCTATAATACTCGGTCTGACCCGAGCATTATAGTGAAATAACACTCGAGTTAGTCTGGAAAATTAGAGTGAGAGAACACGCTCGATTATATTATTAAAGTTTTCAAAATCCTTTAAAATCAAAGGTATCTCGTAAGACCATGCCACAAATAAAGATATCGGGTTTTTACCTTACGATAACCAAAATATTTTTTTATCAAATTCGTCTGATATTATAGTAATGTCTATAGAAAGTAAAATAGAATCTTGTTGAAATGCTTGCATCTCACGTCTCAGCATAGTTAGGCACAATCAAAATCATACATGCGCTAATTGGAGATTGGATTCCATAAAATGGCAAGGCTACTGGGGTACCGTCCGTCACGGTACCTGGTATAGATCAGAGTACCGAGGATCCCTCCCGATCCCCTGTAACACAAGACCAGAGCTACCCTTTATTGGATAATCCGAATAAGATCATCCCGTGTTGGGATCAGCAACCGCCCACACCGTCGAAATAAAAAGGGACATCTAGACAAGGATGACCTTATCCTAATTGGTTGCTAGCCACTTAGCCTTACTACACCTCCCCTGTTTTAGCCATTCCCGGTTGATAAGGCTTGAGGCTATGCGTTACCTTTTTAGCACACATTCACTTAGAATGCTCACCATGCTCCTAACGATGGTTTGATAGCATTTATCCATATAAGTTGCCCTGGAGCTGGACAAACCGAATCACCGTCTTTATCATCTTCACAGTCTTCATTCGTAAACGTTCAAACCGGATCGAAATGGTTTTCGGGTAATTAAACTCGATCCTGGTCTCTTCGACACGATCAGCTCATTGTCAATATTGACAGTCGATTATTTAACTATCAATATTGAACTCGATCCAGGTCTCTTCAAAACGATCATCTCATTGGTCAATATTGACAGTCGATTATCTATAATGTCGTAGTCTATATAGATACTGTAAACTCCACTCGCAAGTGGGCTGTCAGGGAGCACTCCATAGGTATGACACAAAACAAACTCGTAGACGGCGCGATAGGACATATGACATGGCACGCAAGGCAATGCCAGGGTAGATATACCGTTTGCGGATCCAGACTGGTGGTAACGCATAACAGCTACTACCTCCCACCTCGAGACACACTCCTAAATCAAAGGTGCACCGAATCAAATCACAAAGTAATAGAATGATATTGAAGAAATGTGCGCGATTAGAGGAATGACCTCACTTGGCCGGCATGGCTCCTGGTTTAGCCACATCAAGCTGACTCATGGGAAATAGGGCTCATACAGAATCGTACACCAAACCATTCTACTTCTTCCTAGAATCTCCATCACGTACACAGTTGTTAAAGTGGTTTTCGGTATTGGCAAAGAGTATGACAATATTCGATCCCAGTCTTGTCACGACCTGATTTTTCGATGCCCGAAAATCGACATCAATACGTCCACTGTATTAAATGGTGAATAATCTATTGCCCAAAAACCAGACCGTAAAGGAAAGAAGAAAGAGGTAGAAGAAGAGAAAACAAAACAACATCAGAATCTCACAATCCCAGCGGAACAATATATAATAGTTAAATGACTGATCTTTATACAAAAAGAACTATATCTGTTTAATACATTACATCAAAGGATACAACACAATCAATAGAAAAATAGTGAATAGTTATATTAACTTGTCCTCACGAAACCTAACCATACAGCTTAAATTGCACAGCGGAATATATATCAAGTACGTGTGATACATCTCGCCATCCAGCTCGTCTCTTGAGCTCCACAGCATCCTATCTTGTATCCTATAATACTCGGTCTGACCCGAGCATTATAGTGAAATAACACTCGAGTTAGTCTGGAAAACCAGAGTGAGAAAACACGCTCGATTATATTATTACAGTTTTCAAAATCCTTCAAAATCAAAGGTATCTCGTAAGACCATGCCACAAATAAACATGTCGGGTTTTTACCTTACGATAACCAAAATATTTTTTTATCAAATTCGTCTGATATTATAGTAATGTCTATAGAAAGTTAAATAGAATCTTGTTGAAATGCTTGCATCTCACATCTTAGCATAGTTAGGCACAATCAAAACCATACATGCGCTAATTGGAGATTGGATTCCATAAAATGGCAAGGCTACTGGGGTACCGTCCGTCACAGTACCTGGTATAGATCAGAGTACCGAGGATCCCTCCCGATCCCTTGTAACACAAGACCGGAGCTACCCCTTATTGGATAATCCGAATAAGATCACCCCACGTTGGGATCAGCAACTGCCCACACCGTCGAGATAAAAAGGGACATCTAGGGAGGGATGACCTTATCCTAATTGGTTGCTAGCCACTTAGCCTTACTACACCTTCCCTGTTTTAGTCATTCTCGGTTGATAAGGCTTGAGGCTATGCGTTTCCTTTTTAGCACACATTCACTTAGAATGCTCACCATGCTCCTAACGATGGTCTGATAGCATTTATCCATATAAGTTGCCCTGGAGCTGGACAAACCGAATCACCGTCTTTATCATCTTCATAGTCTTCATTCGTAAACGTTCAAATCGGATTGAAATGGTTTTTGGGTAATTAAACTCGATCCCGGTCTCTTCGAAACGATCAGCTCATTGGTCAATATTGACAGTCGATTATTTAACTATCAAATTTAAACAATCATTCAACCAATTATTTATTCCCATAGAAAAGCACCAAGTCTTAATAATTTAGATTTTAATAATTTAAAATCCCTTTACCCAAAAATATCACTTAAAACGTTGGAAATAAAACTACTTAAATCACTTTATTCAAAATATTAGTTATAAAGTTCTGTAATAATTTTCCAAATACAAACTTTAGCCAAAAATTGTTTTTAAATAAAATTGATAATTAGAATCTTTTTTGGTTTCAATGGCCACTCCCGCCCATACCCAGCACCATTCCCTGTCCTTTCAACCTGTCCTTCCCATACTTCCAACTGTTCCTCCACCTGCATCATCTTCGGCCCCCTAACCGAACTCCCCCATCAACTTGCCTCCACCTGTTCCTCCCCCGGTCCTACCCGCTCTCAACAATCCAGCTTCTTCTTCTTTTTCCTGGTCCTCTCTTTTTAAATCCAAACCCCGTAATGCAGGTTCGTATACACCAATTGACATTCCTCTTTCTTTTGATGGGCAAGCCATGGTCCCTCCGTCTGATGTGCTAAAAGCTGTTAATGAAGTGTTGGGTGGTTGGTTGGTTGGCTTCTTCCTTGATAAGCTCCTGTCATACTTGACTCTTATCAACCATCTAAAGAAACTCTGGAAGCTCAAAGGAGAAATCACTATAAAATCGGATGGAATTTTTTTCCTTTTCCTTCTTTCCTGTGCTGAGGATAAAAGGAAAATTGTTGAAGCCGACCCTATTTTTCTTAGGAACAAGATCTTCATAATCAAAGCATGGGATCCTTATATTGGGAATGGTTGTAGTACCATAAAATCTGTGCCAATTTGGTTAGAACTATCAAACATAACACTTTATGCGTGGTCTCATCTAGGGATAAACTGGCTAGCATCAAGAATTGGTAGATTGCTCCATTTGGATACTTCCACTGACAAATTAGAGCGAATTTGTTATGCCAAATGTTTGGTTGATGTCTCTCCAACTCAGGTTTTGGTTGATGAATTTCCTATAAAATTAACTGATGGATCAACTCAAATGATTCAGGTTAGTTACCTCTGGAAACCTGAAATTTGTTCATTCTGTAAAGTATTTGGACACATGAAAGATGATTGCATGAGAGAGGGTGAAATTAATGTGAGAAATGAGGAAGAGGAAGTGCTAAAGGAGAAAATGAAAGAAGGTTATGTCACTGAACAGAAGCAAGGAAAGCAGGCTAGCAAAAACATACAGATTTGGAAGAGAGTAGTGAATAAGAAGGTTAAAGAAAAGGTAGTTAATTTGTTGAAATTTCCTGTGCTAGATGATAAAACAGTTAATGCTGAGGATACTGTTGATAACATTACTGTACCCTGTATTGTTGATATAGCAGATAATGTTGGTGGTAGTGGAACTAAACTGCATGAGAGGATTGTGAAACTGGAAATGAACATAGCACTGTAATGACAAGCAACAAATTTGATGTTTTAAATGACATAGAGACTAAGGGTGAAATTGAGAATGTAGCATCAACTGGAGAGCAAAATGATGGCATGGTAAATAATCAAGTCAATTGCATTATGCAAGCACGGTAGAGTTGGTAGACAAGCCTGCACATCATGACCAAATAAATACAACATCTGAAGAGCTGCAATTCATGCAGAACCAACTGGAGGAAAATGACAATCAGTTTTGGCATGCTTCTATATCTCTTGTGCATGCAAATGTCAGCATGAACACATAAAGCACTGTTGCTTTACCCATCAATGAAAGTTCCCTTTCCACATGTAATCGAACAACTACATTATCCTCACTCAAACAAGATACCACCTTCTGTAATACAATGCAAAAATAAAATTTTGAATTAGTGTATAGCATGCATTCACATTCCACCTTAACAGAAATCCCTCCCAACCCAATTCCTCCTCTTCCCATCAACCCTCCATCTTGTCAACCTTATGTGTTTCTGGGGTCTATTCCAGGCTGGAAAACTCCTCTAGATGATGTAAATAATGACAACCGTCAGGCTACTAAATATGAAATAAGCAAGAAGTCTAAAAAAGAAAAAAACCAAAATCAAAGCTTCACAAGAATGAATTCTCCTGTCACAAGGAGCATGAGAGAAGGTGAACTCGCTAATTTGGTTTAATAATGTTACACAACATTGGTGCATGGAATATCAGAGGATCTCACAACTTCCTCAAGCTGGATCAGGTTAAGCAATTGATTCTCAATCACATCTATTTGTTTTTGCAATTCTTGAAACCAAATTAAATCTGCCTCTTACTGTTTCTGCTGCTAAGTACATAAATCCATCTTGGACCTTGAACCACAATCTTCTTGAAGCAAGCTATGGGAGAATAATGGTCCTACATAATCCCGAGCAGCTATCACTTGATCTCATCCTTGCAGCACCTCAGATAATGCACTTTCATGCTAATTACTTCAATTCCTCTATGTCTTTCTATATTACTTTCATCTATGCTTATAACTCTCCATCTTCTAGACAATCTCTTCCCGATCTAATTCCTGCGCTAAGACAGCATACTCATCCTTGGGTTATGCTTGGTGATTTTAACTGTTGTTTTACCTTGTCTGACAAGCATGGGGGTCTCCCACTCCTTCCTAGGGATATCCAACCTTTAAACACTACTGTTAGTGACTCCTCCTTCATCTCTATTAGCAAATATGGTGCTCCCTTCTCTTGGAACAATCGATCTAGGAGCAGTGCTCGTGTTTTCTCAAACATTGATCACTCCTTCTCTAACTACAAAAGCCCTTACCACATGGCCTAATATCACCACCTATCTGCCCCATCCTATTCTCTCTGATTATTCTCCCCTCATTTTGACCATTGGGAAAAAGCCACTTGAAGCCAAAAGAGGATTTAAATATTTCAATGCTAGGGCTCTTGACCCTGAATATATTGACATAATTAAAAATGCTTGGTCTATTAAGTTTTTTGGAAACCCTAATTTTATTTTTGCAGGAAACTCAGAGCAACTAAGGAAGCCTTAAGGGTTTGGGCAAGAGAAAAGTTTGGTAATGGCAATCTTCAATCAAAAATACTCAAGGACCAGTTAAAGGTTGCGCAGGAACATATGATGGCACACCCTGACAATATTCAACTGGCTGAAAAGGAAGCAACTCTTTTCAATGACCTCAACCTTGCACTTGCAAATGAATGTGGGATAAAGAATCAACAATTAAGAATTAAATGGGCAGCTGAAGGTGATAGGAATACTAAATATTTTCATGCATCTCTCAAGGTTAAGCACTCCATTAATAACATCTCTTCCATTGTTGACGAAGCAGGAAATCTGAATTCTACCCCAGAAACTGTGGAACAAGCTTTTCTCTTGTATTATTCTCGCCTCTTTGGTAATGCTAACAATTTCGAACCAGAGCTAGACCTATTATCCAATATTTCACTTCCGAGACTTAGTCGTGATGAAGCTAATATTTTGGTGGAAAAAGTGACTAATGAAGAAATTAAGAAAACCCTACGTGCTATGAATAGAAGCTCGTCTGGTGGTCCTGATGGATTCAACGTTGATTTTTTTACGTCAAGCTGGGATACTGTTGGTGTGCAGTTTTTCTTGGGTGTCCACAATTTTTTTGACAAATTCAAGTTTCTAAAATCAGTGAACGCTACCAACTTGGTGCTAATACCTAAGTCCAAGCCTGCTTTGTCAGTCTCCTCCTACAGGCCCATCTCCTGCTGCAATGTGGTATATAAATGCATTTCCAAAATTATTGCAACAAGGATGGTTACTGTTCTGTAAAGAATTATTTCCAACTACCAGGTTGCTTTCCTGCCAGATAGAAATATTCTTGATAACACAATGCTAGCCCATGAACTATTAAAAGGATATCACAGTGTTAATGTTTCACCGAGAGCTATGCTAAAGCTTGATCTTCTGAAGGCTTATGATTCAATTCAATGGAAGTCAATAGTTAGGGTTATGTCTCTCATGGGTTTTCCCAAAGTCTTTGTTGCTTGGATTTATGAGTGTATATCATCTCCCACCTTCTTGCTGATAATCAATGGCTTTAGTACTAGCAATTTTGTTTCCATGCAGGGAATAAGGCAGGGGGATCCTCTATCTTCCTATATTTTCATTTTGATTATGGAAGTCTTCACATGTTTGTCGAGACCCTTGTATCATAACAAGAAAATTCATTACCACCCTAAATGTAAAGACCTTCAGATAACATACCTCCTTTTTGCTGATGATATTATGATTTTTACAAAACCCAATTTGCAATCCATTGAAAGTATTAAAAGTGCTCTGCACAGTTTCTACTTAACGACTGGCCTGAAGCTTAATCTCCATAAATCTAGCATATTGTACTCTGGGATTACTAGTATTCGGAGTTGAATCTGTCCATCAATGCTGGTATGCAGTCTATGTCATCTGATATGAATTATCTTGGGCTTCCACTTTGCTCCTCTAGAGTTTCTTATGTTGATTGTTTTCCACTATATGAAAAAATTACTGCTGTCATGGATTGTTGGGCTAACAGATACCTTTCACAAGCTGGAAGGCTGGTGCTTATTCAATTTGTTAGCTATTCCTTAATGGTATATTGGGCAAGGACTTTCATTCTACCAATTAAACTTTTTAAATTGGTTAGAAGAGCAATGATGAGATTTCTTTGGTTTGGAACCATTCACACAAGGAAGGTCCTCCCATGTTCTTACTCTAATATTGAGAAATCAAGAAATAAAGGAGGTTTAGGTTTGCTGAGTATTGGAGTATGGAACAAGGCAGCTTATAGTCATCATTTCAATGCAATGTTACATAAACATGACATATTATGGGTGAGATGGACACTCAGATATAATATTGGAACAAAAAACTTCTGGCTTATGGAGATTTCGTAGTCGTGCAGTTGGATATGGAGGAGTATTCTAAAGTTAAGAATCATTTTCAAGCCTTTAGTGCAATTGAAGCTTTCTGAAGCTAGCTTGTGCAAGTTCTGGTGCGACCCTTGGTTAGGCAGGGGAATAATTCTTGATCACATTTTCTCATCACAGTAGAAGTATCAATCTGGCATTGGTATCAATGCTCTGGCTATTGATCATATAGTAAATGGTAAACTTGTGTTGCCTTACTCAAGTAATCAGAATGTTAGATCCTTTTGGAGCAACTATGTCACTAGCATTTATGAATCTTATGAGCATGATACTGTCTTGTGGAATGGCCAGGGGCACTCTATTAAAAATGTTTACGTTTCCTTGTATGGCTTGGACTCCATGCCAAAATGTAAGTGGAGTAAGGTAACATGGACAGCGATCTCTTCCAGCAGTGACAATCTTATGTTCTGGAAGGTAATTTCAAATGCACTATTGAAAAGAGACAAGCTATTAAGATATGGAATGTCTGTTCTTCCCACTTGTGAGGTGTGTGATCAACAGTGTGAAAGTGTTTTGCATATCTTCTTTGATTGTCCTTTTGTTCTTTTTATCTGGAACAAAATGATAAGCTGTTTACTGAGGGTCTTTAATGTACCAATCTCTAGCAATCAATGGAACCTGATTGAAAGTGCCACTAGGTGGAGGGATGACATAAAGCAGTACTTCTTCTTCATTTTGAAAAAGCTTATGATGGTTATTTGGAGGGAAAGAAACAAGAGGTGCTTTGATGGTATTAGCAGAAGCAAGGAAATAGTATGGTCTGCAGTAAAGCATGATATCCTGATGGGGATGAGGGTCAGTGCGCATGAGTTTCTAAACATTCAGTTTGACCCATGGATACCTTAGTTCCTCTCTTGGCTTAGCTTTTCTTTTTTTGCTTTGGATGCGTTTCTTGTGTGTTATGTGTTTCTTTTCCTCTTTCTGCTTTGTGGTGTGTGTTCTCATGTTTTTTTTTCCTTTTTCTGTGTTTAATAAAGCTAGTAGGCGCCCAGTTTTAACCCCGCTTAATCTGCAAAAAAAATTGTTTTTAAATAAAACTATTGTATAAGTATAAATATTTAATAATTATCTTTTAAATCATAGTACTAATTTAACCTTTAAAATAATCACCACTATAATTAATTTCAAATAAATATTTACTTTAAAATTCTAAACAATTTAAAATAAATAATTTTTTCTAAAAACATTCTTTTAAAACAACTTTAAATCTTTTAAATTATACTTAGAAATTTTGTTTTGAAAAATATACATAGCTTTTCAAGAAATACACCTTCAATTCCAAAATAACCCGTCTAATCATTTATAAATCCTTCTCGATTTATTCTGGTTCAATTTACATCCCAAACCGGTAAATTTCTTTTCCACACTTTTAAAAATAAACTGCTATTTATTTTTAAACAAATCACCCAGATTTATCCACTAATAAGTATTTTACTTTATTTATAAACCCTGTTTATAATTTCCATACCCTTATTCTCTTTTAATCACAGTTTTAACACTTAGTCGGCTTTCAAATAGGTTTTTCAAAATTAGCTTCATTTTAAAATAATCTCCTTTACTTCCCCAAATTTATTAAATATCCCATTAATTCCATATTCACTCCTTAATTTATGATTTAAAATCTTATTTTAAACTAAAATATCGATTTTACACTTTATTCCCAAAATACTCCTTTTATCTCTACCAACCACTAAATTCCTGAATTTAAAAATAAATCCTTTAATTCTTTTAAAAATATCGCTTAAGTCCTCAAAACTCCTTTATTCCATTTATTTAAAATCTCTAGTTTTTCCCCATACCAGGAACTTATTTAATAGGATTTTAAAACCTAACTTTTTATCCTTCTCCAAATTCATTCCTTTAATCTACCCAAATTCACTATAATTATTTTACTTAAAGTTCTCCCTTTTATTTTCCTTAAAAAATGCGATCTTTATATTTTGATATCTTAAAATATCAGAATGTATTAAGCCAAATCATATCATTCAATAATTTCAATTATTAACATAATCTATTATAGATTATCAAATAAATCATATCACTACATATGAAAATAAATTTCAATATTTTTAAGGAATCCAGTTGGATCCCTCCAACTTGTTTTCCTGCATCCATAGATGTTAGCACAATATAAAAATACCAATTCCACTTCGAGGCGGAATATCATGGTATATAGGGTCATCCGCTATTATGCGGGGCGCATAGGGTCTCATCCGCTATATAATGTGGGAATATCAATCACTCCAATGTGCGTGTATATATATAATATCACATCCAGATAATAAATTATTAATTCAATCAATCAACAATTTGTTTAAATTTTAACTATTTAAACGGTAATCCAAATGATGAGATTAACTCACCTTTGCCCCTTCAATTTGCAATCCAATCCAAACTAGCTATTTCCTACACGATTTTGGACCTTGCACAAACATTGTACGATTTATTAATATTTGAACTAGTCGAATAATCAATTACCATTTGATAAATTTAATTAACTAATAGTTTTATTTAAACTAATTTTTCCCAAATAAATAAATTTTAGGTTTCAAATATAATTAAATAAGTAATCTCCTTAATACATTATTTTAAACATAACAAGTAGGTCTAATATGTATATATATACCTTTATATAGATAATTTATGTTCATGTATATTTTCTATCTGTTTTCCTTTGAAACTCCATATATATATATATATATATATATATACTTATAAGATAATCTATATAGATTTAAAAAATTGTTTTAATATAAACTCCTTAAACATCTAAAGTTCCTATTTTTTTCAAAATCTTATCTATATACATACATATATATATACATATATATATATATATATATATTCTAAAAATAAAATTCTCTTATCACTTATAAATACATATATTAAATCAAAACAGAACTATTTGAAATATCTTACTGTAAACTTTCTTCATCTCTATAAAATTTCATATTTGTATGTGTATATAGATTATTATGTTAAATTAACAAAAATGTTATACCTCACTGCTTCTAGCAAAAATAGCGAACACGCACCCTGCTCGACTATAACCCTCGAAATCGCGATTGCAAGTTCCCTCTTACCAAAACTTTTGCGACTCTTGGATCCCTTAACAACCACGAAATGGCGAACTTCCACTCGCGTCACCCTCGGCCTCAACAACTACGTCTCCACCACACCCCCATGAGATCAACTCGTGCCTCGACTAGCAGCCCACCTTGCACCCATGATGCTTAGCACGAACCCTAAGGCCGTGCAATTTGACTTGACTAAAGGAAGACGAGGGGAAACTCACGACTTCCACTCCGAACAGCTCATGGTTTGCGAAGAGGAACGTGAGCAGCCGAGCTCCCAAAAACTTTGCTCAATTTTGAATAATGAATGAGAGTGGCCATTTATTTTTTTATATACAAAACCAATTCCGATTCGAGAAAGGATTGGGAGCTGCGATCTTGAATTTAAAAGTGAGGATGGGGATGAAGTATTCTGGAGGTAGAAATTTAAAAGCTTGGCCATTTTAATTTTATTTCTGCTATGAACTCCGTAAAAGAGGGAAGTTTATGTGATAAAAAAGGAGAGGAGAGGGTGCAAGACAAGACATTGAAGAGAGCGTGGCATGTTGGATTATACATGCTACAGTGATTTTGAGGTGACAAAAACAGCTGATGTGAATTAAATGTCAGGTCAGCAAATATACATATATTTGTTAAATTTACGTCGTCTCGAATTCGTAGCTCAAAATCTTAACATCCTAGCGAGGCGTGCCGCCAAGCGTTCATAATGTTATACCTCTATTCCAAAGGCACTGGAAAAGATTTCGAGTCCTAATTCGATCTTATGGAGAAGATAGCATTTTGGACCCAACTATTATATTCAATTTTCGATGTAAATTTCAGCGCTTTTACCTATCATACGATCACACGACAATTCCAAAAGATACACAATTTGAAATCCAATCATAATAGACTGTTATGGATCCAATGGAATTGGTTTCGTCGAATTCCGAGACTGTACCTCGGAATGTTGTTTTTAAATATCAATTTAAATAGTATATTTTTAAAACCGAACAAAACACGTTTTAATTCAATTTCAAAACTTCCACTACCTTCAGTATTATCGATATAAATTTTATAAGCCTTTAAATTATTTTTAACAAGCTTAAAGCTCCAGATTTCACATTTTCCTAATTTCCAATTGTTTAATTCAATAATTTATTTACCCAGTAAATAGTTATATTTGAAAACCAAGTTAATAATTAACTTTTAAATACTAAAAATTGATTAAATATTCCAATTTAAAATGTCAAAAATTCCGGGTTGTCACGTTCCTTCCCCCTTATAAGAATTTCGTCCCCAAATTGCTAGGTAAGAAAAATGGTTTAATACCCATTTACTATTTTCCCCAAAACCAAACAGTTTTTAACCACTTCCCAAAACAACTTTTATTTAAGACTTACTATCAATTCCACTAACTTTCCAACTCACCCATAAGTTCCAAACAATATTACTTACTCAACCATTTCAGATTTTAATTTAAAACCAAAATTTTAAACTATCAAAATTTCTTCAAAATTTATCTAACTCCCTAAATTTTTGAAAAATTTCGCCAACGTCTTCTTGGCGCGCCTAGCTCGGAACAATTACTAAATGCCTCTACAGACCTCAAATTTCAAAAGAAAACAAAAGCCAAGTGACTGGATAATTAAATTATCAAATTTCATATGCGAATTTAAATACATACCTTTTTGTCGGGAAATTCAAAATTTATCTTCTGAAATCAAAACATCAATTCCCTTTGCTTTTAAAACACGTGTATACCCTACTTAGCAATAATATACAATTACAGAATCCAAAATCATTTTATTCAATTCCTTTTCAAAATTTTCCATATTTGTTTTACTTAAGCCCGTATGATGTCCATATATCATCCGTACGCAATATCAAATTTGATCGCTCGCTCAATCACACTTCATTTCCAGACTAGTATCGTTCATCTGACTCCCTAATGCGGACTCAGATCTGGTTTCTTGATCAGAAATTATCATTCTCATTGTATAGCCATATCTATGATATAGAATTTCAAGAATGAATCAAAAATCCATATCCAGGGTTCACTGTCGAAAATCGAGTGAAATATCCCAACTCGGATCGATATTGTTATCCCGCTTTTTGGCAAAGCCGTGATACCAAAAGATTGGTCAAAAACAAAAGACAGTCCACCTCAGAGATTGGTCGTACTTCACTTTACTATGGATATCGATGAATTTTGTCCGAGTCCGGAACGGGCCACAATTGATAGGACACGACAAGAAAGATCATAGAAGTCTGCATTTCAAATTTCAAGTCAATCCGAGGTCGTATGCTCAAGTTATGATGGATTCAAGTTAAGAAGGCACATTGCTCGGTTCGAACCCATCAGTTTTGAACCCATCATACTCGAACCCATCATGTTCAAACCCATCGTATTCGAACCCATCACGTTCGAATCCCTCATGTTCGAACCCATAAGAAGGAGAGACGTTCGAATCCATCGGCCAACATCTTCCTTCGAATCCATCCATCACCTTCGACTCCATCCAGCACCTTCGACTCCATCCAGCACCTTCGACTCCATTCATCGCCTTCGACTCCATCCAGCACCTTCGACTCCATTCATCGCCTTCGACTCCATCCAGCACCTTCGACTCCATTCATCTTCCTTCGAATCCATCACCTCCGACTCCATCCATCACCTTCGACTCCATCAAGTAAACCCCCACCTGGCTTCGTATCCATTCAACCGAAGCCTCTCTGTATCCTTGCTTCGACTCCATCGTGCATGCTCCACTTCGAATCCATTTAAAGTACACGTCACTGCCTTCGCATACGAAAGCATGGATTCGAACCATATGGAGTCGAACCATATGGATTTGAATCCATGGATTCGAACCGTATGGATTCGAACCGTATGGATTCGAACCATATGGATTCGAACCATATAGGTTCGAATGGCTCAATAAGTGGAGTCGAAGCAAACAGCATGACGAACACCCAATTTCGAACCGATCATAACTCCCAATCTACTGATCCAAATCCCATGAAATTTTTACAGAAGCTTGTCTACATGATGAAGAACGTCCACGCCAAGTTTCATCGCAATTGGACAATTTTTTGATCGATTTGAAGTTCACTTCGAATCGATCCCAAACTGGGCACGCATTCCAAGAACGCGGGCCTGTGGGCCCCCCGTCACGTGCCAAGCAGCCTCTCCAGGTTTTAGGCGGGATTTTGGCCTTCCACACCTATAAATAGAGCCCCTGGTCATTCAGAAAAGAGGTCGGAGAGATTCAGAAGAGAGAAAGCAAGCCCAGACTCTGCTGAATTCAATCCTATTCATCACTATTGCTGTTGAGTTCAGATTTCAAAGCTATAATCCGTTGTAATCAATTAAGATTAAGAAGTTCAAAGCTACAACCCGTTGTAATTGATTAAGATCATCAAGTGAAGCAATAAAGAGAAAACCTTCAAAGTGGACGTAGGCACGAACGCCGAACCACTATAAATCCTGTGTTTGTGATTGTTGTCTGTGAATTATTGTGATTTGTTGCTTAGATCTGAACTCTATATTGATTGTTGTTGAGATCTGTGTTGATTATTATTAATTTGAGTACGTAAACGGGTGCTTTCGCGATATTGGGTGTTTGTGACCAATTTTGGCGCAAACATTTTGGTGCTTTCACTGAGAAGCTAATTCAGGAAGAAGTTGAATTTGAAAATCCAGGAGTTCGGATCTAGGAATTATGACAAGACAATCGAGTAGAAGGCCAAGGCCTGAGAGAAGCGAACCACAAGGAAGTCAAGAGGCTTCCTCAGGAGGGAATCAAGCATCGATCTACATCACTAGGGACGAAATGGAGACAATGATGAAGAGACATGAGGAATTGATTCAGAGCTTATTCCAACAAATTGGGCAACTTGGAACACATAATAGAGAAACTGATGGAGTTCAGAACGGAGCAGGACCATCCGGAATAGCACCTGGATTAGGAGGCGCACACTTGGAGCGTGAAGATCCAATCCCGGAGGAAGAAAGAGGAGTACCCACGCAACCTGGAGGCAGCAGAGGAATGAACGCTCAGTCAAGAGGGCAGATTCCAGAATTCCCTCGTGAACTCGGGGGGCAGGTTGAAAATAATGAACGAAGATTGCATCTCGGTGACAACGACAGATTGGCGGAGATGGTTAGAAGAGTTATGAGAGGCGGTTTGGTAAACAAGGATTTGGAGGATGTTAATAGGAGTCCTTTCACTTCGACGATTAGACAAGCTAGAAACCCACCGGATTTCAAGTTACCATCGTTGGACACGTATGACGGGAGAACGGACCCCACGGTTCATCTAACAAAGTATATGAGGCATATGGAAGTGCTGGGGGCATCAGAGGAGGTTATGGCCCGGTGCTTTCCATTATACTTGACGGATATTGCAGCATTGTGGTTTAGGCAATTAGAGAATGGATCCATCGGAACGTGGAATGGTTTAATTGAGAGATTTATGAGGCAATTCAGGGTTCACATTACGAGACCCAAGAATGTGATGACTTTGGCAACTTTAAAGCAGAAAGCCGGAGAGACCTTGAGAAGTTATTTAGCGCGATTCAATGCAGCAGCAGCTTCGGTGGATCGAGCGGATCCTTCTATGGTGGTGATGGCAGCTGTGTCCGGAGTAGCTGACGGCACAGAGTTCAAGAATTCATTGACTAAAGATCCACCCGTAGATCTAGAGGAATTCTACAACGAGGCAGAAAAGTTTTTACGGTTAGAGGATGCGAATGCGGAAAGAGAAGAAGTAGAGGGAATAGAAGTTTATATGCTTAAAGACAAAAAGCCTATCGAAAAGGACTTAGACAAGGATAAAGGAAAACGAAGGGCTGAGGATTATGATGACAGGTCAAAACGGCAGCGGAGAGAGCCGTGATTCACTACTTACACCGAGCTGGCTGAGAGTTTGGAACGCATTTATCAGGATACCAAGGAGCAGATTCCGTATCGCAGACCAATGCGAAGGGATCCAACCTCTAGCGAAAGAAAATCAGATAAGTTTTGCGTATTTCATGAATTAAACGGTCATAACACTAATGATTGTAGGCATCTAAAGGACGAGGTGGAAGGACATATCAGGAACGGCATGCTCCTTCAGTACGTGAGGAGGCGAGCTTCAGCGGTGGAGCCAGAACGGCCACCGTCTACATCAACCAGGGGCAACCCTGAACCAGGACATCGTTTGGTTATCAATTAGTTAAAATAACGATGAACAAGTCGCAAGCGCCCACTAACGCAATCGAATCATTTACACATGTACGAGATCGCGAACGTTCTCCAGGCATGCTCTGAGTGATCATTGATCGTTTCGTAGTGGGAACTTACACTTTGACATCTTTGCTTTGTTTTTATTTCATGTTGATTTGGACATTTGAACTTGGTTTGTTTGGACATTTCTGTTTTTAATAAAACTCACCCGTTGAATAGATATTTGATTCTGATAACTCTGAAATGGCTAGGCTACTTGCACATGTACGGGGTCGCGAACGGTCCTTAGGCATGCTCTGAGATAGTGATATACCTAAACAAATGATCCAGGGACCCACGCGAACGTGAACCTGGTATCAACAGTATCAAGCCCCCCCGGGCACACTGATTCGCCTTCAATAGGCACACAAACAATCCAGGAACTCACCCGAACGTGATCCTGGCATCCAAAACATCAAGCCCTCCTGGGCACGCTTTCTCGCCTCGAACGGCACCCGACCGCGAACGGTCACAAATCGCCTCGAACGGCACCCGACTTCGAACAGTCACAAACTCGCCTCGAACGGCACACGATCGCGAACGGTCACAACTCGCCTCGAACGGCACAACTCACTTTACCTCAAATGACTCGATCGCGAACGGTCGTCATTTGAGGTCCGCCACCTGATCGCTGACTGTTACACCTTACCTCAAATGGCTCGATCGCGAACGGTCGTCATTTGAGGACCACCACTTGACCGTGCACTGTCGCACTTTACCTCGAATGACTCGATCACGAACGATCGTCATTTGAAGTTAAGCGCTTGACCTTGAACGGTCCCCACTCGACCGCGCACTGTCGCACCTTACCTCGAATGAATCGATCGCGAACGGTCGTCATTCGAAATTAGGCGCTTGACCTTGAACGGTCGCATTTCACCACAGATGACTCGATCCCGAACGATCGACGCACGGATTTACGCGCTTGACCGCGCAGGGTCGCACTTTCCCTCGAATGACTCGATCACGAATGATCGTCATTTGAAGTTAGGCGCTTGACCATGAACGGCCGCGCTTCATCCCGAATAATTCGATCACGAACGATCGTCATTTGAGGACATATAAAACTATCAAGTTCTTTACAGGTTGATAATAGGATACGAACATCCAACTCAAGGCATTGCAAAACACACCTTCCTACCGCAAGGCATGTTTTGGGGGGCAAAATGTTATCCCGCTTTTTGGCAAAGCCGTGATACCAAAAGATTGGTCAAAAACAAAAGACAGTCCACCTCAGAGATTGGTCGTACTTCACTTTACTATGGATATCGATGAATTTTGTCCGAGTCCGGAACGGGCCACAATTGATAGAACACGACAAGAAAGATCATAGAAGTCTGCATTTCAAATTTCAAGTCAATCCGAGGTCGTATGCTCAAGTTATGATGGATTCAAGTTAAGAAGGCACATTGCTCGGTTCGAACCCATCAGTTTCGAACCCATCATACTCGAACCCATCATGTTCGAACCCATCGTATTCGAACCCATCACGTTCGAATCCCTCATGTTCGAACCCATAAGAAGGAGAGACGTTCGAATCCATCGGCCAACATCTTCCTTCGAATCCATCCATCACCTTCGACTCCATCCAGCACCTTCGACTCCATCCAGCACCTTCGACTCCATCCAGCACCTTCGACTCCATTCATCTTCCTTCGAATCCATCACCTCCGACTCCATCCATCACCTTCGACTCCATCAAGTAAACCCCCACCTGGCTTCGTATCCATTCAACCGAAGCCTCTCTGTATCCTTGCTTCGACTCCATCGTGCATGCTCCACTTCGAATCCATCTAAAGTACACGTCACTGCCTTCGCATACGAAAGCATGGATTCGAACCATATGGAGTCGAACCATATGGATTCGAATCCATGGATTCGAACCGTATGGATTCGAACCGTATGGATTCGAACCATATGGATTCGAACCATATAGGTTCGAATGGCTCAATAAGTGGAGTCGAAGCAAACAGCATGACGAACACCCAATTTCGAACCGATCATAACTCCCAATCTACTGATCCAAATCCCATGAAATTTTTACAGAAGCTTGTCTACATGATGAAGAACGTCCACGCCAAGTTTCATCGCAATTGGACAATTTTTTGATCGATTTGAAGTTCACTTCGAATCGATCCCAAACTGGGCACGCATTCCAAGAACGCGGGCCTGTGGGCCCCCCGTCACGTGCCAAGCAGCCTCTCCAGGTTTTAGGCGGGATTTTGGCCTTCCACACCTATAAATAGAGCCCCTGGTCATTCAGAAAAGAGGTCGGAGAGATTCAGAAGAGAGAAAGCAAGCCCAGACTCTGCTGAATTCAATCCTATTCATCACTATTGCTGTTGAGTTCAGATTTCAAAGCTATAATCCATTGTAATCAATTAAGATTAAGAAGTTCAAAGCTACAACCCGTTGTAATTGATTAAGATCATCAAGTGAAGCAATAAAGAGAAAACCTTCAAAGTGGACGTAGGCACGAACGCCGAACCACTATAAATCATGTGTTTGTGATTGTTGTCTGTGAATTATTGTGATTTGTTGCTTAGATCTGAACTCTATATTGATTGTTGTTGAGATCTGTGTTGATTATTATTAATTTGAGTACGTAAATGGGTGCTTTCGCGATATTGGGTGTTTGTGACCAATTTTGGCGCAAACAGATATAAATATCTCGAATTTTTGTGCTCGAATCTGGATCAAATCGTTATGCGAATAAATAATATACGTACATCCTACGTATTTACCTCAATTGATTATTAAGTATATCAAATCTCTTTTTATCCATATTTATTTTGATTTCTATTTACTTATCAACAATTATCATTTCACACACCCTTATTAAACCTTCATTCACATATTTACTTAGTATATTTCCCACCACTAATCTTACTCAAGAATTTCACCTTTTCTTTCTTAAGTTTTATTATAAATATTTTATATACTTCTTATATTAATTTTCACTTCATCACTTTAGCCTTTCACATCTATTTTCATTTAACTCAAATTTTCAATTTCATTCTTAATTCAATTTAACTTAAATTCTTAATATTGAATTTCTATTCACCTTATCTCAAATCCATTCTTAATTAACCATCTCTTTAAATTAGTTCCATTACTCATTTATCTATATCTCAATCAAATTTTTTATTTCCAAACTTTTCATTTTATTTAGCCCATTCAAACTAATTTTTCGATTCCACTTTCTTACACAATTTAAACTATATAACATTCTAATATTCAATTTGAATTCATTTACTTACCCATTTAAATCAACTAGTTTACTTACTGTTTTTATTTTCAATCCTTTGTTTTATTTAGTCCAACTTGAATAATTTCCCATTTCACATGATTCAAATTAAAATTTAATGTTTAGTTTCAATCCCATATACTTACAATTGTAAATTTATTTGTTCATTCAATTTTATTTCCAACTTATAATTTTCTATTTAAGTAACCATTTCACTTAGTTTACTAGATTTACTTACATTTTGATCTAGTTCAAATTTTTAAACTTCTACAAGTTTTCCAACTTATTTATGTTCCATTTACTGATCTCCTTTAATTTATTTCATTCAATTTGTTTCTAACATATTTTGTTTTTACACATTTTATTTTTACTCTTCTTCAAGTTAAAAGTTTTATTCTGACAAATTTCAAATTTTTTAAAAGTTTCTAAACTCATTTGTTATTCCATAAACATTTTTAGTTAAAATCCCAGAGTTTAATCAATTTCTTAAATATTCAAAAACATTTTTGAAATTATATATACACCCAAACCAAATTATTCCTTTGCATTCCAAATACAAACCCGATTTTGTAAACAACTCCAATTCAAAACATTCGGGTAGCAATTCCTCCTTTGAAAACTCGAAAATGAACATTGATGACGCTGCAGTCATCACTGAAATTATTTTCCAACGATCGAAAAGAGTTTAGTGCTTTTACTTCTCTAAAAACATTTTTAACATTTTTAAAACCCAAATCTCAACAAATTTCATATCCAACTCAAAAATATTTTCGAATAATACCACTATTATTCCTCAAAGCCTTTGAAAGCATTAAAATTCCAAAAGAACTATAATCTCCAAATTATCGAATTTAAAATCCTTTTCAATTCATATTCACATATTACTCTGAAATTTTATCTCATTTCAATTATAGATCACATTTATAATTCATATTTACAAATTCCATTATGTTATCTGAATTTATTTCCTTAACCTTAAGTTATAATTTCAACTTTATTCAATTTCCAAAACGGAATGATAATAATTTAATATTATCACTTCCTAACAACTAAGCAAACCCTATATATCTATAAGAATTTCTAAAAATTATTCCTTTTATATGTAAAAGTAAGTTGGGAAAATATTTCATTCACCCTATTTAAAACAATAAAGTGTTGAATTGTTCTGTACAAGTGTTTAGAGATCTCTATCAATAACGTTAATTACACGTATTAACCAGAATCTATAAACCGCTCAACAAACCAATCAACACAGTATAAAACAATTTTATATTTACTAATAAATAAGCGCTCATATCTACTAATACACTCAAACTCATTCTAAAGTACTACGAACTCTATTTCTAATGAGTAATCCCCATCAGAGCCATGGTTCTCGCTTAACCTTCTGCTCCGATACCAAAATGTCACGATCCAATTTTTCGATGCCCGAAAATCAACATCAATACGTTCACTGTATTAAATGCCGAACAATCGAATGTCGAAAAACCAGACCATAATGGAAAGAAGAAGGAGGTAGACGAAGAGAAAATAAACAACATCAGAATCTCACAATCGCAGTGGAACAATATATAATAGTTAAATGACTGATCTTTATACGAAAAGAACTATATCTGTTTAATACATTACATCAACAGAATACAACACAATCAATAGCAAAATACTGGATAGTTATATTAACTTGTCCTTACGTAAGCTAACCATACAGCTTATACTGCATAGCGGAATATATATCAAGTACGTGTTATACGTCTCGCCATCCAGCTCGTCTCTTTGAGCTCCACAGCATCCTATCCTGTATCCTATAATACTCAGTCTAACCCGAGCATTATAATGAAATAAAACCCTAGTCAGTCTGGAAAACCATAGCGAGAAAACATACTCAATTGGATTATTAAAGTTTTCAAAATCCTTTGAAATCAAAGGTATCTCGTAAGTGCATACTGCAAATAAATATGTTGGGTTTTTACCTTACGATAACCGAATTTTTTTATCAAATCCATTTGATATTATAGTAGTGTCCATAGAAAGTAATATTGAATCTAGCTGAAATGCTTACATCTCAAGTTTCAGCACAGTTGGACACAATCAAAACATACAGGCGCTTATTGGAGATTGGATTCCATATAATGGCAGGGCTACTCGGGTGCCGCCCGTTATAGTACTAGGTCTAGATCAGAGTACCGAGGATTCCTTCCGATCTCGTGCAACACAAGACCGGAGCTGCCCCTTACTGGATAGTCCGAATAAGATCACCCAGCAGTTGGAATCAGATACTACCCACACAGCCGAAATAAAAAGGGACATCTAGACAGGGATAACCTTATTCTAATTGGTTACTAGTCGCTTAGCCTTGCTGCACCCCTGTTTTAGCCATTCTCGGTTGATGAGGCTTGAGGCTATGCGTTACCTTTTTAGCACACATTCACTTAGAATACTCACCGTCCTCGTGACGATGGTCAAATAGCATTCATCCATACAAGTGGCCATAGGTCTGGACAAACCGAATCACCATCTTTATCATCTTCACGGTCTTCATTCGTAAACGTTCAAACCGAATCGAAGTAGTTTTCGGGTAATTAAACCTGATCCCAGTTTATTCAAAACGATCAGCGCAATGGCCAATACTTATAGTCGGTTATTTAACTATCAAATATAAACAATCATTTAACCAATTATTTATTCCCACGGAAAAGCACCAAGTCTTAATAATTTAGATTTTAATAATTTAAAATCCCTTTACCCAAAAATATACACTTAAAAATGTTTGAAATAAAACTACTTAAATCACTTTATTCAGAATATTAGTTATAAAGTCCTACAATAATTTTCCAAATACAAACTTTAGCCAAAAGCTGTTTTTAAATAAAACTATTGTATAAGTATAAATATTTAATAATTATCTTTTAAATCATAATACTAATTTAACCTTTAAAATAATTACTACTATAATTAATTTTAAATAAATATTTACTTTAAAATTCTAAACAATTTAAAATAAATAATTTTTTCTAAAAACATTCTTTTAAAACAACTTTAAATCTTTTAAGTTATACTTAGAAATTTTCTTTTGAAAAATATACTTAGCTTTTCTGGAAATACACCTTCCATTCCAACATAACCCATCTAATCATTTATAGATCCTTCTTGATTTATTCCGTTTCAATTTACGTCCCAAACCCGTAAATTTCTTTTCCACGCTTTTAAAAATAAACTACCATTTATTTTTAAATAAATCACCCTTTCCTTATAAATTTCCATCGGGAATTTATACTTTCAGATTTGTCCACTGATAAATATTTTACTTTATTTATAAACCATGTTTATAATTTCCAAACCCTCATTCTCTTTTAATCGCAGTTCCAACACTCAGTCGGTTTTCAAATAGGTTTTTCAAAATTAACTTCATTTTAAAATAATCTCCTTACCCAAAATTTATTCCAAATCCCATCAATTCCATATTCACTCCTTTGTTTATGATTTAAAATATTATTTTAAACTTAAATATCTATTTAACACTTTATTCCCAAAATTCTCCTTTTATTTCACCAACCATTAAATTCCTGAATTTAAAAATAAATCATTTAATTCTTTTAAAAATATGGCTTAAGTCCTCAAAACTCCTTTATTCCATTTATTTAAAATCTCTAGTTTTTCCTCGTACCTCAAATTTATTTAATAGGATTTTAAAATCGAACTTTTTATCCTTCTCCAAATTCATTCCTTTAATCTACCCAAATTCACTATAATTATTTTACTTAAAGTTCTTCCTTTTATTTTCCTTTAAAAATCCGATCTTTATAGTTTGACATCTTAAAATATCAGAGTGTATTAAGCCAAATAATATCATTCAATAATTCCAATTATAAATATAATCTGTCACAGATTATCAAATAAATCATATCACTGCATATGAAAATAAATTTCAATATTTTTGAGGAATCCAGTTGCATCCCTCCAACCTGTTTCCCCTGCATCCACAGATGTTAGCACAATATAAAAATACCAATTCCACTTCGAGGTGGAATATCACGGTATATAGGGTCATCCGCTATTATGCGAGGTGCATAGGGTCTCATCCGCTATATAATGCGGGAATATCAATCACTCCAATATATATATATATATATATATATATATATTACCACATCCGGATAATAAATTATCAATTCAATCAATTAACCATTTGTTTAAATTTTAACCATTTAAATGGTAATCCAAATGAGTGAGATTAACTCACCTTTTCCCCTTCAATTTGCAATCTGATCCAAACTGGCTATTTACTTCATGATTTTGGACCTCGTAACATTGTACGATTTATTAATATTTGAATTAGTCGGATAATCAATTACCATTTGATAAGTCTAATTAACTAATAGTTTTATTTTAACTAATTTTTCCCAAATAAATAAATTTTAGGTTACAAAAATAATTAAATAAGTTAATCTCATTAATACATTATTTTAAAAATAAAAAGTAGGTCTAATATGTATATATATATAGATAATTTATATTCATATATATTTTCTATCTTTTTTCCATTGAAACTCCATATATATGTATACTTATAAGATAATCCATATAGATTTAAAAGAAAATCTGATTTTATATAAACTCGTAAAATATCTAAAGTTCCTATTTTTTTCAAAATCTTATCTATATACGTACATACATACATATATATATGTTTTAAAAAAAATTCCTTTATCACTTATATATACATATATTATTCCTTTATATGTATGTGTACATAGATTATTATGTTAAATTAAAAAAAAAATGTTATACCTCACTGCTCCCAACGAAAATAGCGAATTCGCACCCTGCTTGACTACAACCCTCGACCTCGCGCTTGTAAGTTCCCCTTTGGCCAAAACTGCCGCGACCCATGGATCCCTTAACAACCACGAAACAGCAAACTTCCACTCGCGTCACCCTGGGCCTCGAAAATTGCTTCTCTTCCATGCCCCCACCAGATCAACTCGCGCCTCGACTAGTAGCCCAACCTCGCACCCGTGACGCTTAACACGAATCCCAAGGCCGTGCGATTTGATTTGATTGAATGAAGACAAGGGGAAACTCGCGACTTCCGCTTCGGACTGCTCTCGATTTGCGGAGAGGAACGTGAGCAGCTGAGCTCCCAAAAACTTCACTCGATTTTGAAAATGAATGAGAATGGCCATTTATTTTTTTATATACAGAATTGATTTCGATTCGAGAAGGGACTGGGAACCGCGATCTTGAATTTGAAAGTGAGGATGAGGGTGAAGTATTCTGGAGGTAGAAATTTAAAAGCTCGGCCATATTTCTGTTATGAACTCCATAAAAGAGGGTAAGTTTACATGATAAAAAAGGAAAGGAGAGGATGTTGAAGAGAAGGTGGCGTGTTGGGTTATACATGCTACAGTGATTTTGAGGTGACAAAAACAGCTGATGTGAATTAAAGGTCAGGTCAACAAATATGCATATATTTGTTAAATTTACGTCGTCTCGAATTCATAGCTCAAAATCTTGACATCCTATCGAGGTGTGCCGCCAGGCGGTCATAATGTTATACCCCTATTCCAATGCAATGGAAAATATTTCGAGTCCTAATTTGATCCTATGGAGAAGATAGCATTTTGGACCCAGCTATTATATTGAATTTTCGATATAAATTTCAGTGCATTTACCTATCGTACGATCACACGACAACTCCAGAAGCTTTGAAATTTGAAATCCGATAATAATACAATGTTACGGATCCAATGGAACTGGTTTCGTCGAATTCCAAGACTGTGCCTCGTAAGGCTATTTTTAAATATCAATTTAAACAGTATATTTTTAAAACTGAATAAAACACTTTTTAATTCAATTTTAAAACTTTCATTACCTTCAGTATTATCAATATAAATTTTATAAGCCTTCAAATTATTTTAACAAGCTTAAAACTCCAGATTCCATTTTTTATCCAATTTCCAATCGTTTAATTCAATAGTTTATTTACCCAACAAATAGTTATATTTGAAAACCAAGTTAATAATTAACTTTTAAATATTAAAAATCGATTAAATATTCCAATTTCAAATGTCCAAAATTCTGGACCGTCAACAACCAACACTTATTTCACACCGTGGTCATTTCATTTCAAAATAGTTCATACTTCATATCAAAATATCATATTCATTTCAAACCATATCAATTTCGATATCATTATTCACATTAAATAATATTCATTTCCTAAATCGTAACTCTTTCAAAATTATAGCACTTTTGAAATCATAACACTTTTGAAATCACAATACTTTGGAAATCATAACACTTTGGAAATCGTAATAGTTCCAACTTGAACAGTTTAGATATTAAAAATAGTACATACATCAAAATATTTATAAATCAAAATAGTTTATATATATTAAAAATAATGTATATACTAAAATTAGTTTCCTTCAATTTTGCAAATCAATTCAAATTGCCTTAAAACCCAAAATTCAATTTAAACCAATTCCATTTTAACATTTCAATTTAAAGGTCAAAGATTCAACTCAAATTCTCAATAAACCATTTCAATTTATATCGATTCCAAATCCAAGTTTGAGTTATCATTTCAATTCCAATAAGATTCAAGTTTAAATATTCAAACAATTTCAATATTAATTTCATTTATTTTTCAACAATTTACTTTAACTTTAATCAAATTGGAAAAATATTCTCTTAATCATTTTAATAAAAATTAAATAAATCCCAATTTATAAATTTATATCAACATTAAATATTCAGTCTCAATTTTATTTAAAGTTGAGAGTATTCATTTAAATACTTCTTATCAAAACAAGTCATGAATCATATCTTTCAAAACCTCAAAAAAAATCAATAAGTTTAAATCCATTCTAATTCAAATTCAATTATTAACCAATTTAAATTCCAATTCGGCATTAATTTATTCTTCTCAACCTCTATAATTAATGTTATAAAATCTACTTTAAAATATTAATATAAATTTAAGTAAATGCTTAAATATATTATAGATTAATTTAAATTAAATCTTATTATTAAATTTATTTTATATTAAATCTAATTTTATATATTTTTAAAATAATAAAATAATAAGAAAATTTTAAAAATTACATTTTTAAAACTAACTTATTATTTAAAATTTTCTAAAACATAAAATTTTAAAAATCTAAATTTTAGACATATATAAAAATAACATTTATATATTATATTTTAAAAATCAATATTTATTAAAACCCATATATTTTCTTTCAAAACCTTGGAAATCATTTCAAATATAGACCAATGGTGTATGTATATAATTTTCTATCATATGATCAAATGATATGGATATTTATCATTTCAATCCACAATTTAAATATCTACGAGTAATTATCATTTCAACCCGCAATCCCAAAATTCAGAATAACTGAAAATTGCTTGGGTTTATCATTTCAACCCATGAGGTTTTTTCCTAATCTATAATACCATTTGGGTATTTATCATTTCAACCCATAAGGATTTTCTAAATTAACAGGGAACTTGCGAAGTGAGAGAAAATATGATAAAATATGACAATTAACAACAGGCATATATCATCAGTAACAAATGAAATAAAATATACACAACATGATATGGTGTCATATGTCACAGGTGAAAATTACAGATATTGGCATATCATATTTAAAAATTAAATAACTAGCTAATAAAATTTAACAGCATATTTCAATTGTCGTTTCAAGTGAAATCAAATTTACTAACTATAAGAACGTTAATCATGAGTGGTTGCTCACATTTCGAAGCTAGAGAACAATAGAATGACATAGATACATACACAGATATAGACACAGACTAGCAAGACGGCAACAAGCTAGGAATCAATGCGACAAATTCGATATTGAGAAAGTAAGCTGAGATGGACTAGAGATCGATGAAACGAAATATATATGTTCACATATATTCTAAAATTAATTTAAAACATATAATTCCAAATTAATATTTAATTCAAACACATGTAAAATAATAAATATATATATTTCAAATCATAATACTTAACACATATTAAAAATTTAAACAAACTCCCATACTATATTTGAAAACCAACTCAACGTATGCTTATATATGTAAATCAATATATAAACTGATATATAACTTACGTACACATCATATTTTCAAATCAATATTTAATTTAAACGAATATAAAATAAAATCTCTATATATTTTAAAACCAAACACATATATAATTGATGTATATGAACAGATATACAACATATATATAAACTTATTTACCTATTATATGTATGTATATATAACATATTTATTATAAAAATAATAGAAACTTACTTTATTATTATATCTACACTTAAAAAAATCATAACTAACTTGTACAAGCTTATATATACAACCAACAAATTTCATATAACTTTCATAAGCTCACGTATAAAATGACAGATTATTACAACTCACATAAATTTACATATATAATTAATAGGCTATACACAACTTATATTTATAAACAGCCGATTATATATATATATAAACTATTATAAACTTACACATTAAATCCAATAGACTATATATATAAACTGATATATATATATATATATATATATATATCTTATAGAATATAACACTTTAAACATATTATAATTATACTTTCTATATATATGTATATGTGTATAACAGGACTGAGTACACTAGACTATATATAGAAATGTGAATAAACGAATAAAGGAATATATATATACACAATGAAAAAAATCATAACTCACGTTCTAAACAATAGGAAGGGTGAAAAGCGATGTAGCAGGGCAGCTACTATGTCAGGTGGATCGGGTTCAATGGCTGATGGTGTGATGAATGGAGATGAGTTCTGTGTGGTAAAGGATCTGGAAGGGAAGGTCGCATGGGTTGGCGAGCTATTGTGGAGTCGTCTGAGGTCTGAGTGGGTGGAAAGGTAAGGGTTCTTGTTGCATGAAGGGTGGAAGCTTCGGCTAATGACTTTCAAGTTGGTCGAAGGTAGGCTAGCACAGCTGCGGAGGTGAGTTGTGAAGGCAGGGTCTGAAGTAGTGATGGTGATGGGACAAACAGAGAAGGCGGAGTTGTGGAAAGCTAGCGAGGGCGGAGAGGCGGGGCTCGAAATGATGATTAGTGTGAGAAAAATGAACGAGCAGGTAAGTTTTTTTATGTGAGGAAGAGGACATGCAGCTTCTATACTAAGTAACAGTTTTATAATATCATTATTCATTTATATATTTTCAAATGAATGGTGGAGGAAGAGAGCCAGTCACGTAGGGAAGAGCAGATCTTATAAATATATAAATGTTATAAATAGTACTAACCTTTCCCCTTTCCAAAATAAAATAACCGAAAGCAGCCTTATATTATATAATCCTTTTCTCAAACGAAATGTCTGAACAAAAGTAAAGATGGTGAAGAGGCTCAAAGTAAATAACCCACCGCAAACATATACATTGAAGATAGTGAATAGAATAGGTCAAGCATGAATTCAAGAAGTTACTAAGAACAAATAGTCGTTGGTATAATACAGTGGGTAAGTGAACTGACATAAGAAACAAAAGGCACAAAACGGGTACCGATACGGTCAACCATTTCGCAGATTCTGCCGTATACCCGACTCCGAAACACACAATTGAATATACTGTGGAGATCAGCATGCCGAGACGACCAGAATGGTACACAGATATCAACAATACGATCATCCAATTAAAAGTCGATATTCATTGCCAAACTGTTGCTAATTCATCGAAAATAAAATAAACGGGGATATAGCATCCCAAATTTGGTGAAACAAAATATGATGTCTCACTCAGAAAATAGTTTACATCTTTATTATATAAAATATTCAGATTTCAATAATATTTTATTTACATCAATTTTAACTGATTTAAATTGAAATTACACAACAAAACTAATATTCATATTTACCAATGAAAATTTATCATTTGCTATGTTTAAGTAGACATATTCCAAATATCAAATTTTCATTTCTAAATTTTAAAATTAAATTTCAAGCAAAATTTCAACTAATTATGTTATAAAAATCATTAAAATTTATGGGTCATTACAACCAATTTATAGCAGAGCGGTGATTTATTTTGCTAACACATGATCAAACAACCCAACAATCTACATTATAACTCATTCACAGTTATATGGTTTTTTAATAGTATCAACACTTGAACCACTTGTATTCAAAACCAACTTTGAAAAGAAGTATCTTTGAACCATTTTACTTTTGAAAACCAAAGGATTTAAACTTTTAAACCCCTTTAAAAATAGTTAATTATAAGTTAAGTACATATTTAAATCATAATTAATTTTAATTGAACCTTATCTTAATTTAATTAAATAGTTAAACACTAATTAACTATTAATTAAACCCAAATTAATCCTTCATTAATTATTTAATAATTAATTAAAACTTCATTAAATGTTAATTAATCTCAACGAATTAATTAAATAATATTTAATTAAACTTAAACAATAAAGTAAACCTTTAATAATAATTTATTGTAAATCAAATCTTTAATCAAATATTTAAACCTTGATTAATATTTAATCCTACATTTAATCAATGATAAATTAAATATAAATAATTTATTGAAATCATACTTAATTAACTTAGTTAATAAGTAATTAAAATATATTTTAAATATAAAAGGTAATTAATTAAGAACTAATCTTTATTAATTAAAGTTAATAAACCTTGTTAACATTTAATTAATTATCAATTACTAAAACCTAATTAATTAATAGCTAATTATTAAATTCTTAATTAACTTTAAAAAATTATTATTTAGTTTATAAAATATTCACAAAATAATTTGAAATGTAAAAACCAAACTTTGCAAAAATCAAAATTTTAAGCGATCTACATCCATATAAGCTTTAACTTGTTTCTATGCTTCTTTTGAAAACTTTATCTTAAAGCTCACTAACTTTCTAAAAAAAATAAGTATTTAAAACTAAAACAAGTTTAAATCTAACCAAATATTCAATTTTTGAAAACTAAAACCATAACTTTCTTACACAAGATTCCAAATTCTCCAATACCCAACAAAAGTACCAACTTCTTTTTAGCTTATACATTACCTACTGAAGTCCGTACATAACCATAACATCATGCCACAAACATAAGCAAGATCTAATCTTTAACCATTTAGACTTCACATTCAAGTCTTATGTCCTTACATATATAAACATAATATATATATAACCATAACATGATAAATTAACCAATACTAACCATCACACGATATATTTACTAACATAAAAGTAAAAAACTTTCCCAAAAGTTCATTGTTTACTCACCAAAAATCCTTTGAAAACTTGACACGCTTTGAAATTCGAAAAGCTTGGAAAACCATAAACTTTACTCAAAAATAGGTCACCTTCTAGTCTACATTTGGACCTTTCTCTCTCGAATTTTGGTAAATTGATCAAAAGAAATTTTTTATATTTACTTTCCTCTAACATTTAAAAAATAATTACTCAAAAAAGTTAAAGTTTGAGGAAGTTATGGCCAAAAGAGTGAAGGATATTTTCGGACATCAAAATCTAGGTTCAAAAACACTATTACAGGAAAAAAATTGGAGCATCTAGGCTCAAAATAAAAAATAAATTGTAAACTATAAAGTTGTAACCACAGGAAATATACATGGTTTGAGAAAAATAAAATCTAGTTTTGGAGTGGCGAAACCATTTTAGGTAAAATGGAAGAAATTTTGAAACTGTAAAGAGGAGTTTTAAACAAGTTTCTGCTAAGTTTTTGGATGGAAAAGAAAGATTTTAATAACTTAGAACGTGTATGAGAAGCCATTAAAATTACCTTAGAGCTTATGAAATTAGAAAATGGAAGAGAGAAAATGAGAACATGGAAAAAGAATTTGAAAAAAAAATAGTTTCTATAATATATAAACAAGTCACATTACCAAAATTCCCTTGTAATTTGCCCTCCTCTCATTACATGCCACCTCACCCATGCATGCATCCATGTCTCATCCTGACACTACATGCATTTATGAATATAAGTACCCGAGGTTGCCATTATGTCATTTCATGTCTCTAATGACATGACTTTTAATATTTTAGTTGTCAGTGTGTCACATCGATGATTATCTTAACTTAATTAAGTTTATTAACCTTAATATATTATTAATCCCATATTAAATACTTAGTATATGTGTGCATATATATATACAAAAGTGTACACAACAATACAAACAACTTTACATGATGAAACATCGAAAAATTGGGAAACAATTTTCGGTCACATTTTCAGTTTTTCACCGGATTATATATTTTTGTAAACAAATTTTAAAAAATATTTCACCATTATTATTTATTATTAAAAATATTTTTATTTTCATTATAAAACCATTTATTAAAATTAATTAAATATTTGTGTTATCCGGGTTTTTAACCAAGCAGATATCGGTAGTAAGCAAGAGCCGCAGGGTGGTTCAAGAGCTAACCGAAGATGTTAAACCTAGAGTTCAATGAGGATTGAGCTACATGGTTGGAATGATAATGTAGGGCAATGAAGCCAAGAAACCAGCTGCCTGCAAGTCAACAAGGGCTTGATTATAAGCAGCTGGTGACTTACCATCTGATGTGAATACTACGACGTGTACTTAAGAAGACACCTCCAGTGTCAAAGTCCAGAATCGACCTCCATGATTGAAACGACAGCAGCCGATGTACTCCATGAAGACCACGAACAAATGAACTTGAGATAAGGTGGAAGAAGAAGGAATTCAATAGCCAAAAATTTACTAAGTCCATGGGTCGCAATCCATGGTCCATGGGTCGCAATCCATGGTCCATGGATCGCTAGCGACAAATGGTCCGTGGATCGCCGGTGACCCACGGACCATGGATCGCTGGAGCGACCTATGAAGGTAAATGATTTTCGACTGTTGAAATCCTTCAGTCGCCTACATCTTACCCGAGACCTGAAAATGATGGGCATAGCCCAGGAGCCCTCGAACCTCTATAAATATCTTTCCTCCTGCAACATAAAGTGGATTATGGAAACTGACGGTGGAAGCTCTTCTAAGATTCTCCTTTATCTCTAATTTTCCATGCAGTGATTTGATATGGGATACACCGTGATTCTCCGATGGGTTCTAACTCTAGAGATCTAGTTTAGAATAGAATTAGCAAAAGCCTTATAATCGAACAACTTCTATAATAGCTGTCAGCTCATAATAAAGATATAAAGTGGATATACGCTTAGTTAACAGCCGAACCACCCTGTCTCTTTTCCTTTATTGCTTTTTCCTATTTCTATGATCTATTATATTTCTCTATTATTACAGAGCTGGTGTTTTCAACTCTAACGAGGGTGTTGGTCCACTTTTAGGTCAACATTTTGGTGCTATTTACTTTGGATTGCACAAGTCTAGAAGTTAGATCTCCACTTTCAACCCAGAACTCAGATCTAGCTATCTACTTTGGATTGCATAGATCCAAAAGTTAGATCTCCAATATTTTCTCAAAGATCCAGATGTCTTACCGAGTTAAATGGCTCCCGAAAGGAGAAGGACTGCCTAAGGAAGATTTATATGGGCAGCGATAGCTGTAGAAGGGGCTGGCACCCACCAGGCTGAAGTAAATGCTGCTAGCTTAGAGAATCAAGTACAAGAATCCTCTAATCAGCATGATGTTGTAACCAGAGATGAATTGAATAAGATGGATGAGGAAATCAATGAAAGAATGTAAGAGAGTCAAAAAGGCTCTAATGGAGAAGCTCAATTCCCTAATAACTCTCCAATCAAACGCCATTCAGAGAATCATTCCTAAACCATCTGCTGCCATGGAACAAGAAAACTCCTTCATTTTCGATTTACATAGGAGAAATGGAAAACAACCATTGGAAAGGGTGACAACAAGATATAACTTGGAAGAAAAAGATAACACCCCACTCGACCAAAGACAACCAAATCAAAATTTAAATCATGGAACTAAAACCAACTAGAGGATGTGCCTGTGAACCTCTCTGATTCGAGGCGGAGTGCAAGGTGAATAGGTAGGGGAGGGTGCCAATACATTCGATAAGACTGCCCTAGTTAGGCCAAACGCAAGTCGACGGGGTCCCATGGGAATGGCACTCCCGAAGGCATGAGAGCCTAGGCATCAGCTTATTTTGCAGGATCATTTGCTGAACCAAACACTTGGCGTTGTGACAAACTGATGCCCCCATGACCACCGAACATTAGATTCATACATAGTAGACATAGTCAAATAGTTGATGGACGAGAGCAAGAGTCAAAAGGACGACGAATGGGGATCTGCACTGAGTTGGACTACTTTTAACAATGAAATCTCGAATGAAAGATACCCAAACAAGTTTACTATGCCAACCATCTCTTCCTATGACGGGACCAAGGACCCGAAACCCTACTTGTATAAATATAGTTGGTGCATGAACGGAGCCAATCCTCCGGAAGCTATATGCTGCAAGTGTTTTCGCATCTTCCTTAAAGGCATAGCATCCATGATGTTTACCAGACTTTCCCAGAAATCTATCGCTACTTTTGACCAACTTGCAACAAAGTTCCTTCAACATTTCAGATTTCATACCGCCCAACCAAAGGATGTCATGTCTCTATCAGGACTGATTCAAAGGCGCAATGACTTATTACGATCATTTGAACGGAATCAACACGGTAGTAACAGAAGTAAAAATTCCTAATGAAGACGTAGTTTTTATGGCCTTAGTCCGTGCAATTCATCCAAAGATGGAATTCAGGAAATGGATCAAGATGAAGCAGCCTACCAACAAGAAAGGTTTCAACCATAAAGCAAGCCAAAATTTGAGGTTGGAAGAGGCACAGAAGCTGGAGAGAAAGGCTGCTGAAACACAACAGACGAACATCGAACAGAATGGCAAGACTTCTAACCAAAATATACACGGCCTTAGGAATAGTCAAGGGGTCGCACGGAAGAATGGGAACTAGAAGAGAGGAAATAAAAAATCTGAAAAGAAGAACGGTGGTGGCCGTAACAAAAGGTTTAGAGAATTTAGACCAGAAGATTATACCCCCTTGAATGACACCCCAAAGAATATTTATCTTGCAACACAAGAAACTGAGGAGTATAGGAAACCACTCAAGAAGGTGGCAACAGAGTTGCAGAAGCGCTCAAGGAAATTCAACCACTTCCATGAGACACATGGGCACAACACAAATGAATGCCACCATCTCAAAGACCTTATCGAAGGATTGATCTGTGACAACAAGTTTTGGCAATATGTAAAGGAACCGTGAAAACCCAGCCAGGCGATAGTCCCTCAACCACTTAAGGAGCAAGGAAACCAAGCTGGGACCAGTGACCAAGGGTCAAAATAAACTGACCAAAAGCTCATTATAGGAACTATATCCGGTGGGCACATCCTGCACAAAAAAAGCTGAGGGTGACGGAAAAGTATGCACGTTCGCTAAAAACATGTGCCAAAAGGAGCATGTTTGACAATAGACGGTGAGACTTCGGTCAAGCAGCAGAAAGTGTTAAGTAATGAAATAGTATTCCGCAATCGAGATATTGAAGGAATTGAGGCACCAACTCTTGATGTAATCGTAATAACAGTGGGAATCTGGCCTGTAATTGTCCGCCAAGTATTGATTGATAGCGGAAGATCGGTGAATATACTTTTCAAGCATACTATCGACCAGATGAAGATAGGAAAGAAAAGTGTATCTGCATGCCAAACGAAGATCCAGGGATTCATCGGGGAAACCAAACAACCGGTGGGGACCATTGACCTACCCATAGAAATTGGAGATTGAGAACAACGAGTCACCCTCATTCAGACTTTTGTGATTATAGATGAGATGTCAACATATAATGCATTTATAGGAAGGCCTGCGTTAGCCGACTTTAAGATAGCACTGGCTCAATGGTGCCCCACGATGAAATTCTCGACCGAGCATGGAGTCAGAATTGTGAAAGGAGACCAAAGCATTGCTCGAGAATGTTACATTACAGAGTTGCGTGAATCTAGAAGAAAGGAGAAGGGAAAAGATGTGGGGAAAGCTCCCCATATCTGTGAACCCTCTGAATATCAATTACAGAACCGCCCCAAAAGCCACCCTTAACTTGGGGACCATAGCCGATTCGATAAGGCTTTGGATCCTAGGAAGAAGAGCTTAGGGAAGGATAGGGAAGCACCATCTAAACTAACGGTGTCGGTCCTAGTAATCATGGATGACCCCACGCGGGTCATGAGAATCGGACCGCAGCTTGGAAACAAGATGCTATCAGAGTTAACCAAATTACTTCGAACCAACTTGGATGTATTTGCCTGGATGCATGCTGATATATGCGGAGTACCATCCGAAAGTGCATGTCATGCCCTTAACATTGACCCCAAATTCACTCCAGTAAAGCAAAACTGCGCAATGTGGGCCCTGAATGATTCAAGGCATTGAGAGAAGAGGTGGAAAAGCTAATGGCCAATGGCTTCATCCGGGATGCAACTTACCCCAAATGGGTATCAAATTCGGTCCTGGTCATGAAATCTAGCGGAAACTGGTGAACCTGCATTGACTTTTCAGACCTCAACAAAGCTTTTCCGAAGGATAGCTTTCTACTCCCCCGAATTGATCAACTGGTAGATAGAACTGCGGGACATGAATTATTGTCATTTATGGATGTGTACTTGGGCTATAAATCGATCCCAATGCACGAGATGGATCAGGAAAGTACCATTTTCATCACTGACCTAGGATTATAATGTTATAAAGTAACATCATTTGGTCTGAAGAATGCAGGATCCATGTATCAAAAAATAGTGAATACAATGTTCAAGAGCCATATTGGGAAAACTATAGAGTTTATGTGGGCGACATGTTAGTCAAATCCCAAGTAGCTGCTAATTACCTAGATAATCTTGATGAGATGTTTGAGATACTCTGTAAATATAGAACGAAGCTTAACCCACTTAAGTTCCTCTTCGGGATGGCTTTTGGGAAATTCTTGGGATTCGTAGTGAGTGCCTGGGGAATCGAAGCAAATCTAGAACAGATAACGGTAGTAATAGAAGCCCAAGCCCCTAAAAGTAAGAGAGAGCTGTTGAGTTTGAACGAAAGAGTCATAGCACTAAGTCGTTTTATCTCAAAGGCTACAGACAAGTGTAAACCATTTTTTGATGCATTGAAGAAGGGAAAGAAAAACTTTGAATAGGGTGAGGCTTTTCAAATGGCCTTCGAGGAACTGTTGTGACACATGGACACTCCTCTGGTCCTATCAAAACCGATCGATGGAGAAGACTTATTCGTTTACATAACAATTTCCTCGCATGCACTGAGCACAACTCTCTCACGGTAAGAAGCAAGGATCCAACGACCCGTGTACTATATTAGAAAAAGGTTCACTAGAGCCGAAAAGAACTACCCAAAATTAGAAAAGTTAGCATATTCCCTTTTGATCACATCCCGAAAATTGCGGCCGTATTTCCAGGCTCATCCAATCAAAGTACATACAAACTAGCCACTAAAACAAGTTTAATATTGGCCAGAGACATCTGGGAGATTGCTTAAGTGGAATATAGAATTGAGTCAATATGATATTACTTACCACCCAAGGAAGGAGGTCAAGGGGCAAGCACTGGCTGGTTTCATGATGGAATTCGCAATAAGGGATGACGAAGAGGAAGTTCAATCGCAAGTAGAAACACAATGGAAGCTTTTCGTTGATGGAGCATCGAACAACTCCTATTCGAGCATAGGGGTAGTGCTTGAAAGCCCCAAAGGGTGATCCATTAGTTATGCTCTACGATTGGAATTCCCTGCCACAAACAATAAGGTGGAATATGAAGCACTAATCGTAGGGCTGAAAGTCGTAAAGGAACTCAAAATAAAGTGCGTTCATATATACAATGACTATCAGCTGGTTGTATGCCAAGTGAAAGGAGAATATCAGGCGCATGGAGAGAATCTGGCTCCATATCTCTCCAAATTGCAAGAACCGCTGAGAGACAACGAGCATTACACCATCACCTACATATCATGAGAGCATAAGACAAAGGCAGATTTTTGGCCAAATTGGCAAACTCCAGAGAAGCCCAGTCGTTGGGAGTCATCCCAGTCGAAACCCTAACCAATCCAAGCATTAATGAAATGGATGTCGAATGGATTCTCGAGACAACCATGGAACCAGACACGTTTATGATACCAATAAAGGATTACCTTCTGGCAGGAACTCTTCCAACAGATCGAAACCAGCGAAAGAAATTACTCAGGAAGGCACCGCGATTCATGTTACAGGATGGCATACTCTATCGAAAAGGATTCTCGACCCCTCTCCTCAGGTGTGTAACTGAAGATGAAGCGCACTGATCCTAGGAGAAGTGCACAACGACAAATGCGGAGAACACATTGGGCGGCATACGGGCAAGTGGAAGCAATAAACAAGATCATTAAGTCCACCATCAAAAAGCAATTGACCAAAGAAAAGGGAAATTGGGTAGATGAACTTCCACTCGCACTATGGGCTTACAGAACAACATACAAAGTTGCTGTAGGCCATACCCCATGCGCATTGGTGTATGGTTCAGAGACAATGATTCATGTCGAACTAGAAGTTCTTTCTCACCGAAGGCTAAATTTCAACCGAAGGAAAAACAAGCAACTCCTACTCGAATCACTTGATATGTCGATGAAAATAGAGAGGAAGCAGAATTAAGAATCGTCGCACACCAAAAAAGGGTTGCACGATACTTCAACTCTAGAGTTTAAAGTCAAACATTCGAAGTTGGCGATCTTTTGCTCAAGCGAGTTTACCCAATTCCGAGAGCCTTCGAACCAAATTGGAAGGACCATTCGTCATTCATCAAAAACTTAGAGATGGAACATTCACGTTGACGACCGTCGAAGGGATCGTAATTCCCAGAGCTTGGAATAGCGAGTCGCTCCGCCGATATTTCATTTAAAAGAAATTTTATGTATTTCTGTAATTTTCAGAAAATAAGCCATTATAAGAATGTCGGTGGCGTTGTAACTAGGCAAAGAATCTGCCACGCTTTTCTTAATAAAGTTTGCTCTTTGAATCATTCAAATTGTGTACATAAGAATGTCCCGATGGTCCGGCGAGGGCAAACCGACTGGAACCACTGGATTAGCGGAACCTGATACTGGCCCCCTGAAAGATGATGCCGCCCGACCGCATCAAGAGGGCTACAAGCTCAAGTCTTTCGCAACGCTTAGAAATGGGCGACGCCAAAAGCTGTAGATTCAAGTTTCTCGCATCGCCCGGAGATAGGTGACGCCGAGGAACTCTCGATACAAGCTTCTCCTACTGCCCGAAGATAGGCAACGCCATGTAGCCCCTGTTTCAAGTTTCTTGCGTCACCTAGAGATAGGCGACGCCGAGGAACTCTCGACGCAACCTTCTCGCGTCCCCGGAGATAGGCAACGCCGATGCCCTAGATTCAAGTTTCTTGCGTCGCCCAAAGATAGGCGATGCCAAGGAACTCTCGATGCAAGCTTCTCGCATCGCCCGGAGATAGGTAATGCCAAGTAGCCCACATTCAAGTTTCTTGTGTCGCCGGAGATATGCGGCGCTGAGGAACTCTTGACGCTTGCTTCTCGCAGTGGAGATAGGCAACATCGAATACCCTAGATTTAAGTTTCTTGCATCGCCCAGAGATAAGCGACGCCGAGGTACTCTCGACACAAGCTTCTCGCATTTCCCGGAGAATGGCAATGCCAAGTAGCCCCAGATTCAAGTTTCTTGCGTCGCTCAGAGATAGCCAACGCCGAGGAATTCTTAACGCATTCTTCTCGCGCTGACCGGAGATAGGTAATGCCAAGTCGCCCCAGATTCAAGTTTCTCGAATCGCCCAAAGATAGGCGACACCAAGGAATTCTCGACGCAAGCTTCTCGCGCTGCCCGGAGAAAGGCAATACTGAGTAGCCCCTGATTCAAGTTTCTTACATCGTCCGGAGATAAACCACGTTGAGGAACACTCAAAGCAAGCTTCTCGCATTGCCCGGAGATAGGCAACGCCGAGGAGTCCCGGACTCAAATTTCTAGCATTGCTTGGAGATTGGTGATGCCAAGGAACTCACGACGCAAGCTTCTCGCATTGCCCGAAGATAGGCAATGTTGAGGAGCCCTAATTCAAGCCTTTCGCATTGCCCTAAGATAGGCGACGTCGAGAAACTCAAGACACTAGTTTGTTTGGAATTTCGAATTTCTAGCTTCTCGCATTGCTTGGAGACTTCAGACACTTGGAATTTGTTTGGAATGAATAACCCTGTGAAATGGGAGGCATATACCTACATGAAGATAAAATCACCTAAATGCAAAGGGTCCACGGGTCCTGTTACTCCAAACAACTACAAACTCACAAGTTTTATCCCAAAAGTGAACAGAGATCCTGAGTGAGAGTTAATCCCTAAGGAAAATTTGAAAATCCTCTAAGTTTTATCTCAAAAGTGAACAGGATTAAGTAATTCATTAAAAGTACAAAATGAAACGTATGCATGCACACAGAATACGTATGAAAAGATAGAAAAGTTAAAAGATAGAATATTGTTGCATTATTTGTAATTTATGAACAAAGAGTCAAAATGTAGGGTCCGTATCCACACAATAGCGTTCAACAAAAGAATTCTATTAAAGACTCCACAATCAAGACCCAAAGTACATACACATGGGCATAAAGACAAAAAGGCACACAACAAGTCATGTCTCCCACGAGCCATACAACAGAATATAGTCCCTGCTCGAATGGACCAACCAGCGCTTTTGACCACTGCTCCCTTTCCCGCCTCTTGTAGGCAACTTCAACTTATTTTCTAAAGAAGTATCGTTGCCAGTAATGTCGACTTGGATTTCTTCAGCGATCTCCTCCTCCTCCGAGTGCTTCCCAATAAAGCTGCCTGACCCCTTATGCTTGCTCTGCTTTCGAGAACTCTTCGAGGCCTTGATCGCCTCCACTTTCTCTTCATTGACGAAAACCATGGCATGTGAAGTCTTCGGTGGCTGCTACATCGGTGTTTCCTGCTCTTTAGTCTCATCGACGGATTATCGCCTTCAACAGAACCCAGGGATCATCCAGGCCATGAAATGCTTCGATCTTTTCAGCCTTTGGTCCTGGTTGAGAGCTGGGTGTCAATATAGGGGCATGAACAGGAACGGACATGATTTCTGAAGATGTAAAAATAGCCATGTGCATAAGCACCGAGGTGAATGATGCATCAATAGGAAGAGTAGGATCAAAGATAAAAGCATTAAACTCCTCTTGCACCTGTGATGTAAGATGAAGTCTCCCAATTTCGAGAAAGGGGTAGTCGTTACCTGCACAAGAAGTAGGGTCGCGAACAATAGCTTCAAACTGTCTTCTTCATGACCTTTGGAAATCCCTACCATAGGGGGAGCAACATCGAGTCCCGAACTTGTTGGTTGGTCATGAATCTGCCCTGAAGGTCCACCTCGTCGGAAATTGAAGGCTTGGCAGGCACATGTATGGTAACCGTTAGAGCCGCTTCAACGATTTCCATCTCCCTTTTCGCTCGGAGAATTTCCTTGCCTTCAAGCAACGCCCTCTTGGATTCCTCATTAATACAGGCGTCTCGCAACTCCTGGTCAGTATATGCATCGCCATTCTCAGCGATAAACGAGGGCAAGAGTACGTGGAAACTTCACGCCAAGATAAGAAAGACTCACCTAATGCAATATAGAGTTGACATAGAAATTCAAGATCGATGAGTGTAGCTTCTCCATCTTCCGGTCGAAAGTATGCTAGAGTTCAAGATAATTTGATGTCATTGCAGACTTTTCCGTCTCAATTGTAGTTTTGTCAGCATTAAATTATGTAACTTGAGCTTGTAGTCTCGCAATTGTCCCTAGAAACTCCTCAATTGTCTTAGCCTGATCAAAGATTGTTTTAGTATGCCCCTCCATGACCACATTATGGTCCACGATTGTTTTCTTTTGGGCTTCGATGATAGTATCGTGGCAACCATATCCTCTTTTAACTTGGCTTCTTGCACATGATTCTTCTTAACTTTGACTCTCCAGATGGTCTCAGCTCTCTTATGTGCAAGTTTCATCTCATGCATCAAGTCTTTGGTCCACTTACTGTTATGAAACGCTGCCTCCTTTTCCCCCTCCAATAGTTTAATTTTGGAATCCCACTCTGTCGGTGCCTTTTCAAAATCATCTTTTTCGGCTTTGAAAGAGAGGATCTCCTTATAGTTGTTCATGTTAATATCATATAGTTGTTTGCAAAGCCTCTCCGACTTTTGGTCCTGCTCCAAATCAGCTTGAATGCCCTGAAGGCGTGGCATGTAAATGTCCCTACGAATGGAATGAATATCTATATCAAATTTAACGCCTTTAGAAACCACCCAGGAGAGATGCCTCCAGCTTAGGTGGGCCTATAGGAATAGTGTAGGCCGGCCTCTGGAGGGGGTAAGAAAGGACAAGGGCAGTTGCAATAATAGAAGAGGACGAAATGTGCATTGAAGGCGGAATGGGGGTATAAGAAGTGGCAATCTCTTGTCCCACCAAAGTAAGTTTCGAAAAAAGTTCGAAAGGATGAGAGCGATGATCATGCTTAGATTTCTTTGAGGACTCTTCCTTGTCATTATGAGACCATTTTTTCTCATAACTGCTTCTGTGCAGGTGGTATTTATCCTTCTCCTTCTGATGGTCGGTCTTTGCCTTGATTTTTTTTCTCTACCTATACTCTTCTTTCAACTCCTACGCTTGATGGCGACTGAAAGAAAGCCTCAGATATCGTTGCATGTTAGTGTAATCCACGAAGTCGTCATAAGAACCATGCCCTCTTAGCATACTAAAATGAAACCATCAGAACTTTAAAAACAAGGAAAGAATTAGGTGAACATATAGGAGAACGGAAAATGAATATAAGAGTGATCCTAATGTGTCGTGTCGTGTATTCCTAAAATGAGCCTAAGACGTTGTCACAAACCGGCGTAAACGATTGTAGGTGGGGGAATAAGGCTTACTTCGGTTGTCACAGGCAGGATCGGATCGATGGATGGCGTAATACCGCCAGAATAAATTGGCATCACATCAAAATTGAAGTCGTCTTTCCTAAGGGCATCGAAATCGATGAATACATCGCTAATGTCTCCAAACTCTACCCCGGCAGCTTACCAGTAGAATCTTGATGCTTGCGGGCCTTCAGGGCCCTATCTTGACCCTTAACATCAGAAGAGGGTGAGTTTGGAAGGATGGGACTCATCCCCAGTGTCTCGTCACATGCTTTAGAATCCTCACCTTTAGACTCTAATGAGTAATAATCACTAGCGGTGGATTCATCACTGCTACTTTTGAATTCTCCTTCCTCCTTCTCCGAGTCTATCGTGGATTTCCCCTCTCACTGCACTGGCCTTATCTTCGACTCCTCCTAAATTGGAGGCATTTTGGTAGAACCGCTTAAGCCAGCTGTGATCCCTTCTTCATGGGACTCGTCGAGCAGACTTTCAGAGGGGCCGCCTATCTCACAACCCACCTCAGACTCCCATGAAATGAAAGAAGGCCTTGTATGAATCCTTGCTCGGCTAGATGAGGGAGCTTCGGCTTGAGCGACTGATCTCCCCGGAGCTAACAATTCGAATTGACATAGGTTCTCGTCGGTTTTTGAGCTTTCGAAAGGATGGTGCCGAAGCCATCTATTTTTCCCTAAACTCTTTTTAATGTTTTGAAAGGGTTACTTTCGCTTGTATTCACTTAGACCCAATGAGATATGTTTTAAATTAAACCCAACGGTTTCGAAAGGGGTACTTTCAAATGGTTTCGAAGCTCTGCTTCTGTAATTGAATGGTAATACTTTAATACATTCGAAAGTTTTGAAAGAAAGGTCTTAAAGGTTTCAAAAGGGAGGTGTCTAGTATTTTGGAAAGAAGATTTGAATGCTTTCGAAAGGAAGTTTTCCAATGAGTTTGAAAGTAATGATCAAAAGGTTTCGAAAGTATTTATTTTCAAAACAAAGAACCCAATTTCAATTTTTAAAGGTAAAACCCATGGCATTATAAAAGAGCTTTCAAATGCTTTTAAATTGGAGTTTTTGATGAAGCTTTCCTTGATAAAAATAATAGCTTAAAGTGAGTAAACATGTTTTATATGAAATTGATTTCAAGGATATTAAACCATAGGTGTTGGTATTATTATGTCAATATGGTTGCTTCTTCTAATATATATATATATATATATATATATATATATATATATATATTCACATTACAATAGACCTATAACTGCATGTTGAGGAAATGGCAGAATAACCAGCTAGATTGACCAGTAGTGAATATAAATTGAGTTAACTTCTTAATGAGTAGAATTGCATCTAGGAGATCAGGTAGACTAGAATATAGGATGTTCAAACACTGATAAAAGAAGTTGTCAGATAGATAGGTTCATAGTAAACCCATAAAAAACTATATATAGGAAAAGTTATCGGCCAGGGCCAATAAGTTCATAGTAAACCCACGAAAACTATGACTAAAAAGAGTTATTGGTAGGGCCAATAGGTTTGTAGTGAACCCACAAAAACTATATCCTGATAAATTTATTGACAGAAGTCAATAGGTTTCTAGTCAACCCATGAAGACTAGGATAAGAGGGAAGTTATTGGAGATACCAATTGGTTCAGAGAGAACCCATGAATGATGAATTTATTGGTAGGGGCCAATAGGTTCTTACTGATTCCATGAAAACTATGAAACTGGACAAGGAGTCCATAAGTTTAAACGGATTACTAGTAAGCCCATGAAAACTAATAGGTTAATAGTGACCCTAAAAGCTATAAATGAGACAGATAGTCAGAAATGATTGGGGATGGGAAATCTAGAATTGACTTACTTGTTTCCATATCATCATAATATTTTTGAATTGGTTTGTTTTAACTACTATGGACGTGGGAGCAACATTATACGTTTTTATAAAGTTTTGAATAAGATACTAGTGATGGAAAACCACATTCTGCTAAGCCGCATGGTCTAACTAGATATCTAAATGGTTTGAGATGGTAGATTATTATTCATGTCGAGCTTTATATCTGATTCGAAGTTTTTGTTTTCCCCTTAAACTCTCGGATACTCAATTGATTTCAAGTAGTTTGAGAGTTGAGGTACTCGGGCACCTCTTAGAGAATAAGTTTCCGAAGATGTGTAAGAGGCATGATAGATATTTAGAGTTCTTATCTATTTTTGATTCCGCTATGTTTTGTTGTAAAGGAAAAGATGTTTAATTTCCTAGTTATATACCACGATCATCCAAAAGGGAATCTTCATATGTTGCTCTAGCGTATGTTGAAATATCTCTAAATGCAGTTAACCATTGTGGGATTATGTAATGAATTTGAAATGATTTGAAATGGAATGTGAAAGTTGTTTTTGTGATTTAATTGTTTTTACATATCCATGTGTTTCCGTTATATCAATGTACCTACCATTACCATATTTGGTCGTCGAGGAATAATAACTATAGATGACTACAGCATCCGTGGCCGTTAGTTTTAGGCCTCTAAGTTGGGGATGCTACAAGTTGATATCAGAGCATAGATTAATGAAAAATTAAAAGAATTTAAATCTAAAAGATTTTTCAAAACATAATCCAATGAATCAGAAAATAAGTATGTATATACAAGTACATATTTCCCTCTCTCTTTGACTGGTCTTCTATATCTTACTATGGCTCGTATGTAGATTTACAAGAAAGAAGTTATGTAGGCAAGAAACGGAAGAGGAAATCTCGGTGAAGGAAGCACTACAACCAACATAAACGTTCAACCCACTAGGAGGAACCCGGGTCGATAGGCTAACGCTAAGCAAAATACAAATGCTAATATGGGTGCTGGGAATCCATACGTGGATATGGGTGCGATGTATCAGCTCTTCGTCAATATGATGTAAGCTGGAGCTATCACTAGAGTTGTTGGGAATGTTGGAGGAGTTAATCCTATGGCTCCAGTTGGGAATAATTATGCTAAGTTGAGAAGGGATTACACCAATCTTGGTGGAAAACCATTTATGGGAACGGAGGATGCAATAGAAATTGAGAATTGGTTGTTGCATTATGAAAGGATCTCCACTAATTTGGGTTTGGATGAGGAGTAGAAGAGAAGGCTGGCCTCTAGGCAGTTGCAATGGTTAGCACTTCATTGGTGGAATAGTGTTACTATAGGGGTTTTGGAGGAGGAGTTGACTTGGCAGATTTTAGAATGAGATTTGAAAAGAGGTTTTTATCTAAAGTTGCTAAGTTAGCATTATGAGAAAGTTTATGGATTTGGTGCAGAGAGAGATGTCGATAATCAAGTATGCTACAAAGTTTGATGAGTTGTCTCGATATGGGTGTACTACTATAGACACCTTCATCAGAAGGAATGATAGGTTTATTTGGGGATTGAGACCTAAGATTGCTTGGGAAACCCTGCCACATCTCCGTGATCCTTGTAATGTAGTTATGGAGATGGCAATCCGACACGAGAAGATGCTTGCTATTTGTGTGATAGAAATACAGGTTGAAACCCAGGGTTCTTAGGGAAAGAAGAGAAAGTTCTTTAAGAAGAAGGAAACCCAGAGAGAAGCTGCCAAGAAGGCAAAGGCCGATTTAGTTTATTTCAAGTGTGATAAGAAAGGTCATTATGCTCATGAGTGTCGGTCAAGAAAGGGGAAGAAGTACGCAAAAAAGAAGAACGTGAAGTGTTTCAACTATGATTAGGTTGGTCATTATAAGAACCAGTGTCTAGAGCTAGTCAAGGCGAACAATGGAAAGGTTTTTTCTGTTGGAACATCATCTGCAAGGCAACTGCAGCCAAAAAAGGAAAGACTGTGATGGAATGTACGCTTTTGATTCGGAGTACACCAGTTAGGGTACTATTTGATACCGGTACATCACATTCGTTTATATCTTAGAATTTGGTTGACAGGTTATGTTTAGAACCCACAATCTTGTTACTTCCTTAAGTATTGCGAGTCCAATAGGAGGGTATGCAACTCTAGGGATGAGTTGTGATCAGTTAGAACTTGATTTGTTAGGTCATAAGTTTTTCATGCAGTCTGTATGTTTTTGATTTCGTAGATTATAGAATCATTTTGGGTGTGGATTGGTTGGGTAACTATGAGGCTAGGATATTTTGCCAATATAGAGAGATATTACTAAGACACGCTGATAGTCATAACTGAATCATATTCTTAGTAGAGAATTCTGACTGGATTAGTGGTGCTTTGTTAAGTGCTATGAAATTAGGAGAGTTGAGTCAGGCTCGAGTAGCAAGAGAGTTTGCAGAGGTCTTTAAGCCGGTTACAGGACTACCACCGAAATGTGTTATTGAGTATTGAATAGATCTTGTGTCAAGAGCTGAACCTGTGAGTACACCACCTAGCAGGATGACACTGACCGAGATGAGGGAATTAAAGGTGCGACTTGTGGATCTAGAAGGAAGGAAATTTATTAGACTGAGCAGTTTGCCTTGGGGAGCAGCCGCGTTGTTCGTAAAGAAACCGGATGGGTTGTTGATGATGTGTACCGACTATCGTAAGTTGAATGAGAGTACGATTAAGAATAAGTATCATTTTTCGAGAATTAATGATCTATTTGATCAGTTATATGGATCCAGAGTGTTTTCCCAGTTGGATTTGGCTACCGGTTTCCATCAGTCAAGAGTGGAAGAGGACAATATTTCTTTATTAGAATTTCGGACTAGGAATGGTTCATATGAGTGATTAGATAGCCATTCGTGTTAACGAATGCACTTGCTTTCTTCATGGATTTGATGAACCGAGTTTTCTAAGATTACTTGGATAGGTTTGTATTGGTTGTTTATAGATGACATTTTTGTGTACTCTAAGGATGAAAGAGAGCATGAGGATCATCCTTAGAGTAGTGCTTAAGATGCCAATGCAGCATCAGCTGAAGGCAAAGTTTTCCTAGTGTTATTTTTGGAAGAAATTTGTTAAGTTTCTTGGTCACATGGTTTCAAAGAAAAGTTTATTAGTCGATCCAGATAAGATTGAAGCTATTAATAATTAGAAGAGACCAGAGACGGTGACTGAGATTACAATTTTTCTTAGACTTGCTGGCCATTACCAGAGATTCATTAAGGATTTCTCATAGATAGCAGGACCTTTGACTAAGTTAACTAGGAAGGAAGTGAAGTTTGTCTGGTTCGACAAATGTGAGGAAGAATTTCTTCAGTTAAAGCATTTGTTGACCAATGCACTTATGTTAGTAGTTCCAAATAGAAACCAAGGGTTGGTGGTCTATACCGATGCATAGAGAACTGGATTAGGACCAATGTTGAGGCGGAAGGGTAAAGTTATTGTCTACGCTTCGTGACAGCTTAACTGCATGAAGTGAGATATTCTACTCATGATTTGGAGTTAGATACAGTGATCTTTTCATTGAAGATTTGGAGACATTATCTCTTAGGGGAGAGATTTGAGCTATATACAGATCATAACTCCTTAAGGTATTTATTCTCTCAGATGAAGTTAAATATGAGACAACTGAGGTAATTGGAGTTTTTAGTTGCTTGTTATTTTGGTATACAATATACTCGTGGTAAAGGGAATAAATTAGTGGATGCTCTTAGCAGAAGACATCGGAATGTTGCGTTAGCTATGTTGGCAGAATGAAAAGATTTAGAAGCTTTGACTACTTGTAGTGTGCAGTTAAGACCGACAGCTCGTTCTAGTGAGAGCATCACCATGTTGTCCTGTTTAGAAGTTCAACCAGTGTTGATAGGAAGGATTGCTTCTAAGGAAAAAGTGGATCTAGTATTAGCCGAGAGGATTAGAAGGCTTAAGTTTGGAACTGAGATCATTGATCTAAAGGATTTTAGTCTTGGTCAAAGAGGATGGTTGAGAAAGAAGGGACGGTTTTGTGTTTCGAATGTTGAGAACTTAAGGAAAAAAGTTCTCGGAGAATGTCATCAGTCCAAATCTACGATTCATCCTAGAGGGATCAAGATGTATTAAGATATGAACAGGAATTTCTATTGGGAAGGTATGAAGAAGGATGTTGACTTGTTGGTTAGGCAGCGTACAAACTGTCAACAAGTGAAAGCCGAACATCAGAACCCAAGCAGATTGCTTCAATCTTTGGAGGTACAAGTGTGGAAATGGGATCCGATATCCATGGATTTTATAGACGGGTTGCCAAGGTCAAATAAAGGAAATGAAAATATATTGGTCATAGCGAATAGTTTAACCAAAAGTGACCATTTCATTCCTGTTAAGTTAACCATGACGGCACCTGTTATAGCTAAGTTGTTCATGAAGAACATGGTTAGACTATATGGAATTCCTAATAGTATAGTCAGCGAGAGATGCTTTGTTTACTATCGAATTAGGGAAGAGTCTAAAGGATGTATTAGGTACAAAGCTAAAGATGAGTACTACATATCACCCTCAGATAGATGGGCAGTTAGAAAGAGTTAATAAGGTAATCAAGGATTAATTAAGAGCTTGTGTATAGGACTTCGGTGGATCTTAGGGAGATCACCTACATTTAGTGGAGTTTTCCTATAATAATAGTTATCAGACTAGTACGAGAATGGCATCTTTTGAAGCTTTATATGGAAGGCCATGCAAATCACTAGCATGTTGGTTGGAGACGGGAGACAGATTAGTCTTAGGTCCAGATTTGGTTAGAGAGGCTATAGAGAAGATTGAGTTAATCCTACAAAGGATGAAGGAAGCTCAGTCATGATAGAAGAGTTGTGCAGATAAGAGGTGTAAAGACCTAGAATTCTCAATTGGAGATAAGGTTTTAATTAAACTATCACTGGCGAAGGGTGTGGTATGATTTGAAAACTCGTGGAAACTGGCTCGAAATATGTTAGTTCGTTCCAGAATATAAAGAGGATTGTAAAGCTCGCATACAGAGTAGAGTTGCCAAGCGGTATGGCATGTGTCCATAATGTTTTTCATGTGTCTCATCTTTGCAAGTATGTGCATGATCCAGAGACTATTATTCCTTCGAAAGAGTTGGAAGATTTTATAGTTGAGCCTAATTTGACTTTTATTAGACAACCAATTCGGGTTGTAGCGAGAGATGAGAAAAAGTTGTGGAACAAGACAGTCAGGTTGGTGAAAGACCAGTGGAGAACCAACAAGAAGGGTTGTACTTAGGAGACAAAAGACAGGATTAGAGACACTTATCCTGATCTGCTTTGACGGTATGCTTATATTAGCTTAATATAGATAGTTTCTAGTCATGTAGGCTAGTATGGTTGTAAGGAGTTGTTATAGAAGATTTCTATGTTTAGTATTTAGTCCTTACTGAATTTCAAGAACGAAATCTATTAAGGGGGGAGCCTATAACACCCCTAATTTTTTATAACATTATTCATGAGATTAATTAGATAAATTACATATAATAATACAAATCTTAAAGTGATAAGGGAATTGAGATTTGAAAATTCAAAATAGAGGTTGAGCTTAATTAATTATATAAATAGGCTTATAAATGGTTTTACATGTTAATTAGGATAGTAATTAATGCAAAGATATTTAAGGTAATTAAGCACCATAATCTCATTACCTTATATTCTCATTTTCTATTAATTTCATTTTTCTTAAAAAATAAAAGCAAACAAAAGAGAGAATCCGGCCATTACTTTGGAGAAAATAGGAGGAAATCAAATTAAAGCAAAGGATTTAAGCAAGGGGAATTAATCTCAATCAAATCTCAAAGTCCTTATCCTCATCAAGGTGTATAATAATCAAAACCATTTCTATTTTTTTATGATCATTTGACTTTTAGGTTTAAGATTAAATCCATTATGACGTTTTTTGATGATGATATGCCCGGATTTATAACATATTCAATTCAAACATGATTGTTTGATAATTGTTTATGCACGGTTTTAAGGGTAAAATCGTTTAAACTGAATTTCGAATGCCTTGAGGAATTTATATGTTATGTAAAATATGATTATGGAGATTAGTTTTAATTTCTATAATTTTCCAAACTATGAAAAAATTATTTTGAACTTTTGAAGGAAAATATGAATAATCAGGTTTAGTAATTAACCTTAGTTATTTTATGAAGAATTTGGGTATGAAATTTTTATATGTTAGATAACATATTGAGAGTGAATTTCTGTAGTTTTAGGAGATTTTTTCTAAGTAATTTACTATGGAAGTTAAATTATTTTAGAAGGAGGGTTTAATTGTATTACTTGTTTTGCTTAATAGAATGGCTTAATGGAAAAAATTAATCTTTGTTTAGATCTGAAATTATGAGATAGTTATTTTGGTAAAGAATTTGAAAAGTTATGGCAACCAATCAAATGTTTACAAATAGTCAGCTAGTTAAAAAGTATTTAATTTAAATGGCATTAAACCTGTCTTTAACCAGAAAAGTAGATTCCGCCTCTTTTAGAAGCCACTTTTCAACCGTATGCTTCCGCCGTCAACCAAGTTGAAACCTACCAGGTCGAAACTAACTAAGCCAAAACCAACACACATGGTATCAATGATGTTGGTACGTAGTGGATTAGAGAAAGATGGAAGACATGGTGTCGAAAACAATACTTTCGATGGTGTTGAAACCTTTGTTTTACTTTCCAAAGAAATGCACTTGCCTGTTTCAACTAAAAGCTTTCGAAGGTGTCAAAACTAATGCCTTTGAAGGGGTCTATTTAAATTGCTTTCGAAGGGGTTGCCACCTCTGGTTTAAAATTGTAGTTTCCAAAGGAGTTAATTGGCTCTAAAATCAATGCTTTCGAAAAGGGTAGTTTCGACTAAGTCGAAGCCCTTCTGCCGTCCATATGCCTTTCGACGGGATTGAAGTCATCAACACTTCCAAAATGTAGCTTTAGTTTTAAATCTATACTAAACCACTTCTAGAAGCTTTCGAAAAGATTCAACAGTTTCGAAGGCAATGACTTCGAAAGGGGTTTCGAAGCTATCCTTCAAATGTTTTACTTAAATGTTATGAGCTTTCAAAAGGATGGTGCCGAAGCTATCTGTTATCCCCGAACTCTTTTTAATGGTTTTGAAAGAGGTATTTTTGCTTGTATTCACTTAGACCCAATGAGATATGTTTTAAATTAAACTCAATGGTTTCGAAAGGGTTACTTTCAAATGGTTTCGAAGCTGTGCTTCTATAATTGAATGGTAATACTCTAATGCATTTAAAAGGTTCCGAAAGAAAGATCGTAAAGTGTTTCAAATGGCAGGTGCCTAGTATTTTGTAAAGAAGATTTGAATGCTTTCGAAAGGAAGTTTTTCAATGATTTCGAAAGTAAAGATTAAAAGTTTTGAAAGCATTCGTTTTCAAAACAAAGAACCCAATCTTAATTTTAATGGTAAAACCCATGGCATTGTAAAAGAGATTTTAAATGCTTTTAAATTGGATTTCTTAAAGAAGCTTTCCTTGATAAAAATAATTGGTTAAAGGGATTAACCATGTTTTATATGAAATTAATTTCAAGGATATTAAACCACATGTGTTGGTATTATTTTGTCAATATGTGTGCTTCTTCTAAAATATATATTCACATTACAATGGACCCATAACTGCATTTTGGAAAAAGGGCAGAATAGCTAGCTAAGTTGACTTAGTAGTGAACATAAATTGAGTTAACTCTACAATGAGTAGAATTGCATTCAGGAGGTCGGATAGACCAGAATATAGGATGTCTAAACAATGATACAAGAAGTTGTTAGATAGACAGGTTCATAGTAAACCCATGAAAACTATGTATATGAAAAGTTATTGGCAGGGGATAATAGGTTCATAGTAAACCCATGAATACTATGATTGGAAAGAGTTAATGGCAGGGCTAGTAGGTTTTTAGTGAACCCATGAAAACTATATCTAGATAAATTTATTGACAGAAGTCAATAGGTTTCTAGTCCATCCATGAAAACTAGGATAGGAGGGAAGATACTGGAGATACCAATAAGCTTAAAGAGAACCCATGAATGATGAATTTATTAGTAGGGACCAACAGGTTCTTACTGATCCCATGGAAACTATGAAACCCGACAGGGAGTCCATAAGTTTAAACAGGTTATTAATAAGCCCATGAAAACTAATAGGTTATAGTGACCGTAGAAACAATAAATGTGACAGGTGGTCTGAAATGAATGGGGATTGGAAAATCCAGAATTGATTTACTTGTTTGCATATCATCATAATGTTTTGAATTGCTATGTTTTAACCATTATGGATGCAAGAGCACAGTATATGGTTTTATAAAATTTTGAACAGGATATTAGTGAGGGGACAACTCGTTCTGTTAAGCGACATGGTCTCAATAGATATCTAAGTGGTTTAGGATGGTAGATTATTATTCATACCAGCCTTTTTGTCTGACTCGAAGTTTATGTTTTTCCCCTTAAGCTCTCGGGTACACAATTGACTTTGAGTAGTTTGAGAGTTGAGGTTTTCAGGTACCTCTTTATATGAATAAGCTTCCAGAGATGTGTAGGAGGCATAATAGCTATTTAGAGTTCTTTTTTATTTTCGATCCCGCTGTGTTTTGTTTAAAGGCAAAGATGTTCAATGTTTAGTTATATACTCTGATTATCCAATGGGCATCTTCATATATCGTTTTTAGCGTATGCTATAATAATTACATTTTCTCTGAATGCGGTTAACCATTATGGGATCATGTAATGAATTTAAAATGATTTAAAATGAAATGTGAAAGTTGTTTTTGTGATTTTAATTTTGTACATATCCATGTGTTTCTGTTAGATCAATGTATCTAATATTATCATATTTGGTCGTCGAGGAATAATAACAACAGATGACTACAACATATGTAGCCATTAATTTTGGGCTTCCATGTGGTGGATGTTACAATTTTGTTGGTGGATTCAACGGCTCCATTAGCCTTGCGATGAGCTAGCGATGAAAAACTTTTGATTATCCCATTCTTATTATAAAATCTTATGAATTCTTCGCTTTCAAATTGGGTCTATTGTCAGAGATTATCTTATTTGGTATTCCAAAATGGGTGACTATGTTCTTGGTCACAAACTTTAGCACTTTTCCTAAAGTTTTATTTGGCAATGATTTTGCCTCTACCCATTTGGTAAAGTATTCGATGGTTGCTACTAAACTTGGCTCTGCCTTTTGATATAGGCAATGGTCCTATAAAGTTTATTCCCCACACATCAAAGGGCTATGGACATGAGTTTGAGGTTAACTCATTTGGTAGTATATACGGGATTGTTGAAAATATCTAACACTTTTCGCATCTCTTTACATAATTCATATTGTTGTTGTTCATGTGGGTTCAATAAATCCTTGTCTCACGACCATTTTGGCCAACTTCATGCATTAGAATGATCCCTGCAGAACCCTTCATGGGCTTCTCTTAATATTTTTAAACCATTTTATAGACTAACACACCATAAATAAGGAACCGAATATCCTTTTTTACAAAATGTCCCATTTAATGCAGTAAAAGTTAGAGCTTGATGCCTTATCCTTCTTGGTTCTCTTTTATCTCTAGGTAATTTCCCTTCCACTAAGTATTCAACATTGGGTGTCACCAAATTGTTCATATATTGATTATTTACTTCTGTATAAAAGGTTCATTCTTGGTTTTCATCATTACTACTTCCTGGTTTCATCTTCATTTTCTACGTATATAAGAACTTGGGATCTAATCAATACTATGGTCTAATTTTCTGGTTCGGGGGCTTTTTCATCAACACTAGGATTTTGTTAGAAGCCTAATACTGGTTTTTAGGGATCCGAGCTAGCTAATTTGGCTAAAGAGTTGGCTTGAGAATATTTCTTCCCGGTACTTGATGTATCGAAAAATCCTCAAAATGAGCTAACAATTTCAGTATCATCTTAACATAAACGACTATCTTGCATCCTTCATTTGATAAGTTTGATTCAACCGATTAACCATCAATTTAGGAATCACTGAAAATTTCAATTCTTAGGATTTTTAACTAAAGAGCTAAGGTTAATCCTGCTATCATTGATTCATTTTCAGCCACGTTATTAGTAGCAGGAAAACTTGACTTCATTGCGTAATGCAATTGGTTTCTATCAGGAGTAATGATTACATATCTCACACCATCCACTTCCTCGTTCGAGGCTTCATCAACGAACATTTTCCACTTAGGTTTCAAATCTTTCTCCTTTCTCAACTATTCTTCAATATATCATGTACGCTCATTGACATAATCAGCCACCGCTTGTCCATTGATTGCCACTTTGGGTTGGAACTCAATCTCATAGTTACTCGGTTCTAATCCCTGTTTTGCTAACCTTCCCGCTCTTTCGAGCTTATTGAAAATTTGCTTAAGTGGAAAATTAGTTAAGACCTGGATTGGGTATGCCTAATAGTACGCTCTTAGTTTTCGAGCAGTAAGAATTGGACAGTATGCCAGCTTATCTAAAACCTGATATCTTGCTTTTGCTTCTTCAGGCTTGTATACCAGTTGTTGGCCTTATTTTTTTCTCTTACTAGAAGCGAACTTACCGCATGTTCGGAGACTTCCACGTAAAGGTACAAATTTTCTCCTTCCATGGGACTACATATGATCGAAGGTTTTTCAAGATGGTCTTTTAATTCCTCGAAGGATTTTTAGCAATCTTCTCCCCATAAAAGGTTATTTTTCTTAATTACATCAAAGAAAGAAATGCACTTATCTGTGGCTTTAAAGATAAATATATTTAAAGTTGTCACCCTTACATTTAGGCTCATTACATCATTATTTGCTTTTGGCTTTACCATGTCCTTAATTGCTTTTATTTGGTCGAGATTGGCCCCAATTCCTCAAGAACCAATGATATATCCTAGAAATTCCAAGTTGTATTTCGCAAGAGCACTTTTGTGGATTTAGCTTTGTTTTACGCTTCCTAAGAACCTCAAACATTTCCTCGAGATCTTTCAACTAGTAGATTTCCTCTTTGGACTTAACTAGCATATCATTCACGTACACTTCCATGTTTCGTCCGATTAAACATACCATCAAACAAATCTCTCAAGTACAGTCTGTCATCGTCACGCTACCAGACCTTGACTAATCTGACTTTCTTGGTTCTAAGCCTCTTCTCATCTCTTGCAACAATACGAACTGCTTTCTAAATATAGTCAAGTCGAGTTATACCTCTAAGTCATCTAGCAGAGTTTGTGCAATAGTAGTTTCCAGGTCTTTAACACACTTTCTGAGATAAGAAACATTAAAAACATCATGACTCCTTCCAAACTGTTCGGTAATTCAACTCTATATGCGAATTTCTCGATCCTCTCCACAATACAAAAAGGTCCAACGAATCTCGATGCTAATTTTTCTGATTTTTCAAATCTGATCACACCCTTCATCGATGACACCTTAATAAATACCTGATCTCAACTGAGAACTCTAAATCTTTCCAGCTCTATCTGCGTAACTCTTCTGCCTAAATCTTCCTGCAGCTTCTCTCACTAAATCTATACTAAGAACCAAGCTATCCTTGGTCTCCAACCAACAAACGAGAGATTTGCATGGCCTTCCATACAAAGCTTCAAACAGTGCCATCCTAATACTAGTTTAATAACTGTAATTATATGAAAACTCAAAAAATTGCAGATGGTCTTCCCATGACCCCTCGAAATATAACACACAAGCTCTTAACAAATTTTCTAATATTTTGTTAACTCTTTTTGTTTGGCCATCTGTAGATCTACAGATGGTAAGCGGTACTCATCTTGAGCTTGGTTCCTAGAACTTCCTGTAAATCTTTCATAACACGCTAGTGAATAAAGAATCTCTATCATTAACCATACTACAAGGAACTCCATCCAACCTAACCACATTCATCATAAACAACTTCGCCAAAACAGGTGTCATCCGAGTCGATTTAATTGGAATGAAATGGGCACTCTTAGTCAATCTGTCCACTATGACCCATGTATTTTCATTTCCTCTATTCGACCTTGGTAACCCATCAATGAAATCCATAGAAATGGAATCCCACTTCCATATCGGAATATCCAACGAATAAAGCAATCCACTTGACTTCTGGTGTTCGGTCTTTACCTACTGGCAATTCAAGCGCTACTTTACACATAAGCCAATATCCTGCTTCATACCTTCCTAGAAGAAATTTCTCTTCATATCCTGATACATCTTAGTTCGCCTTAAATGAATAATGAACTTCGAACGATGGCACTCCTACAAAAACTTCTTTCCTTATGTTTCCTACACTCGGAACACATAATCTTCCTTTCTTTCTCAACCACCCATTATGGTCAAGACTAAAGTCTTTTAAGTCATCGCTCTCGATTCCTTCCCTTAACTTCTTGATCCTTTCAACTAACACTGGATCATCCTCTTGTTTAGAAGCAATCTTTTTTATCATCACTGGTCGAACTTCTAAACAAGATAACACTATGGTACCTCCGTTAGACACAGCCTCAGATTTCTACTGCACTCTACAATCTGCTAATGCTTCCAAATCCTTCCACTCAATAATCATTGCTAACACTGTATTTTGATGTTTCTTGTTAAGTGCATTCGCAACCTTGTTTCCTTTCCCCGATGTATGCTCAATCCTAAAATCATAAGCAGCTATAAACTCTAACCACCACTGATGTCTCTTGTTTAGCTTCTATTGAGAGAACAAATACTTCGGCAACTTATGATCCATATATAACTCAAATCTCTCTCCTAAAAGATAATGCCTCCACACATTCAATGCAAAAATCACTGGAGCCAACTGCAAATCATGCGATGGATATCTAACCTCATGCGGTCTAAGCTGTCTAGAAGCATAGGCGATCATTTTACCTCTCTGCATCTACACAGCTCCTAATCATGTTCCACATGCATTGGTATAAACCGCCAAATCTTGATTCCCTTCCGGAACAACCAATAAGGTGCACGGGTTAGTAAGTGTTTCAAACTCAGGAGTGCTTCCTCACACTTATCGATCCATACAAACTTCACATCTATTTTAGTTAGCTTGGTCACCGGTGCTGCTATATGTGAAAAAATTCTTAATGAATCTCCAATAATAACCAGCTAATCCAAGGAAACTCTTTATCTCGGTAACTATCTTGGATCTCTTCCTACTATTCACTACTTCTATCTTAATCGGATCTACTGACAACCCTTTCTTTGAGACCACATGACCAAGAAAATTCACTTCCTTCTTCCAGAAATGAAACATCAAAAACTTCGCCTTCATCTGACGCTGCCTAAGCATCTCAAGCACCACTCTAAGATGAACTTCATGCTCTCTTTCATTCTTAGAGTAAATCAAGATATCATTTATGAAAACAAATACGAACCTATCCAAGTGCTCTCGAAAAACTCAGCTCATCAAATCCACAAAAAATGTTGGCGTATAAGTCAGTCCGAGTGACATAACTAACCATTCGTACGACCCATGTCCAGTCCTAAACACTTTCAAAGGTATATTACCCTCTTCTACCTTGATCCGATGGAAACCTATTGCCAAATTCAACCGTGAAAGTACTTTTTCTCAATTCAACTGGTCGAACAAATCATCAATTCTCAGCAATGGATGTCCATTCTTTATCATCTTTTCATTTAAATTAAGATAATCGATACATAGTCTCAACGATCCATCCGACTTCTTAGCAAACGCTACGGCTGCTCCCCCAGGCGAACTACTCGGCCTGATAAAACTCTTGCCTTCTAAATCCACCAATGCACATTCAACTCTCTCATCTCTGTAGCGGTCATCTTGCTAGGTGGCCTACTCACTGGTTCTGCTCTAGGAACCAAATCTATTGGAAACTCAATGCCTCGTTTCAGTGGCAATCCAACTACTGGCTCAAACATCCGCGTCTTTAACCACGAAAACTCGACTCAGCTCATTTTTCGATACCATAACACCCAACAAAGCATACATCTCCCCGCTAGTACCTTCTATGGTATAAATAATCATGTCGCTACAATTAGGGTGTCTAAGAGATATTTTTCTATCCTGGAAAATTATCCTTGCATCTTGCTACCTTAACCAATCCATACCAAGAGTAAATCCGAACACCACAAAATCAAACACATGCGAACTGCAGACAAAAGTGTGACCTAATAGGTCAAACTCTAACTGGTCACATCTCAACCTTAGAGTTGCATACCCTCCTATTGGATTCACAACTCGTAAGGAAGTAACTAAATGTGTGGTTTCCAGGTTAAGCTTATTTATCAAACGTCTAGATATAAAAGAATGCGATGCACCAATATCAAATAGAATGCTAACAGATATACCATGAATCTAAAGCGTACATTCCAAAACCGCCTTGCCCTTTTCCTGAGTTGTTGGCTTAGAAGCAGCGGGCTCCAATGCATACACCTTGCCTTTTCCATCCTTAGCGGGCTCCTTGCGCTAATTCTTATAGTGGCCTATCTGATTGTAGTTGAAGCACTTAATGTCCTTATTCCCGATCACTTCTTGCGCCTTCCCAGTACGACACTCATTGGCGAAATTCCCCTTCTTGTTGCACTTTAAAAATAACCACCTTAGACTTCCCTTTCTTGGCTGCTCCACTCTTCTGAGTACTCTTCTTGTGAAAGAACTTCCTCCTCTGATCTTGCCCAACCTAGACTTCTTTCACTTTATTCCTCTCTTGACAAGCAAGCTTCTCCTCTCTTCTCAAAGCCATCTCTACAACAACATCACAGGGATCTCTAATATGTAATAAAGTAGCCCTTGATAACTCAGGCTTTAATCACCTAATAAACTTCTCGTTCCTCTTCATTACTGTATCAATAGCAGCATAACCATATTTGGCTAACTCTTCGAACCTACTGGCATACTCCAGAACAGTCATCTCTCCCTGTTCTAACTCATCAAACTTTCTAATCAAAACAGACTGCGCCATAACTAACATGAATATTTCCTGAAGCCTCCTCTTAAACTCTGCCCATGTCATAGTCTCCTGATCCACTACCATAGTCACGGTATTCGACCAAAACAAAGTAGCTCCCTGAAGTTGTCTGAATACCAGCCTCATCTTCTGCTCATCATTGAGCCCCAAGTTTGCAAAAATCCTTTTGCAGTGCACTAACCAGTTTTCCACTTCAATAGCATCCTCGGTTCCAATAAACGGCTTTCCTCCAAGCCTAATATAATCTCTACTCAGAGCAGAATAATTGTTGACTACAAGAGCTTCTGAAACCCTTGCTCCTACAACATTTTCTCCTAACACTTCAACTGCAACTCCCGCTTGCATCATATTCATTAAAAACTGATTCATAGCTTCCATTCCAAGTTGCGGGGTTCCAGCACCCACATTGTCAACATGTGTCTGACCATGGGGTTCTACTAGGTTTGGCATTCCCATCAGTGCTTCCCCTCCTGGGTTAACTCTTCCTCTTCTACCATCCATATCCGTATTCGAATCTCATGAGGTATAGAAAAATAACTTAACAAAGATAGAAGACTCAAGTTAAAGCATATAATTATATACAGCAAATACAAGTACGTTACGACAGTATTATCCCATACCCTAATCTTACTCTAATTCCTTAAGATTATGTATTCAAAAACCATTTTTTGTTAAATTTTTTCATAAACCTATGCTTTGATACCAAGTTGCAATATCTCATATCCGGAGGCCAAAAGCTAAGCGCTACAGACGATGTAGTCATCTATAGCATTAACTTCTAGTGCCAAAATACGGTAATGCTAATGGTATCCATAATATTAGAAGCACTTGAATATGAAAAAAATCATAGCTTTCAAAAAAAACATTTTGTTGATTACATTTCAAAACAATAATTCATATCCAAGTTACGAAATCTTAAAACATTTCCCAGGCAACGATCAAATTTACAATAATACGCCAAGATCGATATTTCACAATGCCATCTTGGTTGATCAAAGCAATATAGTCATATCTGACTTAATATATAGCGAAAATAAAAAAATTATCTGTGCTCCTAATTAGCTATCCATCAGCCACCTGCTCGTCTTCGAAAGCTTTATTCGCCAAAACAATAAAATTTGAAAACCTCAACCCTCAGCCTACTCAAATCAATTTTGAGCACCCGAGAGTTTAAGGGGAAATAAAAACTTCGAGTCAAACATAAAGCCTGGTATGAATAATATCGTTCATATGCATCTCAATTATTTATGTTAAGTAAGACTATGCCGCTTAGCGCAACGGGTTTCCCCTCATTAACATTCCTTTAAAATATATATTTTGCAAACCTTTTCCCCCCACCAAAACTAGTTAAAATCTATGAAGCATTATTATGTAAACATACATATCAAGTAATAAATGAACTATATGTTCAAATACATTAGTTTTTTTTGGATAACTATTAACCTTTGGCTGACTCGAGCCTACCAGACAACATATCAAAATTTATCTAATATCTTTTAGACACCCCTCTTCTTCTGGACATTCTATCCTTAACTTCTATCAAATAATTCTCTTTTGGACGGTCTGTCCTCAACTTGTCATCATCCAGAGTCACCTGATCCTAATGGTTTTGCGGGCTCACCAATAAACTATATATATACAAACACATATTCACGTCTGTATGTATTCATAATTTTAGTCTTACCTATGATGAAGCCTACACACTCGAATTTCGGAAAAAATTAGCTAGGGCTAATAGATAATGTATAGGGTGCGATCCTATACCAGTCTCATTCGGTATTCTAATATTTGATTCATTTTACTTAGGAAACGCTTTTCAAAATTTTCCTTCAAAACCTTTTCAAAATGATTTAAAATCTTTAAATAATATTCAAACATGGAAAATATATACAATCTCTATGCTTTACTCAAAATCCCCTTGCCATGTGGTATATATTTTACTCAAATCATAGTTGATGAAAACTTTTAACCTTTGAGAGTCCCTCATTCGAATCTGTTGAAAGTGCCCCTTTCAAAACCATTCAAAATACTCCATTCTAAATCAAGTAAAAACCTTCCTTTAATCTAGGCCGAAAGGCCAAAACCTTCCTTTCGAAACCATTCTCAAAAAAAAAATTCGAAATCTTTGAAAAACCTTCCTTTCGAAAACTTTAAAACCTTAGACATCTTTCTTTTAAAACCTTTAAACATTGCCTTTTGAAACCCTTGAAAAACCTTTCCTTTTAATCCTTTCGAAAAACCATACGTTTTGACTCCTTCGAAACCCATTAGGGAACCACCCCTTTAAAACTTTTCTTCAAACCTTTAGAAAGCATCAAATCTAGACCATTCGAAAGCACTTGGGTTCAATTTAAAACAAGTGCAAACCTTTCAAAACCATTCAAAGTCTTACTCTTTCGAAACTCTTTAAAAAAAAATTCAGTCGAAACCATTTGGATTATATCTTCAAGTAGAGCAAAATGATCATAAACCCATTAAAGTCGAAAGCAGTCCTTTCTGAAATCATTTAAATCATCTCTTTCGTAACCATTTGGATTATACTTCAATTGAGCAAATGGTTCATTAAAACCATTTAAGTTGAAAGCCTACATTTCGAAAGCCTTCCTAAGTAAAGAAGTGAAGGTGTCAAAACCACCCCTTCAAAAGCATTGGACAAATAACTAATTTTTAAACAACCAGGTAACCTCTTCGAAACCCACTAGGTTGAAAGGTAAAAAGGCGGCGGAAAAAGGGCTTCCACATAGTCAAAAGCAATCATTCAAAAACAAAGGCGCAACCCAATCGAAACCATTTCCTTTAAATAATTTAACTTGGTTGAAAGCTAACCTAGTCGAAAGCATCTTAGTCAAAAGCAAGCAGATGCATTTTCATTTAAAAAATATTACCTCAACCCCTTCGGAACCCCTGGTTTCGACCCTATACCTTCCGCCCACGTCCAAATCACTACGTAGCCATTCCGTGATACCATGTGCATTGGTTTTGACTATGTCAGAGGCAAAGGTAGAGAGGTGGAACCTGATGCCGAAAGCATCAAAATAGTGAAAACCCTATTTATTTGTCTTTTAAACTATTTCTTTTGTACCTTTATTTGTCTAAATCTGATTGGTTTCCATTTTACATTTTCATACATGCAGCCAATTTCCAGAATTAACAAATTTGAATTATTTGCAAAGAGCCCTTCTCCTTTTATAAATATGTGAAATGTTTAAATCTCATACCTTAAATAATTTTATATATCCATTAAAACACGTAGGAAAAATCTATAAAAATTCCAGATTATCTCTTTTAATATGTTTTCCAACATATAAAAATTTCATACCCAAACCTATTAAGTATTAACCATTAATAATTTATAACCCAAAATAACATTTTCTTTACTAGAAAATTCATATTAATTTCAAAAAAATTAAGAAAAATATGAAAATTGAAACTCATCTCCAAAATATTATTTCTTGTATATATAAAAATTCAAAAGGCATTTAGATGACATTTAATAGGGTTTTTACCTTAAAACATATCATAATACCAATATGAGCTTGCATAAATCATCAACAAGTATATATAATCATTCCATCATTCAAAAACATAGCAAAACATTGCAAAGCTTTTCAGATTTCTCCTTAAACTCGAAGGAAAAAAATAAGGGATGTAAATATTATTCATCTTAGCTTTAGAGATTAAGGATGTGAGGTTTGAATGAATTTGATGTTGATTAAGCTTCCCCTTTATCTTTTTTCTCTTGCTCTTGTTAATGGTGGTAGGCCTTAGCTTTTAAAATTTTAAACAAATGAAAATGAACGTGTAGGACTATACACGAGTAAAGGATATAGATATAGAACTGGCCTCTTTCCTATTTTACCCTTCCTATATTTCATTTTAACTCTTTTTTAATTCGTTGGTTAAATGGCATGGCTACCCTTTAATTAAATCAAATCTCAATATCCTAATCAACACATTATTTTATTTTATTTAACTACTTAAATATCCTAAATAATGTTATAAAAATATGGAGTGTTACATTTACTAACTTTGATATATAGCCACTGTATTCTTCAAACAAAAAGGCATAACTTTGTAACATTAAGTCCCCCAATCCATTATAAAACTCGTGTTTTCTTCATCTGGTTTAAACATTGGTATTTGATTGAATCCTGAGTATGCATCCATAAAAGATAACAGCTTACGTCTACTTGTGGTATCAACTAATTGATCTATTCTAGGCAAATGACAACAATCTTTAGGATATGCCTCATTCAGATAGGTATAATCAATGCATGTTCTCCATTTTTCATTAGACATTTTAACCAGTACAAGATTAGCCAATCATTTGGATAGAGCACTTCACTAGTGAACACATTCTCAAATAATCTTTTAACTTCTTCCTTTAATGCATTAACTCGAATTTTATTAAATTTCCAATTCTTTTATCGAACAGAAATGATTTTTGGATTTATGTTTAGAGCATGGCCCACAATTGCTGGATCTATCCTAATCATGTCTGAGAGTGCCCAAGCAAGCATATCTTTGCTAGATCAAAGGAATTGGATAATCTCTCTTCTGAGATTGTCACCTAGTTCTTTTCTAATTTTTACCCTTTTTGGTCAGATCAAGCAAATCTAGGCTTACCTCTTTTAGTTCTTCGGTAGATTTCATTTTCTTTTGCTAATTTTTGCAATCTAATTCGGTAATAATTTCATTACCATTGGTTATTTGGTTTATTTCTTTTCGCTTTCATTTTGTCTCGAGGAAGTTGAATCTTTTCATCACATTCACAAGCTTTTCTTCTACCTCTACCAGTTTGTTTGCCTGGAATAGTATGCTCGAAAAACTACCATTCAAAGGCTTCTCAGTTTTAGTTTGGTTAGATTTACTTTTCACCGAGTCAAAACAAGAAGTGCTATCTTTATTACATTGCTCAAGCATAGCAAAATATAGTTCTCGAGGGCTAAACTGCTCCCCCTATGGTTCTCCAACCATTTTTAGTTAAGAATTTCACAATTTAGAGTAAAAAGAAACGTAGAACAAAAAAGAACAAGAAAGAACAGACAGTACATCTGAATCTCATAACGGAACGATCCATATAATATTAAAAAGATAGTACAAAATATCACCCTAAGATACATACCATTTCAGAGTTACAATCCTAAGTACTATCATTAAACTGGACATTTATAACTGCATGCCCTCACAAATGGTTATATATACACACTAGTATGCAATAAAAATAAAATAAAACTATGGGCGACTGGAAGCTTCCAGCTCGCCCCTGAAGCTCCAAAGAATATCAATGAAAAATCGTCTCTCTCGGACTACTCGAAAGAGCACCAAAAGAATTAAGGAAAAGATAAAACCACGTATCAGATCTGCTGTGAGAAACTTAAGTAATACAAAGGACTGCATATAGCATTAACTTTTAAGACCGTTCGAACCACTGTAATGGTTTTCCCCTTGAAAGAACCAAAACCATCTAATAAGTACATAGATATAGATAATGTCCAGGGTATAGAATATAAATCATAAAATAGCTATGCTGCTTGCATCTCACAACACAAAAATTATTAGAAGTACAACTAAAACATTAAGTTTTGCTCGCATATGGATTTTCTCCCGAAATCATGCATATCTCTAAATAAAATATGTCATAAAAGAAAACATAGCCGGTCCACTCTTGAATACATGATATCGAACACCATCAACTACTGTCGGCCACAATCAAAAACATCTCTAGATATTTGAAGTTGATGCACCCTTGGGTTAGCTAAATCCACTGGCTATGAGCCTACTCTGTTTTCTTTCACTTTCGATGGTGAAGTTAAGTTCAGCGTATATCACACTCACTCAAACAGTTCATGACTCTCTTCATAGCATAAGTCGTCCACGAGTGCTAACTCTGCCCTCTCTCTTAGAATCATCCTTAAGATAGATAGTCCCCTCGCTAGGACCATTCAAAATGTTAAAGCTAACATTTACCTTAGACTTAACCTTAGGATAGACAGTGCAACTCCATAACATTTCACTCCATAATGACTTTCAAAACATAGAACTCATATATCATTTTTGAAGTGGTTTTCAGTGAGTAACACATAAGTACACTTATCGGATCTTGCACTCTTTAAAACTAAATGGGTGAATTTCTGGTTAACTCAGTTTCGGTTATTTTAGAGGTAAGCAAAAGATATAAAAGAGTCCTCCAAGAGAAATATTATATATCTCATTCTTAAAGCAAGAAACGTTTCATACTAATGAGTCCTCCTCAGGGGATCTCAAACCCTATGAAGCCGTGAAGCTTTCATATACTTTCTAAGCTAATTTGGTCAAGTTCGATAGATATAAAAACGATCACATATGGAAGTCAAGTCTCGTCTACCTATCACCATTTCCGACCTTCTTATCTTACACCATCCCTCGGTCAAGTGTGAAGCCAAGTAAATTTGAGTACTGGTTAAATCAAAGCGCTACCTTAACACTTCATTCTTAACTCTCACAGATACAAGAAGTCATCTTTGTCCGCTTTAAGTGCTAAGCACTAGATTAAATACTTCCCTTAGATAAATAAACATATAAAGCACAATTAAGTCACACAAGCAACTTCTAATCCTTGTATACAATAATAATTATTTGTAAATACTTATATATATATTAAAAACCTTTACAAAAGATATAAACATGTATACTTCTATTTGATTATTCATTTCTACTCTTTACATTCTAAAAAGTGCATTCATATTCTTTTAGTAAAGGTATATGAATATTCAAAAATCTCATAACAAGATTTCACATTTTTAAAAGAATATTCAAAAGGGTAAAAAAGCAAAATTTTCTAAAATGTTTTTACTGTAAATCCAAACCCATTATATACTTGTCATTATCTTTAAACTATTTTATTCAAAGATCTACATATATCTATTCTTATTTAATAAAATAATATAATTTTATTTAACTTCTCAAAACCATTAATTTAGCTTAATGTCATAACAAAAACACTTTATCTTTTTATAAAATACTTAACTTACTTTTCCGAACTTATATATACATATGTACATGTTAAAAATATTTATAAATATGTTTTAAGTATCTATAGAAAAAATTACTCAAAAATAACTAAATTCAAATTTAACAAGAAAAAACATGTTTTACATTTAAAACCTTTTACTTTTCAAATTTATAAATAATTATTAAGAATATATTTAAACTTGAAACCACCTTTAAAATACTCTAATTAATGTTACAAAACGTCCCTAAAAAGATCTTGAAAAAATACTTTATTTAAATAACAATTTAACCATTTTAGAGTGTCAAATAGCAAACAACAGCTTATCAAAAGTTCAGAATGCCTAAAAAGTGTTGCGGTTGGAAAGTGTTGTTGTTTCATATTTTTTCTATAAAACCAGTTTTAAAGCCCTAAATATTCGACTAGATTTCAACTAGCTATTAAATGATTTAAAGTCCAATTTTTTTACAACAAGTTCTTACTAATTTTACTTAATAAGCAAATAAAACCCTAATTATATCTTTACAAAATCTCGTAAAAATTCATAAAACTAAGGCATTTCAAAGTGCATATATAGTGACCTTTTCGCCTATTAGCTTTTGCGAATTTTGTTTTATCATTTCTATAACTTTCTAAAACAATTCTTAGCTATCTCATACACTATTATAAGTGCAGAGCACAACCAAATTATATACTTTCATAATATATTTACTTACAACCATTTTAAGCAAGTTAAACACAAGATATTTCGAAGTGCATTTATAGCGACCTTTCTTATTTCAAACACTTTCAGACACACTTCAACTTCACTCAACCAGACCAAACATGTAAACACAAATTCAAAGCCATGTTACATATTTTAGAGGGTAGTAGAACCGATGACATATAATATAGAGTTATCATTTCTTCCAAAAGCAAGGAGTTCAAAAGTTATAACTTCATTAGTTAATTTCTTAACTTTATATTCAAGCATAACATATGTACACATATTTTTCAATAGTGAATTAACTCACCAAACTGCTTATTACCATCAATCATAAGTACTAAAAACAAAGACCACTTCCTACCATCATCAAACATCCAAAAACACCACCTTTGCACCTAAAAAGCTCCCGACCATGCTCACAAACCCTAATATTGCTCATGCCCCACTTGAACCTCCCCATCATGCTCCTTTTCTTAAATTTTTTACTTGATATTCTTATCTCCTATGTTGTGGTAAGCCCTTAGCCAAAGTTTGGAGAATTTTGGTGTTGATTTGCATTGTTTAGGAATTAAAAAGTGAAGAGGAAGAGAGTGAAGAGCTTATGCTTTCTATCTTTTTAATTGTTCAAAATGGATAAATGAAACATATGAAGCGTTTATGTACTTAAAAAAGGTAACAAATATCCCCTAACCTCCTTAGAAGGTCACCATGCATCCTCCCTTCAATGTGCCAACCTTACCTTCCACGTTCATAAGGAAAATATCTCCTCAAAATATCTTCTACCCTATGACATCACCCATTACATCGACCTACTCCATTAATTACCATAGTGAAAAAAAAATTTAGTGGCAAATTAATTGCACGTTAATATTCCAAGCAAGCCATAAAAATTAGAATAACTTATATCAAGTAAAAAACTATTTGTTGATAAAACGATTTTTGTTCACATTATCGATATTTCTTCAAAGTATTTATGTTGTAAAACATTTTCAAAAACAAGTTTATCGTCATTAGTTATTAATTAGAAGGAGGTTTAAAATGTTATAAAATCACTTTTATCACATTAAACCAAGATTAAATTTATTAAATAATTCAGATATTTAAATACAAAAAGTTCGAAATTATAGGTTGTTACATCCTCTGCCTATGCCACCCACCCAGCCGCCGTGAATTTTCGAACATTTTCATAGCGAACTCAAGCACCTAGAGTATGATCCAATCCACTTGTTTTCTTTACCATCTACTAACATCCAATTGTCCTATAGTTGATGTTTCATTGCCGATCATAAAGCCCTAGAATAGAGATCATGGATAAATCATCAATTTCTAGTCAATCGAAGTGCCGAATGGAAAAATGAATATCAGATGCTCCATCGAGAGCTTCTAATTCATATATAATTCGGTAAGGTTTGGGCACTTTGAATTTTTAGTCTCTTTTTAATTAATTTGCAAATCACCATTAGCAAGTTAGTTAAGAAATTTTTTGATTAAAGAAGAAAACTAAAGATAGAGATGATAGCCAGGATTTTATGGCATTACTTATACAGTCCTTAAACTGGGTTATTAGTTGTATATTCAGTCTGACCGAAATAACTACGTATGTTATTTAAACATTATAACAACTCTACTTCGCAAACTGTAAACCCAAATGCATACAAATTATATACCAAATTGATTAGCTTGGAAATACCTTGCAGCGGACAAATACAACACCCATTTCACCCTATTTTTAAGAATTTATTTTCAATTACTTCAATTTTTAAAGTGTTAAATTTACGGATCGTTACATTTTATCTCTATCTCTGTTGTAAGTAAGTTACTTATAATGATTTAATTTAGATCTATTCCTGCTCTTCGTCTCATCTCAAAATATTTTCATTATTATTGATATGATTTAGTCCTCTCATCTCTTTGTTAATTTGTTAATTTCTTGTGTTTTTTAGATTTATATGTTATTATCCCGAATTTACGTATGCTTAACTTGTCAAATTTTTTTTCTACTTCATTGAAATTTTGTTAATAGAAAAAACTATTTTGATTGAGACCTATTTCAGAGCGCTCTTATAATATTTGTATACATAAATTTATATAAACTAATCATGTTAATTAATAAACTTTCACCTTGAAAAATTAATTCCTTTTGTTAATTGGTTGACATTTTAAATATGAATGTTTTTATCATTATTTAAAAATAAAAATAATAAAATATTTCCTTTGATCTAAAATTTTAAATAGACCTTTGTGCAAATGCTAATTCCTTTATTTCTATTCAATTTTAAAAGTTTTGTGTATTTCCTTTCCAAACTAAAAGCTTAATTCAAATGTTAACTTTAAACTCAAATATATATAGATATATATATGTATGTATGTATATATATATATATATATGTATGTATGTATATATATATATATGTATGTATGTATATATATATATGTATGTATGTATGTATGTATATATATATATGTATGTATGTATGTATCTTTGTCTGTGTGTCTATATATTTATGTAGGCATGTCAATGAGCGGGTTTTGGTCCGAGTATCTTAAAACCTAAACTCGAGTGGTTACAATAATCAAAACCTGACCTTAGTCCGAACCAAGCTAGGTATTTCAAAACCATACCTGAGCCCGACCCGTCGGGCTTTTCATGCCCAACGGCAATACCCTTATACCTAACTTAAAATATTTATGTTAAAATCATACCTTAACATTGTAGTTTTTATATAAATTACAGGCAAGTACTTGTTAACATATAAATTGGATAGTGATGTAGCCAAGTTCTCAATAATAGCATGCAAAAACATCTACATGCAAACAAACAAAATGGTAAAAAAAAACATATATACTCATGTTTAGAAACTACGAAAACTAATAATCAAATTGGGCCTAAATCAGGTCGATTTTAACTGAACCATACCCGACCATAATAGTAACCAGGTCGGGCTTGGGTAGTTGAAGTCAAATCCCATATCTACATTTATAGGGTGAGTTTGGACCGGGTTCAGGTCAAAATCTATACCATTGACAAGCCTATATATGTGTGTGTGTGTACATTTTTTAATTTACAGACATTTACATATAAATAATTGTTTTAAATCTAAAACATTGAATGTAATTTTTATATATAGTAACATAGATGTGCTACTCTAATTCGGAATCACAAGATGTATCTTGTGTAACAAATATCATATTTAATTCCAAACATTTCTTCAATTAAAACTAAACTCACTATTGGTAATTTAGATTTCAAATCATATAATATTGTCAGATATTTTTAATATATACATATATATTTATATACTTCTCTACTTTTATTATGGATAAATATTTTTAAATCAAAATGTTAGACAATAAAGGCATGTGTAAAAGCAAAATGTATCTGTTGCGGTATAAATATCTACATACAGTCACATTAACTATGAACACTTCTTATCTATAGCATATGCACTTCACATAAACAAGTATATTTAATATATTTTCGAACTAAAACTTAAGAAAAATACAAAAAAAAGTAAATAATGATTTTATTTAAAATATTTAGGCAGGATCTAAAATCATTTAATCTTCGTAGATTTAAACATAAATCAAAACGATTTTTTTTAAAATGCGCATTTAACCCACTTCCAACTATCTTGGTTCCTTTAGCAATTCAATTTCAAGATCCTGCAAAAAGTATATTTTATAAGTTCTATTTCATGGAGCTTTTGGATATTGGGTCTGAAATATCGGTTGTAAATTCGTTACAATAATTGAAATAGAAAGCCCATGGTAAAAGTGATAGAACTTCATATTGTCAATATTAGTATGATCATGGAAGAATAAAGAGGACCTCGTCATATGAATATTGTCGATGGATGTATCTAAGTTCGAAAGTTATTTTTGAGAATAGAAGTATTATTTTATGAAATACTTATTAATTTTTATTTGATTAAAAATGAACATAGTTTATTGTATATCATATATAATAAACTTGTGAATATATATCTTGATAATATTTATGATCTTGACTAAGTGGTGCGTTGGCTTAAAATAATATATAAGTGTCCAAATATTAAGTAATTGATTTTGAAAATTCAGACTATTCTATTTTTCATTGAACTATATTACTCTATATACATGAAGAATGTCTTCATATTTTTATGATTGTGAATCATGATGAAGTATGTCTCGATGATTGATAGAAGTGCTCGTATTCTGTAGGAGTACGACCAAAGTTGATACAATTTTGGTTGATATTATTGACTGTCTTAATGTGATACCCCAAGAGAGTTTGGGCCTGAGCAATCATTATGTTTGGGATATACCAACAAAGATACCCTAGTCTAAAATACCAAAGTCAGATTCACCTATTTCATTTCTTTCTATTAGAATGTACGGGTGACAAACTTACACATATTAATACATCAAGTAAAATTTCTATGATATACATGGAAGTAAAGTTGAAATGTGCAAAAGAGTTAAAACTAATTTCGAATAAAGTGAGTATATTGGATATAGAGTTCTAATAAATACCTAAAATAAAATTTGGTTTTATCTCAAATAGCACTCCAACTTTGTTGTATTCTGAAGCATGAGGAGTAATCAAATTGTGATTTTATTTACATGAGTAAAGTTGAGTTCAATATTTCTAAAAGGATATGTATCCATTAGTAGATACATAAATTAATCTAGTATAATCTAGAGTCCAATTCTATGATTTCATAAATGATACTATATAGGATAGGTTGCATCTTAAAAGGTTGAGACACAAATTATCGACATACGTTTAGTACGTGAATTGTGTAAATTCAAAGCAAGGTTAATTGTCATGAAAATCATATAAGCTTTTGGAAGCTTATTCAATCGCATTGAGAGAGAAAATGTTGTTTTAAGACATCCCACCATCTAAGCAAGGAATTTCAATCAATATGGTTGACTTGGATAACATCCAAGAAAAAGAAATGAAAATAAAATTAGATATTACAAAATTAAGCTAGCTAAATAAGGTTATAACAATTAGCTCGTCTATTAAGGACTCTTGTATGTCGAAATGAAAACGTAATTTTGTTAATAATAGAAAAGAAGTTTGAATGTCAACCCTGTGTAGTTAATGCCCCGCTATTACCCCGCTATAACCATGCTATATCCCATAGCGGATTTCTACCGCTACGATTTTTCCATATAGCCTTAAAATATAGCCTTTTCGCTTTAATCCCCGCTATTTCCGCTATATTCCGTTATTCCCGCTATATTTTTCTATTTCCGCTATATCTTCTTTAATGAAATGAATTAAAAAATTGCATTTATATATTATAAAAATTATGAAACTAATTTATTTGATTTAATTTTTAATATATTTTCAGAAATGAAAATACTCTAATATTCTACTAAATTCAATTATGTTATATAACAGTTTTACGTTTATTTAAAGTATATTCACGCATGTTTTTTAAATTATTTATGTATTAATTATAATTCAATTGAATGATAATTTTCCATTTAATTGCCATTTATATATTTGTAGAAAACATTAAGAACGAGTTTTATATGCTATTTTAAAGCCATCCGCTATATCCCGCTATATCCTCGCTATATCCCCGCTATGACTTTTTGTACCTCCACCGCTTTGAATCTGCCGAACGCTTTAACTGCACAGTATCAACCTCCTTAATTGCCCGCAAGTTGTGAAAGTATGGGATTTGCCACTTGGAAAGATGTTGATAAGGTCTACAATGGTATACGACTATGCTAACTAAATATGGTTTTTGAGGTGCACCTGATGAGGTATGATCCACAGATGTAAATAGCTGCAACTGAAAAGTTATACATTCATTAAGAAAAGGTAGTTGGGAAATGATTTGATCGATTCAAATGTTGATTTAAATTCTATTTTGCCATTCACCTTGCTTAATTCCATTAGGAATTCATCCATAATTTGTTGAATTTTATCACTGCGATATATGTCTCAAGATAGGCGGAAGCAATGAAGATCTTCTGATTTTGAGATTAAGTTTTAATCTTAAATCAAACATATAAAATTGAAATACGTATTTTGACTAGAAAAATAAGTCATGTCTGAACAGGTCAAAATGCAGAGGAAAGCTTGTCCTTATAATGAAGAAAAAAATGAAAAAAGTATTATATCTTTTCTAGGACAATAAATCAGCATGAATGTCAACGATAAAAGACTTAACGTTAATGTCTTTCACACACATACTCAGATATGTGTGTGTGTGATATTACAATTGTCTGAAACATAATACATAATATAGTACTAAAATTGTACAAGAAATGTTCTCATGGAATGATGTATATGAGATACCTTATGCATTGGAAGTAAGTTCCATTACATATGTTGTGTACTAAATTATCTTTCCGTATGTATTTCATATAATAAGAAAATGAAATCTAGTCTCAAATTTCACCCATGAATTATTCTTGGATACTTATGAAAACAACCAAGAATTGTTTATGAAACAATGAATTCTCGTGAAGGATGTTCATGCTAAAACTTCACTGAAAATAACAAGTGTAGAAAGACAATCAATTTTTTTGAAAGTTCAACCTTATTTAAAGTCATATGAGATGAAGAGTTCCAAACGAGAAAGGTGTAGTAAGTTGTGGAAGGATGAGTGCATCACCTAGAATAGTGCTACAGTAAAATATGCATATGCAAACTTATAGATGAGATAAAGACAGTTCCCTCAATCGAGTGTCTTGACATATTGTGACATCAATAATGCAATAGGCATTGCAAAAGAGACAACGAACTCATGAAAAGATATGATGAATTATCCTTGGTAGCCACATGGTAAATAGTTTATCGAATGGATGGATAAAGTAAAATAATATAGCAAAATAATAGATATCCTTTCACTGGAGCCAATCTCTCGGTCTGATCTAGGGCAAACTATCGAGAAGGTATAAAATTGTGGATCCAAAATTGGTCCAAGTGCAAGTGAGAGATTGAAGGTTAAGGGGTATGCCCTACGGTATATTATGTAATTTGTTGCGTACCCTAATTTTGAAAACCAATCTCATTTGAAATAAAGTATTCTTTTGTTGTTTATTTTTTATTATGTATATAATAATGTTATCCCGTGATACAATAATGATTATCAATCATTTTTGAAAATCTTTAAATATTATATGATTTTAGTTACAAATGTTGTAACCATGGGTATCAAATCGTAATTCAAAAATACTATGTTTTAAATATTCCTTGTCAAGATGTTTTGAGAAAAGGATATTGATCCATCCATTTAGACCATACTATGTAACACTCTTCAAATATCGGGTAATGTATAACTCATTGGCTACCAGAGCACCAAAGAGTTATGTACTTGTAGTTATTGGATGACTACATAATGACTCGACCAAGAGTTTTCTATTGGTTGATAATAACTAAAATCGAAGAGGGAATCTCAACGTGATGATGTTATGTATTTCATTTGACTTAAGAATACTATGGAACTTTGATATAAACACTCTGGTCTGATCATAATTAAATCACTACTACCATCAAACGACTATAATTGGGTATAATTTGAAGCATGGGAAGGTAACATTATTTAATAGAGAATTTGTGTCCTCTGTTATAAAATGTTAGTAACACTGTCAACAATGGTTAACTCAAAGTCAAAAGTCTTTAACTAGGAAATATCGCTTAGTAATAAATGTTATTCTTGAGATTTTGGATATGAATGAAATAGTTGTATACGAATATTGTTGGAGTTTTGGTTGTGACTAAACTCTAAATATCAAAAGTGATATAGTGGTGACGAAGAAAATGTGCATATAATATATTGTTGCTTAAAGGCGCTGCTTAAATCAATCTAAAATATGATTTTACCAAAAAATTCTGTAAAAAATGAATTCAACCAAACTGTCATCTCAGCTAGGGTGATGTATGGACGTTAATATTCAAATTGTACAATATTAGCCACTGACCGAGTTCAAACCTGTGATTTACATAACCAAATCTATGCGGTCTCCAAAATATCACTTGATTTAATTAGTTTATAATGGGTTATAAATTTATATATATACCATGTTAATAATTATATGGCTCCCATCAATAACTTACTTTGTTTCGTTTAGAACAATGGTGGTCTAGATATGGAGTTTAGAACAATCTTTGAGTTTAATTACTATTATTAATAAATGTGCACTAAATAGTGGTCATCGTTTAGTTAACATTTGTACACATGTTGAGTAAACATAAAAAATCTAGAATATGGCATAGTTAACAAATATGAAAGTCAATACATGAAGATGACATTTCTTTCTAATAAGTCGTATGAACATTAAAAATCTAAAATTTCACCTTACCATCCTAGTTTGAGGAGGTGGTGGTTATTCTTTTGTAGATGATTGAGGTTGAGGAGACTGAGCCTTAAGCTGAAGAGAATTTTTTCACCAAAGCAACTCGTTGTTTTGTCATCACAAATCCACATGACCTGAAAACCAAACTAATGAGAACATAATAATTTGATTTTCGTAACTTGTAACAAAAAAGAACATAATAATTTGATTTTCATAGCTTGCGTGCATCACTCTTGCATTTGTACACTTGCACAAACATATTTACATATTTTCTATCCATATGTTCATACACTGATACACAAACATATATACATGCTAGTATACACATGTATTTTACTTTTATTTTCACTTTCATTATTCTTTTATGCCTTAAAAGAAGATCACACACACAGATCACTGAGCCTGTATAGGCCTTACTGTCTACGTTGGTAGCTTAATAAAGAAATAAAAACGTCAGGGAAAAACTTAATTTATGGAAGTAAATTACCATAGCTTAATAAAAAAATTGGTTAAAATCTGGAACAATAGAGTGACAGAAGTTTTGATGGAAGAATAAGAAAATTAAATAAAAGATGAAGATCAAATTATTTACTACCATTGTTTGTAGTTAAAAAAAATGAAAATCGGTGTTCAGAAAGAAAAAAAGAACATATCAAGATGAAATAGCATCTGGAACAGTTACAAACTGTAACTTTAGACAATTAAATTTAGTTTTCATAGAGGTTTACAAAAAAATAAGAGCAATTTCCTGTGAGTTTTGATGAAAAAATATTCTTAACAATAGCAGAGCTGCTATTTTTTCATGCATGTTAGACACATTGTTGAGAACTTGGTATCCATTTTACACCTTTTAGTTTATCATCTAGCTAGCCATTATACACTGAGAGATATTTTAAAATAAAGATGATGTAGGCATACCTGCTTTACAGATTCTGTAACTTTGACTTTAAAAGGAATATCAAGGCTCCCGGAAGGTCAATAATTCAACATGTACATGACTACTTGCATGATCCAAAAAAATAGAACCAGCTTGGCATAGCATATATTACTGCAAAGTTAACCTTATACCAAAATCTCAATTTTTTATGCTGCTGAAACCATTCAAAATTATAGCCTAAAACCAAAAAAGGATGTGTATTTCTCATAAAAATTATAGTGGGCAAACAGAGTAATCATACATACTTGATAATAAATTAAAACCTAAAACAATACCTTGTCGAAATGTAAAAGATGAACAACGAGAAATATTTCTTAATAGCTTCTTCAGATTAAATACATATTGGCTTCAAGTGCTTCAGTAAAGCTGAGGGTGAAATGTTTCGATGATGGCACATTTACTTGAGATAGATATGCATGTACTTTCCTTTTTGTACACTTCTTAGCCACATTAAACAATCACGCTTATACCAAGTATAAATCCTTTTTTCCCACTTATGATTTTTTTGACTTCCACTATAATCGATGATTTTAGGCATTTTTATAATATATAAACACCTCATTCATTTTCGATCATCTCATCTAATAACCTGACCAACATGTTCTTACTTCAACTATTGTTTTCTAGTCATTTTCATACTAAATCATTAGCATGCAACAATATTTTAAGAAAACATGCTGCTAGTATATGGACATAAATCACTTGCTTCAGTAACTTATCAAAGTAAGGTTACCCTATTTTGTGTGGATCACAACAAATGCTTAAAATCCACCCCTTGCGCTGATAAATTAAACAAAAAACACAAGCATTTATCATATCGTTGGTAGTTATATAGCTATCATACAAGCACATTCAGAATGATTACTAATACATTCTAGTTCATAGTTCAAGCTTAAATATTCACAGACCTAATTTTTTCATACTACATCAAGTGCATATAGCTTGTTAATATTACAACCATACACATCTAGTGTTAAAACAAAAGGCACACATGATACACTTGTTATATTAGCTCCATGATCATTTGCATTTAAAGTGACATTTGGTTTATCATCTGATTTTTCTTTGTCCATGGTGAGAAGCAATTAATTTTACTTATATTAACTTTCTTTTCCCAAGTTTATTAGAATAGAGCTTGCAAGAAAAATGTTGGCCCATTCATTTTTATTTTTTTTTATTAACGAATTCTTCCTAATGTGATCTTACTAATCTGAATATAATAATGTAGTAAAATATTATTGCTCAATATAAATTCATTTATATTTTGCCTATTATTGACTTAAGTTTTATGATAACCATGTGCAAAATATCAAAGTGAGGGGCATAATTGATTGTTATTGGCAGATATCTTCAGTGGTGCCATTGAAATTATGGGTTCCTCCTTCCTCAGTGTCCAAAATGCATACTCATCTTTTCTTTTTTACAGTTAGGTATGATCAAGGTTTGACAAAGCTGCTTGCTGTTTAATTTGAAATAGCTTAGCAGAATAAATAAACTCACTTCCTATATCGATTTAGAAACATGACTCATTATCTTGCATTTAGAAATATTATGGTTATGAATGTATAAGCACGTCCATGTAGACCTGTATCTAATCACTTGGGTATTGTAACTTTTTATATCATGACACCCACAACATCATTTTTAAGTGTGCACGGTGTTTTCTTCTCTTCATTATACCCTATTTGATAATTACTATATTCACTTCTTCTAGAAAACACAGAATTGAAGTAAAGAACCAAGTGTGGATGTGAAATTCTATTATCAACTTAAATTAACTAAATCATGACAGCTGATAAAAAGGGACTGTGCCACCAAAACAGAAATTGAAAAAAATAGAAAATGATTAATAGTCACAGAACCGTAACTTGAAACAATTTGAAGAACTAAAACGGTTAGATCCTCTTAGCCTTGAGTGAACGAACTGATGCATAGCAAGCATTGAAATCCTGGCAAACACGACAACTTTGATAACAGGGACTGTACTCACTGCAATTTTAACAATGGTAGCAATATTCACACAGATTTTGTTTGAAAATATCATAGAAATTATCATTACCTCTGCCCACTATAATCATCATCAGCAAAAACTGTTCTTCTACATGTCTCCTTCTCCCACCCAACCAAATATTCACCAACATAACCCACACCCCATCCACCACCTCCTGAAATCAATCTCCACCCAGCATCGCACCCATGTCAGCAAACAGGTGTCCCTTCCCCTCAACTAGGGCAATGACTACACCATATCACTCACCATAAACCCTGAAACCATGAGCGACCTCTTTATGGACACAGGCAGTGACCTTGACTGGTTCCCCTACACACCCCTTTCAAATGCAACATGTACGAAGGCAAATCCACACCCCAACTCCCACCCACCCGCTTCCTACATGGACCACCTGCTCCTCCGCCTACTCCTCCCTACCCTCCTCCACCCTATGCACCATCGACAGCGATCCCTTGGACGATATCGAGATGTCCACCTGCTCACCTATGTCCCACCTCTGCCCTCTCTTCTGTTACACCCATGACGACGGCAGTCTCCACGCCTATCTCTGGCGAGGCCCGCTCTCCCACTCCTCCCATTTCCACAACATCACCTTCACATATTCCCACTCCACGCTTGCCGAGCCCATGAGTGTTGATGGATTCGGGCGTGGGCCCTTCTCCCTACCCAATCAGTTCCGGGCCTTATCACCGATTTGGGTAATCGAAGTTGAAGAAGACAGTTGTTTTGGAATTGCTGGAGAAGACGGTTGTGTTGAAATAGGATTCATTTGCGATTAGCGTGGCAGGAGAATTAGGGTTTATTAATTCTGCCGATGTGGGATACGGAGGGGAAAAAACATGGAAACGAAGGGTAATTGGAGAATTTCAAAAGGATAAAATGTAGAGATTAGTGGGTTGATTATACATTATTAACGATCGAGACAAAGACATCCAATATTATAGTCGGCCTAAATATTTTGATAAGATATACCTGTTCTAAATATAAATTTATAAGTAATAAAAAATTAAATTATTAACTAATAATAAAATTGCATTCAGCATAATATTTTTAGTTTCAAACCCATTAGCATGAAGAATTTTTTTTAAGCGAACCAACAACAAAAGATATTTATATATTAAATATTAATTTAACCATAATTACATGTATAACAAAAATTAATTATGCAAAGTAATGTTATATGGTCGAGTATAAATATTATACATATATACATTTTATTTGTTTTCATTTGCAATTTAATATATATATATATATATATATATATGTTATAATTTAAAATAAAATCTAAAACTTGTTTTTTAATTACTAAATTATTAAAAGGATTATACACACATGGAAAATATGTACCTATATATAAGTGTTTTGGACACACACATATATCTAAGTAATATCAATAAACCACTGTAGATTTTGCACTTAGAAACACCTTGATCTATGACTAAGCTGCTAGAAACTCCAATTCACCACTCGAAATTCCAACAAACAAATGTCCCGCCTTAAATAACTACATTGGGATGTACACAAGGAGCGGTGTTCGGCCTTGGGGAATGTGAGTGGCTAGAAGATGTTGGGGCTAGGATTCTAAGCATCAAGTCGAAAATGAGTTGGTTTTCCTTGGTATTTATAGGGAGAAAATGAAGAAAAAATCTACCACCTTTTAATCATTATCCCTTATTGATTAAAACCTAGATCCAAAAAATTTTCCACACAATAGCCTACTTTAACTTGATCCAATCATGAGTCAAAATTCTCCAAGCCCGTTAGGTAATAATCTATATTTAAAAACTGTTTAAACACACACATATTGACCTATGTACATACAATATTTATATACATACATACATACATACATACATATATATATATGTGTGTGTGTATATATATATATCCAAACAACTACTAATAGCACCTAAAATTTTTTTGGAAGCTACTCTATTTACTAAAAACACCCTACACGACAAAAATAATAATAATTAATATTTATTAAATATTAATTAATTTGATTAATTTGTAACACTTTATAAACCAATCAAATCGTGTTGTATTTCAGAGAATTCATAAATGCATTGTGCGACTCGCAGGTGTGAGTTTCCGTTAATGATCAATATTGAATAGCATTCACACGTCATCGTAGCTGATGATATGACGGTCTAGTTGAGTTCATTACTTATCTTGTTTGATAAAATCATATATTAGATTACCTTAAACTGCAGAGTTAAGTAACAATGTAATATACATACGTTCTCTTCATCAACAGTAAATCACTTTAGGATATTAGTATCAGTCAATGCTCCAACCATATCCACATTCAACTTTTCCATCCATATACAAATCCTTTGGTTCAATAATAACATTTATCTTCACCTATTCAAATTTGGCCAAAGATTTTGACTTTAACTGGACTACAATGGAACATGATACTAACCTCATACAACCGAGGAGATGAATTTTCTATCGAATATTGTTTCACTTTCTACATTTCAGTTTAGACTCAATTATAGTTGTACGATGTTCATGATGCTATGATTTAACTATAAACAAAATAGAGTATCTACATTGAAGCTCCAGAATATTCTTAAGTGAGGGTACTATGTAATATCGTCACATTGAGATTTCATGTTAGACCTAGTTGTTAGTATCCAACCTGAAACTGTTGATCGAGTAACTCGATAGTTATCCAAGAAATATAAATACGTAACCCCTTGGTACCTCGAACAACATACATTTGGGGATTGTTATGTACTCTAGTCTCAAATGATACATCAATATCATTTCTAAAATCATCTTGACTACGAATATTTAAAACAAAATGTTATTTTGTATTATGAATCATTACTCACGATTGATACCATTTGCAACTATACCACTTGGCTAATTTGAGGGAGTCACTTATTGCTCTTTTAGTCAAATTACTATTAGACTCGTTTGAGAGCTTGAATAGAATCCTTTGATCTCAAAAGTACCATATCACTTTAAATAGAAATAAGCCATATGCTTTTGCTTTAAAGTCCAAAGTTCATGATAAAGTGAATAAATACGTGGGATAGATGCATGACCAAGACAACAAGCTCTTTTAATTACCAAAAGCTTTTGTTTTCCACTTCTTTATGTTTATACGAGTGCACATTGTTACTTAGCAAACACAATGGTATAACACTGCCCCTTCCCCTAGGTTTTACATCGTATGGATTGAGTACAGAGTGAGCTTTGAAGAGCATGTTGTATCAAAAGTTCGTATCAAGTCACTAAAGTACTTATTTTAGTTATTACATCTTTGATCATTTTGCTCAACCAAGCACACGATAATCTTTTTTGGTAAGTTGACCTTAATTGAGATGCCTTCCAGACCAAGGTACATATGACCACACTGTCATAAAAGAGAATACATCGGCAGCTTGCATGGTACCAACATTCACAAAGGAGTGCTTAGAGTTCGAACAATGTCACTCAAGCAATCCTAATTGCATGAGTAGTTTTCAAAGGTCACCTACATGAAATTATGAGGATCTTTACATGGGATTATTCCTTATACGTGTTGCTAGTGGTTCTAGTAAAATCTACGTGTTGCTATAAGGATATGGGCATATGTGTAACACTTGTATTTGTTATTGAACTCCATGTGTCAATGATTGTAAGTGTTGGAAAATAGTTTTTTTCAACGGTATAAGTGTTAGAAATATTTTATTTGCAACATTTATATCTCTTACTCAATTTTATACTCGAACGGAAACAAGTGTTAGTAAAATTTATTTTGTAACATGTATATCAATTGCAAAATTTCATGGTACGAATAGTTACAAATTTGAGCAATAATAAAAATCTTAATATAAGTGTGTGTTCAAATACATAGATGAAAAATTCATGTTTGGATTATTTATTGGCTGATTACACAGTTTCCTAATTGAAAAGCCATACAATTTTGTGGAACGGATACAGTATCACTGTTATACCATGTGTTCAGACACGTAGATAGAAAATCAATGTCCATAAATATACTTGGATAGTGTTATGTTATTTTGTATTATGATTTAGTAAACTTATACATAAATATTTTATTTAAAATTCGAATTAAGCTGACTACGTTGATTTTATATATTTATATAAACTTGTAATTGTTAAAAATTGTTAGTTATATTATACAACTATAATATTATAATGAGGTGAAAATAAATTACACATATATGTACACTTACTTTATAACACAAACACACACACACACACACACACACAAAAAAAAACACACACAAATAAGCAGTGTATATGTATGTAAATATTACTAATTATTATCATATTAGGACATACACACATACCTACGTATATACACATAAGGAAGGATCGATTGAACCTTGCTTTTTTACACCACTGGTCCTCCTTGATTTCAACCAGATGTTCCGAAGTAAATAATAATACCCACTCACTATTGATGACAAGACAGAGAAAGTACTATTATTTAATTCGAAACATGGAGTTGGAATTAAGGGGATTGGAGGTGTAGCAAAAGCGAGGTATAACGGAACATTGCCTCAGATATTACCCTTGCACATTAATGGGTACGCCGTCACCCATTAACGTCAACAAATTAAATTAATTCCAATAACATAAATAAATATCAATTCAACTTTCCAAAATAACAAATAAGTGTATTAAATATTGTTTAATATATAATAAAATCTTTATTTGCAATAATATAAATGATATTGGACAGCTTTACTGAGAGATTTTCTGAAATTCACCGTTTCACACTGTTGCTTACAACACATTCTATCCATAGTGTAATATAACTAGTAAAAAATAAAATTAATATTAATAATATATACCTAATGCTCTTAATAACGGGAAAATAGCCACATGGACAAACTTAAAAAAATTAGGCTGAAGGATAACAAGTTTATTTTTATGCTGAAGGACAATGCTAGTTATAACTAGCATTTGTATTGTGTAAAACTGAATACAATGCTAGTGATAACTGTCATTTTGTATAGTGTAAAAGCTAACTAGCATTTTCCTTCAGCCTAAAAATAAAACTTCATGTCCTTCGGCCTAAAAAATTTCAATGTTTGTCCTTTTCCCTAATTCTCTCTATGTATAATATGTTTTTTTTTTAGTTTCTATGTTTGGGAAATAGAAATCGAAAGCAAATTTATGATTTTCTGAAGCGTTTTGAATTTTTCAAAAAACAAATATATAACTACAAAAATTCAACTCTAAAATTTACAATTTGAATACTTTCCAATAAAAGTACAAGTCAACCGCATATTGTACATTTTCAAAAAGTGAAAGTGTGCATTTTTCAAGAGCATAAATTAATATGTAAAAGTGCAAATGCCATGCATAATGTTTAGTTGTAACTAAAACTCACATGCTCATTATAAAAAAAAGAATCGGTCTTCAAAAATGCATATTTAGAAAATCACTAATTGTTATTTGTGTGCTGAATAACCATTAATAGCAAGGATCTCACGGTATTATGTTGTTGATATGATCATTATGCTATGAAATTTAAACAAACGCAATTAGTAAAAAGCAACAAAATTCCAGCATTGTTAATGAATAATGATCATTCATGTTCTAGTCCCAGACATGTATACTTGAAACTATCATCATGCTGAATACGAACCACTTAAACTTGCAATGAATCAGCAAAACATCCAATTTCGAATTTCCATATACATACACACACACACCATAGTACTAAGCAGTAAGTACCACCATATACTTCTTATTTAAACCCCATGTAAGTATATATAAATCCACAAAAGTAACAAAGACTTCACACGATATAACATGCATTAGGATTGTCATCGCTAGAATACCGAGGAGCATGCAAATTTACTTGAGTGTAGTCTTTGTTCTGCTAGATACACGCTCCATCAACCGACCGTTCTAGATTATCTTCATTCTGCTTTGGTACGATCTCAACAGTTCATTTCAGCTTCGTTTCCAAAATCTCAGGTAGTGTATTCCCATCCATTACCCCTCTCACTGTCACTAAATTCCGTTCTGGTTCCATTGAAACACTCGCCACTCCTGCAATATTTCAATATTTTCAAGGCTAACTGTGGCATTACCCATTTAGGCAGTAGATGGCAAAAGTGAAAACGAGTTGGTAGCTTATTATCAACTGTAAAAAGCACATTGTACCTGCATAGCATACATTGTTCCCTCCTTTTCTTTTATTTGTTCCCCCCTCTTATATGTCTTCACTACTAGAATCATGGTAAATAGCGACGACCTTTTGCGATGGCCCCCCGATAGCGCGTCGCTCATTAAGCGACGACAAGCAATTTTCATGTGATAATTGAAATTAAAATAACCTAGCCGTCAGGAGCCATTGAAAGCCGTCGCTAATTTAGCCGTTGATGGCCGTCGGTAGCCATCGAAAATTCACGAATACCTACTGCCCAGGCCGACAGTTTCTTTCATTCCCTTTCTTCCCCAAATCAGACCTCCCTCCTCCAAACCCTCTTCCAACCTCTCCTCCACACCACCGGTAGGTCTCCATCATCGCTTTTCAACTAGCTCCATTACCTATTTTTCGGTAAGAAGGTTTAATTCATAAATCCTATATTTAATTTTGCTCTGTTAAACTAGGGTTAATTTATTGTTATAGTTGTATAATACTCCATTGATTGTTTCAGCTACCCCATTAAATGCTAATTAGATTCCTTCTTTAATCATCTAATTAGAGAATTAATTGACTACTTCACTCTTTTTTAAACATTTCTTCCACGATCCATTGCCCTCTTTAACGCATATAAAGTGGCAATATATTTGAGCAATTATCTCAAATATCTTCCAAATCTTCATAAGTATGAAAATATTGTGTCAAATCTAACATCCTTATCCATCTCTAAAAAGAGATAAAGCAGACTGATCGGTGGTTTTTAAAACGAAGGCAAGATTTACGATTGATGAAAAGAATATTCCGGACGAACAAGCGCACCAAGCGGATATCGAGGAAAATGACGAATATGCAATAACAGATGATCAAACTGATTTAGAACCTCTAAATAATGAATCAAGTGTATTAGTAGAAGCATTTGAGAACACAAAGTAAAAAAATATAGAGTACGAGATGGAGTCTGAATCAGAAAATGACGAGGACTAATATAATAGTATACATGTTTGAAAAAGGTAATTTATGGATGTATTGATGTTACACTTTTTTGTATGTTGCATGCGATTATTGATATTAAATCTTGATATATTCCGCCATAATAAAATAATATGTATATCATAGGTATTACAGATGTCATTCTTTAGGCGGCGGAGTCCTTCACAGATTGGTTGTCCTCTAGATCTCAGAGAGGGACAGGTGCGACGGCGGTGATAGTAGCAGACCTTTACAGGAGGCGCTACGCATTTGTAGTTAGATTACTACCGAAAGCCGACAGCTCGTAAGTATTAATTTTACTTTAACATTTTTAAACAGTTTGTATGATATATTGGTCATGGTTTGTCTGTATTATATTTAATGAAGGGGTTTTGAGCTTAAGCCTCTCAACATTGTGCTCGGCATATCGAAACATGCGTACATGAGTCGCATGTCTACATGCTAGCCGAATTGGAAAAGGATCTTGGACCATGTATGGAAGAGCATATGGAAGGATTTCTTGGTAAGTGTAAAATTATATATTATTATATATAATCATTTTACAATTTACTGGTTAAGTATAAACGTATAACTTATATTTTTTTCAATGTATATACAGGGGGCAGTAGACTTACAAGAGGAGAACGTGTCTCTTTGCCAGCGTCATTGAAACTAAAAAGTGGCAAAGAATTATAGGAATACGATGACTAGCATAAGAAAATCTGGGAAGAAGCCACATAGATGGGCGCAAGCGCTTGGAATGCTTAGGTCACATGATGGGTAGCAACGAATTCAAGGTAAGTCTATCAGATATGGCCTTTAATTTTTTCGGTACAGAATACATAATTTATACCTGTAAAATATAATCTTAATTTTTAATTTGCAGATGGAGTCGAACAGGAAATCTGCGAATGGTAGAAAATCCCATCACATACCGTGGAGGCCAAAAATCATTCCAACACCATCGTCAGGACCTGATAAATTAATTAATTGCAATCACGAACAATTATTACATTTTTAGTGTAAATTTGTATGAACAACAATAATATATACTAATTATTGCAGGAAAGAGCGTAGGGGTTCCTGTCTTATATATGGACGTGTTTGAGCATATCTATACCGTTAAGCAGACAGACGACAAGGGATCGGTGTCATATGCCTGGCATAAGGATGATAGAGCGTACGCCACACTTGTAACTATATTTTAAGTTATAAGTTTTTAATAATGATCATTTTAATTAATTAATTACAAAATATTATAATTAATGTCGTGTAATATTTTTTTGTTTTTAATTTAGCGTTGCAGGAAAAATTTATGCAGGTACATGTGCAAATGCTTGCGCATTTCGAATAAGAGCAGTTGACTACTGATGAGGAGGACGCGATCTTTGACTCTGTTATGTATCCAACCCAGAGAAACAGGCGCTGCGGCAACCAATCGATAGTCTATAAAAATTTACCACGTTGTAAAATTTGCTTATTTTTTATAAAAGTTGCGTAATAACTTAAACATATTGTGACTTATTGTGTAGGCCCGGACATCACAAAGGGCTTACCACAAGGCTCAGGACAAAGCAGAGATTAATAAGTTTAGACAGAAGATTGAACATCTACAGAAGCAGAACCGCCTCTGAGCAGTGCAAATGAAGCACTTAACCAACGTTTGGCTGAGTATGTGGAGCATCATGATACATTCCCTATGTCCGGTGGTTCCGGATCCGATGACGAGTCTTAAGGTACGATTTGCAACTTTGTTTTATGGACATGTGGTGTTGGATGTGTTAGATGTGGCTCGCATTGTAAATGGAGTGAGGTGCGTGGATTGAACGAATTAAAGTCCTACATCGCAGGATATTTTAAATAATCATGGTATATGTATGAGATTGGTGGTCATATTATTAGGGACTCCTTTTGTTACAATGTGTCACCACGACCAAATTATATGTCCGATGGAAGGCGATGGACCGATGTTCAATCAGGACTCCGGCATGGAAGACTTCGACCGTTGATGACACTAGACAAAGTGAAGCGAACGTGTACAGAACGCGGGAATGCCAGAACTCAACAGGAGGTAGTTTATATAAACATTGAATGATGGTGATGTTAATTTATGTACATGTGGTGTTTGATATTGGTTTGGTGGTTGATTTGTGAAGTTGAAATATGGAATTTGATGTTGGATGTAAATATTGAAGTTGAATGGGTGAGAGTGGTGATGAAAGGTTTATTTTGTAAATATTGGAGTTTGATGTTGGATATAAATATATCTGCTTTGATATTATGATGTTTGAGTTTTATATTGATATTGATTTCAGCTTATATATGTGGCTTATATATTGATTTTGATGAGATGTGTAATAAGTTGGTATGGAAGCGAAGCTGTGCTGTTGAAATTTTTTTTGCCCAGATTACCGACGGCTTCCGAAGGTCCATTGGCCACCTTTTTCGATGGCTGCCGTCGGCAATCTAGATGAACATTTTGTCAGTTAGTGATGGCTCCCGATGACTTAGCGGAAAATTGGCTCGCCACGTGGACGTCGTCGCCGTCGGAAAATCAGTCGAAATAGCCGTCAATGGCCTCGCTATTATGTCATCGAAGCAATTGAAAATGGATGAAGTTGTGGTCCGTATTCCAAAGGCATTTCTGATGGCCGCCGATGGCTGCTAGCCATCGGAAATTGCCTATTCTTTTTTAGTGCTTATTTTAGGAATTTTAAATTATATATAGATTACTTGCTGGTTTTGAATTCAATGACATAATACACCGTTCTACATATATCACTAATAAAGTAAATTGTTATTTTTCAAATTCTGCATATATCAGTTACTTACAAAGGAAAGTGTGGTTGTTAAACAAACTACTAAAAGCGTTTCATACATTACTGAAATCATACAATCACAATGCAATAACAACTTTAGCACAACAATTGAAATTGGTGGCTGAAAATATAACACCAATATAAGAACTCAGAGTCATTTAACATCAAATTAGATGTATACATTAATACATTTTATTGAAGCAATCAACCTCGGTTGGCTGTGTAACAGGTATGTTTGGCTTAACAGGGTTTTTGGGTGGTATAGGAGAAATGAGCTCAATATGCTTGTGCTTCAATTTCTTTTGCAGCCAGTCTCGAATCTTTATTAGATCCACTTTTTCGATTACAGTAATCATGCTTTTTTCAATGTCCGTGGTTACCTTTTCGGTTCCTGCAAAAATCACAACAACTTTTTTCATTTTCCCAAATGATTGAAATACTTATGAAATGTAAACATTCAATGAAACCGGTGATAAAAACAATGATTTAACTTCAATTTAGCGACGGCGATAATCCGAAGATAAAATAAAAATGAAAATAAGTCCTTAAATCAAATTAAAAAGTGTTTAATAAGAATAAGAAAAACCCCAAAAAGAAGACCCAAACAATATAAGATCAAACCTTTGAATCCATGAAGAGATCTTCTGACTTGGTTGCAGCACTCTTCACAATGCATATCCACTTTCAAAACAACCGTAATTGATCCATGTGATTTTTTTTTTCTTGTCACCGTTCCGGGTATCTGAGATTTTAAGATTTTTGAATTTGCCGTCAAATCCAGATAATAGTTCTTCCATCTTGTTTTCTCGAAGTCGTTGCTTCTGCTGAAAATGGCTTCCACCTCCTCCGCAACCACCATCTCCGTTGAGCATTCGTCTTCTTTTTCTAAATAAAGAGTATATGATAAGCAGGGACAAGTATCAAGAATTTAGATAGAGAAGGAGTGATGCAAATTTATAAATCTCTCTTAAACTATTTATAAACTATTTATATACTTTAGAACTATTTATAATGCTATTTATCAATTTCAAAACAGTTTACAACTCTTTCTTTTTTCCATAAACTTTCTATGTAAATTCCTTTAAAACGCTACCAAATCCCTTTATACAGGTTCTTTTATAAACCCTTTATAAAATCCTTAAAAACGATTATAGAATCGCATTTAAAAATCTTTTATAAAATTCTAAAATCTTTTACAAAAATCTTTTTTGTCTGTTAAAGTTATTGTAAGGTATATATTTATTATCTTAAGCAAAACGATATTTACTATATTAAATTAAATTTAATATATATATATTTAAACTATATTAATATTTTATTAAATTAAATTTTAAACTATTAAAAATATTTTTTTAACTAAATAAATTATAAGTTAAAATCTTCAATTTAAGTTTAAAACGATATAATAACTTATAATTTGAAGCTTTAAAACATACAAAATAAATTATTTTCCAAAATATAAATTTTTAAACAAAATCATTAAATTAAATTTAAAAATCAAATTTATAAATAAAACATACTTTATCATTTAGAAAATAATTTAAAACCAATCAACGATGTCCATATATAATTTTCTACCATGTGGTCAAGTGATAGGGTATGTATCATTTCAACCCAAATAGTTAAATTTCCCAGGTAGATATCATTTCAACCCGTATCTCGAATCAATATTTCTAATCAATATCGCTCGGGTATGTATCATTTCAACCCATAATGATTTTCCCTAATCTATAAGATTGTTCGGGTATGTATCATTTCAACCCATAGTGATAACAGGGATATATAAAATAAATAAACATCTAACTGTCCAAAATGTTAACAAATAAATATCCATCACAATCAACATCCAAATCAGCAAATAAATCAGAATAATTAGCTGGTTATCATTATTAGGTATTTAACTAGCAATTTAAATTTAATACTAATTTAAATTGAAATTTAATTCAATATAAATTCAGATTAAATTTAAATGACAATTTAAATTACCAAACAACCATCAATCAATTTCTTATCACATCATAAACTTAATTCAACTAACAAAAGAAGATTTAGTATTTGTGAGTGGGTTAAATTACTCACCTTTGATTTATAATCGATTGAAAATCCAATATAAGCCCAAATTTTGCATAATTTTCAAATTCAGCCAAATCAATTTTATGTTGTCCGGAATTTAAATATGAATCCAACAGAAGAAATCGCACCTGAATTGAAGTTTATATGCAAAAGATATTCATGTTACAAGGAATGTTATTAAAATAATAATTGGTACGCGTTTAATAAAAAAAATCAAAAATTTTAATACTTACATTTTTTTCCAAGACGAGGCTTCAGGCAAAGATTCAAGAACAAACTAAGATGAGGATAGGACGTGTAGGAAAAATGGAAAAAAAATCATGTTTTATAAAAGAAAAACCTTTGAATTTGCAAAAAATAGAGCTTTTGAATATGAGGTGTCAGGAGAAACAAAATGCAAACGAAGAAATAAGCGACAGGTTATTTATAATTAGGAAATGAAGGTGGAGGGACAAAAATAAATGTCACGGTTTATTTTGAAAGCTTCAGGTATTAATAATGCATAAGGAAATGTACGCACGAATGGAAAAGTTTGCAAATATACGCGAAAATGAGGTGGCAAGAATTAAATACAACCTAAAAGTCCAGGCTCGGGTATTAAACAGAACGAGAATTAAACGAATCAAGTATTAATAACGAGGTAACTATTTTAAAGCGTTCATGCAACAATTAATAACAAAGGAAATGAAGACACCATGTACATCGCACAACCTTTTGATATTTAATTTTTTTGAAACGTAACCAAATTAACTTCATTAACTCAAATAGTATTCAAAGTTGTACGCATTTGGTTTTTTTACCTACGGATAATAAATAAAATTACACTTGCCTTAAAAATGAAAACGTTCTGTTTGGTTTTCCCAAAATGATCTTTTATTTCCATAAAAACACCCTTGTTGTTTAACACAAAATGTGCATTTCTTTTATTAAATCTATTAATTGCAATCAATGTTTTCTTTTCTTGTAATTGAAAATTTTCAAATAAATTAATTGCAACTAATTACAAAGTTAAATAACAAATAGCTTACTTAAATAAATTGATTTCCTATTCTTATAACCAATCTGTATGCTAACACACAGTTCAAATAAACATATATTTCTTCCTTTGAATCAATCATTCTATTCTTTATTTTAATGAAATTAAACCTTTGTTCACAGGTGAAACATTCATTTTATTTGACATAAATGTTCTTTTCATTAAATCAAAGTTTTCTTATATTTTCACAAAACATAAGCTACATTTAACTACATTTATTAATTTAGAATTTAATGTCATCTCTCCTGTTAATTGAAATTATTCAATCACATTAATGTCAATTGTTTATAAAGATGAATTCCAAAATGGACTACATAAATGCAATGACAAATGGAATAATTATTTCCTATCTAATGATAATTTAAACATATTTATGCTTTATTGGATATAAACACGAACTATACATTTCTTACCAGCTACCCATCATTTCAAATAAATAAACATATATTTACTCCTTTACTAAACTTATTCATTTTTATTCACTTATTTTGATTTAAATGTTCTCATATTAAATTAATTAATTACCATCTATTTCTCTTTATTTAAATTTTAAAAGGATATTAAATTTCCAAATCATTTATTTACATTTAATTAAAACGCTCTTATATTATTGAATTAAACTTTCCTTTTTATTTTAGTTTAAACATATATTTCCTTTGTATCGCACTCGTTAGTCTACAATAAACATTTTCACTCTTTTTTAATTTGAAAGATTTTCATTTCGATCAATAAACTCTTAAATTTTAAAATTTATAACAAATTTATTTAAAATTTTATTAAATTTAATTTATTGAAAATACGAGTCGTTACGGTCACCCCCACTCTAAACTTTTTGTCCCCGAAAAGGAACGAAGTAAATAATGTAGCACTTGATATATTTTACGAAAATAGTCAACATATAAACATTTAAACTTTTCTTGCTTAATTTTTAAAATTTTGAAATAATAGCTAAAATTTTCTAAATACCTTTTAAAATGCTTTTTATATTCTCTCGACGCCTTAACTAGTATTTTGTTGATTTATCAATTTTGAAACCCAAAAATGAACACCGATGATGTTGCAATCATCGTCAGAATTATTTTCAAGCAACTAGATTGAGGTTCAATAATATTAACAACCTCGAGGGGTGTTTCATCTACCCTTAATCTTACCAAATTTTAGTCCATGTGTTGGCCAGACATATGTCCAAAATCTCTAAGTATTTGGTAGACTTGTTTTAACATCAAACAAATACTTTAAAAATCCTTTCTTTCCAAAATAGATATTCAAAATCTTACTAAAAATAATTCTAAGTTAATTTTCCATAACATATAGTTTAAACCAGAATTTTTTTGTATACTTCCCTTTTCTCTTTGAATAATAACTCCAAACTATATTTCAAGAGCTTATACAAATTCCTTTAGGAGGTGGGAAGGACAATAACGACTCGAAAATTTATTTATATACCCTATCTATATAAAGTTACCTTTCATACACACATTACCATTGAAATTGCCAATTCAACTTTATTTGTTTTAATCTCTTTCAAAACTATTCCTTTTGATTTCCAACCGTTTACTAGAGTAGGATTAACTTACCATACAATAGGGGATTATACTAACAAAATATAGGTTACATTTAATTCCATTCTTTTAAATGTATAGGTTCAATTTTTTTGAAGTTTATCTTTTAAATTTTTCATTCTTCGTTAACCATTCAAATCTTAATATCTATTGTTAAATATATTACTTAAGTTGTCATTGTAATTTATCGTTCAAATCCACATCCACGATTATTATATTTAAATCAACATCATTTATTAGCATTCAATTCGATGTTATCCTCAATTATCATTAATGTTATAAATGTCCAAATTATTATCATTAATTATTACCGACTACCATTGATTTTAAGGTTTATACTTTATGTTATATATATTCCCTTTTCTCTCTATTCAAATCTTACCATCTTTTTATTAAGTTGTCAATACATAAATGTCCAAATCAACATTCATAATTAATTTATATTCAATTTAATACCATTACTTGATATTCAAATCAATGTTTTCCTTATTTATCATTGATGTTTCAATGTTTTCATTATTGTCATTAATTATTATTTACTACTGTTTGATTATTTACTAACTACGTTTAAAACTATTTTCAAAATTCCAAGCCTTAAATTCTATGAATACTAACTCATTATTTTATACTCCAAACTTGTATTGGTCCTATTTATATCGTCAATTGAGATTACTATTTACCTTTCTTAAAATCGTTAATTATTTATAAAACAGGATTTGTATTTCTATAAATAGTATATCCATTAAATTTGAAATCAGTGTTTCCATAAATATTAGATTTATGAAATGAAATAAATGTTATAGTTATAAAACAACTTTGTTAACTTCACCAAAATTTCACTTTTTTCCCTTTTACGATAAACTTTTTTTTTTTCAGAATCTTATTATACTCACTCTATTTACAATCTCCATTATGAAATTCCATACAAATAAAGTCTTTTAAACCTTACCTTTGAATGAGATCCTTTTAGCTATAAATTTTATTTATAAATCATAATCATCTAACTTCTTTTTACATTGCACCATTAAATTTCATAAGTAAATACTATATAAGAAATTTTCCTCAAGGACAATTTTTAGGGTTTTTTCAGATGTAGGATAGCCCACTAATAATTTAATGTGAAGGATAAATTAGCGTATTTTCGTTCTAGCTCATTATCGCGCGCTTTTTCTTCTTCTTTCTTAAAATCAAAATTTTCTATCGCGATCCAATAGCTCTCGTCGAATCAAAATATCGATCAAATCCGTTCATTCATTTTATTCTCGTTCTTTTGAAAATTGTGGTTCATCGATCAAATTCTTCTCTCGCGCTTTTGTCGATCTTGTTCTTCTCATAATTCTACTGTGATCTCGTTCTTCTTCAAATTGGATTATTTAGGTATGCTTCTATTATTCTATTTTTTGTTCTTCTTTTATCAGAGTTCAATTTTTGTTGTCTGTGATTTCTAATCGTGTTCCTTTTTACAAATTAAATGCAGTTTTGTTTCCTTGTTTGCTTGTTCATTCTTCTATGGCAACTTTTGAAAACAACAGCAGCTATTTTTTTTGTTTTATTCATTTCTTTATGCAGTATTGTATTCTAATGTGCTTTACATTTAATTTATTATAATTGTTTGGGCTTGTATATAAAGTTGTGATAGAGTGGAAAAGTATCAGATTTTAGGTTCATTTTCTAGGTATCATTTATATTTTTTCTTAGTGTCAATTTTTTGTTTATTTAGTTTGATTATTCGTAATTAGATATTAGTTTTGTATACGGTTGGTATCAGTTTTGTGAAATGGAAAAACTTTTGCTCTAAATTGAACATATTTTTAATCATGTTTTCTTAGCAGTGGTGATAACAGTCTTCTTTGTTTGTTCATGTTGAATAATAATACTTTAAGTAATCGATTGTCTATCGATTGCACTTTGTATGATTTAAAGAATGAGATATGTTGATGTCGTTCTCAATTAACTCCTTCTATTCAGATTACTTATGTACTTGAGGACAAAGTTATTATGGTTGATACTGATTCCAATATTTAGAGTATAATTTGTTTTCAATTATACAAGAAAAGTTCCTTCTTTGGTTTTAACGTTAAGGATAAGGGTTCTGAATTCGAAAATGTTGATGGTGCTTTTATTTCAAGTTCATTTAATGTTCGTGCTTCTTCATCTTCTACTGGATCTGTGTAATCAAATGTTGTTGTTAATGGTAAAAGTTATTTAAAAGAATGTTTAGGAGAGGGATGCATTATGCATTTTCAATTTTGTTGGTTTTTATTTTGGAGGAGCCGAACAATTTAGTAAATTTTTGATGGCATATCAAATTCAAAAAGGGTATGAATTTGTATTTTTAAAAAATTGTGCTCCAAGAGTTACTACAATTTGCTTTTCATATAAGGATTATTGTCTTTTCAAAGTCCATAGTTCTTGTGATTCTAGAGAATTGAAGATGTTTTTTATGAGAAATATGGTTGCTGATAATTCTTGTGGGGCTGCTCTTAGAAATGTAAATAATCCACCTATTTCTGGTTCGTTTGTTAAATCGTTGATTATTGACGAGATTTGTGATTGTCCTGGTAAAAAGCCTGAAGATATAGTAGTTGATTTTAGAAGAGAATACAATTTTCAGTTATCTTATGGTTATTTTATCATGGGAAACATTAATGGAATTGCATGGTATGATGCTTTGTCTTACAATTGGTATTTGGAAGAAGTGAAGAAGTCTAATCCAGATAGTTATGTTAATATGGTTGTTGATCCTTGTAGTAATGAATTTGAGTGGGTGGTTATTGCTTTTAGTGCTTGTTTACTTGGTTTCAAGCATTGTCATCCTATGATATTCTTAGATGCTACTCATTTGAAGGGACGTCCTAGTGTTTCGATGGGTGCTACTGCAAAAAATGGTGATCAAGGTATGTCTTTGTTTTCAGTTTTGATTTATTTTTATTGAGACCATAATAGTTGGCATTAGCATTTATACGAATTTGTTATCATAATTTATATTATGTTGGTATCCGTTTTAAGATATGTAGTTTATAATTAGCAAGTTTCCAGTATCAGAATTTGCATTGTATTGAATAAGTTTGTATCTAGTCTCATAATTTCATACTACTTAACAGGTGATTAGTATCAGTTTGTGTATAATGTTAGTATCAGGTTCATGTAAGTTAATATATGGTATCATATATAGTTGTGTAGTATTGGAATTTCATTCGTATCATAATATATGTTAATGTACATTACTTTGTTAGAATGAAGATTAATGTACATAATGTTATGGTTATCAATATTTTTATAAAGGTCGTATCAGGTTTCCGGTATCAGTTTTTTTAATGTTAATACTAGTTTCATAAATAGTTTTAGATTTATGGTCATAATTAGTTTCAATTTTTTAACTAATTATTTTTGCATTTGTAGGCTTCTTCCCTTTAGCTATGAGTGTAGTTTCTCTAGAAAATGTGGATAATTAGACATGGTTTTTGAATCATTTAAAACAAATGCTTCAAGAAGATCTTAATTTGGTTTTTATGTTAGATCACCATCTAGGTTTGCTTTCAGGTGTTCATGATGTTTTTCCTTCAGCTTATTACAGTCTTTGCTATTTGCATATGAAATAAAATCTTTTTTCGGCGGTAAAACCAAAAATGCAAATGTGTCTATTGTTGATCTATTCAAAATATGTTCTAGAGATTCTAATCTTTATGAATTTGAAGGAGCACATTCTAAGTTCTGCCAAATTGGTGGTGTTGTTGGTGTGAATTTTTTTAAAGAAAAGCCTTTTGATAAGTGGGTATATTTTTTCCAGGAAAACGTTATGGTGAATATAGTTCGAATATTGCAGAAAGTTTTAATAGTTGGATTTTAAATGAACGAGCATTGCCTATTACTTCGTGTTTAAATGGTATTCGTGTGAAGATTATGGAACAAATGGCTAGAAGGAGAGAAGAGTGTCGTTTGTGGAAAACAACTCTTTGCCCTTATATGGAGTTATGTTTAGGTGAATTGATTGAAGAAGGATTTGAATGGGGTGTATATAAATCTTATGATTTTGCTTTTGAAGTGAAATATCCAAACTCTCATTATGTTGATTTGAAGGAATGGGTTTGTAGGTGCAACCAATGAAAAATTACAGGATTTCCTTGTGCGCATGCTACAAAGTGTATGAACAAGTCTAAGTTGTTTGTATATAATTTTGTTGAGTATTATTTCACTGTTGATGCTTATAGATGTTCTTATGCTAATGCTATAAATCCTATTCCAAATTATAGTAGGCTTATTGTTGATAGTAGCATTCAAGATGTTATCAAGCCACCAAAGGAGAAACGTGGCGCTGGTAGACCATCAATCAAACACAAATAAGGATTTTCATATTTCCAGAACAAGCAAAATAGATGTGGCGAGTGCAAGCAGTTTGGTCATAATAAATAGAATTATCAAGCTTCGTAGAGGATATGATCTGATTTTACATTTTGAACTTGTTCAGATTAATAAGTGAATGTGTGACTTGTTTTGGTGGTTTATTGTTATTGAACCTTGTTACTAATTTGTATACAGTATAGCATATTATCAAATTGATTTTAATTTCAGTTATTTAGTATAAATGATAGCATCAGTTTTAGTATCAGTTATATGTTTTTACAGTATCAGTTCTGGTGTTTATTTTCAATCATCAGTTTTGATATATGTTGCATACAATTAGTATCTGTTGTTTAGTATCATTTTTGGTATTCTGTTGGTATAAAATATGGTAATTTTGTTATGTGATATTAATTTTGTTCAATTTTGTATATTTGACTTATTTATAACAAATTTGATAGCATAGTATATGAGATCCAATAATCATTGTCTAATTGATTGAAGAAGATGATTGAATTGGTACGTGTTATCTATTGGTTGGAGATAATGTTTGTTTGATATAAAGAACTTTAGTACCAATTTCTTGTATTATAATACGTGCTAGAACTAATACCGGTACTAATTAATAATTAGAATAATATATGGTGTTAGCAAAAACTGACACCAACACTAATTGTTGTTTCATAAAGTATGTTGAGTGTCAGCTTTAGCAAAACTGATACTGTTAGTTATTAGAACTGAAACCCAGTTACTGTTTTGTATTGAAATATGATTTGAAATCTAAAGATATCATTATACAACTGATAGTTGCATCATCAAACTGGTAATATTATGTAGGATCAATAGTTGCATGATATAACATATAATATATAATCTTTTTATAATATAAACAACAGGAAAAGAAAAGAACATTAGCTACAACATATCATTCCAGCAATTCAGCATTGTTTTTACAAGTAAGTCAACTTTCAAAAACAGAACATCATTACTTCACAAGTAATGAATTGCAACTGAACATCATTACTTCATAAGTACCAAATTTAATTGTGAAACAACACAATGGTTTACTTTAACACACAAAATTCTCAATTTCTGCACCTTCTTCTTTGTTTGACAGGTTATCAGCTACATTCCAACAGTGCTTGCTATCTGTCAATATGTTTATTGCCAGTTTTGCTCTAGTTTGATAATAGTGTGTTGTTGGATCTTTATTGGAATCATGTTTCTGTTCAGTGATGCAATGTAAATCATGACATGTATTCCATAGTTAATGCTGTTTAAAACAAAATATGTTAACAAAATATAAAATATGATATAATGTAACGAAATCTAATTTTTACATTACCAGAAATATGTTCATCTCTTCTACAACAAATGTGACGCCCCACCTCTATACCCACGCTAGCCAAGGACACTACAGGCTAATGCCGTCAACTAACACGGAGAATAAGGCTGGTTAGGAGCGACCATATATAGCCTTGCTCTAACTATCTATTGAATACATCGACAATAATCACACCAAACAGATCGACATGTCCAATGAATATTTAAAAAAAAAAACATAGGTGGTTGAAGGATCTATCAGAACAAAATATAACAACTCAAATCACAGAACAGTAGATCATCATTTACACATATACAGATACATAACAGAGTTTACAAAATAATACATGTCAAGTGGTATAGCCAACCACAATATACAGACAAATCCAGAAGAATACACATCAGAGTTCAACATAATAGGACTACACAAAAGCTGTGACAAAAAGAAGCTAGCGAAGTAGTCCATGCGGAAGCAAAATAGGCTAAGTCCAAATGCACCTAACTTGAAACATCTCGGTCTGACCCGAGTATAAAATACACGGGTCAGTCTAGCTAAACAAATCAGTTAGATAAATTGAACAACAATAAACCTGCAAGGTTACAAAGTATAACAAATATCTCTAAAGGAGATAACACAATCATCTAACAAAAGATGAATCATATGATAACAAGCCTCATATCATCGGCAACATATAGAAACAAAGGATAAGAATATCCCAAAGCAAGCCAAAAGGCAAATAACAAATACCAATAAGGTATACAAGTTCCACAAGGTAAACACTACGCATTATGCGGCTCAAAAAGACCAACACCGAAGGGCGATACCTAGGGAATATACATATGAATGAAACATCAGAAAATTTGCTTGAGCTCAGTACTGTACAAACAAGGATCCATGAGCCCAAAGACTCCAGACCCAATATCACCCATGCGGCTCATAACGACCAACATCGAAAGCGATACTAAAGGGCAACCCAATATCACCCATGCGGCTCATAACGACCAACATCAGAAGCGATACTAAAGGGCAACAAACCCGAAGGCACATACCCGAAGGCAACAAACCGTAGTGATGAAGGTCAGAGACCCAGTACTGAACACCACTAACTGGCGGAAAGTGTCACAACTCTCGAAAAGGAATCCAAAAAGTGTTAACGTATGTCCCATAACCACTCGTTCGCACTAAACGGTTTACTATCCGTCAGTCACTTTCACACTCAAAGCAGTACAAAGTTTACCTCATATCATCGATAAACCAAACCCGAAGGTCAAAACGATCAATCGAATAGGTCGGGGACTAATCGGGAAGACAAATGCACAGATTCATGGTCCGTGTTTTACCTAACCATTTAATCTTCCTTCCACTTCGCTCGAAGTGCGAAACTGTGTGCGTGCATTATAAATAGAATTTATAATTTGGAGAAGGGAGCTTTTAATACGATTTAGAGAGATTATTTATAAAACCCGTGAATGAAGTCAAAAACAAGTCATCAAGGTAAAATATGCAATAACAACTAATTGGAATCAACACGAATCGATAAAAGTTGGAAATTAACTCAAAATTAGCCAAAATAGGCAAATTAGGCAAAACAGGGGATTGCAGACGTCTGAAGGGTGCATTCAGACGTCTGGTTTCGTCTTCTGGAAAATCCCAGCAAAACAAACCAGACGTCTGATTTTGCGAACCATACGTCTGAAACCATTCAGACGTCTGAAATTGAGGGTCAGACGTCTGAGAGTGGTTTCTGACTTTCTTTCAACTGCCGTATGTTTATATTTTTCACTCTAGGTACAAACCAGAAGTCTGAGCTTGGTTACAGACGTTTGGTCACCTGGTCTGGGCAACAATTTGCCTAGGCCAAAGTGGCCAAAACATATCGAAACCAATCGATCCAAATCCAACGCAATAGACATGAATAGAGGTTAGTAATTCATACCCAACCTCAGCAAAAGCAATAGCTTAGATGTGAGTTTCAAAAACTCACCTTTTTAACTCAAAAACAAAGGATGAGAAGACCAAATGCAAGGAAACAACCAACCACTCTCCACTTCAACTCTACAAGCTTCAATCTAAGATTATAACAAACATTTCCTAAATTAGGTTAAGGAAACTTTCTGAAATTGAAGAGGAGAAGAGATAGAGAAGATGAAGAGGAGCTTACCAATGTCTTCTTTTTGATATTAGAGCAAGAATCAAGTTACAAGGAAGAAACTAGGGCTTGCAAATTTCTATTTCTCTTTCCCTTCCACCATTTCAGTTTTCTTAGGCTAAGAAATGAAATGATGGTGAATGGATGAAGAGAGGGCTGAGTTAGGGGTTTAAACTAACAAATGGGCTGAGCCCAAACCCAAAACCCAAATAGAAAAGTTGCAAAAATTCACAAACTCCAAACATATCAAAGATTATAGTCAAAAAGATCGCAAACGCCATTTTGGACTCAATGGAAGTGGTTTCGAGCTCCAATTCGGCCATTTGCAGAAAGTAGCTTTTCAGACCTAAATCCGACTAACGACGCTATATTTAAATAAAACATTTAAATATATAATCGTTAAATATACGGGTTGTTACACATCTCCCCTCCTTACAAAATTGCGTCCTCGCAATTCCTAGAGACGATATTTGTAACAACTACGAACATACAACATCCAAAAGAAAAGGAAATAAGCTTGAGATGAAAAGACATACTCACCGTTTCAAAGCGAAGAAAGAAAACCCGGATAAGATCGCTCAATAAATTCTCTGGTTTCCCAAGTACAATCATTGGGATTAGCGGACCATTGAACTTTAACGAGCGGCACGTCCTTGTTTCGAAGGTGTCGCACCTCCGTCTCAAGTACGCGAATAGGCTGCTGAACAATAGATAAGTCCAGTGAGATCTCAAGCTCATGCAAATCAGGAGAAGCAATAATAGAATCCGACTCCCGAAGACACTTCTGAAGTTGCGAGACGTGAAACACGTCATGAATACCAGATAAATGAGCAGGAAGTGAAACTCTATAAGCCACAGGGCCAATACGTTTAGTAATAGAAAATGGTCCTATATGACGAGGAGCCAATTTCCCAGTCGTACTGAAACGCATAACCCCCTTCAAAGGAGAAACACGAACAAAAACAAGATCGCCGATTGAGAACTCGAGAGGCTTCCTACGGCTATCCGCGTAGGATTTCTGGCGACTTTGTGCCTCTTTCATTCTCAATCGAATAAGATCAATCTTTTCAGAAGAATGACGAACAAAATCTGGGCCAAGAATAAGCTTCTCCCCAGATTTTACAAGAGGTAGGTGATCCTCCCAACTTCCACCAAAATCAAAAATACAAATACGGAGAAGATCTTCCAAGATACGATTCATCCGTTCTGTCTGTCCATCAGACTGCGGATGATAGGCTGTACTAAAATTAAGCTTTGTTCCCAAAGCTTGCTGAAGACTCTTCCAAAAATGACTCGTGAATAAAGGATCACGGTCACTCACAATAGAACTAGGAACATCATGAAGTCTCACGATTTCCTTGACATACAACTTAGCCAAATGCGAAGCAGTCCTATTAGACTTAATAGGGACAAAATGAGCAGACTTAGTGAGACGATCAACAATAACCCAAATGCTAGAATGGCCTGATCTCGAATGAGGTAGGCCGTCAATGAAATCCATAGATATCTGATCTCATTTCCACAATGGAATCTCAAGAGGCTGAAGAACACCAGAAGGACGCTGATGTTCGGCCTTAAAACGCTGACATGTTATGCAATTACTCACATAACTCTCCACATCGCGCTTCATGCCTTCCCAATAATAAAGGCGACACATATCGGCATACATTTGCTACTACCAGGATGAATAGTATACTTAGAACGGTGACAGTCATCAAGAATGTCATGCCTAAGTACAAGATCAGAAGGCACAAAAAGACGGTTCTTCCTACGAAGACACCCATGAGAATCAATGCTGAAATATTGCAACGCTTCATCACAAGATCCAGACTCACAAAGCTGAATAAGATGCAATAAATCAGGATCACGCCGCTGAGCATCGGCAATACGATCCAATAAAATAGGTCGAGCTCCCAAACTAAATAATAGGATAGGAGAATCAGAAGATGAACCTCGATCACGAATTTCACAAAAAGATAGAGTCTCAAGAACATCCCATTCGGCAAGCATCATAGAAATAACAGCCGAATGTTTGCGACTAAGCGCATCTGCAACACGATTACCCTTACTAGGGGTATACTGGATATCAAAGTCATAGGAGGCAAGAAACTCGAGCCAACGTTGTTGTCTCATATTGAGTTCCTTCTGAGTAAACAAATATTTCAGGGATTTATGATCGGTATAGAGAATGAAGCGCTCGCCTAATAAGTAGTGTCGCCAAATCTTCAAGGCGAAGACGATAGCGGCTAACTCAAGATCATGAGTGGCATAGCGAACTTCATTCGGACGCAGTTGCCTAGAAGCATAAGCAACTACCCCATCCTTCTGCATAAGAATAGCACCGAGACCACTACCACAAGCATCGGTGTAGACAACAAGATCATGATTCCCCTCGGGAACCACAAGAATAGGAGCATTAGTGAGAAGTTCCTTCAATGTCTGAAAGGAAGCTTCACACTTGTCGGACCAATCAAAACAAATGCCTTTCCGAGTAAGGCAAGTGAGAGGAAGAACAACACGGGAAAAGTCCTTAATGAACCGACGGTAATAACCCGCCAATCCAAGGAAACTACGAATCTCATGCACATTCTCGGGCCTCTTCCAATTCTGAAGGGCTTCGATCTTTGAGGATCGACCGAAATGCCATCGGAAGATACAATGTGGCCTAAGAACTTAACTTTATTCTCCCAAAAATGGCACTTGGAGAATTTGGCTCTAAGCTGATGATGACGGAGAGTACTCAAGACAATTCTCAAGTGATTAGCATGCTCGGCTTCAGACTTAGAATAAATAAGGATATCATCAATGAAGAAAAGGACGAACTTATCGAGATATTCCTGGAATATCCGATTCATGAGATCAACAAAGAAAGCAGGAGCATTCGTCAAACCGAACGGCATAACGAGCCACTCGAAAGAACCATAACGAGTGCGGAAAGCGGTAAGAGGAATGCTATCTTCCGCGACTCGTAACTGATGAAAACCTGTGGCAAGGTCGAGTTGAGAAAAGACCTTAGCACCACTCAATAGATCGAACATATCATCGATCCGAGGCAATGGATGCCTATTCCTAATGGTCAACTCGTTAAGCTTGCGATAGTCAATGCAAAGCCTAAGAGTTCCATCAGACTTCTTCACGAAGACGACCGCGGACCCCACGGAGAAAAACTGGACTGAATCAACTGCTTGGACTCAAGCTCTAAAAGCTGCTTCTTGAGTTCCTCATTTTCCTTTGTAGACATCCTCGTGGGAGGACGACTAACTGGCTGCGCGCCTGGAATGAGATCAATGCGGAACTCAATTGCCCGCTTGGATGGCAAACTCGATACAGGCTCAAAAACATCAGAAAAGTCACAAGCAAAAGGAGTACAAGATATATCATCATCATCTCGCGAGTCAAGAGAATATAAAGCCATTTCGGAATTATCCACATTCCGAAGAACAAGAGATAACTGAATAGGCGAATCCGGATGTCGAAGATATATAATTCCCTCCGAACAAATAATCCTAGCATCATATCTCACTAGCTAGTCCATACCCAAAATCATACCAAATTCCAGATAAGAAATAATGTGCAGATTCGCACGAAAAGAAAAACCACATAAAACAATCTCAACATCATCACAAAGCAAACTAAGGATCGCGGATCCCCCAATAGGATTCGCAATCCTTAAAGAAGTAACCATACAAGAAACATTCAAAGATACATCATCAATGAGCTTCTTCGATACGAAGGAATGTGAAGCACCCGTATCGAAAAGAACTCGAATACTATGGTCATGAAATAAAACAGAACCTTCCGAAATAGATGGAGATATACCTTTGAGTTGAGAAGGACCTTTAGAAGCCTTGGTAGCATAAAGATTGCTAGACTTGGCACCAGCCGGAATAGTAGGGCAAGCTGAAACATGATGACCTTCCTTCTTGCAATAGCGACAGAAGAGAGGTTTAGGAAAAGCTCGAATAATATGATCCGGAGAGCCACAATTGAAACACTTCCGAATAAAATGCGTTCCAACAGACTGAGGCTGAGAACTAGAACCACCAGTCTTCTTCTTCTCAGAAGGAAAAGACCTGGACTTCTGAAATGGAAACGGCCTCTTGTTGGGGTTCTTAGAAACCTTAACATCAACATCACTATCACACTCCTTCTCGACAGCTTCGAGATGAAGTGCCGAATCTACTAATTCTTCAAAAGAAAGCTTAAGCTGAAGCAACAAAGACTTCTTAAAATACTTCTTAAGACCAGAGACAAACTTCAAATTCTTCTTATAAGAAGTGCTAATAAATTCAAGACCATACTTAGATAAAGCCTCGAATGATGCAACATACTCAGAAACAGAAGACTTCCCTTGCTTCAACTCAAGGAAGCGACGGGTCAATAAAACTTTTTCAGATTCAGGAACGAACTTGAGTTCAAATCGCTCCCGAAACTGAGTCCAAGAAAGAGTAGCTCATCAATCTCGGCTATAAGAAGCTCATACCAATCAAGGGCACGCTCTTGTAATAAGCTAGAAGTTACAAGAACTCTATCATAGACAGAAAGATCCATACGAGAGAAGATACGCTTGCATGTGCGAAATCAAGCTTGGACTTCAAGAATGGATTTAGAGCCTTTGAACGGCTTTCCTCCAAGATGAGCAAAACCACTGCACTGACGTGCAAAGGCAGACTTGCGAGGTGGAGACACTCGAGGAGGAACTGGAGGCTGAGTGCTCCTAAATAACTCCATAAACTGATCGGCAGACTTATAAACGCCATCCGGATGTGTGCCACTGGATTGCCCAGCATCCGAACGTCGTCCCCTGCCTCTTCCAGCCATACGCTGAAGGTAAGATAAGAACAAGATTATTCACAAGGTGGATATTACAATATGGGATACTACGGAATGAAATGCATTCCTAGACGTATTCCCAATTTCTGTATAACCTTAATGGAATAGAGAAACACGATAATTCAAAGATTTGTATCACTTATACACTTTGATGTATCGTAATATGTGCTTCTATTCTGTGTTTATCATACTTTGTTCTGAACTCAGCTCTGATACCACGCTGTGACGCCCCACCTCTATATCCATGCTAGCCAAGGACACTACAGGGTAATGCCGTCAACTAACACGGAGAATAAGGCTGTTTAGGAGCGACCATCTATAGCCTTGCTCTAACTATCTATTGAATACATCGACAATAATCACACCAAACAGATCGACATATCCAATGAATATTTAAAACAAAACCATAGGTGGTTGAAGGATCTATCAGAACAGAATATAACAACTCAAATCACAGAACAGTTGATCATCATTTACACATATACAGATACATAACAGAGTTTACAAAATAATACATGTCAAGTGGTATAGCCAACCACAATATACAGACAAATCCAGAAGAATACACATCAGATTCAACATAATAGGACTACACAAAAGCTATGACAGAAAGAAGCTAGCGAAGTAGTCCATGCGGAAGCAAAATATGATAAGTCCAAATGCACCTAACCTAAAACATCTCGGTCTGACCCGAGTATAAAATACAGGGTCAGTCTAGCTAAACAAATCAGTTAGATAAACTGAACAACAATAAGTCTGCAAGGTTACAAAGTATAACAAATATCTCTAAAGGAGATAACACAATCATCTAACAAAAGATGAATCATATGATAACAAGCCTCATATCATCGGCAACATATAGAAACAAAGGACAAGAATATCCCAAAGCAAGCCAAAAGGAAAATAACAAATACCAATAAGGTATACAAGTTCCACAAGGTAAACGCTACGCATCATGCGGCTCAAAAAGACCAACACCGAAGGGCGATACCTAGGGAATATACATACGAATGAAACATCAGAAAATTTGCTCGAGCTCAGTACTGTACAAACAAGGATCCATGAGCCCGAAGACTCCAAAACCAATATCACCCATGCGGCTCATAACGACCAACATCGGAAGCGATACTAAATGGCAACCCAATATCACACATGCGGCTCATAACGTCCAACATCGGAAGCGATACTAAAGGGCAACAAACCCGAAGGCACAAACCCGAAGGCACATACCCGAAGGCAACAAACCGTAGTGGTGAAGGTCAGAGACCCAGTACTGGACACCACTAACTGGCGGAATGTGTCACAACTCTCGAAAAGGAATCCGAAAAGTGTTAACGTATGTCCCATAACCACTCGTTCGCACTAAACGGTTTACTATCCGTCAGTCACTTTCACACTCAAAGCAGTACAATGTTTACCTCATATCATCGATAAACCAAACCCGAAGGTCAAAACGATCAATCGAATAGGTCGGGGACTAATCGGGAAGACAAACGCACAGATTCATGGTCCGTGTTTTACCTAACCATTTAATCTTCCTTCCACTTCGCTCGAAGTGCGAAATTGTGTGCGTGCATTATAAATAAAATTTATAATTTGGAGAAGGGAGCTTTTAATACGATTTAGAGAGATTATTTATAAAAACCCGTGAATGAAGTCAAAAACAAGTCATCAACGTAAAATATGCAATAACAACTAATTGGAATCAACACGAATCGATAAAAGTTGGAAATTAACTCAAAATTAGCCAAAATAGGCAAATTAGGCAAAACAGGGGATTGCAGACGTCTGAAGGGTGCATTCAGACGTCTGGTTTCGTCTTCTGGAAAATCCCAGCAAAACAAACCAGACGTCTGATTTTGCGAACCATACGTCTGAAACCATTCAGACGTCTGAAATTGAGGGTCAGACGTTTGAGAGTGGTTTCTGACTTTCTTTCAACTGCCGTATGTTTATATTTTTCACTCCAGGTACAAACCAGACGTCTGAGCTTGGTTACCAGACGTCTGGTCACCTGGTCTGGGCAACAATTTGCCTAGGCCAAAGCGGCCAAAACATATCGAAACCAATCGATCCAAATCCAACGCAATAGACATGAATAGAGGTTAGTAATTCATACCCAACCTTAGCAAAAGCAATAGCTTAGATGTGATTTCCAAAAACTCACCTTTTTAATTCAAAAACAAAGGATGAGAAGACCAAATGCAAGGAAACAACCAACCACTCTCCACTTCAACTCTACAAGCTTCAATCTAAGATTATAACAAATATTTCCTAAATTAGGTTAATGAAACTTTCTGAAATTGAAGAGGAGAAGAGATAGAGAAGATGAAGAGGAGCTTACCAATGTCTTCTCTTTGATATTGGAGCAAGAATCAAGTTACAAAGAAGAAACTAGGGCTTGCAAATTTCTATTTCTTTACTAGAAAATTCATATTAATTTCAAAATAATTAAGAAAAATATGAAAATTGAAACTCATCTCCAAAATATTATTTCTTGTATATATAAAAATTCAAAAGGCATTTAGATGCCATTTAATAGGGTTTTTACCTTAAAACATATCATAATACCAATATGAGCTTGCATAAATCATCAACAAGTATATATAATCATTCCATCATTCAAAAACATAGCAAAACCTTGCAAAGCTTTTCAGGTTTCTCCTTAAACTCGAAGAAGAAAAAAAATAAGGGATGTAAATATTATTCATCTTAGCTTTAGAGATTAAGGATGTGAGATTTGAATGAATTTGATGTTGATTAAGCTTCCCCTTTATCTTTTTTCTCTTGCTCTTGTTAATGGTGGTAGGCCTTAGCTTTTAAAATTTTAAACAAATGAAAATGAACGTGTAGGACTTTACACGAGTAAGGGATAAAGATATAGAAATGGCCTCTTTCCTATTTTACCCTTCCTATATTTCATTTTAACTCTTTTTTAATTCGTTGGTTAAATGGCATGGCTACCCCTAAATTAAATCAAATCTCAATATCCTAATCAACACATTATTTTATTTTATTTAACTACTTAAATATCCTAAATAATGTTATAAAAATATGGAGTGTTACATTTACTAACTTTGATATATAGCCACTGTATTCTTCAAACCAAAAGGCATAACTTTGTAACATTAAGTCCCCCAATCCATTATAAAACTCGTGTTTTCTTCATCTGGTTTAAACATTGGTATTTGATTGAATCCTGAGTATGCATCCATAAAAGATAAGAGCTTACGTCCACTTGTGGTATCAACTAATTGATCTGTTCTAGGCAAATGACAACAATCTTTAAGATATGCCTCATTCAGATCAGTATAATCAATGCATGTTCTCCATTTTTCATTAGACATTTTAACCAGTACAGGATTAGCCAATCATTTGGGTAGAGCACTTCCTAGAGAACACATTCTCAAATAATCTTTTAACTTCTTCCTTTAATGCATTAACTCGAATTTTATCAAATTTCCTATTCTTTTATCGAACAGAAACGATTTTTGGATTTATGTTAAGAGCATGGCCCACAATTGCTGGATCTATCCTAATCATGTCTGAGAGTGCCCAAGCAAGCATATCTTTGCTAGATCAAAGGAATTGGATAATCTCTCTTCTGAGGTTGTCACCTAGTTCTTTTCTAAGTTTTACCCTTTTTGGTTAGATCAAGCAAATCTAGGCTTACCTCTTTTAGTTCTTCGGTAGATTTCATTTTCTTTTGCTAATTTTTGCAATCTAATTCGGTAATAATTTCATTACCATTGGTCATTTTGTTTATTTCTTTTCGCTTTCATTTTGTCTCGAGGAAGTTGAATCTTTTCATCACATTCACAAGCTTTTCTTCTACCTCTACCAGTTTGTTTGCCTTGGATAGTATGCTCGAAAAACTACCATTCAATGGCTTCTCAGTTTTAGTTTGGTTAGATTTACTTTTCTCCGAGTCAAAACAAGAAGTGCTATCTTTATTACATTGCTCAAGCATAGCAAAATATAGTTCTCGAGGGCTAAACTGCTCCCCCTATGGTTCTCCAACCATTTTTAGTTAAGAATTTCACAATTTAGAGTAAAAAGAAACGTAGAACAAAAAAGAACAAGAAAGAAGAGACAGACAAAATATCACCCTAAGATACATACCATTTCAGAGTTACAATCCTAAGTACTATCATTAAACTGGACATTTATAACTGCACGCCCTCACAAATGGTTATATATACACACTAGTATGCAATAAAAATAAAATAAAACTATGGGCGACTGGAAGCTTCCAGCTCGCCCCTGAAGCTCCAAAGAATATCAATGAAAAATCGCCTCTCTCGGACTACTCGAAAGAGCACCGAAAGAATTAAGGAAAAGATAAAACCACGTATCAGATCTGGTGTGAGAAACTTAAGTAATACAAAGGACTGCATATAGCATTAACTTTTAAGACCGTTCGAACCACTGTAATGGTTTTCCCCTTGAAAGAACCAAAACCATCTAATAAGTACATAGATATAGATAATGTCCAGGGTATAGAATATAAATCATAAAATAGCTATGCTGCTTGCATCTCACAACACAAAAATTATTAGAAGTACAACTAAAACATTAAGTTTTGCTCGCATATGGATTTTCTCCCGAAATCATGCATATCTCTAAATAAAATATGTCATAAAAGAAAACATAGTCGGTCCACTCTTGAATACATGATATCGAATACCATCAACTACTGTCGGCCACAATAAAAAACATCTCTAGATATTTGAAGTTGATGCACCCTTCGGTTAGCTAAATCCACTGGCTATGAGCCTACTCTGTTTTCTTTCACTTTCGATGGTGAAGTTAAGTTCAGCGTATATCACACTCACTCAAACAGTTCATGACTCTCTTCATAGCATAAGTCGTCCGACGAGTGCTAACTCTGCCCTCTCTCTTAGAATCATCCTTAAGATAGATAGTCCCCTCGCTAGGACCATTCAAAATGTTAAAGCTAACCTCTACCTTAGACTTAACCTTAGGATAGACAGTGCAACTCCATAACATTTCACTCCATAATGACTTTCAAAACATAGAACTCATATATAATTTTTGAAGTGGTTTTCAGTGAGTAACACATAAGTACACTTATCGGATCTTGCACTCTTTAAAACTAAATGGGTGAATTTCCGGTTAACTCAGTTTCGGTTCTTTTAGAGGTAAGCAAAAGATATAAAAGAGTCCTCCAAGAGAAATATTATATATCTCATTCTTAAAGCAAGAAACGTTTCATACTAATGAGTCCTCCTCAGGGGATCTCAAACCCTATGAAGCCGTGAAGCTTTCATATACTTTCTAAGCTAATTTGGTCAAGTTCGATAGATATAAAAACGATCACATATGGAAGTCAAGTCTCGTCTACCTATCACCATTTCCGACCTTCTTAGCTTACACCATCCCTCGGTCAAGTGTTAAGCCAAGTAAATTTGAGTACTGGTTAAATCAAAGCGCTACCTTAACACTTCATTCTTAACTCTCACATATACAAGAAGTCATCTTTGTCCGCTTTAAGTGCTAAGCACTAGATTAAATACTTTCCTTAGATAAATAAACATATAAAGCAAAATTAAGTCACACAAGCAACTTCTAATCCTTGTATACAATAATAATTATTTGTAAATACTTATATATATATATATATATATATATTAAAAACCTTTACAAAAGATATAAACATGTATACTTCTATTTGATTATTCATTTCTACTCTTTACATTCTAAAAAGTGCATTCATATTCTTTTAGTAAAGGTATATGAATATTCAAAAATCTCATAACAAGATTTCACATTTTTAAAAGAATATTCAAAAGGGTAAAAAAGCAAAATTTTCTAAAATGTTTTTACTGTAAATCCAAACCCATTATATACTTGTCATTATCTTTAAACTATTTTATTCAAAGATCTACATATATCTATTCTTATTTAGTAAAATAATATAATTTTATTTAACTTCTCAAAACCATTAATTTAGCTTAATGTCATAACAAAAACACTTTATCTTTTTATAAAATACTTAACTTAATTTTCCGAACTTATATATACATATGTACATGTTAAAAATACTTATAAATATGTTTTAAGCATCTATAGAAAAAATTACTTAAAAATAACTAAATTCAAATTTAACAAGAAAAAACATGTTTTACATTTAAAACCTTTTACTTTTCAAATTTATAAATAATTATTAAGAATATATTTAAACTTGAAACCACCTTTAAAATACTCTAATTAATGTTACAAAACATCCCTAAAAAGATCTTGAAAAAATACTTTATTTAAATAACATATTTAACCATTTTAGAGTGTCAAATAGCAACAACAGCTTATCAAAAGTTCAGAATGCCTAAAAAGTGTTGCGGTTGGAAAGTGTTGTTGTTTCATATTTTTTCTATAAAACCAGTTTTAAAGCCCTAAATATTCGACCAGATTTCAACTAGCTATTAAATGATTTAAAGTCCAATTTTTTTACAACAAGTTCTTACTAATTTTACTTAATAAGCAAATAAAACCCTAAGTATATCTTTACAAAATCTCGTAAAAATTCATAAAACTAAGGCATTTCAAAGTGCATCTATAGTGACCTTTTCACCTATTAGCTTTTGCGAATTTTGTTTTATCATTTCTATAACTTTCTAAAACAATTCTTAGCTATCTCATATACTATTATAAGTGCAGAGCACAACCAAATTATATACTTTCATAATATATTTACTTACAACCATTTTAAGCAAGTTAAACACAAGATATTTCGAAATGCATTTATAGCGACCTTTCTTATTTCAAACACTTTCAAACACACTTCAACTTCACTCAACCAGACCAAACATGTAAACACAAATTCAAAGCCATGTTACATATTTTAGAGGGTAGTAGAACCGATGACATATACTATAGAGTTATCATTTCTTCCAAAAGCAAGGAGTTCAAAAGTTATAACTTCATTAGTTAATTTCTTAACTTTATATTCAAGCATAACATATGTACACATACTTTTCAATAGTGAATTAACTCACCAAACTGCTTATTACCATCAATCATAAGTACTAAAAACAAAGACCACTTCCTACCATCATCAAACATCCAAAAACACCACCTTGCACCTAAAAAGCTCCCGACCATGCTCACAGACCCTAATATTGCTCATGCCCCACTTGAACCTCCCCATCATGCTCCTTTCTTAAATTTTTTACTCGATATTCTTATCTCCTATGTTGTGGTAAGCCCTTAGCCAAAGTTTGGAGAATTTTGGTGTTGATTTGCATTGTTTAGGAATTAAAAAGCGAAGAGGAAGAGAGTGAAGAGCTTATGCTTTCTATCTTTTTAATTGTTCAAAATGGATAAATGAAACATATGAAGCGTTTATGTACTTAAAAAAGGTAACAAATATCCTCTAACCTCCTTAGAAGGTCACCATGCATCCTCCCTTCAATGTGCCAACTTTACCTCCCACGTTCATAAGGAAAATATCTCCTCAAAATACCTTCTACCCTATGACATCACCCATTACATCGACCTACTCCATTAATTACCATAGTGAAAAAAAATTTAATGGCAAACTAGTTGCACATTAATATTCCAAGCAAGCCATAAAAATTAGAATAACTTATATCAAGTAAAAAACTATTTGTTGATAAAACGATTTTTGTTCACATTATCGATATTTCTTCAAAGTATTTATTTTGTAAAACATTTTCAAAAACAAGTTTATCGTCATTAGTTATTAATTAAAAGGAGGTTTAAAATGTTATAAAATCACTTTTATCACATTAAACCAAGATTAAATTTATTAAAGAATTCAGATATTTAAATACAAAAAGTTCGAAATTATAGGTTGTTACATCCTCTGCCTATGCCACCCACCCAGCCGCCGTGAATTTTCGTAGATTTTCATAGCGAACTCAAGCACCTAGAGTATGATCCAATCCACTTTGTTTTCTTTACCATCTAGTAACATTCAATTGTCCTATAGTTGATGTTTCATTGCCAATCATAAAGCCCTAGAATATAGATCATGGATAAATCATCAATTTCTAGTCAATCGAAGTGCTGAATGGAAAAATGAATATCAGATGCTCCATCGAGAGCTTCTAATTCATATATAATTCGGTAAGGTTTGGGCACTTTGAATTTTTAGTCTCTTTCTAATTAATTTGCAAATCAACATTAGCAAGTTAGTTAAGAAATTTTTTGATTAAAGAAGAAAACTAAAGATAGAGATGATAGCCAGGATTTTATGGCATTACTTATGCAGTCCTTAAACTGGGTTATTAGTTGTATATTCAGTCTGGCCGAAATAACTACGTATGTTATTTAAACATTATAACAACTCTACTTCGCAAACTGTAAACCCAAATGCGTACAAATTATATACCAAATTGATTAGCTTGGAAATACCTTCGCAACGGACAAATACAACACCCAGTTCACCCTATTTTTAAGAATTTATTTTCAATTACTTCAATTTTTAAAGTGTTAAATTTACGGATCGTTACATTTTATCTCTATCTCTGTTGTAAGTTACTTATAATGATTTAATTTAGATCTATTCATGCTCTTCGTCTCATCTCAAAATATTTTCATTATTATTGATATGATTTAGTCCTCTCATCTCTTTGTTAATTTGTTAATTTCTTATGTTTTTTAGATTTATATGTTATTATCCCGAATTTACGTATGCTTAACTTGTCAAGTTTTTTTTCTACTTCATTGAAATTTTGTTAATAGAAAAAACTATTTTGATTGAGACCTATTTCAGAGCGCTCTTATAATATTTGTATACATAAATTTATATAAACTAATCATGTTAATTAATAAACTTTCACCTTGAAAAATTAATTCCTTTTGTTAATTGGTTGACATTTTAAATATGAATGTTTTTATCATTATTTAAAAGTAAAAATAATAAAATATTTTCTTTGATCTAAAATTTTAAATAGACCTTTGTGCAAATGCTAATTCCTTTATTTCCATTCAATTTTAAAAGTTTTGTGTATTTCCTTTCCAAACTAAAAGCTTAATTCAAATGTTAACTTTAAACTCAAATATATATATATATATGTATGTATGTATGTATGTATGTATGTATGTATGTATATGTATGTATGTATGTATGTATGTATCTTTGTCTGTGTGTCTATATATTTATGTAGGCATGTCAATGAGCGGGTTTTGGTCCGAGTATCTTAAAACCTAAATTCGAGTGGTTACAATAATCAAAACCTGACCTTAGTCCGAACCAAGCTAGGTATTTCAAAACCATACCTGAGCCCGACCCGTCGGGCTTTTCAAGCCCACCGACAATACCCTTATACCTAACTTAAAATATTTATGTTAAAATCATACCTTAACATTGTAATTTTTATATAAATTACAGGCAAGTACATGTTAACATATAAATTGGATAGTGATGTAGCCAAGTTCTAAATAATAGCATGCAAAAACATCTACATGCAAACAAACAAAATGGTAAAAAAAAAATATATATACTCACGTTTAGAAACTACGAAAACTAATAATCAAATTGGGTCTAAATCAGGTCGATTTTAACTGAACCATACCCGACCCTAGTAGTAACCAGGTCGGGCTTGGGTAGTTGAAGTCAAATCCCATATCTGCATTTATAGGGTGAGTTTGGACCGGGTTCAGGTCAAAATCTATACCATTAACAAGCCTATGTGTGTGTGTGTGTATACATTTTTTAATTTACAGATATTTACATATAAATAATTGTTTTAAATATAAAACATTGAATGTAATTTTTATATATAGTAACATAGATGTGCTACTCTAATTCGGAATCACAAGATGTATCTTGTGTAACAAATATCATATTTAATTCCAAACATTTCTTCAATTAAAACTAAACTCACTATTGGTAATTTAGATTTCAAATCATACAATATTGTCAGATATTTTTAATATATACATATACATTTATATACTTCTCTACTTTTATTATGGATAAATATTTTTAAATCAAAATGTTATGAATGTATAAGCACGTCCATGTAGACCTGTATCTAATCACTTGGGTATTGTAACTTTTTATATCATGACACCCACAACATCATTTTTAAGTGTGCACGGTGTTTTCTTCTCTTCATTATACCCTATTTGATAATTACTATATTCACTTCTTCTAGAAAACACAGAATTGAAGCAAAGAACCAAGTGTGGATGTGAAATTCTATTATCAACTTAAATTAACTAAATCATGACAGCTGATAAAAAGGGACTGTGCCACCAAAACAGAAATTGAAAAAAATAGAAAATGATTAACAGTCACAGAACCGTAACTTGAAACAATTTGAAGAACTAAAACGGTTAGATCCTCTTAGCCTTGAGTGAACGAACTGATGCATAGCAAGCATTGAAATCCTGGCAAACACGACAACTTTGATAACAGGGACTGTACTCACTGCAATTTTAACAATGGTAGCAATATTCACACAGATTTTGTTTGAAAATATCATAGAAATTATCATTACCTCAACTAATGCCCACTATAATCATCATCAGCAAAAACTGTTCTTCTACATGTCTCCTTCTCCCACCCAACCACATATTCACCAACATAACCCACACCCCATCCACCACCTCCTGAAATCAATCTCCACCCAGCATCGCACCCACGTCAGCAAACAGGTGTCCCTTCCCCTCAACTAGGGCAACGACTACACCATATCACTCATCATAAACCCTGAAACCATGAGCGACCTCTTTATGGACACAGGCAGTGACCTCGACTGGTTCCCCTGCACCCCTTTCAAATGCAACATGTACGAAGGCAAATCCACACCCCAACTCCCACCCACCCGCTTCCTACATGGACCACCTGCTCCTCCGCCTACTCCTCCCTACCCTCCTCCACCCTATGCACCATCGACAGCGATCCCTTGGACGATATCGAGATGTCCACCTGCTCACCTATGTCCCACCTCTGCCCTCTCTTCTGTTACACCCATGACGATGGCAGTCTCCACGCCTATCTCTGGCGAGGCCCGCTCTCCCACTCCTCCCATTTCCACAACATCACCTTCACATATTCCCACTCCACGCTTGCCGAGCCCATGAGTGTTGATGGATTCGGGCGTGGGCCCTTCTCCCTACCCAATCAGTTCCGGGCCTTATCACCGATTTGGGTAATCGAAGTTGAAGAAGACAGTTGTTTTGGAATTGCTGGAGAAGACGGTTGTGTTGAAATAGGATTCATTTGCGATTAGCGTGGCAGGAGAATTAGGGTTTATTAATTCTGCCGATGTGGGATACGGAGGGGAAAAAACATGGAAATGAAGGGTAATTGGAGAATTTCAAAGGGATAAAATGTAGAGATTAGTGGGTTGATTATACATTATTAACGATCGAGACAAAGACATACAATTATTATAGTCGGCCTAAATATTTTGATAAGATATACCTGTTCTAAATATAAATTTATAAGTAATAAAAAATTAAATTATTAACTAATAATAAAATTGCATTCAGCATAATATTTTTAGTTTCAAACCCATTAGCATGAAGAATTTTTTTTAAGCGAACCAACAACAAAAGATATTTATATATTAAATATTAATTTAACCATAATTACATGTATAACAAAAATTAATTATGCGAAGTAATGTTTTATGGTAAAGTGAATAAATACGTGGGATAGATGCATGACCAAGACAACAAGCTCTTTTAATTACCAAAAGCTTTTGTTTTCCACTTCTTTATGTTTATACGAGTGCACATTGTTACTTAGCAAACACAATGGTATAACACTGCCCCTTTCCCTAGGTTTTACATCGTGTGGATTGAGTACAGAGTGAGCTTTGAAGAGCGTGTTATATCAAAAGTTCGTATCAAGTCACTAAAGTACTTATTTTAGTTATTACATCTTTGATCATTTTGCTCAACCAAGCACACGATAATCTTTTTTGGTAAGTTGACCTTAATTGAGATGCCTTCCAGACCAAGGTACATATGACCACACTGTCATAAAAGAGAATACATCGGCAGCTTGCATGGTGCCAACATTCACAAAGGAGTGCTTAGAGTTCGAACAATGTCACTCAAGCAATCCTAATTGCATGAATAGTTTTCAAAGGTCACCTACATGAAATTATGAGGATCTTTACATGGGATTATTCCTTATACGTGTTGCTAGTGGTTCAAGTAAAATCTACGTGTTGCTATAAGGATATGGGCATATTTGTAACACTTGTATTTGTTATTGAACTCCATGTGTCAATGATTGTAAGTGTTGGAAAATAGTTTTTTTCAACGGTATAAGTGTTAGAAATATTTTATTTGCAACATTTATATCTCTTACTCAATTTCATACTCCAACGGAAACAAGTGTTAGTAAAATTTATTTTGTAACATGTATATCAATTGCAAAAATTCATGGTACGAATAGTTACAAATTTGAGCAATAATAAAATTCTTAATATAAGTGTGTGTTCAAATACATAGATGAAAAATTCATGTTTGGATTATTTATTGGCTGATTACACAGTTTCCTAATTGAAAAGCCATACAATTTTGTGGAACGGATACAGTATCACTGTTATACCATGTGTTCAGACACGTAGATAGAAAATCAATGTCCATAAATATACTTGGATAGTGTTATGTTATTTTGTATTATGATTTAATAAACTTATACATAAATATTTTATTTAAAATTCGAATTAAGCTGACTACGTTGATTTTATATATTTATATAAACGTGTAATTGTTAAAAATTGTTAGTTATATTATACAACTATAATATTATAATGAGGTGAAAATAAATTACACATATATGTACACTTACTTTATAACACAAACACACACACACACAAAAACACACACACAAATAAGCAGTGTATATGTATGTAAATATTACTAATTATTATCATATTAGGACATACACACATACCTACGTATATACACATAAGGAAGGATCAATTGAACCTTGCTTTTTTACACCACTGGTCCTCCTTGATTTCAACCAGATGTTCCGAAGTAAATAATAATACCCACTCACTATTGATGTCAAGACAGAGAAAGTACTATTATTTTATTCGAAACATGGAGTTGGAATTAAGGGGATTGGAGGTGTAGCAAAAGCGAGGTATAACGGAACATTGCCTCAGATATTACCCTTGCACATTAATGGGTACGCCGACACCCATTAACGTCAACAAATTAAATTAATTCCAATTACATAAATAAATATCAATTCAACTTTCCAAAATAATAAATAAGTGTATTAAATATTGTTTAATATATAATAAAATCTTTATTTGCAATAATATAAATGATATTGGACAACTTTACTGAGAGATTTTCTGAAATTCACCGTTTCACACTGTTGCTTACAACACATTCTATCCATAGTGTAATATAACTAGTAAAAACTATAATTAATATTAATAATATATACCTAATGCTCTTAATAAGGGAAAATAGCCACAGGGACAAACTTAAAAAAATTAGGCTGAATGACAACAAGTTTATTTTTATGCTGAAGGACAATGCTAGTTATAACTAGCATTTGTATTGTGTAAAACTGAATACAATGCTAGTGATAACTATCATTTTGTATAGTGTAAAAGCTAACTAGCATTTTCCTTCAGCCTAAAAATAAAACTTCATGCCCTTCGGCCTAAAAATTTTCAATGTTTGTCCTTTTCCCTAATTCTCTCTATGTAAAATATGTTTTTTTTAGTTTCTATGTTTGGGAAATAGAAATCGAAAGCAAATTTATGATTTTCTGAAGCGTTTTGAATTTTTCAAAAAACAAATACATAACTACAGAAATTCAACTCTAAAATTTACAATTTGAATACTTTCCAATAAAAGTACAAGTCAACCGCATATTGTACATTTTCAAAACGTGAAAAGTGTGCATTTTTCAAGAGCATAAATTAGTATGTAAAAGTGAAAATGCCATGCATAAAGTTTAGTTGTAACTAAAACTCACATGCTCATTATAAAAAAAAGAATCGTCTTCAAAAATGCATATTTAGAAAATCACTAATTATTATTTGTGTGCTGAATAACCATTAATAGCAAGGATATCACGGTATTATGTTGTTGATATGATCATTATGCTATGAAATTTAAACAAACGCAATTAGTAAAAAGCAACAAAATTCCAGCATTGTTAATGAATAATGATCATTCATGTTCTAGTCCCAGACATGTATACTTGAAACTATCATCGTGCTGAATACGAACCACTTAAACTTGCAATGAATCAGCAAAACATCCAATTTCGAATTTCCATACACACACACACACCATAGTACTAAGCAGTAAGTACCACCATATACTTCTTATTCAAACCCCATGTAAGTATATATAAATCCACAAAAATAACAAAGACTTCACACGATATAACATGCATTAGGATTGTCATCGCTAGAATACCGAGGAGCATGCAAATTTACTTGAGTGTAGTTGAAATACTCCATCATTCTTGATTCTGCGCACATCGCTACTGTTGTTTCCTTTTCTTTCAACGCTGAATCTTGCTTGATACACGCTCCATCAAACCGACCGTTCTGGATTATCTTCATTCTGCTTTGGTACGATCTCAACAGTTCATTTCGGCTTCGTTTCCAAAATCTCAGGTAGTGTCTTCCCATCCATTACCCCTCTCACTGTCACTAAATTCCGTTCTGGTTCCATTGAAACACTCGCCACTCCTGCAATATTTCAATATTTTCAAGGCTAACTGTGGCATTACCCATTTAGGCAGTAGATGGCAAAAGTGAAAACGAGTTGGTGGCTTATTATCAACTGTAAAAAGCACGTTGTACCTGCATAACATACATTGTTCCCTCCTTTTCTTTTATTTGTTCCCCCCTCTTATATGTCTTCACTACTAGAACCATGGTAAATAGCGACGACCTTTTGCGATGGCCCCCCGACAGCGCGTCGCTCATTAAGCGACGACAAGCAATTTTCATGCGATAATTGAAATTAAAATAACCTAGCCGTCAGGAGCCATTGAAAGCCGTCGCTAATTTAGCCGTTGATGGCCGTCGGTAGCCATCGAAAATTCACGAATACCTACTGCCCAGGCTGACAGTTTCTTTCATTCCCGTTCTTCCCCAAATTAGACCTCCCTCCTCCAAACCCTCTTCCAACCTCTCCTCCACACCACCAGTAGGTCTCCATCATCGCTTTTCAACTAGCTCCATTACCTATTTTTCGGTAAGAAGGTTTAATTCCTAAATCCTATATTTAATTTTGCTCTGTTAAACTAGGGTTAATTTGTTGTTATAGTTGTATAATACTCCATTGATTGTTTCATCTACCCCATTAAATGCTAATTAGATTCCTTCTTTAATCATCTAATTAGAGATTTAATTGACTACTTCACTCTTTTTTAAATATTGGAAGTTGATTTGTGAAGTTGAAATATGGAATTTGATGTTGGATGTAAATATTGAAGTTGAATGGGTGAGAGTGGTGATGGAAGGTTTATTTTGTAAATATTGGAATTTGATGTTGGATATAAATATATCTGCTTTGATATTATGATGTTTGAGTTTTATATTGATATTGATTTCAGCTTATATATGTGGCTTATATATTGATTTTGATGAGATGTGTAATAAGTTGGTATGGAAGCGAAGCTGTGCTGTTGAAATTTTTTTTGCCCAGATTACCGACGGCTTCCGAAGGTCTATTGGCCACCTTTTTCGATGGCTTCCGTCGGCAATCTAGATGAACATTTTGTCAGTTAGTGATGGCTCCCGATGACTTAGCGGAAATTGACTCGCCACGTGGACATCGTCGCCGTCGGAAAATCAGTCGAAATAGCCGTCAATGGCCTCGCTATTATGTCATCGAAGCAATTGAAAATGGATGAAGTTGTGGTTCGTATTCCAATGGCATTTCCGATGGCCACCGATGGCTGCTAGCCATCGGAAATTGCCTATTCTTTTTTAGTGCTTATTTTAGGAATTTTAAATTATATATAGATTACTTGCTAGTTTTGAATTCAATGACATAATACACAGTTCTACATATATCACTAATAAAGTAAATTGTTATTTTTCAAATTCTGCATATATCAGTTACTTACAAAGGAAAGTGTGGTTGTTAAACAAACTACTAAAAGCGTTTCATACATTACTGAAATCATACAATCACAATGCAATAACAACTTTAGCACAACAATTGAAATTGGTGGCTGAAAATATAACACCAATATAAGAACTCAGAGTCATTTAACATCAAATTAGATGTATACATTAATACATTTTATTGAAGCAATCAACCTCGGTTGGCTGTGTAACAGGTATGTTTGGCTTAACAGGGTTTTTGGGTGGTATAGGAGAAATGAGCTCAATATGCTTGTGCTTCAATTTCTTTTGCAGCCAGTCTCGAATCCTTATTGGATCCACTTTTTCGATTACAGTAATCATGCTTTTTTCAATGTCCGTGGTTACCTTTTCGGTTCCTGCAAAAATCACAACAACTTTTTTCATTTTCCCAAATGATTGAAATACTTATGAAATGTAAACATTCAATGAAACCGGTGATAAAAACAATGATTTAACTTCAATGTAGCGACGGCGATAATCCGAAGATAAAATAAAAATGAAAATAAGTCCTTAAATCAAATTAAAAAGTGCTGAATAAGAATAAGAAAAACCCCAAAAAGAAGACCCGACAATATAAGATCAAACCTTTGAATCCATGAAGAGATCTTCTGACTTGGTTGCAGCACTCTTCACAATGCATATCCACTTTCAAAATAACCATAATTGATCCATGTGATTTTTTTTCTTGTCATTGTTCCGCGTATCTGAGATTTTAAGATTTTTGAATTTGCCGTCAAATCCAGATAATAGTTCTTCCATCTTGTTTTCTCGAAGTCGTTGCTTCTGCTGAAAATGGCTTCCGCCTCCTCCGCAACCACCATCTCCGTAGAGCATTCGTCTTCTTTTTCTAAATAATGAGTATATGATAAGCAGGGACAAGTATCAAGAATTTAGATAGAGAAGGAGTGATGCAAATTTATAAATCTCTCTTAAACTATTGATAAACTATTTATATACTTTAGAACCATTTATAATGCTATTTATAAATTTCAAAACAGTTTACAACTCTTTCTTTTTTCATAAACTTTCTATGTAAATTCCTTTAAAACGCTACCAAATCCCTTTATACAGGTTCTTTTATAAACCCTTTATAAAATCCTTAAAAACCATTATAGAATCGCTTTTAAAAATCTTTTATAAAATTCTAAAATCTTTTACAAAAATCTTTTTTATTTGTTAAAGTTATTGTAAAGTATATATTTATTATCTTAAGCAAAACGATATTTATTATATTAAATTAAATTTAATATATATATATATATATTTAAACTATATTAATGTTTTATTAAATTAAATTTTAAACTATTAAAAATATTTTTTTAACTAAATAAAATTATAAGTTAAAATCTTCAATTTAAGTTTAAAACGACATAACAACTTATAATTTGAAGCTTTAAAACATACAAAATAAATTATTTTCCAAAATATAAATTTTTAAACAAAATCATTAAATTAAATTTAAAAATCAAATTTATAAATAAAACATACTTTATCATTTAGAAAATGATTTAAAACCAATCAACGATGTCCATATATAATTTTCTACCATGTGGTCAAGTGATAGGGTATGTATCATTTCAACCCAAATAGTTAAATTTCCCAGGTAGATATCATTTCAACCCGTATCTCGAATCAATATTTCTAATCAATATCGCTCGGGTATGTATCATTTCAAACCATAATGATTTTTCATAATCTATAAGATCGTTCAGATATGTATCATTTCAACCCATAATGATAACAGGGATATATAAAATAAATAAACATCTAACCGTCTAAAATGTCAACAAATAAATATCCATCACAATCAACATCCAAATCAGCTAATAAATCAGAACAATAAGTTGGTTATCATTATTAGGTATTTAACTAGCAATTTAAATTTCGTACTAATTTAAATTGAAATTTAATTCAATATAAATTCAGATTAAATTTAAATGACAATTTAAATTACCAAATAACCATCAATCAATGTCTTATCACATCATAAACTTAATTCAACTAACAAAAGAAGATTTAGTATTTGTGAGTGGGTTAAATTACTCACCTTTGATTTATAATCGATTTAAAATCCAATATAAGCCCAAATTTTGCATAATTTTCAAATTCAGCCAAATCAATTTTATGTTGTCCGGAATTTAAATATGAATCCAACAGAAGAAATCGCACCTGAATTGAAGTTTATATGCAAAAGATCTTCATGTTACAAGAAATGTTATTAAAATAATAATTGGTACGCGTTTAATAAAAAAATCAAAAATTTTAATACTTACATTTTTTCCAAGACGAGGCTTCAGGCAAAGATTCAAGAACAAACTAAGATGAGGATAGGACGTGTAGGAAAAATGAAAAAAATCAAGTTTTATAAAAGAAAAACCTTTGAATTTGCAAAAATGAGAGCTTTTGAATATGAGGTGTCAGGAGAAACAAACTGCAAACGAAGAAATAAGCTAAAGGTTATATATAATTAGGAAATGAAGGTGGAGGGACAAAAATAAATGTCACGTTTTATTCTGAAAGCTTCAGGTATTAATAATGCAACATGAAATGTACGCACGAATGGAAAAGTTTGCAAACAAAAGCAAAGTAAATTTTGTATACGCGAAAATGAGGTGGCAAGAATTAAATACAACCTAAAAGTCCAGGCTCGGGTAGTAAACAGAACGAGAATTAAACGAATCAAGTATTAATAATGAGGTAACTATTTTAAAACGTACATGCAACAATTAATAACAAAGGAAATGAAGGCACCATGTACATCGCACAACCTTTTGATATTCAATTTTTTTGAAACGTAACCAAATTAACTTCATTAACTCAAATAGTATTCAAAGTTGTACGCATTTGGTTTTTTTACCTACAGATAATAAATAAAATTACACTTGCCTTAAAAATGAAAACGTTCTGTTTGGTTTTCCCAAAATGATCTTTTATTTCCATTAAAACACCCTTGTTATTTAACACAAAATGTGCATTTCTTTTATTAAATCTGTTAATTGCAATCAACGTTTTCTTTTCTTGTAATTGAAAATTTTAAAATAAATTAATTGCAACTAATTACAAAGTTAAATAACAAATAGCTTACTTAAATAAATTGTTTTCCTATTCTTATAATCAATCTGTATGCTAACGCACAGTTCAAATAAACATATATTTCTTCCTTTGAATCAATCATTCTATTCTTTATTTTAATGAAATTAAACCTATGTTCACAGGTGAAACATTCATTTTATTTGGCATAAATGTTCTTTTCATTAAATCAAAGTTTTCTTATATTTTCACAAAACACAAGCTACATTTAACTACATTTATTAATTTACAATTTAATGTCATCTCTCCTGTTAATTGAAATTATTCAATCACATTAATTTCAATTGTTTATAAAGATGAATTCCAAAATAGACTAAATAAATGCAATGACAAATGGAATAATTATTTCCTATCTAATGGTAATTTAAACATATTTATGCTTTATTGGATATAAACACGAATTATACATTTCTTACCAGCCACCCATCATTTCAAATAAATAAACATATATTTACTCCTTTACTAAACTTATTCATTTTTATTCATTTATTTTGATTTAAATGTTCTCATATTAAATTAATTAATTACCATCTATTTCTCTTTATTTAAATTTGAAAAGGATATTAAATTTCCAAATCATTTATTTACATTTAATTAAAACGCTCTTATATTATTGAATTAAACTTTCCTTTTTATTTTAGTTTAAACATATATTTCCTTTGTATCGCACTCGTTAGTCTACAATAAACATTTTCACTCTTTTTTAATTTGGAAGATTTTCATTTCGATCAATAAACTCTTAAATTTTAAAATTTATAACAAATTTATTTAAAATTTTAGTAAATTTAATTTATTGAAAATACGAGTCGTTACAATCACCCCCACTCTAAACTTTTTGTCCCCGAAAAGGAACGAAGTAAATAATGTAGCACTTGATATATTTTACGAAAATAGTCAACATATAAACATTTAAACTTTTCTTGCTTAATTTTTAAAATTTTGAAATAATGGCTAAAATTTTCTAAATGCCTTTTAAAATGCTTTTTATATTCTCTCGACGCCTTAACTGGTATTTTGTTGATTTATCAATTTTGAAACCCAAAAATGAACACCGATGATGTTGCAATCATCATCAAAATTATTTCCAAGCAACTAGATTGAGGTTCAATAATATTAACAACCTCGAGGGGTGTTTCATCTACCCTTAATCTTACCAAATTTTAGTCCATGTGTTGGCCAGACATATGTCCAAAATCTCTAAGTATTTGGTAGACTTGTTTTAACATCAAGCAAATACTTTAAAAATCCTTTCTTTCCAAAATAGATATTCAAAATCTTACTAAAAATAATTCTAAGTTAATTTTCCATAACATATAGTTTAAACCAGAATTTTTTTGTATACTTCCCTTTTCTCTTTGAATAATAACTCCAAACTATATTTTAAGAGCTTATACAAATTCCTTTAGGAGGTGGGAAGGACAATAACGACTCGAAAATTTATTTACATACCCTATCTATATAAAGTTACCTTTCATACACACATTACCATTGAAATTGCCAATTCAACTTTATTTGTTTTAATCTCTTTCAAAACTATTCCTTTTGATTTCCAACCGTTTACTAGAGTAGGATTGACTTACCATACAATAGGGGATTATACTAACAAAATATAGGTTACATTTAATTCCATTCTTTTAAATGTATAGATTCAATTTTTTTGAAGTTTATCTTTTAAATTTTTCATTTTTCGTTAACCATTCAAATCTTAATATCTATTGTTAAATATATTACTTAAGTTGTCATTGTAATTTATCGTTCAAATCCACATCCACGATTATTATATTTAAATCAACATCATTTATTAGCATTCAATTCGATGTTATCCTCAATTATCATTAATGTTATAAATGTCCAAATTATTATCATTAATTATTACTTACTACCATTGATTTTAAGGTTTATACTTTATGTTATATTTATTCCCTTTTCTCTCTATTCAAATCTTACCATCTTTTTATTAAGTTGTCAATACATAAATGTCCAAATCAACATTCATAATTAATTTATATTCAATTTAATACCATTACTTGATATTCAAATCAATGTTTTCCTTATTTATCATTGATGTTTCATTGTTTTCATTATTGTCATCTATACTATTATTAGTGAGTTCAGTTTCAAGCTCACACATGCCTCCTTGAAATTTGGCAAGCGAAAGGTCTCAAATTCAATTTCGTAGGATATTACTTTGAAAGGCCGCGTGTTCTTTTTATTCTGTTATTCTCCCATTTCCGTTCATACTCTTTTCCTCCACGATTTTCCTTTTCCCTAACCTAAATCATTTTTCTCTAACCTATATCACATTCTTCGATTTTACAACCCCAATCACCCAATCTTGATGACGAAGATTTTGTTGCCTGAGGTGAAGCTTGGATCTGACTTCATGCCATAAACCCTTTGTTCGATATCTAGGGTTTCATATTTTCCCTTCCTCGGCAAAATGGCCACGATGTCGAAGATTCTAACTCTCCTCCCAACGCCAGCGTTTCCTAACCTCCTCTACTGACGCTCCTCCTCCCACTTCGTCCACCTACCCCGCCGGCCGCCACAGTGCTCTCTCATCTACTATTTTGTTGTTTGGATTTCACCGAATAAGCAAAGGTTTTGCTACTCTGTATCAATTTAACTATCAGTTTTAATTAATCTCCAATGTCAATTTATAACTTTTATCTTTATTTGAAATCTCTTTTGTTATAACGATTTTTACTCACTTACCTTCTACTTATGTTGCGCCTGATTCCAGTTTCGACTCACATCCGACGTTGCTTTGATTTTGGCTTCCATTGCGTTTTAGTTATGTTTTTGAGTTTGTTTGGGTTTGTTAAGTTCCTCTGCACTATATGTTCTATGTTCTGTTCTTAATTTTGAGGGAAAAAATAAATCTTCATTTTCTTAGTAAAGAAGGATAACTTATCTACCTAGGTTCTTATAAATGTATTCATTAGAGTTGCAGAGTTTCAAAACTAGCTACTTACTGTTAAAAGATTGGATTTCTATTTAGAATGTAAGAAAATTTTCCATTTGATCATATCTGGAATCCAATTCTAGGAATCAAATTGGAATTTTTTTGGCAGTTAGTTGTTGTATATGATGAAGATAGGGAGAATGAGGGAGATCTAATAACGGCATCAAAAGTTACACCAGAAGCCATAACATTCATTGTAAAACATGGAACGAAAATTGTGTGTGAGCATTATATGTTTTATGTTCTGTTCTTAATTTTCAGTGCCTCCCGTTCCGTTTGCCTTAGATTGTATTTAGTTCACGTGTTGATTTGTAAATGAAACTTTTTCTATTATTTATCTACTTAGGTTTATTTTTTTTAAATATGCGACTTATTTTTAACATCAACCTTTGCAATTAGAAAAATGCTATGTTAGGTTACTTTAATGCATGGCTGGCTAATTTCTGCGAAGTAGTGATTTCTAAGGTAAAATCCGGATAGTTTTCAAATTTTGAAATCCATATAAAATAACAGCGTGTTCAAACGCCTAACCCTAATTTGAATTCATCCGACAGTCGATGTTGACCCCATAGAATTGCCGGACGTTTGGCTATCTACCGCCGCGTTCTGGATTTGCTGTCATTTGACCTCACTTTGTCGACAACAACTGTTGCGATTTTCCATCTATTGTCGTACGCTTTGGGGGATTGCTTTAAACCTTCCACTTCTGCCATCAGGTAATCTCCTATGCCAACTTTCCCTCTTCTCCATTCTATTTAATTTGTTGGCAGAAAATTATAGACCCTTGATTATTAACGTGATTTTTTTTTATTCTGAAAAGTGTCGTGGCTATCTTGCTATTAACAATGGTAGTAAAGGTCTTTATTGGGGTTTCAAATAATACAAAATTGATGAGCATCAACCATTGTTAGTTTGACAAGCATCTGCACATACTGCACTGATGCTTCAAAGTATTTTTTTACAGGAACACTCTACTGGGAAAAAGACTAACATAACTTGATTAATATGTCATATGCCCAAAAGCATTGATGGTAGCAAATTTTTTGAAGCGTGTACAGTAACTAGAAAACTTAATCAGAAATTATTTGATGGTAACTGGTAGCAAATTATTTGAATAATGAAAAGGTAGGATAGCAAACTATCATGCGTTGACATTGAAAAGTTTAACTCATATTTGCAATTATAATATCAATTGGCTTCCAATAAACAATATTGGTTGCTTAACATAGATTGGAAAATTGTTGTATGCATGCTGCTGCCTAACATCATAGTGATATATTATGGTATAATAATTTCCACAGTAGCTCACCTGAAATACTTCTTTTATTCTTCTTTATGGAAATAATTAAGTATATTTTTATTTATTTATGAGTATTTCCCATGAATAACAAACCTCATATTTATATACACTTCTCTGCAGTCACATATTCTCCCAAAGGAAAGATTTTGATCATTCTAACTGATTAATAGGATAGGTATAGCTTTTCTTTTATTAGCTTCTATTTATGTTATATGCTATATTGTTTTTTTTATTTTTCTTTTATACTTATAGTCATGCTTCACTAAATATTTACCGTGCCAAGCTTTTAACTTCCTTTACTGTATATGTATAATTGTAAGTACATGTTTCATATAAACACCCCGATGCATGTCCACATAACAATCGTTGATGCTTCTGTTTAGTGTTCAATTAATTTGCTAACATCAAGCATACGTTACTATTAGTTGCATTCTCTTTAATTTACTAAAAGATCAAGAAGTTTCATTTTTTTCCAAAGTAAGAAAACTCATTCTTCATCTCGGGGGGTCATGGAAAGGCAAGAATACATTAGCATTTACTGATCAGACTAGGTCAGTTTGTAAATGTTAAAAATGCCAATTTTACCAGGGAATTTATTAAACATAACCGTTCGACTTTTGCTCCTACAAACTACTTGCATCCTGATAATTTGCAATATTATGGTCAAACATTTATTGAGTTTGTATGTAGCAGATTCCACTGCAATAAAGATGTTTATTGATTTTGAAGCATTTATGAAACGATACATTTTCATGCTAATTAATACTAAAAGAACAACTCTTTTTTAAAGCTACACAGGTTAATTTAAACATCTATGAAGTAATAAAAAGAAAATGCTTTCTACTATAGAGCCTTTTTGATATATTCCAAATTAATTGTTCATGTTAGTGTTAAAATGTTAATAGAGCATCCTTTATAAATGATTTGGAATTTTTTTATTACTTTATAAGTGAATTCAAAGTTGATAATTTTACATTAAAGTATTAATAAAGGCTTTATATAGTTTTTCTCTTTTCCATTCGTATATATAAAAAAGTTTCATCTGTAATCAGCCCATGATTTTCAATTTTTGGTACTTCACAACTTATTATGTTGATATTATGCCTAAATTGGCAAGAATGATTTTGCTTAAGCAATTAGGCCCATGCAATATGGCAGTGAATTGTTCAACTAATTTTTTTTTCTTTCAAATTGCATTGTTTGCATCTTATTGTTTTTTTTCAAAATAAAGAACTGTCTTTGAAATGGAAGAATTGAGCTGCACCGATTTTCCCATCACCTAAAATGAAAAAACATTTCATTGACTGCCATATACCTAAATAAGGGTTAGTACGGATTTCTGATGAAATGCATGCTTGGTTGCAAGCTGCAAAAAACATTTACCTCCATGCCCTTATGCAAAATGATGGTTCTATGTGAACAAACCATTTAATCCCTATATAAGAACTTAAAACTTAAAGGTATAATGAATAACATGTTCACCAAAAAGTCGAGGAGTAGTTGTACATCGTCAAATACAGGGTGGCCATTTATTCTACGTCATTTGCAATTTCCAATCAAGATTTGCTTTGTAATGACAATTAACAAAAGCCCAGGGCAGACTTTGGATTTCGTCGATGTGTATTTCCCATGACCCTTTTTTTTCTTGGCCAGCTTTACGTCGCTATTTCAAGAATAACATCGCACCACTATATTAAAATGCTTATTAAGCAACAAGGTTTAGAGGAAGTAGGTCCTACCAAAAATATTGTATTTCGGGAGATATTTGAAAATTTATTGCATGTTGTCTTTTACTGAGGTTGTACATTTTTATTTTCCTATTCTTATGTTTTGGGTAGGACGAAAATAAGAAATGGTATTAAAAAACATGTGCACATATCCACCCAAAATCAAAAAACTCACAATACTGTGTAAACCCTATAAATTATTGACAGTTTGGAGTAAAGCTCAAAATATCGTCTTTCCTTTTTATTTTCTATTTTCATTTTTATACTGCTTCACTTAGGTAAATATTCAATTTTTTATCCTACCGCCATCCACTTCTACTGGCAAAGAAATTATTCCTTCATATAATATATGAAGATAATGCTGAGAGGTAATTGCGAGTAGTGGACATACCTCTAAATTGTACGAAATTGTTAACAGTTTAACAAAAAAATTATGTAATATTTTGCCCATTTTTTATGAAATAATGTGGCCGCCGTCTATACTATGTTCATAAAGGACATTTTACAGCTATAGGATATAAATTCAACTTGACAAAACTTATGCAACCATTGGTTCATGGGAAAGTCACATCTTCCACAACTTTCATATTTTTGGTTTTTATGTATATCTTATTATATGATTTTCATCATTTATGAAAAAATATTATGTAATATTCTATGTTTTACTCCTATTCACAATTTCAACCAACAATGCTCTTTTTGTGTATACAAGGTTTATGTGGTTGTATTGAGAAGAGGTAAACAAAGTGAATATTGATGACGTGGATGCTTTTCTTTTATATACTTAGTGTTGTATGAATTTGTACTGAACTGACAAAAGAAATAAAGTTACAACCAAAATTGTATTTACAATGATAATGGCTTTGCTAAATCAATGATTTATCATTGTGGGAGCCTGGAGGTTATATCACATAAAGAGCACCAATTGTAGAGTTAATTATAGACTTTTCATTCCATACACATCTTCAATGCAGTAAATACTATTTTCTTAAGGTTCATTAAATACATTTCATGGAGGTTAGTTATTAAGTTCTATAAAGGTCAAAAGGCTGTATTATTGTATGGAGGTGGTTTCATGGACGACACATTCTTTCATCTTCCTTCACTTTGAACTGTTATTTGATCATATCACCTGATTTTTACTCAAAAGTTCTTACTCCATTCCTAAAATCATGTTGTGATGTAGGATTTTTTTATATGTTAATATAAACAAAATATTTTGGCCTTTAACTCTTCCCTCTTTTAATAATCCTAAGTAATTCTACTAATGATTATTTTTTTATACAATTTGTTTTCAAATATACGTTTCATAAGGTAACAATTTTGGATCAAAAATGTTGAAATCGTTATTTTTTTGTATTTCTAGGATTCAAAACTTTATGTGCTTCTATTGTATTTTGTGTACAAAAGCAAGCATCTCTGGCCATGACTGAACAAAATAGCTTTAGGAGGATGAGGCATATACAGGTGCTGAAGTTTGATATTAACATGTTTCATTTTCAAATATGATTTGTGGTTCTTACAATTTGTAGAGTAATGCAGGAGATTTAGTTTTAAATGATTCTTACTAATGTTGCATCAAGTCAATGAATAGTGGATTTCTGTTCGTTTTTTATCAAATCAATAGGAACAAAGTTTGACGTTGTAGTTTGAAAAATCAGCATGTTTTTATTAATTATACCTTAAGGGATAATATGTAATGCTTACTGATTACTAATGTTGTATCCATCTGATGAAGTGATCAATTGTGCAGTTTTATCCTTTTGGATAAGTGAGTTTTTTACCGTTTCACTTTTTTTAAAGGAGTGGGTCAAGGAGAGGTATTTCTCGACAACTATAGTTATTCATCAACTTTTTTTACACATGCATGTATATATTTCACCAACCATTGATTTTCTTAGTCTGTAATCATGGGATCAAGGCATAAGATGGTGGATTGCGAGCCACCGTGGCCTTAATTGAACGAAGTAATTCATTGTTGCTTGCTTCCTCTGGATTTTTATGATCCATATATTGTTTCGTTGCAATAGCCAACAAGGACAAGAGCTATGCAACACAAAAATAAGAAGAGTCATTTTGGACTGGTATCTTGGTATTATTCCTTTTTATGATTTTTGCATTATTCTTTGTTACAAGTAAGGTTTTAGCACTTATCTTGCTTACTAGCAAAATGTATGACACGATGATTATATTTCTTGGTTAATATTATGATTCAAACACATACAAAGAATCTGTTGGCATCTTCTGTAACAAATTATCACAAAGTATGACCAGTACATACAATATTGGGTTGGTCAACGCAAATATATACTGTATTTTGAAAATCTGTAGATAAGCTAATTATATTCCTTGTAGCAAATTGATGAAGAGACTTAAATTTTGTAGGGGGGGGGGGGGTTATTTTTCCAATATTTTTAAAATTGTTATAGGAAGTACTTAACTCGGCCTTTGATAAGGGAAACTTCTACTTGATAAAATGTGCAATAAATATTCCTATTATTTCATTTTCAATATTTTTGTTCAAAACTTTTATTTTTATAATGCCAAAAGTTATGCATAATTACCTATTTCTTTTCAACTTCGACTCTTTCCTTTGTACTGTGCTTATTCTTTCTGTGCATCACAGTTGATCGTAAACATGTAAATTACTTGTTATTAAAAAATAAAAATACAATTTATGTACTAATGGAAACTTTTCTTGCATTTACATTGAAAATAAGGATTCAATGCCTTTAATTTAAATTTAACTATATTGTAATGAACCTAAATTTCTAATAATATTATGCATATTATACTGAAGAAAATCATTCTAATTAGTTGAAATCTTTAGCCTCCGTGTATTTTTCTCTCACCGTCGCCAATCTATGGTTTTTGGAACTAATATGAGCATATTGACCCTTAAGTATTCAGCGATAGTATATATTTGCATCTTATATACAATAAATTATATTCCAGGTGCAGGAATACATTTATGCTTCTAATCTTCAGATAAAGTTAGATGGATATTAAACAAAAACAAAAATCAGAGGATGTTAATAGCTTTTCAAATAGCGATTATATTAGAATTGACTATAAATAAAAATATTGGAATGCAGTGCCAGTATATTGAACTATAGTTTTTGTGTTATTATGTATGCAGGTGCAATGAAAAAAAAGGTGATATGTGAAAGTTTCCCAAATTTTCCCATTATTGCAGAGATGAGATGAATACGCAATGGCCTAAATTGTTCTTTATGTGGTTATTGTCTGCCCATATCATCAGTTCTTGCATTGCATTGCAATGCACGGAGTTTATTAAATTGTATTAATTGCTTCTGTGTTTTTCCAGATAGCAGCTCGGTATTCAGCTCAATAATACGATCTGTTTTTAGTCTATGCAGTTGTTCAAGTTGCGTCCTTTTGCTTTCAACGAGTACTTAGCTTATTAGGCAACTTTTTTATAAGAATAGAAGTGTGTTTGATCAATGATTGGCCCAAAAAGTTCAAAATCCAAATATTTAAACTGGATCGTCAATGCTTTCCATGCATATTCATAATTATACTAATAATCAAGTACATTTAAATATGATCTAATGTAAACAATGAATGAGTGGTTCTACCACGATGTTTATGCATCTGGGATTTATACACCATCCGTGTGCGTAGCACGGCTTCGCACTAGTTAATTATTATTTACTACTGTTTGATTATTTACGTTTAAAACTATTCTCATAATTCCAAGCCTTAAATTCTATGAATACTAGCTCATTATTTTATACTCCAAACTTGTATTGGTTCTATTTATATCATCAATTGAGATTACTATTTACCTTTCTTAAGATCGTTAATTATTTATAAAACAGGATTTGTATTTCTATAAATAGTATATCCATTAAAATTGAAATCAGTGTTTCCATAAATATTAGATTTATGAAATGAAATAAATGTTATAGTTATAAAACAACTTTGTTAACTTCACCAAAATTTCACTTTTTTCCCTTTTACGATAAACTTTTTTTTTAAGAATCTTATTATACTCACTCTATTTACAATCTCCATTATGAAATTCCATACAAATAAAGTCTTTTAAACCTTACCTTTGAATGAGATCCTTTTAGCTATAAATTTTATTTATAAATCATAATCATCTAACTTCTTTTTACATTGTACCATTAAATTTCATAAGTAAATACTATATAAGAAATTTTCCTCAAGGACAATTTTTAGGGTTTTTTTGGATGTAGGATAGCCCACTAATAATTTAATGTAAAGGATAAATTAGCGTATTTTCGTTCTAGCTCATTATCGCGCGCTTTTTCTTCTTCTTTCTTAAAATCAAAATTTTCTATTGCGATCCAATAGCTCTCGTCGAATCAAAGGTCGATCAAATCCGTTCATTCATTTTATTCTCGTTCTTTTGAAAATTGTAGTTCATCGATCAAATTCTTCTCTCGCGCTTTTGTCGATCTTGTTCTTCTCATAATTCTACTGTGATCTCGTTCTTCTTCAAATTAGATCATTTAGGTATGCTTCTATTATTCTATTTTTTGTTCTTCTTTTATCAGAATTCAATTTTTGTTGTCTGTGATTTCTAATCGTGTTCCATTTTACAAATTAAATGCAGTTTTGTTTCCTTGTTTGCTTGTTCATTCTTCTATGGCAACTTTTGAAACAACAGCAGCTATTTTTTTTGTTTTATTCATTTCTTTATGCAGTATTGTATTCTAATGTGCTTTACATTTAATTTATTATAATTGTTTGGGGTTGTATATAAATTGTGATAGAGTGGAAAAGTATCAGATTTTAGGTTCATATTTAGTTTGATTATTCGTAATTAGATATTAGTTTTGTATACGGTTGGTATCAGTTTTGTGAAATGGAAAAACTTTTGCTCTAAATTGAACATATTTTTAATCATGTTTTCTTAGCAGTGGTGATAACAGTCTTCTTTGTTTGTTCATGTTGAATAATAATACTTTAAGTAATCGATTGCTCTTTGTATGATTTGAAGAATGAGATATGTTGATGTCGGTCTCAATTAACTCCTTCTTCTATTCAGATTACTTATGTACTTGAGGACAAAGTTATTATGGTTGATACTGATTCCAATATTTAGAGTATAATTTGTTTTCAATTATACAAGAAAAGTTCCTTCTTTGGTTTTAACGTTAAGGATAAGGGTTCTGAATTCGAAAATGTTGATGGTGCTTTTATTTCAAGTTCATTTAATGTTCGTGCTTCTTCATCTTCTACTGGATCTGTGTAATCAAATGTTGTTGTTAATGGTAAAAGTTATTTAAAAGAATGTTGAGGAGAGGGATGCATTATGCATTTTCGATTTTGTTGGTTTTTATTTTGGAGGAGCCGAACAATTTAGTAAATTTTTGATGGCATATCAAATTCAAAAAGGGTATGAATTTGTATTTTTAAAAAATTGTGCTACAAGAGTTACTACAATTTGCTTTTCATATAAGGATTATTGTCTTTTCAAAGTCCATAGTTCTTGTGATTCTAGAGAATTGAAAATCTTTTTTATGAGAAATATGGTTGCTGATAATTCTTGTGGGGCTGCTCTTAGAAATGTAAATAATCCACCTATTTCTGGTTCGTTTATTAAATCGTTGATTATTGACGAGATTCGTGATTGTCCTAGTAAAAAGCCTGAAGATATAGTAGTTGATTTTAGAAGAGAATACAATTTTTAGTTGTCTTATGGTTATGTTATCATGGGAAACATTAATGGAATTGCATGGTATGATGCTTTGTCTTACAATTGGTATTTGGAAGAAGTGAAGAAGTCTAATCCAGATAGTTGTGTTAATATGGTTGTTGATCCTTGTAGTAATGAATTTGAGTGGGTGGTTATTGCTTTTAGTGTTTGTTTACTTGGTTTCAAGCATTGTCGTCCTATGATATTCTTAGATGCTACTCATTTGAAGGGACGTCCTAGTGTTTCGATGGGTGCTACTGCAAAAAATGGTGATCAAGGTATGTCTTTGTTTTCAGTTTTGATTTATTTTTATTGAGACCATAATAGTTGGCATTAGCATTTATATGAATTTGTTATCATAATTTGTATTATGCTGGTATCCGTTTTAAGATATGTAGTTTATAATTAGCAAGTTTCCAGTATCAGAATTTGCATTGTATTGAATAAGTTTGTATCTAGTCTCATAATTTCATACTACTTAACAGGTGATTAGTATCAGTTTGTGTATAATGTTAGTATCAGGTTCATGTAAGTTAATATATGGTATCATATATAGTTGTGTAGCATTGGAATTTCATTCGTATCATAATATATGTTAATGTACATTACTTTGTTAGAATGAAGATTAATGTACATAATGTCATGGTTATCAATATTTTTATAAAGGTCGTATCAGGTTTCCGGTATCAGTTTTTTTAATGTTAATACTAGTTTCATAAATAGTTTTAGATTTACGGTCATAATTAGTTTCAGTTTTTTAACTAATTATTTTTGCATTTGTAGGCTTCTTCCCTTTAGCTATGAGTGTAGTTTCTCTAGAAAATGTGGATAATTAGACATGGTTTTTGAATCATTTAAAACAAATGCTTCAAGAAGATCTTAATTTGGTTTTTATGTTAGATCACCATCGAGGTTTGCTTTCAGGTGTTCGTGATGTTTTTCCTTCAGCTTATTACAGTCTTTGCTATTTGCATATGAAACAAAATCTTTTTTCGGCGGTAAAACCAAAAATGCAAATGTGTCTATTGTTGATTCAAAATATGTTCTAGAGCTTCTAATCTATATGAATTTGAAGGAGCACATTCTAAGTTCTGCCAAATTGGTGGTGTTGCTGGTGTGATTTTTTTTGAAGAAAAGCCTTTTGATAAGTGGGTATATTTTTTCCAGGAAAACGTTATGGTGAATATAGTTCGAATATTGCAGAAAGTTTTAATAGTTGGATTTTAAATGAACGAGCATTGCCTATTACTTCGTGTTTAAATGGTATTCATGTGAAGATTATGGAACAAATGGCTAGAAGGAGAGAAGAGTGTCGTTTGTGGAAAACAACTCTTTGCCCTTCTATGGATTTATGTTTAGGTGAATTGATTGAAGAAGGATTTGAAAGGGATGTATATAAATCTTCTGATTTTGCTTTTGAAGTGAAATATCCAAACTCTCATTATGTTGATTTGAAGGAATGGGTTTGTAGTTGCAACCAATGGAAAATTAAAGGATTTTCTTGTGTGCATGCTATAAAGTGTATGAACAAGTCTAAGTTGTTTGTATATAATTTTGTTGAGTATTATTTCACTGTTGATGCTTATAGATGTTCTTATGCTAATGCTATAAATCCTATTCCAAATTATAATAGGCCTATTGGTTATAGTAGCATTCAAGATGTTATCAAGCCACCAAAGGAGAAACGTGGCGCTGGTAGACCATCAATCAAGCACAAATAAGGATTTTCATATTTCCAGAACAAGCAAAATAGATGTGATGAGTGCAAGCAGTTTGGTCATAATAAATAGAATTATCAAGCTTCGTAGAGGATATGATCTGATTTTACATTTTGATTTTGTTCAGATTAATAAGTGAATGTGTGACTTGTTTTGGTGGTTTATTGTAATTGAACCTTGTTACTAATTTGTATTCAGTATAGCATATTATCAAATTGATTTTAATTTCAGCTATTTAGTATAAATGAGAGCATCAGTTTTAGTATCAGTTATATGTTTTTACAGTATCAGTTCTGGTGTTTATTTTCAATCATCAGTTTTGATATATGTTGCATACAATTAGTATCAGCTGTTTAGTATCATTTTTGGTATTCTGTTGGTATAAAATATGGTAGTTTTGTTATGTGATATTAGTTTTGTTCAATTTTGTATATTTGACTTATTTATAACAAATTTGATAGCATAGTATATGAGATCCAATAATCATTGTCTAATTGATTGAAGAAGATGATTGAATTGGTACGTGTTATCTATTGGTTGGAGATCATGTTTGTTTGATATAAAGAACTTTAATACCAATTTCATGTATTATAATACGTGTTAGAACTGATACCGGTACTAATTAATAATTAGAACAATATATGGTGTTAGCAAAAACTGACACAACACTAATTGTTGTTTCATAAAGTATGTTGAGTGTCAGCTTTAGCAAAACTGATACTGTTAGTTATTAGAACTGATACCCAGTTACTGTTTTGTATTGAAATATGATTTGAAATCTAAAGATATCATTATACAACTGATAGTTGCATCATCAAACTGGTAATATTATGTAGGATCAATAGTTGCATGATATAACATATAATATATAATCTTGTTATAATATAAACAACAGGAAAAGAAAAGAACATTAGCTACAACATACCATTCCAGCAATTCAGCATTGTTTTTACAAGTAAGTCAACTTTCAAAAACAGAACATCATTACTTCACAAGTAACGAATTGCAACTGAACATCATTACTTCGTAAGTACCAAATTTAATTGTGAAACAACACAATGGTTTACTTTAACACACAAAATTCTCAATTTCTGCACCTTCTTCTTTGTTTGACAGGTTATCAGCTACATTCCAACAGTGCTTGCTATCTGTCAATATGTTTATTGCCAGTTTTGCTCTAGTTTGATAATAGTGTGCTGTTGGATCGTTATTGGAATCATGTTTCTGTTCAGTGATGCAATGTAAATCATGACATTTATTCCATAGTTAATGCTGTTTAAAACAAAATATGTTAACAAAATATAAAATGTGATAGAATGTAACGAAATCTAATTTTTACATTACCAGAAATATGTTCATCTCTTCTACAACAAATGTGACGCCCCACCTCTATACCCACGCTAGCCAAGGACACTACAGGGTAATGCCGTCAACTAACACGTGGAATAAGGCTGGTTAGGAGCGACCATCTATAGCCTTGCTCTAACTATCTATTGAATACATCGACAATAATCACACCAACAGATCGACATATCCACTGAATATTTAAAACAAAACCATAGGTGGTTGAAGGATCTATCAGAACAGAATATAACAACTCAAATCACAGAACAGTTGATCATCATTTACACATATACAGATACATAACAGAGTTTACAAAATAATACATGTCAAGTGGTATAGCCAACCACAATATACAGACAAATCCAGAAGAATACACATCATAGTTCAACATAATAGGACTACACAAAAGCTATGACAAAAAGAAGCTAGCAAAGTAGTCCATGCGGAAGCAAAATAGGCTAAGTCCAAATGCACCTAACCTGAAACATCTCGGTCTGACTCGAGTATAAAATACACGGGTCGGTCTAGCTAAACAAATCAGTTAGATAAACTGAACAACAATAAACCTGCAAGGTTACAAAGTATAACAAATATCTCTAAAGGTGATAACACAATCATCTAACAAAAGATGAATCATATGATAACAAGCCTCATATCATCGGCAACATATAGAAACAAAGGACAAGAATATCCCAAAGCAAGCCAAAAGGCAAATAACAAATACCAATAAGGTATACAAGTTCCACAAGGTAAACGCTACGCATCATGCGGCTCAAAAAGACCAACACCGAAGGGCAATACCTACGCAATATACATACGAATGAAACATCAAAAAATTTTCTCGAGCTCAGTACTGTACAAACAAGGATCCATGAGCCCGAAGACTCCAAACCCAATATCACCCATGCGGCTCATAACGACCAACATCGGAAGCGATACTAAAGGGCAACCCAATACCACCCATGCGGCTCATAACGACCAACATCGGAAGCGATACTAAGGGGCAACAAACCCGAAGGCACAAACCCGAAGGCACATACCCGAAGGCAACAAACCGTAGTGGTGAAGGTCAGAGACCCAGTACTGGACACCACTAACTGGCGGAATGTGTCACAACTCTCGAAAAGGAATCCGAAAAGTGTTAACGTATGTCCCATAACCACTCGTTCGCACTAAACGGTTTACTATCCGTCAATCACTTTCACACTCAAACCAGTACAATGTTTACCTCATATCATCGATAAACCAAACCCGAAGGTCAAAACGATCAATCGAATAGGTCGGGGACTAATCGGGAAGACAAACGCATAGATTCATGGTCCGTGTTTTACCTAACCATTTAATCTTCCTTCCACTTCGCTCGAAGTGCGAAATTGTGTGCGTGCATTATAAATAGAATTTATAATTTGGAGAAGGGAGCTTTTAATACGATTTAGAAAGATTATTTATAAAACCCGTGAATGAAGTCAAAAATAAGTCATCAAGGTAAAATATGCAATAACAACTAATTGGAATCAACACGAATCGATAAAAGTTGGAAATTAACTCAAAATTAGCCAAAATAGGCAAATTAGGCAAAACAGGGGATTCCAGACATCTGAAGGGTGCATTCAGACGTCTGGTTTCGTCTTCTGGAAAATCCCAACAAAACAAACCAGACGTCTGATTATGCGAACCAAACGTCTGAAACCATTCAGACGTTTGAAATTGAGGGTCAGACGTCTGAGAGTGGTTTCTGACTTTCTTTCAACTGCCGTATGTTTATATTTTTCACTCCAGGTACAAACCAGACGTCTGAGCTTGGTTACCAGACGTTTGGTCACCTGGTCTGGGAAAGAATTTGCCTAGGCCAAAGGGACCAAAACATATCGAAACCAATCGATCCAAATCCAACGCAATAGACATGAATAGAGGTTAGTAATTCATACCCAACCCAACCTTAGCAAAAGCAATAACTTAGATGTGATTTCCAAAAACTCACCTTTTTAACTCAAAAACAAAGGATGAGAAGACCAAATGCAAGGAAACAACCAACCACTCTCCACTTCAACTCTACAAGCTTCAATCTAATATTATAACAAACATTTCCTAAATTAGGTTAAGGAAACTTTCTGAAATTGAAGAGGAGAAGAGATAGAGAAGATGAAGAGGAGCTTACCAATGTCTTCTCTTTGATATTGGAGCAAGAATCAAGTTACAAGGAAGAAACTAGGGCTTGCAAATTTCTATTTCTTTACTAGAAAATTCATATTAATTTCAAAAAAATTAAGAAAAATATGAAAATTGAAACTCATCTCCAAAATATTATTTCTTGTATATATAAAAATTCAAAAGGCATTTAGATGCCATTTAATAGGGTTTTTACCTTAAAACATATCATAATACCAATATGAGCTTGCATAAATCATCAACAAGTATATATAATCATTCCATCATTCAAAAACATAGCAAAACATTGCAAAGCTTTTCAGGTTTCTCCTTAAACTCGAAGAAAAAAAATAAGGGATGTAAATATTATTCATCTTAGCTTTAGAGATTAAGGATGTGAGATTTGAATGAATTTGATGTTGATTAAGCTTCCCCTTTATCTTTTTTCTCTTGCTCTTGTTAATGGTGGTAGGCCTTAGCTTTTAAAATTTTAAACAAATGAAAATGAGCGTGTAGGACTATACACGAGTAAGGGATATAGATATAGAAATGGCCTCTTTCCTATTTTACCCTTCCTATATTTCATTTTAACTCTTTTTTAATTCGTTGGTTAAATGGCATGGCTACCCCTTAATTAAATCAAATCTCAATATCCTAATCAACACATTATTTTATTTTATTTAACTACTTAAATATCCTAAATAATGTTATAAAAATATGGAGTGTTACATTTACTAACTTTGATATATAGCCACTGTATTCTTCAAACCAAAAGGCATAACTTTGTAAAATTAAGTCCCCCAATCCATTATAAAACTCGTGTTTTCTTCATCTGGTTTAAACATTGGTATTTGATTGAATCCTGAGTATACATCCATAAAAGATAATAGCTTACGCCCACTTGTGGTATCAACTAATTGATCTATTCTAGGCAAATGACAACAATCTTTAGGATATGCCTTATTCAGATCGGTATAATCAATGCATATTCTCCATTTTTCATTAGACATTTTAACCCGTACAGGATTAGGCAATCATTTGGGCAGAGCACTTCACTAGTGAACACATTCTCAAATAATCTTTTAACTTCTTCCTTTAATGCATTAACTCGAATTTTATTAAATTTCCTATTCTTTTACCGAACGGAAATGATTTTTGGATTTATGTTTAGAGCATGGCCCACAATTGCTGGATCTATCCTAATCATGTCTGAGAGTGCCCAAGCAAGCATATCTTTGCTAGATCAAAGGAATTGGATAATCTCTCTTCTGAGATTGTCACCTAGTTCTTTTCTAATTTTTACCCTTTTTGGTTAGATCAAGCAAATCTAGGCTTACCTCTTTTAGTTCTTCGGTAGATTTCATTTTCATTTGCTAATTTTTGCAATCTAATTCGGTAATAATTTCATTACCATTGGTCATTTGGTTTATTTCTTTTCGCTTTCATTTCGTCTCGAGGAAGTTGAATCTTTTCATCACATTCACAAGCTTTTCTTCTACCTCTACCAGTTTTTTTTCCTTGAATAGTATGCTCGAAAAACTACCATTCAATGGCTTCTCAGTTTTAGTTTGGTTAGATTTACTTTTCTCCGAGTCAAAACAAGAAGTGCTATCTTTATTACATTGCTCAAGCATAGCAAAATATAGTTCTCGAGGGCTAAACTGCTCCCCTATGGTTCTCCAACCATTTTTAGTTAAGAATTTCACAATTTAGAGTAAAAAGAAACATAGAACAAAAATGAACAAGAAAGAAGAGACGGTACATCTGAATCTCATAACGGAACGATCCATATAATATTAAAAAGATAGTACAAAATATCACCCTAAGATACATACCATTTCAGAGTTACAATCCTAAGTACTATCATTAAACTGGGCATTTATAACTGCATGCCCTCACAAATGGTTATATATACACACTAGTATGCAATAAAAATAAAATAAAACTATGGGTGACTGGAAGCTTCCAGCTCGCCCCTGAAGCTCCAAAGAATATCAATGAAAAATCGCCTCTCTCGGACTACTCGAAAGAGCACCAAAAGAATTAAGGAAAAGATAAAACCACGTATCAGACCTGCTGTAAGAAACTTAAGTAATACAAAGGACTGCATATAGCATTAACTTTTAAGACCGTTCGAACCACTGTAATGGTTTTCCCCTTGAAAGAACCAAAACCATCTAATAAGTACATAGATATAGATAATGTCCAGGATATAGAATATAAATCATAAAATAGCTATGCTGCTTGCATCTCACAACACAAAAATTATTAGAACTACAACTAAAACATTAAGGTTTGCTCGCATATGGATTTTCTCCCAAAATCATGCATATCTCTAAATAAATATGTCATAAAAGAAAACATAGCCGGTCCACTCTTGAATACATGATATCGAATACCATCAACTACTGTCGGCCACAATCAAAAACATCTCTATATATTTAAAGTTGATGCACCCTTGGGTTAGCTAAATCCACTGGCTATGAGCCTACTCTGTTTTCTTTCACCTTCGATGGTGAAGTTAAGTTCAGCGTATATCACACTCACTCAAACAGTTCATGACTCTCTTCATAGCATAAGTCGTCCACGAGTTCTAACTCTGCCCTCTCTCTTAGAATCATCCTTAAGATAGATAGTCCCCTCGCTAGGACCATTCAAAATGTTAAAGCTAACCTTTACCTTAGACTTAACCCTAGGATAGACAGTGCAACTCCATAACATTTCACTCCATAATGACTTTCAAAACATAGAACACATACATCATTTTTGAAGTGGTTTTCAGTGAGTAACACATAAGTACACTTATCGGATCTTGCACTCTTTAAAACTAAATGGGTGAATTTCCGGTTAACTCAGTTTCGGTTCTTTTAGAGGTAAGCAAAAGATAAAAAAGAGTCCTCCAAGAGAAATATTATATATCTCATTCTTAAAGCAAGAAACGTTTCATACTAATGAGTCCTCCTCAGGGGATCTCAAACCCTATGAAGCCATGAAGCTTTCATATACCTTCTAAGCTAATTTGGTCAAGTTCGATAGATATAAAAACGATCACATATGGAAGTCAAGTCTCGTCTACCTATCACCATTTCCGACCTTCTTAGCGTACACCATCCCTCGGTCAAGTATGAAGCCAAGTAAATTTGAGTACTGGTTAAATCAAAGCGCTACCTTAACACTTCATTCTTAACTCTCACAGATACAAGAAGTCATCTTTGTCCGCTTTAAATGCTAAGCACTAGATTAAATACTTCCCTTAGATAAATAAACATATAAAGCACAATTAAGTCACACAAGCAACTTCTAATCCTTGTATACAATAATAATTATTTGTAAATACTTATATATATTAAAAACCTTTACAAAAGATATAAACATGTATACTTCTATTTGATTATTCATTTCTACTCTTTACATTCTAAAAAGTGCGTTAATATTCTTTTAGTAAAGGTGTATGAATATTCAAAAATCTCATAACAAGATTTCACATTTTTAAAAGAATATTCAAAAGGGTAAAAAAGCAAAATTTTCTAAAATGTTTTTACTGTAAATCCAAACCCATTATATACTTGTCATTATCTTTAAAATATTTTATTCAAAGATCTACATATATCTATTCTTATTTAATAAAATAATATAATTTTATTTAACTTCTCAAAATGTAACGACCCGTAAATTTTCGATAATTAAATTAGCTAATTTAATAAGATTTCGTGATTTAATGTTAGAAAAAAAATTGTAATTCATTTGGAATAATAATAACTGGAATGAATTGCAACAATTATCCAAGTAATGAAAAATAAATGCTACTTAGTAAATGACTTTGCAATCAATAGTTGAATAGGATATTAAAGGTTGAATTCATTGGGTATGATAGAGTAATTGATTGATAAGTAAAATCTATTTGAAATCAAATATTGAATATTGAACACGTAATTGTTTAAATTAAATATTTAAAACTTATTGAATAATTGAATAACTGTAAAATGAAAATAGTGTTCTAAATTTTGAAATGGTTTTAAAAGTTGAATCTTATAAGTTCAATTTCAATATTTCAAAAGATAATGAATTATTGGAGAAGCGAAATTGTCTAAATTAAATATTTGGAATTTATTGGATAAATAAAATAACGGGTTTAATATGATTGAAAATGATTTGTAAAATTTTATTTTATCATATTGGAGTTATAGTGATGTTATAGAACTTTTAAAACTGAATTTAAAATTTATTTGTGAAAATTGAATATTTTAATATTTAATTATCGACTGTAAAATAGCTAATTTTTGAACAGTCTCAGAATTGAACGAAACAAGTTCCATTGGGTCCGTAATAGTTAGTTATTACCGGATTTCAATTTTCGTATCAATCGGAATTACGGTTTGACCATGGCAGCTCGAAACGCGTTGAAATTGTTTTAATATTAATTTGGCGAGTTAAAATAGTCATTTTCAAACGGTCTCGGATTTCGACGAAACTAGTTTCATTGGATCCGTAATGTTATATTATTGTAAGATTTCAAATTTCAAGTCAAACGGATTTACCATTTGTCCGGGACAAGCCAAAACGCATAGAAATTCGTTTAATCGGTTTAATTTAAAAATTGATCGTTTATTTCCGTAACTCGCGCGTACGATCGAATTAGCTTCCGAAACCTGTTCCATTGTGTTTGGACCGTGGGATAAATCTTAGAAACGCTTGCCGGCACGCCTCGATAGGAGTTCGAAATTTTAAGCTACCTTTAAATGCGATATTGGAAATTTAATAATATTTTAAATTGTTTTAAGTCAATCACAGCGGTACATCTTATTCACATCAGCTGTATTATAATCAAATCAAGGTGATTGTGCTTTTTCCCTCTTCATCACGCAACCCTCTTTCATTTAATCCTCAGGCATAGTCACAGAGAAAAAAAAAAAACAACAATGGAACTTTCAAAAATTTATTTCTCCAATTATACTCGATGAAAAATTCCCAAACTTCCTCTAAAAATCCTATTTTTGAATTCTCTACAACCTGGTATGCTCTTTGCTGGGTGCGGCCTTGGATTCTGAAGATGGACGTGGGAGTTGTGAACTAGGGTTAGGATTTGTTGAGGTTGTAGGCTTCGATTCGCGAAACGGAGACTGGATTCGAGTTCGTCATCGAAAATAGCACCTATGAGCCGAGTTTGGGAAGGTGCGGCCACGTCTTGGGGGGGGGCGACCTGATCGCGTACGTTACTGGTGGGCGAAGTCGCGTTTTACTTGGTGGGGCCGAGCTTGCAACCTGGTGGTCGAGGTGATGGAGGCTTCGAAGAGAAGAACATTGGCGAAGACGGATTCGAGTTTCGTAAACTGTGGCTCCGTATCACTGAAGATTGATGCACGGCTTGGTGGGTTCGTGCACGTACAGGAATTGGGGAAGAAGGAGATGTTGAGTGGGCTGGGTTTTGCTTTGGGTATGGATAATTTTTAATATAATATAAATTATTTTATAAATTCAAATGTCGATAACTTATAAAATGTATAACTCTCACATACGAGGTCCGATTGAGACGAGACTTTTTGCGTTGCGATCGTGATGACGAAAGCTTCGAAATGAAATTGGTTTGGATGAATTTGGAGATAGTTGAAATTTGGGCTAAAATTGGAAGTCATCCGGTTTAGTTCCAAACCGGAACTTCTCGGTAACAACAGGAAAATCAAGGTGAGTGTTTTATAACGCTCACAACGTACTAAATATCTTTATGCTAGTTAAATTGACATTATGAAGTGATATGAATTTTATTTGTCGTTGTTTGATATAAATTTAATTGTCATATAGCTTGTTATTTGAATTAACCGTTGAAAAATTAAATTGACAGTTAAATTGAAATTGAAATTGAATTGCGATTAAATTACCTGACATTGATAACTATGAAACTGCCATGAATTGTATTGTTTATTGGATGATGTATTTTGATGGATGTTATTAGTTGATATTTGAATGTTTGGATGTTTATTTGCTTATATATATCCTGTTATGCATACATATGATACTGTGATTTAATTTAAGTGGTATATTCATCCCTGACATCTAATTGAGATAAATAACTACTTGGCCATAGGATAGAAAATTTTATACGGACACCGAATTGGCTAAATTAATAAATTTTGAAATCGTTGATTTGAAATTTATTTAAATGTTTTGATTTAAAAGTGATAAATAGAAGTCAATTTATAGAAATCGAATTTATCAAAAAATTGAGTTTGGAATGTTGAAATAAAATTTTGGTTAAAAGAAATTGTTGAATAAATTTAAGTGAAGACTTTGAGATTTAAAATTTGGATATGATTGAATTTCGGAAATTTATTTGTTTTAAAGATTGAACATTAAATTTGAGCTTTGAATATTACTAAGTAAAGCGACATAAAAATGATATTTTGAAATGAGCTTGGAATTGAATCATATTTGAAATTTGGATTTAAATTTGAATATTGAAGGATAATTTTGTTAAGTGTTATAAATTGATATTTTGAAAATCCAGCTCTAAATCGATATAAATTGAAATTGAATTAATTGAAAGTGAATAAAATTTTTGAATAATTTTGAAGTCAAAGTTGACATTGGTTTGAATTGAAACCGAAATTGAATCGCTAGAATGGAAATTGGAATTGATTTGAATTGGGAAGTTATAATTGAAATGGATTGATTTTGAAGCTGTTTTAATTTGTTTTCCAAATTACTCTGTTATATAAACCATTTTGAATACTTAAACTATTTTAATCTATTTTAAATCTACTTAACCCTATTTAATTATTTTAAACTAATTTATCTATTTTAAATCCATTTTAAAGATTTTAAGTATTTTTAAGTATTTTAATTATTTAAACTACTTTAAACTACTTAAAACTATTTTCTAAGATTCCAAACTGGTTAATAAGGTGGAATGTTTATATTTAAATCATGAATTTAAATACGAATTGAGTTAAATGAAGTTGCAACCTAAATTGAAATTCGAAATGATTCTGAAACCGAAATGGGATATTGAGACGAAAAAATGATTTTTGAAAGGAACCTTATATTTTGAATGGCTATGTCGATATTTGAAATGGATTTGATTTTTGAAGCGAATATGATATTTTGATATCAAATTATGAATCGATTTGAAATGTAAAAGAGCCAAAGGTGTAATAATACGTAGTTATTAAAGAGACCGGGATCGGATATGGACATACTCTCTGTCGATACCGAAAACCACTTTAATAACTATTATACGCGGAGTGTTGATCCAGAATGAAGTGGATGGTTTGGTGAACGCGTTGACTGAAGAAAGAGAACGATTATTGGATGACCCCTGACATGACTAAAACAGGAGCCGCGCCGGGCCATTGAGGTTCGCCACCTCTAGCGGACACACTTCTTCGATACCATATCTATTACATTTGTGATGCGATTTGGGTGCACCCCTTGATTTGGGAGTGTTGTTTCGCGGTGTTGGGGTAGCTGCTGGCTATGCCCAACATCAGTCCGGATCACGCAACTACTAGTATCCTAGTTGGTATTGCCTCATGTACCTTGTCATACTGATTATCCTATTCGCGACCACTACGTTTTGATTTGTACCTTGAGTATATGGATTGCCCTCTGGTGACTTCCGGTTTTGGGGAAACTACGGTCTTGTATATGCTTTTGGGAATATAAAATGTGTTAAGGGGGATTATGGTAACGCCTTAACGCTATTTTGATACTTTATATTACTGATAGACATTATCTACTTAGCGTATATTACTACATAGTAGATAGTTTCACGGATCCTTGAGAGATGGAAAATCCCGTAACATCTCTTGAGTTATTGCACGCACGTTGACACTGGATAGGAGATGTAAAACCCCGTAAACATCTCTGACGCCGTTTACACTCATATTTATTTACGATTGATTTAACTTTCATAAGGGTATTTAGTCCTGACTCGAGTGTTTTGTCTTTTCATTTCGCTCGGGTCAGTCCTGAGTTTTCAGTTTAGGTTGAAGATCATTTCCTTGGAGGACGGAGACGAGGATTTGGTATATGATCTACTACTATTATATTCATTCCATTCCGCTGCATTGTTGTATGATATTTGCTGTGTATGTAACTCTGATAAATGTTGTATAATAATAATCAAATGTATTCATTTCAAATGTATTCATTTAATTCACAGCTTCATGAACTGTTATTTTATTATTATACTTTAGCCTTCCGCTGTGAGATTCTGTGTTGTTTCATTTCCTTTATTTCCCTTCCTTTTCTTTTCTTAATTTCCCCAATAACTATCTGCTCTTTTAATGGTTTGGAATCGACATGTGTAATTGATCGTCGGTTTTAAACTGTCCAAAAAGGCGGGTCGTTACAGTTGGTATCAGAGCTTTGGTTTAGCGATAAACCTTGGCTCTAGTGGGGAATAACTCATTGAAATAGAGGTAAACTATATGAATGAGTTGAGTGTATATGAGAGAGCGTACTTGTTATTTGATATAAAATGGTTTTATATTGTGTTAATTTGTTCCGTTGAGTATTTATGAATTCTGGTCGATACTTGGGACGCCAAGGCGTCGATAGGAATTTCTAAACACTCGAATAGGACAAACCAACACAATATCGTTTTGGAACATATTTTATATAAAAGAATTATTTGAATATTTATTCATTTTGATTGAATTGATTGTTAGGAGATGATAATATTAGATTATTATCGTTATCGTTTGATCAGTCAATATTTACAACAATTGATTAAATAACAATGGATTTAGGAAAATGAAATCTTGTAAACACAATTGATAATGAATATAAATGAATTTTAACTTGGATTTGGGAATTTAAATTCCGGTGTTTGAAATTGACTTACAAGAACTTGAAAATATAATATGAGTATTATATGATAGTATATTTGAGTTGAAATTGTTTTCGAAGGATTTTTTTTTTATGATAAGTGTTATATTCCCTTCTCTTGACGCTAGAAAATGATTTCGGTGATGAGTGCACGCATCATCGGCGTTTATTTTCGAGAGTCCGAGTGGGGGAGACCACTTACTAGCTTGTCTAAACCTTGTTTGATTCAAATTGAATTTTATTTTGTGTTCTCTATAGTATGATTTGATATATAAATTATATAAGTATATATTATTTCAAAACTTGATTTGAAATGAAACCGGGATTGGAATTCTTAAGTTCTTTAATAATTAATGATTTTTTTTATTTTTTTATTTTTATAATTGTAATGAATTAATACTTAAATCATTAAGGAACTTCTGAATTGTGAAATGAGAAATAAACCTAAGAGCTAAGTGAAATATCAATTGAAGTAGAAATCCTCAGAATTAGGAAACTATGAAGTTAAAAATAAAATTGAAACTGTAAAACTCACATAGTATTAAATTTCATTCTATAGCATAGATATAACTTACCAAAATATTTAAGAAGTTCAAAAATGTTATATGAATTGTTAATTGGATAATATACACGAATAAGTTTGAATAATGAAACATGCATTTAATTAATGGTTTGCAAATATAAATAAAATTGTTAGTAAATAATTGGAATTTAAATGACATTAAAGGTGATTCAAAATTATGATGAATATAAAATGGAAATACTTTATGTGAATGTAAATGTAAAATTAAATTATAGTGAAATTTAGGTAATGACTAAAGAATTAATTAATTGAAAATTCAACTCTGAATAAAAAAAAAAAAAAGAGTTGTATGTTGTTTAACTACATTCTATTTGCATAACTATAACTTACCAAATATTTTAAAAGTTTAAAGTGCTAATAAGGATAAGTAGAGGAATAATATACCAGTGAGAGAGTAAATAATAAAATGTGAAGATCTATTGATAGTTGTAAATATAAAAGAAATTTAAGCTGTAAAATGAATGATATATACAAGTGTATGAAAAAAAAAAGTTTAAAATTAATGAAATATAAAAATTTTAAATGGAAAATAATTAAATTTGAATATAACTAAATATTAATAAACTTGGAAGTGTGTGAAATAAAAATTTTACTTGGATATGTATAATTGATTTTGTGTAGATTTTGGATGGATGTTAATGTTTGATATGCATTGGTTGTTAGATGGATGGTAATTGATTAAGTAGAATTCATTGGGGTTAATGGAATTAAATAAATGAAATAAAATTTTAAAATAATTAAATTCAAATTTGAAGCAAAGTGAAATAGATATGATTGAATTCAATTTAAATTGAAGCAAATTGACTTGAATTTAAAAATGTGAATGAAACAAACTAGAATAAATCGGAAAAAAAAAAAAAAATTTTTGAATGTAAACATATTGCATGGATGAATAAGAAAATAAATGACTTTGTGGTTAAGATTGTTCTTTAGAAAATTTGAAGTTTTGATGGTTTGTACTTTGAAATAATAAAAGAAAATTTGAAAAAAAAAAAAAACCAAAATTGTCCAGTATATGCTGAAACGAAAACAACCATAACTTTTAAATGGCTTAACGGAATACGACGATCTCGGACTTTTCGGAAACCCTAGAAACTGTGCTACATCTTTTGTTTAGAATGTTTTGATAAATACCTTCATCCACTAGGCTTAAAACACCAATATTAGTCGCTGGCCTGGGCGAAGTAGAAATCTAAAGCACCTTAGTATTCTCACCATAACTTTTTACTGGTATATCGGATTTTGACGATCTTGCACTTTCTGGAAAGCTTAGAACCTAAGCTCCAACTTTTATTTTATAAGCTTTTCTTATTTCTGTCATTTAAGAGGTCGAAAATCTGAAATTACATTTCAGGCCTGCACTAATTGCTCGGGGCTGAAGCGTATCATTTTAGTAAAACGGCCGTAACTTTTGGACGGATGGTCCGAATTTGATAATTTTGGACATTCCGGAAAGCCTGAAACGAATGCAACAACTTTTGTTTACATTCCATTGTCAAACTTTATCGTTTTGCTGACCAAAAAACTGAGATTCGTTGCTGTCCTGGAATTGGAATTTAAGTTTTGGAGCTAAACATGTTATATGTATGTTGTTTATGCTAAGTATATTGATCTATCTTTATATGCATGGTTCTAACTTGGTTATTGAGCATTTTAGTAGGTGGCAAAGGGGTTGCGCTTCGTTGTGGAGCTCGCTTCTACGCTAAACGCATAATGTAAGTAAAATGCTAATAAATGCTAAATAAAAGGTACGCTTACGGTTTTATATGATATTGGTGATATTTATATGTTGTTTCCCCACATATGGGATGCCTCATCATTGAGATGAGATGTATATTTATGATATATATGCTATTATATTTTTCCGATCGAGCCGCGCAAAGGAGACTCTGCCGAATTTTTCCGTAAATCCGGGTGTTAGAAAATTTTTTCAAGTTTAAATTTTTTTTTTATAACTTGTTTTGATAATTAACTTTTAAGTTTAGAAAGCCGTTTGGAGTAACTTAGTGGAAGCGTAGTTATGACTTTATAAATGGAATTTCATTGTTTTATAAGTGGGTAACTTTGAATAAAATATATCTAATGTTGAATGCTATACTTAGTTTCTTTTCCCTTCTTTTCCTTTTCGAGGACGAAAAGTTTTGAGTGGGGGAGAGTGTAACGACCCGTAAATTTTCGATAATTAAATTAGCTAATTTAATAAGATTTCGTGATTTAATGTTAGAAAAAAAATTGTAATTCATTTGGAATAATAATAACTGGAATGAATTGCAACAATTATCCAAGTAATGAAAAATAAATGCTACTTAGTAAATGACTTTGCAATCAATAGTTGAATAGGATATTAAAGGTTGAATTCATTGGGTATGATAGAGTAATTGATTGATAAGTAAAATCTATTTGAAATCAAATATTGAATATTGAACACGTAATTGTTTAAATTAAATATTTAAAACTTATTGAATAATTGAATAACTGTAAAATGAAAATAGTGTTCTAAATTTTGAAATGGTTTTAAAAGTTGAATCTTATAAGTTCAATTTCAATATTTCAAAAGATAATGAATTATTGGAGAAGCGAAATTGTCTAAATTAAATATTTGGAATTTATTGGATAAATAAAATAACGGGTTTAATATGATTGAAAATGATTTGTAAAATTTTATTTTATCATATTGGAGTTATAGTGATGTTATAGAACTTTTAAAACTGAATTTAAAATTTATTTGTGAAAATTGAATATTTTAATATTTAATTATCGACTGTAAAATAGCTAATTTTTGAACAGTCTCAGAATTGAACGAAACAAGTTCCATTGGGTCCGTAATAGTTAGTTATTACCGGATTTCAATTTTCGTATCAATCGGAATTACGGTTTGACCATGGCAGCTCGAAACGCGTTGAAATTGTTTTAATATTAATTTGGCGAGTTAAAATAGTCATTTTCAAACGGTCTCGGATTTCGACGAAACTAGTTTCATTGGATCCGTAATGTTATATTATTGTAAGATTTCAAATTTCAAGTCAAACGGATTTACCATTTGTCCGGGACAAGCCAAAACGCATAGAAATTCGTTTAATCGGTTTAATTTAAAAATTGATCGTTTATTTCCGTAACTCGCGCGTACGATCGAATTAGCTTCCGAAACCTGTTCCATTGTGTTTGGACCGTGGGATAAATCTTAGAAACGCTTGCCGGCACGCCTCGATAGGAGTTCGAAATTTTAAGCTACCTTTAAATGCGATATTGGAAATTTAATAATATTTTAAATTGTTTTAAGTCAATCACAGCGGTACATCTTATTCACATCAGCTGTATTATAATCAAATCAAGGTGATTGTGCTTTTTCCCTCTTCATCACGCAACCCTCTTTCATTTAATCCTCAGGCATAGTCACAGAGAAAAAAAAAAAACAACAATGGAACTTTCAAAAATTTATTTCTCCAATTATACTCGATGAAAAATTCCCAAACTTCCTCTAAAAATCCTATTTTTGAATTCTCTACAACCTGGTATGCTCTTTGCTGGGTGCGGCCTTGGATTCTGAAGATGGACGTGGGAGTTGTGAACTAGGGTTAGGATTTGTTGAGGTTGTAGGCTTCGATTCGCGAAACGGAGACTGGATTCGAGTTCGTCATCGAAAATAGCACCTATGAGCCGAGTTTGGGAAGGTGCGGCCACGTCTTGGGGGGGGCGACCTGATCGCGTACGTTACTGGTGGGCGAAGTCGCGTTTTACTTGGTGGGGCCGAGCTTGCAACCTGGTGGTCGAGGTGATGGAGGCTTCGAAGAGAAGAACATTGGCGAAGACGGATTCGAGTTTCGTAAACTGTGGCTCCGTATCACTGAAGATTGATGCACGGCTTGGTGGGTTCGTGCACGTACAGGAATTGGGGAAGAAGGAGATGTTGAGTGGGCTGGGTTTTGCTTTGGGTATGGATAATTTTTAATATAATATAAATTATTTTATAAATTCAAATGTCGATAACTTATAAAATGTATAACTCTCACATACGAGGTCCGATTGAGACGAGACTTTTTGCGTTGCGATCGTGATGACGAAAGCTTCGAAATGAAATTGGTTTGGATGAATTTGGAGATAGTTGAAATTTGGGCTAAAATTGGAAGTCATCCGGTTTAGTTCCAAACCGGAACTTCTCGGTAACAACAGGAAAATCAAGGTGAGTGTTTTATAACGCTCACAACGTACTAAATATCTTTATGCTAGTTAAATTGACATTATGAAGTGATATGAATTTTATTTGTCGTTGTTTGATATAAATTTAATTGTCATATAGCTTGTTATTTGAATTAACCGTTGAAAAATTAAATTGACAGTTAAATTGAAATTGAAATTGAATTGCGATTAAATTACCTGACATTGATAACTATGAAACTGCCATGAATTGTATTGTTTATTGGATGATGTATTTTGATGGATGTTATTAGTTGATATTTGAATGTTTGGATGTTTATTTGCTTATATATATCCTGTTATGCATACATATGATACTGTGATTTAATTTAAGTGGTATATTCATCCCTGACATCTAATTGAGATAAATAACTACTTGGCCATAGGATAGAAAATTTTATACGGACACCGAATTGGCTAAATTAATAAATTTTGAAATCGTTGATTTGAAATTTATTTAAATGTTTTGATTTAAAAGTGATAAATAGAAGTCAATTTATAGAAATCGAATTTATCGAAAAATTGAGTTTGGAATGTTGAAATAAAATTTTGGTTAAAAGAAATTGTTGAATAAATTTAAGTGAAGACTTTGAGATTTAAAATTTGGATATGATTGAATTTCGGAAATTTATTTGTTTTAAAGATTGAACATTAAATTTGAGCTTTGAATATTACTAAGTAAAGCGACATAAAAATGATATTTTGAAATGAGCTTGGAATTGAATCATATTTGAAATTTGGATTTAAATTTGAATATTGAAGGATAATTTTGTTAAGTGTTATAAATTGATATTTTGAAAATCCAGCTCTAAATCGATATAAATTGAAATTGAATTAATTGAAAGTGAATAAAATTTTTGAATAATTTTGAAGTCAAAGTTGACATTGGTTTGAATTGAAACCGAAATTGAATCGCTAGAATGGAAATTGGAATTGATTTGAATTGGGAAGTTATAATTGAAATGGATTGATTTTGAAGCTGTTTTAATTTGTTTTCCAAATTACTCTGTTATATAAACCATTTTGAATACTTAAACTATTTTAATCTATTTTAAATCTACTTAACCCTATTTAATTATTTTAAACTAATTTATCTATTTTAAATCCATTTTAAAGATTTTAAGTATTTTTAAGTATTTTAATTATTTAAACTACTTTAAACTACTTAAAACTATTTTCTAAGATTCCAAACTGGTTAATAAGGTGGAATGTTTATATTTAAATCATGAATTTAAATACGAATTGAGTTAAATGAAGTTGCAACCTAAATTGAAATTCGAAATGATTCTGAAACCGAAATGGGATATTGAGACGAAAAAATGATTTTTGAAAGGAACCTTATATTTTGAATGGCTATGTCGATATTTGAAATGGATTTGATTTTTGAAGCGAATATGATATTTTGATATCAAATTATGAATCGATTTGAAATGTAAAAGAGCCAAAGGTGTAATAATACGTAGTTATTAAAGAGACCGGGATCGGATATGGACATACTCTCTGTCGATACCGAAAACCACTTTAATAACTATTATACGCGGAGTGTTGATCCAGAATGAAGTGGATGGTTTGGTGAACGCGTTGACTGAAGAAAGAGAACGATTATTGGATGACCCCTGACATGACTAAAACAGGAGCCGCGCCGGGCCATTGAGGTTCGCCACCTCTAGCGGACACACTTCTTCGATACCATATCTATTACATTTGTGATGCGATTTGGGTGCACCCCTTGATTTGGGAGTGTTGTTTCGCGGTGTTGGGGTAGCTGCTGGCTATGCCCAACATCAGTCCGGATCACGCAACTACTAGTATCCTAGTTGGTATTGCCTCATGTACCTTGTCATACTGATTATCCTATTCGCGACCACTACGTTTTGATTTGTACCTTGAGTATATGGATTGCCCTCTGGTGACTTCCGGTTTTGGGGAAACTACGGTCTTGTATATGCTTTTGGGAATATAAAATGTGTTAAGGGGGATTATGGTAACGCCTTAACGCTATTTTGATACTTTATATTACTGATAGACATTATCTACTTAGCGTATATTACTACATAGTAGATAGTTTCACGGATCCTTGAGAGATGGAAAATCCCGTAACATCTCTTGAGTTATTGCACGCACGTTGACACTGGATAGGAGATGTAAAACCCCGTAAACATCTCTGACGCCGTTTACACTCATATTTATTTACGATTGATTTAACTTTCATAAGGGTATTTAGTCCTGACTCGAGTGTTTTGTCTTTTCATTTCGCTCGGGTCAGTCCTGAGTTTTCAGTTTAGGTTGAAGATCATTTCCTTGGAGGACGGAGACGAGGATTTGGTATATGATCTACTACTATTATATTCATTCCATTCCGCTGCATTGTTGTATGATATTTGCTGTGTATGTAACTCTGATAAATGTTGTATAATAATAATCAAATGTATTCATTTCAAATGTATTCATTTAATTCACAGCTTCATGAACTGTTATTTTATTATTATACTTTAGCCTTCCGCTGTGAGATTCTGTGTTGTTTCATTTCCTTTATTTCCCTTCCTTTTCTTTTCTTAATTTCCCCAATAACTATCTGCTCTTTTAATGGTTTGGAATCGACATGTGTAATTGATCGTCGGTTTTAAACTGTCCAAAAAGGCGGGTCGTTACACAAAACCATTAATTTAGCTTAATGTCATAACAAAAACACTTTATCTTTTTATAAAATACTTAACTTACTTTTTCGAACTTATATATACATATGTACATGTTAAAAATACTTATAAATATGTTTTAAGTACCTATAGAAAAAATTACTTAAAAATAACTAAATTCAAATTTAACAAGAAAAAACATGTTTTACATTTAAAACCTTTTACTTTTCAAATTTACAAATAATTATTAAGAATATATTTAAACTTGAAACCACCTTTAAAATACTCTAATTAATGTTACAAAACATCCCTAAAAAGATCTTGAAAAAATACTTTATTTAAATAACATATTTAACCATTTTAGAGTGTCAAATAACAAACAACAGCTTATCAAAAGTTCAGAATGCCTAAAAAGTGTTGCGGTTGGAAAGTGTTGTTGTTTCATATTTTTTCTATAAAACCAGTTTTAAAGCCCTAAATATTCGACCAGATTTCAACTAGCTATTAAATGATTTAAAGTCCAATTTTTTTACAACAAGTTCTTACAAATTTTACTTAAAAAGCAAATAAAACCCTAAGTATATCTTTACAAAATCTCGTAAAAATTCATAAAACTAAGGCATTTCAAAGTGCATCTATAGTGACCTTTTCGCCTATTAGCTTTTGCGAATTTTTTTTTATCATTTCTATAACTTTCTAAAACAATTCTTAGCTATCTCATACACTATTATAAGTGCAGAGCACAACCAAATTATATACTTTCATAATATATTTACTTACAACCATTTTAAGCAAGTTAAACACAAGATATTTCGAAGTGCATTTATAGCGACCTTTCTTATTTCAAACACTTTCAAACACACTTCAACTTCACTCAACCAGACCAAACATGTAAACACAAATTCAAAGCCATGTTACATATTTTAGAGGGTAGTAGAACCGATGACATATAATATAGAGTTATCATTTCTTCCAAAAGCAAGGGGTTCAAAAGTTATAACTTCATTAGTTAATATCTTAACTTTATATTCAAGCATAACATATGTACACATATTTTTCAATAGTGAATTAACTCACCAAACTGCTTATTACCATCAATCATAAGTACTAAAAACAAAGACCACTTCCTACCATCATCAAACATCCAAAAACACCACCTTTGCACCTAAAAAGCTCCCGACCATGCTCACAGACCCTAATATTGCTCATGCCCCACTTGAACCTCCCCATCATGCTCCTTTTCTTAAATTTTTTACTCGATGTTCTTATCTCCTATGTTGTGGTAAGCCCTTAGCCAAAGTTTGGAGAATTTTGGTGTTGATTTGCATTGTTTAGGAATTAAAAAGTGAAGAGGAAGAGAGTGAAGAGCTTATGCTTTCTATCTTTTTAATTGTTCAAAATGGATAAATGAAACATATGAAGCGTTTATGTACTTAAAAAAGGTAACAAATATCCCGTAACCTCCTTAGAAGGTCACCATGCATCCTCCCTTCAATGTGCCAACTTTACCTCCCACGTTCATAAGGAAAATATCTCCTCAAAATATCTTCTACCCTATGACATCACCCATTACATCGACCTACTCCATTAATTACCATAGTGAAAAAAAAATTTAGTGGCAAATTAATTGCACATTAATATTCCAAGCAAGCCATAAAAATTAGAATAACTTATATCAAGTAAAAAACTATTTGTTGATAAAACGATTTTTGTTCACATTATCGATATTTCTTCAAAGTATTTATTTTGTAAAACATTTTCAAAAACAAGTTTATCGTCATTAGTTATTGATTAAAAGGAGGTTTAAAATGTTATAAAATCACTTTTATCACATTAAACCAAGATTAAATTTATTAAAGAATTCAGATATTTAAATACAAAAAGTTCGAAATTATAGGTTGTTACATCCTCTGCCTATGCCACTCACCCAGCCGCCGTGAATTTTCGTACATTTTCATAGCGAACTCAAGCACCTAGAGTATGATCCAATCCACTTTGTTTTCTTTACCATCTAGTAACATCCAATTGTCCTATAGTTGATGTTTCATTGTTGATCATAAAGCCCTAGAATAGAGATCATGGATAAATCATCAATTTCTAGTCAATCGAAGTGCCGAATGGAAAAATGAATATCAGATGCTCCATCGAGAGCTTCTAATTCATATATAATTCGGTAAGGTTTGGGCACTTTGAATTTTTAGTCTCTTTTTAATTAATTTGCAAATCACCATTAGCAAGTTAGTTAAGAAATTTTTTGATTAAAGAAGAAAACTAAAGATAGAGATGATAGTCAGGATTTTATGGCATTACTTATACAGTCCTTAAACTGGGTTATTAGTTGTATATTCAGTCTGACCGAAATACTACGTATGTTATTTAAACATTATAACAACTCTATTTCGCAAACTGTAAACCCAAATGCATACAAATTATATACCAAATTGATTAGCTTGGAAATACCTTCGCAGCGGACAAATACAACACCCAGTTCACCCTATTTTTAAGAATTTATTTTCAATTACTTCAATTTTTAAAGTGTTAAATTTACAGATCGTTACATTTTATCTCTATCTCTGTTGTAAGTAAGTTACTTATAATGATTTAATTTAGATTTATTCCGGCTCTTCGTCTCATCTCAAAATATTTTCATTATTATTGATATGATTTAGTCCTCTCATCTCTTTGTTAATTTGTTAATTTCTTCTGTTTTTTAGATTTATATGTTATTATCCCGAATTTACGTATGCTTAACTTGTCAAATTTTTTTTCTACTTCATTGAAATTTTGTTAATAGAAAAAACTATTTTGATTGAAACCTATTTCAGAGCGCTCTTATAATATTTGTATACATAAATTTATATAAACTAATCATGTTAATTAATAAACTTTCACCTTGAAAAATTAATTCCTTTTGTTAATTGGTTGACATTTTAAATATGAATGTTTTTATCATATTTAAAAATAAAAATAATAAAATATTTCCTTTGATCTAAAATTTTAAATAGACCTTTGTGCAAATGCTAATTCCTTTATTTCTATTCAATTTTAAAAGTTTTGTGTATTTCCTTTCCAAACTAAAAACTTAATTCAAATGTTAACTTTAAACTCATATATATATATATATATATATATATATATATATATATATATATGTATGTGTGTATATATATGTATGTATGTATGTATGTATGTATGTATGTATGTATGTATGTATGTATGTATGTATGTATGTATCTTTGTCTGTGTGTCTATATATTTATGTAGGCATGTCAATGAGCGGGTTTTGGTCCGAGTATCTTAAAACCTAAACTCGAGTGGTTACAATAATCAAAACCTGACCTTAGTCTGAACCAAGCTAGGTATTTCAAAACCATACCTGAGCCGGACCCGTCGGGCCTTTCAAGCCCACCGGCAGTACCCTTATACCTAACTTAAAATATTTATGTTAAATCATACCTTAACATTGTAATTTTTAAATAAATTACAGGCAAGTACTTGTTAACATATAAATTGGATAGTGATGTAGCCAAATTCTCAATAATAGCATGCAAAAACATCTACATGCAAACAAACAAAATGGTAAAAAAAACATATATACTAATTTTTAGAAACTACGAAAACTAATAATCAAATTGGGCCTAAATCAAGTCGATTTTAACTGAACCATACCCGACCCTAATAGTAACCAGGTCGGGCTTGGGTAGTTGAAGTCAAATCCCATATCTGCATTTATAGGCTGAGTTTGGACCGGGTTCAGATCAAAATCTATACCATTGATAAGCCTATATATATATAAGTGTGTGTGTGTATACATTTTTTAATTTACAGACATTTACATATAAATAATTGTTTTAAATCTAAAACATTGAATGTAATTTTTATATATAGTAACATAGATGTGCTACTCTAATTCGGAATCACAAGATGTATCTTGTGTAACAAATATCATATTTAATTCCAAATATTTCTTCAATTAAAACTAAACTCACTATTGGTAATTTAGATTTCAAATCATATAATATTGTCAGATATTTTTAATATATACATATATATTTATATACTTCTCTACTTTTATTATGGATAAATATTTTTAAATCAAAATGTTAGACAATAAAGGCATGTGTAAAAGCAAAATGTATCTGTTGCGGTATAAATATCTACATACAGTCACATTAACTATGAACACTTCTTATCTATAGCATATGCACTTCACATAAACAAGTATATTTAATATATTTTCGAACTAAAACTTAAGAATATTACAAAAAAAAAGTAAATAATGATTTTATTTAAAATATTTAGGCAGGATCTAAAACCATTTAATCTTCGTAGATTTAAACAAAAATCAAAACGATTTTTTTTTAAATGCGCATTTAACCCACTTTCAACTATCTTGGTTCCTTTAGCAATTCAATTTCAAGATCCTGCAAAAAGTATATTTTATAATTTCTATTTCATGGAGCTTTTGGATATTGGGTCTGAAATATCGGTTGTAAATTCGTTACAATAATTGAAATAGAAAGCCCATGGTAAAAGTGATAGAACTTCATGTTGTCAATATTAGTATGATCATGGAAGAATAAAGAGGACCTCGTCATATGAATATTGTCGATGGATGTATCTAAGTTCGAAAGTTATTTTTGAGAATAGAAGTATTATTTTATGAAATACTTATTAATTTTTATTTGATTAAAAATGAACATAGTTTATTGTATATCATATATAATAAACTTGTGAATATATATCTTGATAATATTTGTGATCTTGACCAAGTGGTGCGTTGGTTTAAAATAATATATAAGTGTCCAAATATTAAGTAATTGATTTTGAAAATTCAGACTATTCTATTTTTCATTGAACTATATTACTCTATATACATGAAGAATGTCTTCATATTTTTATGATTGTGAATCATGATGAAGTATGTCTCGATGATTGATAGAAGTGCTCGTATTCTGTAGGAGTACGACCAAAGTTGATACAATTTTGGTTGATATTATTGACTGTCTTAATGTGATACCCCAAGAGAGTTTGGGCCTGAGCAATCATTATGTTTGGGATATACCAACAAAGATACCCTAGTCTAAAATACCAAAGTCAGATTCACCTATTTCATTTTTTTCTATTAAAATGTACGGGTGACAAACTTACACATATTAATACATCAAGTAAAATTTCTATGATATACATGGAAGTAAAGTTGAAATGTGCAAAAGAGTTAAAACTAATTTCGAATAAAGTGAGTATATTGGATATAGAGTTCTAATAAGTACCTAAAATAAAATTTGGTTTTATCTCAAATGGCACTCCAACTTTGTTTTTTTTTTTGAACTGGTACTTTATATACAACAAATCATTGGGACAACAAATCCCATGTCAAATAAACGTTCGAAAGCAAGTTTCGAACTTGTGACATCCTGCACTCCAACTTTGTTGTATTCTGAAGCATGAGGAGTAATCAAATTGTGATTTTATTTACATGAGTAAAGTTGAGTTCAATATTTCTAAAAGGATATGTATCCATTAGTAGATACATAAATTAATCTAGTATTATCTAGAGTCGAGTTCTATGATTTCATAAATGATACGATATAGGATAGGTTGCATCTTAAAAGGTTGAGACACAAATTATCGACATACGTTTACTACGTGAATTGTGTAAATTCAAAGCAAGGTTAATTGTCATGAAAATCATATAAGCTTTTGGAAGCTTATTCAATCGCATTGAGAGAGAAAATGTTGTTTTAAGACATCCCACCATCTAAGCAAGGAATTTCAATCAATATGGTTGACTTGGATAACATCCAAGAAAAAGAAATGAAAATAAAATTAGATATTACAAAATTAAGCTAGCTAAATAAGGTTATAACAATTAGCTCGTCTATTAAGGACTTTTGTATGTCGAAATGAAAACGTAATTTTGTTAATAATAGAAAAGAAGTTTGAATGTCAACCTTGTGTAGTTAATGCCCCGCTATTACCCCGCTATAACCATGCTATATCCCATAGCGGATTTCTACCACTATGATTTTTCCATATAGCCTTTTTGCTTTAATCCCCGCTATTTCCGCTATATTCCGTTATTCCCGCTATGTTTTTCTATTTCCGCTATATCTTCTTTAATGAAATGAATTAAAAAATTGCATTTATACATTATAAAAATTATGAAACTAATTTATTTGATTTAATTTTTAATATATTTTCAGAAATGAAAATACTCTAATATTCTACTAAATTCAATTATGTTATATAACAGTTTTACGTTTATTTAAAGTATATTCACGCATGTTTTTTAAATTATTTATGTATTAATTATAATTCAATTGAATGATAATTTTCCATTTAATTGCCATTTATATATTTGTAGAAAACATTAAGTACGAGTTTTATATGCTATTTTAAAGTCATCCGCTATATCCCCTATATCCTCGCTATATCCCCGCTATGACTTTTTGTACCTCCAGCGCTTTGAATCTGTCGAGCGCTTTAACTGCACAGTATCAACCTCCTTAATTGCCCGCAAGTTGTGAAAGTATGGGCTTTACCACTTGGAAAGATGTTGATAAGGTCTACAATGGTATACGACTATGCTAACTAAATATTGTAACAACCTTGAATTTTGAACAATTTAAAAATGAAAATATAATTAATTTTAAATATTCGAATGATGATTGACTTGAATTTCAAATTTTCAGGATAAACTGGCGATTAAATTTTAGAATTTAATCTATTGAATATTGAATTTGTATTTTAAATTCAAACTAATGACTTAGAAAAATAATTTGGATTTAAGAATTATTATTTATGTAAATTTATAAATGGATGGTTAGTTTTACATAACATTTTTCTTTTCTTTAAATAAAAAGGAATAAAATTTTAATCAATACAAAATAAATAAAGAAATACACATAGTTAAAAATTCAAACAACAAAATTTACATAACAATGTAAAGAAAATATATACAAAACAAATTGAATTTAAAAATGAAAAAAATATATAAAAATAAACATAAAATAAAGAAAAAAAATCCAACTGCCTTACCTTTATCAGCTTCAAACACGCCTTTGTTTCAGCCTTAATCTATGCCTTCCATCACGCAAAAATCACGTCTCCTTTCCCTTTTATATTCGAAACCCTACCCTCTTCAAATCATACGAAGAAAAAAAAAACGAGAAAAATTAAAAATGGTGTCGGCTTCATCTTCGTTCGTCCTCCTCTTCAACAATTAGGGTTTTCGTCCCCAAAAATTAGGGCTTGCTCCGGCGATCGTTCGTCACGAGGAACTCTACTCGGCTACTTCAATTCGCATCGACAAAGGTGAGTGATCCCCCTCACTCACATCTAATTCAAGAACTCTAGCGATTATGAACTTGAGATTTCATGATTTCTGATTTAGTTCGATTTTATTTATAGTTGATGATTTCTGACCTTTTCAAATTCGGTTATTTTTCGTATATACTACTTGATAGTCACGGTTTGGGTTTCTTGACTTGGTTTGAAATTCTCGGCTTTGAATTTTTGTGATGTTTGACTATTTCCGTGAATTTCTCTGTTGACTCGATTCCAGTATGCTTTGAATTTGAGACATCACCGTTGTGGATTGTCCCAGTTGATGATTTTCTGGCTAAAACTTTTTCATGTCTTCTCCTGACTTCGACATTTTTGTGTATTGGCTTCGGCCACTGTCGGGGTATGTTCCAAATATTGTTGACATTGGATTTTGATTTTGAACTGCATATATATATATATATATATATATATATATATATATATATATATATATATATATATAACTTGCTTTGACTTTGTTCGAGCGTACCTCCTGACTTGATTTTTGTAGTTTTCTTTACTAACATGATAATATTTGAAGATGTTTTAAGAAAAGAAAAAAAGGAATAACCTGTTGCAGTTGATTCTCTGTCATTTGTTGCTTCGGCCATTATGTCTTTGATATATTTTTTGTATCATTTTGTTGATGATATTTTGACTGTCGAACTTGATTTGAATTTGTTTTAAATAACTCAGAAATGATAAGTAAAAGAAGGGGTTTTTGAATTGAATGAAACCTGTAACTGTTTCAGATTTCTAAAATAAAATGTACAAGTTCATCGTTTAATGTTTTATTGTTTTTGTTTTTATGTGATTTAGAATTTCAAGCATTATATAAAACTCTATCTGATATATAAATATAAATATGTGATTTGAATACAAGCAAATTTATAAAAGAGAGTTCATATTAATATATATATATATATATATATATATATATATTAGTTTCAAATTAAATTTCTATTTCAATGCAAATTCCCTTTTATAAACAATTTTAACAAGTAATTTTAACAAGTATGTGTGTGTGTGTATATATATTAAAAACAATTAGTTCATATCTTTGGAAAAAGAAAAAAAAAGAAACTGATTTTAATCTGTTTTAGACCCAGCTTTGACCTGAGTTTTTCTAAAGCAAATCCTGAATATAAACTCCAAGTTACTGTTATATGGAGTCACTACATTTCTTTGTCCACTGATATATGCTATTCACTGTTGCCTAGATTGAGTCTTGGATTGCAGACTTGAACCTGTTGTGCACTTCATATAGTGTAGCCACCTGATCATATATGTTAACTGTGTATGCTTGATGTGTACCTTTGACTCTCCTGACTTGAAACTTGATTAACTTGTATGCTTGTTGCCTTCTGCATATACTCTCTGATTTTGAACTGCCCATGCTTCTTTATTTTTGTTGTATCTGGACTTAATTCATTTGTGATTCTACCATTGTTTCAGTTTGATTTTTCATTTATCACAGTCTTGCATATAGTCCAACCATTGTTGTCTTGGTTTGAGTCTTGATGCATTTAGGATCTGATGCACTTGATATATTTGTATAGCTTCACTTGATCTGTCCATTCAAATCTGCACTTTGCATTAGTTCATTGTGTACATTGTGTATGCATATATTATTGACTTGTTCACATAACTGCAGTATATTCGAATCTGATATTTTGAAGGCTGCACTGTCCTATTTCATGTTGCATTTCAGTGTACTTGCAGTCTACATTTGGTTGTTGCATTCACTTGCTTATATCAGGTGTTCATATATGCACTTCGTTTCTTGACTTTGGCATCTTTTTAGTTGCGGCTATTCCTCCGGATTATATGTTACACGTGTGTCCCCTGACCTGTAGCCATATAAGCTCTTTGGTATGTACGTGCCCTGCATGCATACGAGTCACATCCACTGTTGATTGAGGCAAATTGTAGTGTTCCAGTTGATGGGTTTTGGTCTCTGATAAGTTCCGGTGATTTACTTTTGCCCTATGCTCCAGATTGGTTGCCATCATTTTGTTAAATCCTTTCAAATGGAAGAGATAGTGTAAGTCTATTTTCACTTTAAAAAGATAAGTTAACAAGTTAACAAATCCATTCAGACAATAATTATTTTGCAAAATTGAATTGTTTTACTTCCTAGCTACCTTGACTGGGTTCAATGTGTTCACAGTGGTTGCTCTGTGTATTTTTTTGTTCCACTGGTACTCGTGTTAGTTCAACACTTTTCTATTGTTCTTGGGTATTGAACTGTTTTCATGCTTTATTCGAGCCTTCGTGCTTTGTGTACTTGTGGTGACCGTAGTCTTGTTGCAGTTTGCCCTTGATTGCTGCAGTTGTGTTGAGTCATGATAATTGTGACTTGACCTCTGCAGTTTTGATGGCTGTTAGTATTCACTGTATTGGCGAGGCAGTGCACGCGTGCGTGTACTGCAGCCAATCAGTTTCGATGTTTTTTAGTAACTTTTCAATTATTTGAATCGATTTGATTTAAATTGATGATTTTGTTGTTAATTGCCGTTTAGGCAATTTTGATGTTTTTTTTCCAAATCATCTTAATTCATTCATCTATCTTCGTTGATAATTTGAATCTACTGATTTGTTGCTTTAACACTGTTAAGTGTTATATTTACCGTTATCCGTTTTCTTTGTTGAAAGGATCGGATAGGTAAATTTATATTTGACTGTCGTCTAATTGTTAATTGATTATTATTGCCTCTATGCACTAATAACTGAGTTTGAATTAGACTGACCTGTGTATTATTTTCTTTTGAACGTAATACTCGGGTCAGACCCAGTATTTTACGGCTTGAAGATTTTCGGGCAGCAAAGTTAGAGAGAGAGGGATAAAGCTCACTTTAGCTTTTCGGGAAATTTTTGTACTTAAAAGAAATATTCCGCTGTATAAAATTTAATTCATTGTATAAACTCTGATATATGTACAAAAATTCATTTATGTGAAATATAATTATTCTGTGTTTCTGTGGCTGATTCTGTTTAAACTCTATAAACTGAATAACAATCCGTCATTTTGAACGTTTCAAGTTGGTTTAATTACCGACTGGGGGCGGTCAGAACGGCGGGTCATTACAAAAAAGTGGTATCAGAGCTTTGGTTTATACAAAGCTCAGTTTATGATGTTTAATATGAATAGTCCTAGAATCATTTTAAAGAAAACGTTTTTCAAATCTAAAGAAGTATACAATTGTTTTCTTTGAAAATAAAAGTTATTTTGAAAATTCAAATTTTTTTCGAAAATTCCCCTCTCTAAATTTAGGATTGCGATAGTTTATTTTCGGTAAAGTCTCCTTAGATTTGAGTCACGATCATTCGAAAACCCATTATCGAATTTGCTGAGATTTATGGAAAAGTAAAATATAAGTTAAGTGAATTAATGAATTGGTTTAAATCCAATATTTTGACTATCACCAAAGTAATAATTGTGAAATAAAATGATATGTCAATTTAGTATAGCCAAGAGGATCATTAAACTATAACTTGGGAATTTGATTCTGAATTCTTTTGAAAATTGATTTCAAATGTTTTGAAGAATGATTTAGTAAATAAATGGATTATAAGTATTTAACTTATAAATGGACTTTTGATATATAACTATGTTATATAAATTGAATTGGATTAATAAAGGAGATTTATAAATCGAAGTTTTATAAATAGAAATGGAATTTGTAAAGATTGTTTATAAATTCGAAACCAATTGAATTTGATAAATGAAACATAGAAGTTATTAAAGGTGTATTCGTGATTTTGGACAGCGAATTATCCTTTAAGTTAAATATTGTGATAGTAAATGTTGGTTGGGAATTTTATCCACGATTTTGGACAGTGGATAATCCTTTAAATAAATGTGTAGAAACATTGAATTGAATAAACGATGTATATTCACGATTTTGGACAGTGAATATGTGGTTAAATAAAATGGATATGATTTTGGGAAGTGATGTTTTAAATAGAATTAAAACAATTGAAAGATGTTTTATAAATGTATGAAATGTCGAATACATAGATTTCAACATTGATTGTTGAAATAGACGTTTTCGAGAAATAAGGAAATGGTGGACTATAACACTGTTGTTATAGTAAATGGTTTCCGAAAGGAAATGTTTTATATAGTATTGGGATTTATATATCTATCTTAAATTCGAATCCCTATACTAGTGATTTTGGGTCGTCGTAACGATGTTTTACGTAACATTCGTTTTGACTCAAATAAATGTGTTTAAAAGAACGCTTTCCTTAAAGAATGAAATATATACTTGATTTTGATTTAAGTATATTGAATATTTTCCAAGTGTAGAAAATAAAAAGATTTGTGAATTACTTATTATTAAATAAGTATGGAAATGTTTTCCAATATGAAATGGAAGGTTTGAAATTCTATCTTTTAAAGATAAATTGAAAAGTGAATATTTGAAATTTGTTTCAAATGTTTAAGTGTGGAAAATTATATATGTCTTGTAAAGATGTTTTTGGGAAATTTGAACGATTAGTTCAACTTGAAATTTTTTTTTCAAAAAGATTGAATCATGAGTTAAATTGAGTTTAACTTCGACAACAAAAACAAATATAAGTTGAGCTTTGAATTTTGGATAGTCGATTTGGATTGTATGTCTAACATGGTGAATTGATGACATAGCAATTGATCTCTATTAAATATATATCTGTGGTGGCGGAGAATTTATTCTTTTAGCTTAACACTCTTCTCTGAGACGTACGAGCTTAGAGGTTATATATCGGTAGACATCAATTATGTGTTTAGAATTGACGATGTAACGTGAAATCCAAATCGAATGTGAAGTCGATAATGAATTTGATTATGTATGTGAATTGGGTTTGAGATAACCTTAAATTTTCAAATCGATTTAGAGGAAAATTTTAAATTGATAACGAGATGGAAAATTTTGGAACCCTCTATTTGTTATGAATATGAGATATTGTGGTTTTCGTAACTTATATATGTGAATGTAATAATTCGAAAACCATCAGTTTGGAAAGTCGTTATTATGAAAATCCTTTGCAAGTTTACATAGGTATGATATGTACAAAATGTGAAATGAAGTACTATATGTATATGACATATGTTTTCTAAAACCGAGGATATGGAAATGTACCTTCCATTTATAATTTGTGAAGGTGATTGGAACTCGGTGTGAGTGTCCATTTGAAAATCGTAGCTACGTAGAATTTCCATTAGTGGAATGTCCATTGGGACTGGAATCCCCCACGATGGATCATCGTGTTGGGATCATGTGAATTGATGATGTATGCTGGCGTAATTCGTGGGGCGTGATGCCTACAGTTACAAGCGATTCTACTGGGATAGTAGCGCAACCGCCGCGTAAACTGCGATCTAGAGGCCAAAGCGTAATTTGAGGGGCGAGATGCCTACGGTCACAAGCGTTTCTACTGGGATAGTAGCGAAACCGCCGTGTGAACCGCGATCTATGACAACAACCATGGCGAAATTCAAGAGAGATGTGAAATCTAAAGTTACAAGCGATTCTACTGGGATAGTAGCGTAACCGCCGGGTAAACTGTGATCCATGGGGAACATGCTTTCCATATCCATTTTTAAAAGAATTTTTTAAAGTATTTTCACTGGGAGTTGAAGCAAGTATATTTAGTACTTGGAGATTTTTAGTCCTGCGTCTGGCCAGCGTATGCCTAATGTCTGTAAGAACGACGATAGACTTGTTAAACTTTGAGTTAGCAAGTATTTTCAAAACTTTAGATAGCAAATCAATAGTCTGAAATTAAAATTACATAATTCCAACCTAATTGAATTAAGGAAGAAGTTTTTTAAAATATCTTGAAAGCACACAGCTTTGGAAAAGATATGATATGCAAATATCTAGCATGAAGAATTTCAAGTTTAAATTTGAGTTTTGTAAGTCGAAAATTTTGGTAAAAGACTTTTGTGTCTTGATTATAGAAATCAATGCACAAAGCTAGTGAGATAAGACAAATGGAATGAATCTTATATTTATTTACAAGTTTCGAACTTGGTAAAAATTGTGTAAGGTGTAAATATCGGTGAAATTTTAACAATCATTTTTTCCTAACTTATAATTTCGAGACGAAATTCTTTTAAGGAGGGAAGATTGTAACAATCCTGAATTTTGAACAATTTAAAAATGAAAATATTTAATTAATTTTAAATATTCGAATGATGATTGACTTGAATTTCAAATTTTCAGGATAAATTGGCGATTAAATTTTAGAATTTAATTTATTGAATATTGAATTTGTATTTTAAATTCAAACTAATGACTTAGAAAAATAATTTGGATTTAAGAATTATTATTTATGTAAATTTATAAATGGATGGTTAGTTTTACATAACATTTTTCTTTTCTTTAAATAAAAAGGAATGAAATTTTAATCAATACAAAATAAATAAATAAATACACATAGTTAAAAATTCAAACAACAAAATTTACATAACAAAGTAAAGAAAATATATACAAAACAAATTGAATTTAAAAATGAAAAAAAAATTAAAAATAAACATAAAATAAAGAAAAAAAATCCAACTGCCTTACCTTTATCAGCTGCAAACACGCCTTTGTTTCAGCCTTAATCTATGCCTTCCATCACGCAAAAATCACGTCTCCTTTCCCTTTTATATTCGAAACCCTACCCTCTTCAAATCATACGAAAAAAAAAACGAGAAAAATTAAAAATGGTGTCGGCTTCATCTTCGTTCGTCCCCCTCTTCAACAATTAGGATTTTCGTCCCCAAAAATTAGGGCTTGCTCCGGCGATCGTTCGTCACGAGGAACTCTGCTCGGCTACTTCAATTCGCATCGACAAAGGTGAGTGATCCCCCTCACTCACATCTAATTCAAGAACTCTAGCGATTATGAACTTGAGATTTCATGATTTCTGATTTAGTTCGATTTTATTTATAGTTGATGATTTCTGACCTTTTCAAATTCGGTTATTTTTCGTATATACTACTTGATAGTCACGGTTTGGGTTTCTTGACTTGGTTTGAAATTCTCGGCTTTGAATTTTTGTGATGTTTGACTATGTCCGTGAATTTCTCTGTTGACTCGATTCCAGTATGCTTTGAATTTGAGACATCACTGTTGTGGATTGTCCCAGTTGATGATTTTCTGGCTAAAACTTTTTCATGTCTTCTACTGACTTCGACATTTTTGTGTATTGGCTTCGGCCACTGTCGGGGTATGTTCCAAATATTGTTGACATTGGATTTTGATTTTGAACTGCATATATATATATATATATATATTTAACTTGCTTTGACTTTGTTCGAGCGTACCTCCTGACTTGATTTTTGTAGTTTTCTTTACTAACATGATAATATTTGAAGATGTTTTAAGAAACAAAAAAAGGAATAACCTGTTGCAGTTGATTCTCTGTCATTTGTTGCTTCGGCCATTATGTCTTTGATATTTTTTTGTATCATTTTGTTGATGATATTTTGACTGTTGAACTTGGTTTGAATTTGTTTTAAATAACTCAGAAATGATAAGTAAAAGAAGGGGTTTTTGAATTGAATGAAACCTGTAACTGTTTCAGATTTCTAAAATAAAATGTACAAGTTCATCGTTTAATGTTTTATTGTTTTTGTTTTTATGTGATTTGGAATTTCAAGCATTATATAAAACTCTATCTGATATATAAATATAAATATGTGATTTGAATACAAGAAAATTTATAAAAAAGAGTTCATATTAATATATATATTAGTTTCAAATTAAATTTCTATTTCAATGCAAATTCCCTTTTATAAACAATTTTAACAAGTAATTTTAACAAGTATGTGTGTGTGTGTGTGTGTGTGTGTGTGTGTGTATATATATATTAAAAACAGTTAGTTCATATCTTTGGAAAAAGAAAAAAGAAAGAAACTGATTTTAATCTGTTTTAAACCCAGCTTTGACCTGAGTTTTTCTAAAGCAAATCCTGAATATAAACTCCAAGTTACTGTTATATGGAGTCACTACATTTCTTTGTCCACTGATATATGTTATTCACTGTTGCCTAGATTGAGTCTTGGATTGCAGACTTGAACCTGTTGTGCACTTCATATAGTGTAGCCACCTGATCATATATGTTAACTGTGTATGCTTGATGTGTACCTTTGACTCTCCTGACTTGAAACTTGATTAACTTGTATGCTTGTTGCCTTCTGCATATACTCTCTGATTTTGAACTGCCCATGCTTCTTTATTTTTGTTGTATCTGGACTTAATTCATTTGTGATTCTACCATTGTTTCAGTTTGATTTTTCATTTATCACAGTCTTGCATATAGTCCAACCATTGTTGTCTTGGTTTGAGTCTTGATGCATTTAGGATCTGATGCACTTGATATATTTGTATAGCTTCACTTGATCTGTCCATTCAAATCTGCACATTGCATTAGTTCATTGTGTACATTGTGTATGCATATATTATTGACTTGTTCACATAACTGCAGTATATTCGAGTCTGATATTTTGAAGGCTGCACTGTCCTATTTCATGTTGCATTTCAGTGTACTTGCAGTCTGCATTTGGTTGTTGCATTCACTTGCTTATATCAGGTGTTCATATATGCACCTCGTTTCTTGACTTTGGCATCTTTTTAGTTGCGGCTATTCCTCTGGATTATATGTTACACGTGTGTCCCCTGACCTGTAGCCATATAAGCTCTTTGGTATGTACGTGCCCTGCATGCATACGAGTCACATCCACTGTTGATTGAGGCAAATTGTAGTGTTCCAGTTGGTGGGTTTTGGTCTCTGATAAGTTCCGGTGATTTACTTTTGCCCTATGCTCCAGATTGGTTGCCATCATTTTGTTAAATCCTTTCAAATGGAAGAGATAGTGTAATTCTATTTTCACTTTAAAAAGATAAGTTAACAAGTTAACAAATCCATTCAGACAATAATTATTTTGCAAAATTGAATTGTTTTACTTCCTAGCAACCTTGACTGGGTTCTATGTGTTCACAGTGGTTGCTCTGTGTATTTTGTTGTTCCACTGGTACTCGTGTTAGTTCAACACTTTTCTATTGTTGTTTGGGTATTGAACTGTTTTCATGCTTTATTCGAGCCTTCGTGCTTTGTGTACTTGTGGTGACCGTAGTCTTGTTGCAGTTTGCCCTTGATTGCTGCAGTTGTGTTGAGTCATGATAGTTGTGACTTGACCTCTGCAGTTTTGATGGCTGTTAGTATTCACTGTATTGGCGAGGCAGTGAACGCGTGCGTGTACTGCAGCCAATCGGTTTCGATGTTTTTTAGTAACTTTTCAATTATTTGAATCGATTTGATTTAAATTGATGATTTTGTTGTTAATAGTCGTTTAGGAAATTTTGATGTTTTTTTTCCAAATCATCTTCATTAATAATCCATTCATCTATTTTCGTTGATAATTTGAATCTACTGATTTGTTACTTTAACACTGTTAAGTGTTATATTTACCGTTATCCGTTTTCTTTGTTGAAAGGATCGGATAGGTAAATTTATATTTGACTGTCATCTAATTGTTAATTGATTATTATTGCCTCTATGCACTAATAACTGAGTTTGAATTAGACTGACCCGTGTATTATTTTCTTTTGAACGTAATACTCGGGTCAGACCCAGTATTTTACAGTTTGAAGATTTTCGGGCAGCGAAGTTAGAGAGAGAGGGATAAAGCTCACTTTAGCTTTTCGGGAAATTTTTGTACTTAAAAGAAATATTCCGCTGTATAAAATTTAATTCATTGTATAAACTCTGATATATGTAAAAAAATTCATTTATGTGAAATATAATTATTCTGTGTTTCTGTGGATGATTCTGTTTAAACTCTATAAACTGGATAACAATCCGTCATTTTGAACGTTTCAAGTTGGTTTAATTACAGACTGGGGACGGTCAGAACGGCGGGTCGTTACAAATATGGTTTTTGAGGTGCACCTGATGAGGTATGATCCACAGATGTAAATAACTGCAACTGAAAAGTTATACATTCATTAAGAAAAGGTAGTTGGGAAATGATTTGATCGATTCAAATGTTGATTTAAATTCTATTTTGCCATTCACCTTGCTTAATTCCATTAGGAATTCATCCATAATTTGTTGAATTTTATCAGTGCGAACATTATATGTCTCAAGATAGGCGGAAGCAATGAAGATCTTCTGATTTTGAGATTAAGTTTTAATCTTAAATCAAACATATAAAATTGAAATACGTATTTTGACTAGAAAAATAAGTCATGTCTGAACAGGTCAAAATGCAGAGGAAAGCTAGTCCTTATAATGAAGAAAAAAATGAAAAAAGTATTATATCTTTTCTAGGATAATAAATCAGCATGAATGTCAACGATAAAAGACTTAACATTAATGTCTTTCACACACATACTCAGATATGTGTGTGTGTATGATATAATTGGATATTACAATTGTCCGAAACATAATACATAATATAGTACTAAAATTGTACAAGAAATGTTCTCATGGAATGATGTATATGAGATACCTTATGCATTGGAAGTAAGTTCCATTACATATGTTGTGTACTAAATTATTTTTCTGTATGTATTTCATATAATAAGAAAATGAAATCTAGTCTCAAATTTCACCCATGAATTATTCTTGGATACTTGTGAAAACAACCAAGAATTGTTTACGAAACAATGAATTCTCGTGAAGGATGTTCATGCTAAAACTTCACTGAAAATAACAAGTGTAGAAAGACAATCAATTTTTTTGAAAGTTCAACCTTATTTAAAGTCATATGATATGAAGAGTTCCAAACGAGAAAGGTGTAGTAAGTTGTGGAAGGATGAGTGCATCACCTAGAATAGTGCTACAGTAAAATATGCATATGCAAACTTATAGATGAGATAAAGACAGTTCCCTCAATCGAGTGTCTTGACATATTGTGACATCAATAATGCAATAGGCATTGCAAAAGAGACAACGAACTCATGAAAAGATATGATGAATTATCCTTGGTTGCCACATGGTAAATAGTTTATCGAATGGATGGATAAAGTAAAATAATATAGCAAAATAATAGATATCCATTCACTGGAGCCAATCTCTCAGTCTGATCTAGGGCAAACTATCGAGAAGGTATAAAATTGTGGATCCAAAATTGGTCCAAGTGCAAGTGAGAGATTGAAGGTTAAGGGGTATGCCCTACGGTATATTATGTAATTTGTTGCATACCCTAATTTTGAAAACCAATCTCATTTGAAATAAAGTATTCTTTTGTTGTTTATTTTTTATTATGTATATAATGTTATCCCGTGATACAATAATGATTATCAATCATTTTTGAAAATCTTTAAATATTATATGATTTTAGTTACAAATGTTGTAACCATGGGTATCAAATCGTAATTCAAAAATACTATGTTTTAAATATTCCTTGTCAAGATGTTTTGAGACAAGGATATTGATCCATCCATTGAGACCATACTATGTAACACTCTTCAAATATCGGGTAATGTATAACTCATTGGCTACCAGAGCACCAAAGAGTTATGTACTTGTAGTTATTGGATGACTACATAATGACTCGACCAAGAGTTTTCTATTGGTTGATAATAACTAAAATCGAAGAGGGAATCTCAACGTGATGATGTTACGTATTTCATTTGACTTAAGAATACTATGGAACTTTGACATAAACACTCTGGTCTGATCATAATTAAATCACTACTACCATCAAACGACTATAATTGGGTATAATTTGAAGCATGGGAAGGTAACATTATTTAATAGAGAATTTGTGTCCTCTGTTATAAAAGGTTAGTAACACTGTCAACAATGGTTAACTCAAAGTCAAAAGTCTTTAACTAGGAAATATCGCTTAGTAATAAATGTTATTCTTGAGATTTTGGATATGAATGAAATAGTTGTATACGAATATTGTTGGAGTTTTGGTTGTGACTAAACTCTAAATATCAAAAGTGATATAGTGGTGACGAAGAAAATGTGCATATAATATATTGTTGCTTAAAGGCGCTGCTTAAATCAATCTAAAATATGATTTTACCCAAAAATTCTGTAAAAAATGAATTCAACCAAACTGTCATCTCAGCTAAGGTGATGTATGGAAATATTCAAATTGTACAGTATTAGCCACTGACCGAGTTCAAACTTGTGATTTACATAACCAAATCTATGCGGTCTCCAAAATATCACTTGATTTAATTAGTTTATAATGGATTATAAATTTATATATATACCATGTTAATAATTATATGGCTCCCATCAATAATTTACTTTGTTTCGTTTAGAACAATGGTGGTCTAGATATGGAGTTTAGAACAATCTTTGAGTTTAATTACTATTATTAATAAATGTGCACCAAATAGTGGTCATCGTTTAGTTAACTTTTGTACACATGTTGAGTAAACATAAAAAATCTAAAATATGGCACAGTTAACAAATATGAAAGTCAATACATGAAGATGACATTTCTTTCTAATAAGTCGTATGAACATTAAAAATCTAAAATTTCACCTTACCATCCTAGTTTGAGGAGGTGGTGGTTATTCTTTTGTAGATGATTGAGGTTGAGGAGACTGAGCCTTAAGCTGAAGAGAATTTTTTCACCAAAGCAACTCGTGGTTTTGTCATCACAAATCCACATGACCTGAAAACCAAACTAATGAGAACATAATAATTTGATTTTCGTAACTTGTAACAAAAAAGAACATAATAATTTGATTTTCATAGCTTGCGTGCATCACTCTTGCATTTGTACACTTGCACAAACATATTTACATATTTTCTATCCATATGTTCATACACTGATACACAAACATATATACATGCTAGTATACACATGTATTTTACTTTTATTTTCACTTTCATTATTCTTTTATGCCTTAAAAGAAGATCACACACACATATCACTGAGCCTGTATAGGCCTTACTGTCTACGTTGGTAGCTTAATAAAGAAATAAAAACGTCAGGGAAAAACTTAATTTATGGAAGTAAATTACCATAGCTTAATAAAAAAATTGGTTAAAATCTGGAACAATAGAGTGACAGAAGTTTTGATGGAAGAATAAGAAAATTAAATAAAAGATGAAGATCAAATTATTTACTACCATTGTTTGTAGTTAAAAAAAATGAAAATCGGTGTTCAGAAAGTAAAAAAGAACATATCAAGATGAAATAGCATCTGGAACAGTTACAAACTGTAACTTTAGACAATTAAATTTAGTTTTCATAGAGGTTTACAAAAAAATAAGAGCAATTTCCTGTGAGTTTTGATGAAAAAATATTCTTAACAATAGCAGAGCTGCTATTTTTTCATGCATGTTAGACACATTGTTGAGAACTTGGTATCCATTTTACACCTTTTAGTTTATCATCTAGCTAGCCATTATACACTGAGAGATATTTTAAAATAAAGATGATGTAGGCATACCTGCTTTACAGATTCTGTAACTTTGACTTTAAAAGGAATATCAAGGCTCCCGGAAGGTCAATAATTCAACATGTACATGACTACTTGCATGATCCAAAAAAATAGAACCAGCTTGGCATAGCATATATTACTGCAAAGTTAACCTTATACCAAAATCTCAATTTTTTATGCTGCTGAAAACATTCAAAATTATAACCTAAAACCAAAAAAGGAAGTGTATTTCTCATAAAAATTATAGTGGGCAAACAGAGTAATCATACATACTTGATAATAAATTAAAACCTAAAACAATACCTTGTCGAAATATAAAAGATGAACAACGAGAAATATTTCTTAATAGCTTCTTCAGATTAAATACATATTGGCTTCAAGTGCTTCAGTAAAGCTGAGGGTGAAATGTTTCGATGATGGCACATTTACTTGAGATAGATATGCATGTACTTACCATTTTGTACACTTCTTAGCCACATTAAACAATCACGTTTATACCAAGTATAAATCCTTTTTTCCCACTTATGATTTTTTTTGCTTCCACTATAATCGATGATTTTAGGCATTTTTATAATATATAAACACCTCATTCATTTTCAATCATCTCATCTAATAACCTGACCAACATGTTCTTGTTTCAACTATTGTTTTCTAGTCATTTTCATACTAAATCATTAGCATGCAACAATATTTAAAGAAAACATGCTGCTAGTATATGGACATAAATCACTTGCTTCAGTAACTTATCAAAGTAAGGTTACCCTATTTTGTGTGGATCACAACAAATGCTTAAAATCCACCCCTTGCGCTGATAAATTAAACAAAAAACACAAGCATTTATCATATCGTTGGTAGCTATATAGCTATCATACAAGCACATTCAGAATGATTACTAATACATTCTAGTTCATAGTTCAAGCTTAAATATTCACAGACCTAATTTTTTCATACTACATCAAGTGCATATAGCTTGTTAATATTACAACCATACACATCTAGTGTTAAAACAAAAGGCACACATTATACACTTGTTATATTAGCTCCATGATCATTTGCATTTAATGTGACATTTGGTTTATCATCTGATTTTTCTTTGTCCATGGTGAGAAGCAATTAATTTTACTTATATTAACTTTCTTTTCCCAAGTTTATTAGAATAGAGCTTGCAAGAAAAATGTTGGCCCATTCATTTTTATTTTTTTTTATTAACGAATTCTTCCTAATGTGATCTTACTAATCTGAATATAATAATGTAGTAAAATATTATTGCTCAATATAAATTCATTTATATTTTGCCTATTATTGACTTAAGTTTTATGATAACCATGTGCAAAATATCAAAGTGAGGGGCATAATTGATTGTTATTGGCAGATATCTTCAGTGATGCCATTGAAATTATGGGTTCCTCCTTCCTCAGTGTCCAAAATGCATACTCATCTTTTCTTTTTTACAGTTAGGTATGATCAAGGTTTGACAAAGCTGCTTGCTGTTTAATTTGAAATAGCTTAGCAGAATAAATAAACTCACTTCCTATATCGATTTAGAAACATGACTCATTATCTTGCATTTAGAAATATTATGGTTATGAATGTATAAGCACGTCCATGTAGACCTGTATCTAATCACTTGGGTATTGTAACTTTTTATATCATGACACCCACAACATCATTTTTAAGTGTGCACGGTGTTTTCTTCTCTTCATTATACCCTATTTGATAATTACTATATTCACTTCTTCTAGAAAACACAGAATTGAAGTAAAGAACCAAGTGTGGATGTGAAATTCTATTATCAACTTAAATTAACTAAATCATGACAGCTGATAAAAAGGGACTGTGCCACCAAAACAGAAATTGAAAAAAATAGAAAATGATTAATAGTCACAGAACCGTAACTTGAAACAATTTGAAGAACTAAAACGGTTAGATCCTCTTAGCCTTGAGTGAACGAACTGATGCATAGCAAGCATTGAAATCCTGGCAAACACGACAACTTTGATAACAGGGACTGTACTCACTGCAATTTTAACAATGGTAGCAATATTCACACAGATTTTGTTTGAAAATATCATAGAAATTATCATTACCTCTGCCCACTATAATCATCATCAGCAAAAACTGTTCTTCTACATGTCTCCTTCTCCCACCCAACCAAATATTCACCAACATAACCCACACCCCATCCACCACCTCCTGAAATCAATCTCCACCCAGCATCGCACCCATGTCAGCAAACAGGTGTCCCTTCCCCTCAACTAGGGCAATGACTACACCATATCACTCACCATAAACCCTGAAACCATGAGCGACCTCTTTATGGACACAGGCAGTGACCTTGACTGGTTCCCCTACACACCCCTTTCAAATGCAACATGTACGAAGGCAAATCCACACCCCAACTCCCACCCACCCGCTTCCTACATGGACCACCTGCTCCTCCGCCTACTCCTCCCTACCCTCCTCCACCTTATGCACCATCGACAGCGATCCCTTGGACGATATCGAGATGTCCACCTGCTCACCTATGTCCCACCTCTGCCCTCTCTTCTGTTACACCCATGACGATGGCAATCTCCACGCCTATCTCTGGCGAGGCCCGCTCTCCCACTCCTCCCATTTCCCCAACATCACCTTCACATATTCCCACTCCACGCTTGCCGAGCCCATGGGTGTTGATGGATTCGGGTGTGGGCCCTTCTCCCTACCCAATCAGTTCCGGGCCCTTATCACCGATTTGGGTAATCGAAGTTGAAGAAGACGGTTGTTTTGGAATTGCTAGAGAAGACAGTTGTGTTGAAATAGGATTTATTTGCGATTAGCGTGGCAGGAGAATTAGGGTTTATTAATTCTGCCGATGTGAGATACGGAGGGAAAAAAAACATGGAAATGAAGGGTAATTGGAGAATTTAAAAAAGATAAAATGTAGAGATTAGTGGGTTGATTTTACATTATTAACGATTGAGATAAAAGACATACAATATTATAGTCGGCCTAAATATTTTGATAAGATATACATGTTCTAAATATAAATTTATAAGTAATAAAAAATTAAATTATTAACTAATAATAAAATTGTATCCAGTATAATATTTTTAATTTCAAACCCATTAACATGAAGAATTTTTTTTAAGCGAACCCACAACAAAAGATATTTATATGTTAAATATTAATTTAATCATAATTACATGTATAACAAAAATTAATTTAAAATTAATTATGCGAAGTAATGTTTTATGGTCGAGTATAAATATTATACATACATACATTTTATTTGTTTTCATTTGCAATTTAATATATATGTGTGTGTGTTATAATTTAAAATAAAATCTAAAAGTTGTTTTTTAATTACTAAATTATTAAAAGGATTATACACACATGGAAAATATGTACCTATATATAAATGTTTTGGACACACATATATATCTAAGTAATATAAATAAACCTCTGTAGATTTTGCACTTAGAAACACCTTGATCTATGACTAAATTGCTAGAAACTCCAATTCACCACTCGAAATTGCAACAAACAAATGTCCCGCCTTAAATAACTATATTGGGATGTACACAAGGAGGGGTGTTCGGCCTTGGGGAATGTGAGTGGCTAGAAGATGTTGGGGCTAGGATCTAAGCATCAAGTCAAAAATGAGTTGGTTTGTCTCGGTATTTTATAGGGAGAAAATGAAGAAAAAATCTACCACCTTTTAATCATTATCTCTTATTGATTAAAACCTAGATCCAAAAATTTTTCCACACAATAGCCTACTTTAACTTGATCCAATCATGAGTCAAAATTCTCCAAGCCCGTTAGGTAATAATCTATATTTAAAAACTGTTAAAACACACACATATTGACATATGTACATACAATGTTTATATATATATATATATATATATATATATATATATATATATATATAGACACAAACACGTATATATATATATATATATCCAAACAACTACTAATAGCATCTAAATTTTTTCTAGAAGCTACTCTATTTACTAAAAACACCCTACACAACAAAAATAATAATAATTAATATCTATTAAATATTAATTAATTTGATTAATTTGTAACACTTTATAAACCAATCAAATTGTGTTGTATTTCAGAGAATTCACAAATGCATTATGCGACTCGCAGGTGTGAGTTTTCATTAATGATCAATATTGAATAGCATTCACACGTCATCGTAGTTGATGATATGACAGTCTGGTTGAGTTCATTACTTATCTTGTTTGATAAAATCATATTTTAGATTACCTTAAACTGTAGAGTTAAGTAACAATGTAATATACATATGTTCTCTTCATCAACGGTATTTCACTTTAGGATATTAGTATCGGTCAATACTCCGACCATATCCACATTCAACTTTTCCATCCATATACAAATCCCTTGGTTCAATAATAACATTTATTTTTAACCATTCGAATTTGGCTAAAGATTTTGACTTTGACTGGACTACAGTTGAACATAATACTAACCTCATACAACCAAGGAGATGAATTTTCTATTGAATATTGTTTCACTTTCTACATTTCAGTTTAGACTCAATTATAGTTGTACGATGTTCATGATGCTATGATTTAACTATAAACAAAATAGAGTATCTACATTGAAGCTCCAGAATATTCTCAAGTGAGGGAACTATGTAATATCGTCACATTGATATTTCATGTTAGACCCAGTTGTTAGTATACAACCTGAAACTGTTGATCGAGTAACTCGATAGTTATCCAAGAAATATAAATACGTAACCCCTTGGTACCTCCAACAACATACATTTGGAGATTGTTGTACTCTAGCCTCAAAGGATATATCAATATCACTTCTAAAATCATCTTGACTACGAATATTTAAAACAAAATGTTATTTTCTATTATGAATCATTACTCACGATTGATACCATTTGCAACTATACCACTTGGCTATTTTGAGGGAGTCACTTATTGCTCTTTTCATATAGTCAAATCACTATTAAACTCGTTTGAGAGCTTGAATAGAATCCTTTGATCTCAAAAGTACCATATCACTTTGAATAGAAATAATCCATATGCTTTTGCTTTAAAGTCCAAAGTTCATGATAAAGTGATTAAATACGTGCGTTAGATGCATGACCAAGACAACAAGCTCTTTTAATCACTAAAAGCTTTTGTTTTCCACTTCTTTATGCTTATACGAGAGCACATTGTTACTTAGCAAAAACAATGGTATAACACTGCACTTACCCCTAGGTTTTACATCGTATGGATTAAGTACAGAGTGAGCTTTGAAGAGCATGTTATATCAAAAGTTCATATCAAGTCACTAAAGTACTTATGTTAGTTATTACATCTTTGATCATTTTAGCTCAACCAAGCACACGATAATCTTTTTTGGTAAGTTGACTTCAATTGAGATGCCTTCCGGACCAAGGTACATATGACCACACTGTCATAAAAGAGAATACATCAGCAGCTTGCATGGTATCAACATTCACAAAGGTGTGCTTAAAGTTCGAACAATGTCATCTCAAGCAATCCTAACTGTATGAGTAGTTTTCAAAGGTCACCTACATGAAATTATGAGGATCTTTACATGGGATTATTCCTTATACGTGTTGCTATAAGGATGTGGGCATATTTGTAACACTTGTATTTGTTATTGAACTCCATGTGTCAATGATTGTAAGTGTTGGAAAATAGTTTTTTTCAACGGTATAAGTGTTAGAAATATTTTATTTTCAACATTTATATCACTTACTCAATTTTATACTCCAACGGAAATAAGTGTTAGTAAAATTTATTTTGTAACATGTATATCAATTGCAAAAATTCATGGTTCGAACAGATACAAATATGAGAAATAACAAAATTCTTAATATAAGCGTGTGTTCAAATACATAGATGAAAAATCCATGTTTGGATTATTTATTGGCTGATTACACAGTTTCCTAATTGAAAAGCCATACAATTTTGTGGAATGGATACAATATCACTGTTATACCATGTGTTCAGACACGTAGATAGAAAATCAATGTCCATAAATATACTTGGATAGTGTTATGTTATTTTGTATTATGATTTAATAAATTTATACATAAATATTTTATTTAAAATTCGAATTAAGCTAACTACGTTGATTTTATATATTTATATAAACTTGTAATTGTTAAAAATTGTTAGTTATATTATACAACTACAATATTATAATTAGGTGAAAATAAATTACACATATATGTACACTTTCTTTATAACACAAACACACACACATAAACTCACACACAAATAAGCAGTGTATCTGTATGTAAATATTACTAATTATTATCATATTAGTACATACACACATACCTACGTATATACACATGAGGAAGGATCGATTGAACCTTGCTTTTTTACACCACCGGTCCTCCTTGATTTCAACCAGATGTTCCGAAGTAAATAATAATACCCACTCACTATTGATGACAAGACAGAGAAAGTACTATTATTTAATTCCAAACATGGAGTTGGAATTAAGGGGATTGGAGGTGTAGCAAAGCGAGGTGTAGCGAAACATTGCCCCAGATATTACCCTTGCACATTAATGGGTACGCCGACACTCATTAACGTCAACAAATTAAATTAATTCCAATGACATAAATAAATATCAATTCAACTTTCCAAAATAACAAATAAGTGTATTAAATATTGTTTAATATATAATAAAATATTTATTTGCAATAATATAAATGATATTGGACAACTTTACTAAGAGATTTTTTGAAATTCACTGTTTCACACTGTTGCTTACAACACATTCTATCCATAATGTAATATAACTAGTAAAAAATATAATTAATATTAATAATATATACCTAATGCTCTTTATAACAGGAAAATAGCCACAGGGACAAACTTAAAAAAAATTAGGCTGAAGGACAGCATGTTTATTTTTATGTTGAAGGACAATGCTAGTTATAACTAGCATTTTGTATTGTGTAAAACTGAATACAATGCTAGTGATAACTATCATTTTGTATAGTGTAAAAGCTAACTAGCATTTTCCTTCAGCCTAAAAAGAAAACTTCATGTCCTTCGGCCTAAATTTTTTCAATGTTTGTCCTTTTCCCTAATTCTCTCTATGTATAATATGTTTTTATTTTTAGTTTCTATGTTTGGGAAATAGAAAACGAAAGCAAATTTATGATTTTCTGAAGCGTTTTTAATTTTTCAAAAAATATATATATAAATACAGAAATTCAACTCTAAAATTTACAATTTGAATACTTTCCAATAAAAGTATAAGTCGACCGCATATTGTACATTTTCGAAAAGTGAAAAGTGTGCATTTTTCAAGAGCATAAATTAGTATGTAAAAGTGCAAATGCCATGCATAATGTTTAGTTGTAACTAAAACTCACATGCTCATTATAAAAAAAAGAACCAAAAATGCATATTTAGAAAATCACTAATTGTTATTTGTATGCTGAATAACCATTAATAGCAAGGATCTCACAGTATTATCTTGTTGATATAATTCGATGATTATGCTATGAAATTTAAACAAACACAATTAGTAAAAAGCAACAAAATTTCAGCACTGTTAATGAATAATGATCATTCATGTTCTAGTCCCAAACATGTATACTTAAAACTATCATCGTGCTGAATACGAACCACTTAATTAAACTTGCAATGAATCAGCAAAACATCCAATTTCGAATTTCCCAATACACACACACACACACACACACACACACACACACACACACCCCACAGTGCTAGGCAGTAAGTACCACCGTATACTTCTTATTTAAACCCCATATAAGTATATATAAATCCACAAAAATAACAAAGACTTCACATGATATAACATGCATTAGGATTTTCATCACTAGAATATCGAGGAGGATGCAAATTTACTTGAGTGTAGTTGAAATACTCCATCATTCTTGATTCTGCGCACATCGCTACTGTTGTTTCCTTTTCTTCATCGCTGAATCTTGCTTAATACACGCTCCATCAACCGACCATTCTGGATTATCTTCATTCTGCTTTGGTACGATCTCAACAGTTCATTCAGCTTCGTTTCCAAAATCTCAGGTAGTGTCTTCCCATCCATTACCCCTCTTACTGTCACTAAATTTCGTTCTGGTTCCATTGAAACACTCGCCACTCCTATAATATTTCAATATTTTCAAGGCTAACCGTGGCATTACCCATTTAGGCAGTAGATGGCAAAAGTGAAAACGAGTTGGTGGCTTATTATCAACTGTAAAAAGCACATTGTACCTGCATAGCATACATTGTTCCCTCCTTTTCTTTTATTTGTTCCCCCCTCTTATATGTCTTCACTACTAGAATCATAGTAAATAGCGACGACCTTTTGCGACGGCCCCCTGACAGCGCGTCGCTCATTTAGCGACGACAAGCAATTTCCATGCGATAATTGAAATTAAAATAACCTAGCCATCGGGAGCCATTGGAAGCAGTCGTTAATTTAGCCGTTGATGGCCATCGGTAACCATCGAAAGTTCACGAATACCTACTGCCCAGGCTGACAATTTCTTTCATTCCCTTTCTTCCCCAAATCATACCTCCCTCCTCTAAACCCTCTTCCAACCTCTCCTCCACGCCACCAATAGGTCTCCATCTTCGCTTTTCAACTAGCTCCATTACCTATTTTTCGGTAAGAAGGTTTAATTCCTAAATCCTATATTTAATTTTGCTCTGTTAAACTAGGGTTAATTGTTGTTATAGTTGTATAATACTCCATTGATTGTTTCGTCTACCCCATTAAATGCTAATTGGATTCCTTCTTTAATCATCTAATTAGAGAATTAAGTGACTACTTCACTCTTTTTTAAACATTTCTTCAATGATCCATTGCCCTCTTTAACGCATATAAAAGTGGCAATATATTTGAGCAGTTATCTCAAATATCTTCCAAATCTTCATAAGTATGAAAATATTGTATCAAATCTAACATCCTTATCCATCTCTAAAAAGAGATAAAGCAGACTGATCGGTGGTTTTTAAAACGAATGCAAGATTTACGATTGATGAAAAGAATATTCCGGACGAACAAACGCACCAAGCGGATATCGAGGAAAATGACGAATATGCAATAACAGATGTTCAAACCGATTTAGAACCTCTAAATAATGAATCAAATGTATTAGTAGAAGCATTTGAAAACACAGAGGAAAACAATATAGAGTACGAGATGGAGTCTGAATCAGAAAACGACGAGGACTAATATAATTGTATACATGTTTGAAAAAGGTAATTTATGGATGTATTGATGTTACACTTTTTTGTATGTTGCATGCGATTATTGATATTAAATCTTGATATATTCTGCATAATAAAATAATATGTGTATAATAGGTATTACAGATGTTATTCTTTAGGCGGCGTAGTCCTTCACAGACTGGTTGTCCTCTAGATCTCAGAGAGGGACATGTGCGACGGCGGTGATGGTAGCAGACCTTATAGGAGGCGCTATGCATGGTAGTTAGATTACTACCGAAAGCCGACAGCTCGTAAGTATTAATTTTACTTTAATATTTTTAAACGTTTTTATATGATATATTGGTCATGGTCTGTCTGTATTATATTTAATGAAGGGGTTTTGAGCTTAAGTCTTTCAACATTGTGCTAGGCATATCGAAACTGGCGTACATCAGTCGCATGTTTGCATGCTAGCCGAAGTGGAGAAGGATCTTGGACCATGTATGGGAGAGCATATGGAAGGATTTCTTGGTAAGTGTAAAATTATATACTATTATATATAATCATTTTACAATTTGCTGGTTAAGTATAAACGTATAACTTATATTTTTTTTCAATGTATATACAGGGGCAGTAGACTTACAAGAGGAGGACGTGTCTCTTTGCCAGCGTCATTGAAACTCAAAAGTGGCAAAGAATTATAGGGATACGATGTCTAGAATAGGAAAATCTGGGAAGAAGCCACAATAGATAGGCGCAAGCACCTGGAATGCTTAGGTCGCATGATGGGTAGCAACGAATTCAAGGTAAGTCTATCAGATATGGCCTTAATTTTTTCAGTACAGAATACATAATTTATACCTGTAAAATATAATCTTAATTTTTAATTTGCAGATGGAGTCGAACAGGAACTCTGCGAAGGGTAGAAAAATACCATCACATACCGTGGTGGCCAAAAATCATTCCAACGCCATCGTCAGGACCTGATAAATTAATTAATTGCAATTATGAACAATTATTACATTTTTAGTGTAAATTTGTATGAACAACAATAATATACAATAATTATTGCAGGAAAGAGCGTGGGGGTTCCCATCTCATATATGGACGTGTTTGAGCATATCTATGCCGTTAGGCAGACAGACGATAAAGGATCGGTGTCATATGCCTGGCATGAGGATGATAGAGTGTACGCCGCACTTGTAACTATATTTTAAGTTATAAGTTACTAATAATGATCATTTTAATTAATTAATTATAAACTATTATAATAATGTCGTGTAATATTTTTTTGTATTTAATTTAGTGTTGATGGAAAAATTTATGCAGGTACATGTGCAAATTCTTGAGCATTTCGGATAAGAGCAGTTGACCACTGACGAGGAGGACGCGATCTTTGACTCTGTTATGGATCCAGCCCTGAGAAATAGGCGCTGCGGAAACCAATCAATAATTTATAAAAATTTACCACGTTGTAAAATTTGCTTATTTTTTATAAAAGTTACGTAATAACTTAAACATATTGTGACTTATTTTGTAGGCTCGGACATCACAAAGGGCTTACCACAAGGCTCATGACAAAGTAGAGATTAATAAGTTTAGACAGAAGATTGAACATCTACAGGAGCAGAACCGCCTCTGAGCAGTGCAAATGAAGTAGCTTAACCAACGTTTGGCTGAGTATGTGGAGCATCATGATACATTCCCTATGTCCGGTGGTTTCGGATCCGATGACGAGTCTTAAGGTACGATTTGCAGCTTTGTTTTATGGACATGTGGTGTTGGATGTGTTAGATGTGGCTCGCATTGTAAATGGAGTGAGGCGCGTGGATTGAACGAATTAAAGCCCTACATCGTAGGATATTTTAAATAATCATGGTATATATATGAGATTGGTGGCCATATTATTAGGGACTCCTTTTGTTACAATGTGTCGCACGACCAAATTATATGTCCGATGGAAGGCGATGGACCGATGTTCAATCGAGACTACGGCATGGGAGACTTCGACCGTTGATGACACTAGACAAAGTGAAGCGAACGTGTACATAACACAGGAATGCCAGAACTCAACAGGAGGTAGTTTGTGTATATAAACATTGAGTGATGGTGATGTTAATTTATGTACATATGGTGTTTGACATTGGTTTGGTGGTTGATTTGGTGGTTGATTTGTGAAGTTGAAATGTGGAATTTGATGTTGGATGTAAATATTGAAGTTGAATGGGTGAGAGTGGTGATGGAAGGTTTATTTTGTAAATATTGGAGTTTGATGTTGGATATAAATATATCTGCTTTGATAATATGATGTTTGAGTTTTATATTGATATTGATTTCAGCTTATATATTGATTTTGATGAGATGTGTAATAAATTGGTATGGAAGCGAAGCTATGTTGTTGAAATTTTTTTTGCCCAAATTACCGACGGCTTCCGAAGGTCTATTGGCCACCTTTTCCAACGGCTTCCGTCGGCAATCTAGATGAATATTCTGTCAGTTAGCGATGGCTCCCGACGACTTAGCGGAAAATTGGCACGCCACGTGGACGTCGTCGCCGTCGGAAAATCAGTCGAAATAGCCGTCAATGGCCTCACTATTATGTCATCGAAGCCATTGAAAATGGATGAAAGTTGTGGTCCGTATTCCGAAGGCATTTCCGATGGCCGCCGATGGCTGCTAGCCATCGGAAATTGCCTATTCTGTTTTCGTGCTTATTTTAGGAATTTTAAATTATATATAGATTACTTGTTAGTTTTGAATTCAATGACATAATACACCGTTCTACATATATCACTAACAAAGTAAATTGTTATTTTTCAAATTCTGCATATATCAGTTACTTACAAAGAAAAGTGTGGTTGTTAAACAAACCACTAAAAGATTTTCAGACATTACCGAAATCATACAATCACAATGCAATAATAACTTGAGCACAACAATTGAAATTGGTGGCTGAAAATGTAGCACCAATATAAGAACTAAGAGTCATTTAACATCAAATTAGATGTATACATTAATACATTTTATTGAAGTAATCAACCTCGTTTGGCTGTGTAACAGGTATGTTTGGCTTAACAGGGTTTTTGGGTGGCATAGGAGAAATGAGCTCAATATGCTTGTGCTTCAATTTCTTTTGTAGCCAGTCTCGAATCCTTATTGGATCCACTTTTTCGATTACAGTAATCATGCTTTTTTCAATGTCCGTGGTTACCTTTTCGGTTCCTGCAAAAATCACAACAACTTTTTTTCATTTTCCCAAATGATTGAAATACTTATGAAATATAAACAATCAATGAAACCGGTGATAAAAACAATGATTTCACTTCAAATTAACGACGGTGATAATCCAAAGATAAAATAAAAATGAAAATAAGCCCTTAAATCAAATTAAAAAGTGTTGAATAAGAATAAGAAAAAACCCCAAAAAGAAGAGCCAAACAATATAAGATCAAACCTTTGAATCCATGAAGAGATCTTCTGACTTGGTTGCAACACTCTTCGCAATGCATATCCACTTTCAAAACAACCGTAATTGATCCATGTGATTTTATTTTCTTGTCATTGTCCCTGGTATCCGAGATTTTAAGATTTTTGAATTTGCCGTCAAATCCAGATAATAGTTCTTCCATCTTGTTTTCTCGAAGTCGTTGCTTCTGCTGAAAATGGCTTCCGCCTCCTCCGCAACCACTACCTCCATTGAGCATTCGTCTTCTTTTTCTAAATAATAGTATATGATAAGCAGGGACAAGTATCAAGAATTTAGATAGAGAAGGAGTGATGCAAATTTATAAATCTCTCTTAAACTATTTATAAACTATTTATATACTTTAGAACCATTTATAATGCTATTTATAAATTTCAAAACAGTTTACAACTCTTTCCTTTTTCATAAACTTTCTATGTAAATTCCTTTAAAACACTACCAAATCCCTTTATACAGGTTCTTTTATAAAACCCTTTATAAAATCCTTAAAAACCATTATAGAATCCCTTTTAAAAATCTTTTATAAAATTCTAAAATCTTTTACAAAAATCTTTTATCTGTTAAAGTTATTATAAAGTATATATTTATTATCTTAAGCAAAACTATATTTATTATATTAAATTAAATTTAATATATATATATATTTAAACTATATTAATATTTTATTAAATTAAATTTTAAACTATTTAAAATATTTTTTTAACTAAATAAAATTATAAGTTAAAATCTTCAATTTACGTTTAAAACGATATAATAACTTATAATTTGAAGCTTTAAAACATATAAAATAAATTATTTTCCAAAATATAAATTTTTAAATAAAATCATTAGATTAAATTTAAAAATCAAATTTATAATAAAACATACTTTATCATTTAGAAAATAATTTAAAACCAACCAACGATGTCCATATGTAATTTTCTACCATATGGTCAAGTGATAGGATATGTATCATTTCAACCCCAAATAGTTAAATTTCCCAGGTATATATCATTTCAACCCGTATCTCGAATCAATAATTTATAATCAATATCGCTCGGGTATGTATCATTTCAACCCATAACGATTTTCCCTAATCTATAAGATCGTTCGGGTATGTATCATTTCAACCCATAGTGATAACAGGGATATATAAAATAAATAAACATCCAACCTTCCAAAATGTCAACAAATAAATATCCATCACAATCAACATCCAAATCAGCTAATAAATCAGAATAATTAGCTGGTTATCATTATCGGGTATTTAACTAACAATTTAAATTTAATATTAATTTAAATGGAAATTTAATTCAATATAAATTCAGATTAAATTTAAATGACAATTTAAATTACCAAACAACCATCAATCAATTTCTTATCACATCATAAACTAAATTCAACTAACATAAGAAGATTTAGTATTTGCGAGTAATTACTCACCTTTGATTTATAGTCGATTTAAAATCCAATATAAGCCTAAATTTTGCACAATTTTCAAATTCAACCAAGTCAATTTTATGTTGTCCGGAATTTAAATATGAATCCAACAGAAGAAATCGCACCTGAATTGAAGTTTATATGCAAAAGATATTCATGTTATAAGAAATGTTATTAAAATAATAATTGGTATGCGTTTAATAAAAAAATCAAAAAATTTAATACTTACATTTTTTCCAAGATGAGGCTTCAAGCAAAGATTCAAGAACAAACTAAGATGAGGATAGGACGTGTAGTAAAAATGGAAAAAAAATCATGTTTTATAAAAGAAATTCTTTGAATTTGCAAGAATGAGATTTTTGAATATGAGGTGTCAGGAGAAACAAAATGAAAATGAAGAAATAAGCTACAGGTTATTTATAATCAGGAAATGAAGGTGGAGGGACAAAAATAAATGTCACGATTTATTTTGAAAGCTTCAGGCATTAATAATGCATAAGGAAATGTACGCACGAATGGAAAAGTTTGCAAACCAAAGCAAAGTAAATTTTGTATATGCGAAAATGAGGTGGCAAGAATTAATAACGAGAAATAAACGGATCAAGTATTAATAACGAGGTAACTATTTTAAAACGTACATGCAATAATTAATAACAAAGGAAATGAAGGCACCATGTACATCGCACAACCTTTTGATATTCAATTTTTTTGAAACGTAACCAAATTAACTTCATTAACTCAAATAATATTCAAAGTTGTACGCATTTAGTTTTTTTACCTACGCATAATAAATAAAATTACACTTTCCTTAAAAATGAAAACATTCTATTTGGTTCTCCCAAAATGATCTTTTATTTCCATTAAAACACCCTTTTTGTTTAACGCAAAATGTGCATTTCTTTTATTAAATCTATTAATTGCAATCAACGTTTTCTTTTCTTGTAATTGAAAATTCTCAAATAAATTAATTGCAACTAATTACAAAGTTAAATAATAAATAGGTTACTTAAATAAATTGTTTTCCTATTCTTATAATCAATCTGTATGCTAACACACAGTTCAAATAAACATATATTTCTTCCTTTGAATCAATCATTCTATTCTTTATTTTAATGAAATTAAACCTATGTTCACAGGTGAAACATTCATTTTATTTGGCATAAATGTTCTTTTCATTAAATCAAAGTTTTCTTATATTTTCACAAAACACAAGCTACATTTAACTACATTTATTAATTTACAATTTAATGTCATCTCTCCTGTTAATTGAAATTATTCAATCACATTAATTTCAATTGTTTATAAAGATGAATTCCAAAATGGACTAAATAAATGCAATGACAAATGGAATAATTATTTCCTATCTAATGGTAATTTAAACATATTTATGCTTTATTGGATATAAACATGAATTATACATTTCTTACTAAATAATAGTTTCTCGTCTCTGCAATCAATCTTTCAGCTACCCACCATTTCAAATAAATAAACATATATTTACTCCTTTACTAAACTTATTCATTTTTATTCATTTATTTTGATTTAAATGTTCTCATATTAAATTAATTAATTACCATCTATTTCTCTTTATTTAAATTTTAAAAGGATATTAAATTTCCATATCATTTATTTACATTTAATTAAAACGCTCTTATATTATTGAATTAAACTTTCCTTTTTATTTTAGTTTAAACATATATTCCTTTGTATCGCACTTGTTAGTCTACAATAAACATTTTCACTCTTTTTTAATTTGAAAGATCTTAATTTCGATCAATAAACTCTTAAAATTTAAAATTTCTAACAAAATTATTTAAAATTTTAGTAAATTTAATTTATTGAAAATACGAGTCGTTACAGTCTCCCCCACTCTAATTTTTTGTCCTCGAAAAGGAACGGAGTAAACAATGTAGCATTTGATATATTTTACGAAAATAGTCACATATAAACATTTAAACTTTTCTTGCTTATTTTTTAAAATTTTGAAATAATAGCTAAAATTTTCTAAATACCTTTGAAAATGCTTTTTATATTATCTCGATGCCTTAACTGGTTTGTTGTTGATTTCTCAATTTTGAAACCCAAAAATGAACGCCGATGATGTTGCAATCATCATCAGAATTATTTCCAAGTGACTAGATTGAGATTCAATAATATTAACAACCTCGAGGGGTGTTTCATCTACCCTTAATCTTACCAAATTTTAGTCCATGTGTTGGCCAGACATATGTCCAAAATCTCTAAGTATTTGGTAGACCCGTTTTAACATCAAGCAGATACTTTAAAAATCCTTTCTTTCCAAAATAGATATTCAAAATCTTACTAAAAATAATTCTAAGTTGATTTTTCATAACATATGGTTTAATCCGGAATTTTTTTGTATAATTCCCTTTTCTCTTTGAATAATAACTCCAAACTATATTCCAAGAGCTTATACAAATTTCTTTAGGAGGTGGGAAGTACAATAACGACTCGAAAATTTATTTATAAACCCTATTTATATAAGGTTACCTTTCATACAAACATTACCATTGAAATTGCCAATTCAACTTTATTTGTTTTAATCTCATTCAAAACTATTCCTTTTGATTTCCAACCATTTACTAGAGTAGGATTAACTTACCATACAATAGGGGATCATACTAACAAAATATAGGTTACATTTAATTCCATTCTTTTAAATGTATAGATTCAATTTTTTTGAAGTTTATCTTCTAAATTTTTCATTTTTCGTTAACCATTCAAATCTCAATATCTATTCTTAAATATATTACTTAAGTTGTCATTGTAATTTATCGTTCAAATCCACATCCTCGATTATTATATTTAAATCAACATCATTTATTAGCATTCAATTCGATGTTATCCTCAATTATCATTAATGTTATAAATGTCCAAATTATTATCCTTAATAATTACTTACTACCATTGATTTTAGGTTTTATACTTTATGTTATATATATTCCCTTTTCTCTCTATTCAAATCTTATCATCTTTTTAACTTATATTGTTTAAGTTGTCAATACATAAATGTCCAAATCAACGTTTGTAATTAATTTATATTAAATTTAATACCATTACTTAATATTCAAATCAATGTTTTCCTTATTTATCATTGATGTTTCAATGTTTTCATTATTGTCATTAATTATTATTTACTACTGTTTGATTATTTACTAACTATGTTTAAAACTATTTTCAAAATTCCAAGCCTTAAATTCAATGAATACTAGCTCATTATTTTATTTGTTTATTTTACACTCCAAACTTGTATTGGTACTATTTATATCGTCAATTGAGATTACTATTTACCTTTCTTAAAATCGTTAATTATTTATAAAACAGGATTTGTATTTCTATAAATAGTATATCCATTAAATTTGAAATCAATGTTTCCATAAATATTAGATTTATGAAATGAAATAAATGTTATAGTTATAAAACAACTTTGTTAACTTCACCAAAATTTCACTATTTTCCCTTTTACGGTAAACTTTTTTTTTCAGAATCTTATTATACTCACTCTATTTACAATCTCCATTATGAAATTCCATACAAATAAAGTCTTTTAAACCTTACCTTTGAATGAGATCCTTTATAAATTTTATTTATAAACCATAATCATCTAACTTCTTTTTACATTATACCATTAAATTTCATAAGTAAATACTATACAAGAAATTTTTCTCAAGGACAATTTTTAGGGTTTTTTTGGATGTAGGATAGCCCACTAATAATTTAATGTAAAGGACAAATTAGCGTATTTTCGTTCTAGCTCATTGTCGCGCTTTTTCTTCTTCTTTCTTACAATCAAAATTTTCTATCACGATCCAATAGCTCTCATCGAATCAAAATATCAACCAAATCCGTTCACATTTTATTCTCGTTCTTTTGAAAATTATAGTTCATCGATCAAATTCTTCTCTCGCGCTTTTGTCGATCTTGTTCTTCTCATAATTCTACTGTGATCTCATTCTTCTTCAAATTGGATTATTTAGGTATGCCTCTATAATTCTATTTTTTGTTCTTTTTTATCAGATTTCAATTTTTGTTCTCTGTGATTTCTAATCGTGTTCCTTTTTACAAATTAAATGCAGTTATGTTTCCTTGTTTGCTTGTTCGTTCTTTTATGGCAACTTTTGAAAACAACAATGGATATTTTTTTGTTTTATTTATTTATTTATGCAGTATTGTATTCTAATATGCTTTACATTTAATTTATTATAATTGTTTGGGGTTGTATACAAAATTGTGATAGAGCGGAAAAGTATCAGATTTTAGGTTCAGTTTCTAGGTACCATTTTTATTTTTCCTTAGTGTCAGTTTTTTGTTTATTTAGTTTGATTATTCGTAATTAGATATCGGTTTTGTATACGATTGGTATCAGTTTTGTGAAATGGAAAAACTTTTGCTCTAAATTGAACATATTTTTAATCATGTCAGTCTTCTTTGTTTGTTCATGTTGAATAATAATACTTTTAGTAATCGATTGTCCATCGATTGCTCTTTGCATGATTTGAAGAATGAGATATGTTGATGTTGGTCTCAATTAACTCCTTCTTCTATTCAGATTTCTTATGTACTTGAGGACAAAGTTATTATGGTTGATACTGATTCCGATATTTAGAGTATAATTTGTTTTCAATTATATAAGAAAAGTTCCTTCTTTGGTTTTAATGTTAAGGATAAGGGTTCTGAATTCAAAAATGTTGATGGTGCTTCTATTTCAAGTTCATTTAATGTTCGTGCTTCTTTATCTTCTACTGGATCTGTGTGTTCAAATGTTGTTGTTAATGGTAAAAATTATTTAAAAGAATGTTGAGGAGAGGGTTGCATTATGCATTCTCGATTTTGTTGGTTTTTGTTTTGGAGGAGCTGAACATTTTAGTAAATTTTTGATGGCATATCAAATTCAAAAAGGGTATGAATTAGTACTTTTTAAAAATTGTGCTACAAGAGTTACTGCAATTTGCTTTTCATATAAGGATTATTGTCTTTTCAAAGTCCATAGTTCTTGTGATTCTAGAGAATTGAAGATGTTTTTTATGAGAAATATGGTTGCTGATAATTCTTGTGGGGTTGCTCTTAAAAATGTAAATAATCCACATATTTCTAGTTCGTTTGTTAAATCGTTGATTATTGACGAGATTCGTGATTGTCCTAGTAAAATGCCTAAAGAATATAATAGTTGAATTTAGAAGAGAATACAATTTTCAATTGTCTTATGGTTATGTTATCATGGGAAACATTAATGGAATTGCATGGTATGATGCTTTGTCTTACAATTGGTATTTGGAAGAAGTGAAGAAGTCTAATCCAGATAGTTATGTTGATATGGTTGTTGATCCTTGTAGTAATGAATTTGAGTGGATGGTTATTGCTTTTGGTGCTTGTTTACTTAGTTTCAAGCATTGTCGTCCTATGATATTCTTAGATGCTACTCATTTGAAGGGACGTCCTGGTGTTTCGATGGGTGCTACTGCAAAAAATGGTGATCAAGGTATGTCTTTGTTTTCAGTTTTGATTTATTTTTATTGAGACCATAATAGTTGGCATTAGCATTAATATGAATTTGTTATCATAATTTGTATTATGTTGATATCCGTTTTAAGATATGTAGTTTATAATTTGCAAGTTTCTAGTATCAGAATTTGCATTGTATTGAATAAGTTTGTATCTAGTCTCATAATTTCATACTACTTAGCAGGTGATTAGTATCAGTTTGTGTATAATGTTAGTATCAGGTTCATGTACGTTAATACATGGTATCATATATAGTTGTGTAGTATTGGAATTTCATTTGTATCATAATATATGTTAATGTACATTACTTTGTTAGAATGAAGATTAATGTACATAATGTCATGGTTATCAATATTTTTATAAAGGTCGTATCAGATTTCCGGTATCAGTTTTTTTAATGTTAATACCAGTTTCATAAATAGTTTTAGATTTATGGTCATAATTAGTTTTAGTTTTTTGACTAATTATTTTTGCATTTGTAGGCTTCTTCCCTTTAGCTATGTGTGTAGTTTCTCTAGAAAATGTGGATAATTAGACATGGTTTTTGAATCATTTAAAACAAATGCTTCAAGAAGATCGTAATTTGGTTTTATGTTAGATCACCACCAAGGTTTGCTTTCAGGTGTTCGTGATGTTTTTGCTTCAGCTTATCACAGTCTTTGCTATTTGCATATGAAACAAAATCTTTTTTCGGCGGTAAAACCAAAAATGCAAATGCGTCTATTGTTGATCTATTCAAAATATGTTCTTGAGCTTCTAATCTATATGAATTTGAAGAAGCGCATTCTAAGTTCTGCCAAATTGGCGGTGTTGCTGGTGTGATTTTTTTTAAAGAAAAGCCTTTTGATAAGCGGGTATATTTTTTTCAGGAAAACGTTATGGTGAATATAGTTCGAATGCTGCAGAAAGTTTTAATAGTTGGATTTTAAATGAACGAGCATTGCCTATTACTTCGTGTTTAAATGGTATTCGTGTGAAGATTATGGAATAAATGGCTAGAAGGAGAGAAGAGTGTCGTTTGTGGAAAACAAATCTTTGCCCTTTATGTAGTTACGTTTAGGTGAAGTGATTTAAGAAGGATTTGAATGGGATGTATATAAATCTTATGGTTTTGCTTTTGAAGTGAAATCTCCAAAATCTCCAAAGTCTAAGTTGTTTGTATATAATTTTGTTGAGTATTATTTCATTGTTGATGCTTATCGATGTTCTTATGCTAATGCTATATATCCTATTCCAAATTATAATAGGCCTATTGTTGATAGTAGCATTCAAGATGTTATCAAGCCACCAAAGGAGAAACGTGGTGCTGTTAGACCAACAATCAAGCACAAATAAGGATTTTCATATTTCCAGAACAAGCAAAATAGATGTGGCGAGTGCAAGCAGTTTGGTCATAATAAACAGAATTGTCAAGCTTCGAAGAGGATATGATCTGATTTTACATTTTGAATTTGTTCAGATTAATAAGTGAATCTGTGACTTGTTTTGGTGGTTTATTGTAATTGTACCCTGTTATTAATTTGTATTCAGTATAGCATATTATCAAATTGATTTTAATTTCAGCTATTTAGTATAAATGATAGCATCGGTTTTAGTATCAGTAATATGTTTTTACAGCATCAGTTCTGGTGTTTATTTCCAATCATCGGTTTTGATATATGTTGCATACAATTAGTATCAGCTGTTTAGTATCATTTTTGGTATTCTGTTGGTATAAAATATGGTATCATTTTTTTGTTATGTGATATCAGTTTTGTTCAATTTTCTATATTTTACTTATTTATAACAAATTTGATAGCATAGTATATGAGATCTGATAATCATTGTCTAATTGATTGAAGAAGATGATTGAATTGGTACGTGTTATCTATTGGTTGGAGATAATGTTTGTTTGATTGGATATAAAGAACTTTAGAATCAATTTCGTGTATTATAATACGTGCTAGAACTGATACCGGTACTAATTAATAATTAGAATAATATCTGGTGTTAGCAAAAACTGACACCAGAACTAATTGTTGTTTCATAAAGTATCTTGAGTGTCAGTTTTAGCAAAACTGATACTGTTGGTTATTAGAACTGATACCCAGTTAGTGTTTTGTATTGAAATATGATTTGAAATCTAAAAATATCATTATACAACTGATAGTTGCATCATCAAACTGGTAATATTATGTAGGATCAATAGTTGCATGATATAACATATAATATATGATCTTGTTATAATATAAACAACAGGAAAAAAAAAGAACATTAGCTACAACATATCATTCCACCAATTCAGCATTGTTTTTACAAGTAAGATCAGCATTGTTTTAAAAACAGAACATCATTACTTCACAAGTAACGAATTGCAACAGAACATCATTACTTCGTAAGTACCAAATTTAATTGTGAAACAACGCAATGATTTACTTTAACATACAAAATTCTCAATTTCTGCACCTTCTTCTTTGCTTGACAGGTTATCAGCTACATTCCAACAGTGCTTGCTATCTATCAATATGTTTATTGCCAGTTTTGCTCTAGTTTGATAATAGTGTGTTGTTGGATCTTTGTTGGAATCATGTTTTTGTTCAGTGATGCAATGTAAATCATGACATATATTCCGTAGTTAATGCTGTTTAAAACAAAATATGTTAACAAAATATAATATGTGACAAAAGGTAACGAAATCTAATTTTTACATTACCAGAAATATGCTCATCTCTTCTACAACAAATCTTACTAATATCAAGCATTGATTATATCAACATTAAAACAAAAATGAAATTCAATTACATATAACAAAATATCTAAAATGTACATCAGTTCATGTGAAAATAGTAGCGCTTTTGGCAAACTGATTGATTTGTTCATTTATCTTTCTTCTTCCAAACTTGACATGAACTTGGCTAAGCTCTAGCAGTGCTCTTTATCAGTCAATATCTCATGTGAAATTCTTGCTCTAGATTTCAGCATTTGTTCAGGGGCTATTTTGAGTGGTATTTGGCTTTTGTTCATTGATATGATGAATATCATCACGTATATACCACAGTCAAGCCTGTTGAAAATTTGCAGTATCAGTTTTGTGTATCTAGGTATTTGTTTTTGTCTACAATTTGCAGTATTGGTTTAGCAGTCACTAGGTATCATTTTTAATATCTAGGTATCAGTTTTTATCTGTAATTTTCAGTTTCTAGGTATTATTTTAGCAATCAGTAGTTTTTGTCGGTAGGTAATTTTGAGTATCAGTTTTTGTCTGTAATTTGCATTATCTAGGTATTAGTTTAAAAGAAAATTTGTGTATCAGTTTAACAGTTAGTAGTTATCATTTTGAACAACATAAACAACTTACGTGTCCGATCCTTGCTATGCACATGGTATCTGATGCATTTCATTTTCCTTCACCTCCTTATCCTGTATGTTTTTCTTTTTCCAAAGTTCTTTCAGCATTTCTTCAACTTTATTTCTCTATTGAAGACAAAACGATACAAAGTTAGCTAATGTTCGATTTGTTTCAATTATATTACTTTGTTTCATAACAAAAATATATCATACCAATATCATTGCATGCTTTAGACTGGGGTTGTTTCTTTCATTAGAATTCCTTCTAGGACGTCTAGAACCTACACTCCATTGCATTATTGGGAATGTCAAAGTTACTAGTGTCCAATGGTATTCGCAATGCAAGGGTAAATATATAGCATCTGTGTATTCATCATCCACAGTTTGTTCAAGAAAAGGCAGCTTTAAAGGTTTTATAATTCCATGTACATTGGAAACTATAGATTGCTGTTAACTAAAAAAATAAGTTAGAATTCAATATATGTAGCATTTATGATACTATTGCATAATAAAGTTTTATTTACCGTCATTATTGTTGTGAATTCATAGTTGTGTTCTTTCAGCCCGCATTTAGATAAATACAAGTCAATTATCTATATTAACAACAGGAAAATGTAAGTTTTTGTTATTGGTGAAGCAATATTCGATAATAATTAGTTTCTTTAATTTACATAGTGGTAATATATATTACAAAGTACAAGAATAATTAAGCATGAAATATGATGAAACAGCTTTTGGGTATCATTTTTGAACCGACTTAGTACCAGTTTTGCACATTGTATTAAATCAACTGCTACTAGAAAACAAAAGTAAGCATGAATTTAAATCTACTGCTACTAGGAATTACTTTTGCACTATTTTGGTATTTACTTGTTATACATGAAGATTAATAAAAAAATCAACTAATAGACCATCACTTTATAACAAATAGTAATTGGGTATCATTTTTGGTTATGTATAAGTATCGGTTTGGTATAAATAGCATTGGAAATAGCTATTAGACATTATTTTTTGTAATTATTTTTATTGGTAGCAGTATTATTAAACAAAAAAAGTGTATACCGATCCATGTATGGCATTTCCTTCATGAAGTTGTCGTGGTACTTTTTTTGTTATTGTACATCCTCCTCTAATTATGACTTTGTCTATCCATGCCACATCTATGTTTTAAGAAAATAAGACACATATCAATTATACAATGTCATTTTAATATGTAGCATTAGTATATATGTTCGTAAAATTACTCTTATGATGCTGTCATAGTAAAGAAAGTTTTGATTGTGTTTTGTTGTTCTATATTTAAGTATGCCAAGGATTTGCTGTAGTGTCCTAGTCCTAAATTTGAAAATGTTGACTCTATTACTTGAATTGGCATTGGGAATGACTCTTTTGCACTTTCTTTTCATCATTTTCATTTTCTTATAGTTTCTCATCATTTTTATTTTCTTCGGGTTTTTCCCCCTTTTTCATTTTTTGACCATATTCAAAGCTAGGGCTTTCTTTTTTTCCTTTCTCTTGTTTTCATTGTTTTCACATAAGAAGCTAGTTTTTGAACTGTTTTTTTCCTTTTCCGACTAGGAGATTTTGCTGGTTTGTTTTCTTTGTTCTTTTCTGTTATTCCCTCCTGCAACTGTTGTGTGATATTGATATTGAAAGATGGAGGTGTTAGGTCTAGTACTACATCACTATACCATGCAACTTTTCTCTCTTTATCGGTATCTTCTTCTAATTTTTGAGCCTCTTCTATTTCTTTTTGTGCCATTTTATCTTCATTTGTTCGCAACGCTGTTTCATTTGTTCGCAACGCTGTTTCATTTGTTTTGTTCAGCATGTCTTCACTTTCCTCTTTGCGTCCATCACTGTATCTTCACTGGTTGGAGCACATGCATTTCAGTTGCTGTTTCGGTCTCCATGATGTACTTTCTTTTTATGTTATTTGGTGGACTTGTTCTGTATTAGTGTCAACAGTTGTATCTTCAACTTCTTCTACATTTTTTTCAGTTGAGGATCTATATTAGCAATAAGAAGCTGTCAATTTTTGTTATTAGTGAATGAATATATTATTATTAGTATCAGTAATGAAATAGTGGTAGTTTATCGGTATCATTTTTGCATTGATATCATTTTTTCAAATAGAAACTAGGTATCAGTTTTTCATATATATAGGTATTAGTTTTGATTTATTTAATAGTGAATTTTTTTGTAAAGTAACCAATCATGAGTTCTAATCAAACAGCTACTACATATAAATTCTACACTATTTTGGTATCAGTTTTCTACCAAATGATGGTCAACATAAATAGTTCAATTTACAGACCATCAAGTTATAAGAAATGGAACGTTGGTATCATTTTTTAATACATTTTGGTATCGGTTTATTTTTAACTTATACTCAAAATTATTTATTACATAAGCAAGCATGAATTTGAATCAAACAGTGTTATTAGTAATAATAAACCATGTACCTGCCCAATTATGTTATTTTTTCTTGACCCTTTGTAGGTCCTTGTTGACACTTTGGATTTTCGTCTTCATTCTTTTAAGCCGTGAATGTTTTTTCTTCATTTTGGGCTTCTATATCTAAACATGCATCTTCAGCTGTTGTGTTAACTTTTTCCACATGAGGCTTAACATTTCTGTCTTTATTCTCTTCTTCATTGTTTTCAGTTGTGGATTTCTTTTCTCTGTTTTCTATTTGCGTTTCTACATGTGCATGTTCATCTAATATGCTGTTAGGTTCATCTTCCATGTGCTTACTCTCTAGTTCAACTTCTGAATTTTTCTTTCATTTTCTTCTAGTCTTGATTTGAGTTCTCTCAATTGTTCTTTCAATTTCAAATTTTCTTTTTCTATATTTATCCTCAACTTCTTTTCTTTGTCCAATTGCTTCTTCGTTTTCTTACCTTCTTCTTCCAAATCTTTGATGTGCATCTGCAAAACATTAAGGCTTACATTATCTTTAAAAGATTGGGTACTTTGTTCATCTTCTTTGATTTGTCTTTTTTTTCCATTGGTTCTCTTTTCTTTTGTCGCTTGATTCTCCTTTCGTTGATGCTGTTTGGCGTAGCTTGTGTTCATGTAGAAGAATAGTGCTTATTTCTTTTACCTGTGTAATTGAAATAGAAATTTTGTTTTAAAATTTAAATGCAAATGTTTTATGATAGTATATTGCAACTTATATGTTATAACTGATATTAATAAGTGATTAGTTTAATGGAAGAAAATATAATAGTAATGAAATTGATACTGTGTACACTTACTAATTAATTATGTGCAGTGTTAAAAATGATACCAAGTATTATTGTGTATTATAACCGATACTATGCAAAATGACAAGATATACTATATTGATGAAAAATTGATACTATGGAAACAAAAATTTAAAGCTAGACATTGAAGACGATACTAATCAGAAGCTAAAGTGTAAGGGCCTGCAAATCCGTACTCCTTTGAGCTGGCAGCTTCCACAACAATCCAGCCAAAGAGGAACGAACTCCCGAATCTTTAGGGTTTAAGAAGAAGAAAAGGACAGAAGAAGAGATAAGAAGGTAGAAAATAGAGAGAAAAGAAAATAGAAAATAGAACGGAATAGAAAACAACAGAACAATAACAGAATCTCACAATTCGCAGCGTAACAACATATAATAAATAATTGAATAATCTTTAAACAAAGAACTATATCAGTTATTACATTTTATACATTACATTACATTTCATTACATCAGAGTGTACAACAACAACAATATCAAACAGCGGAAAAAGAAATACTATATACTAGTAATACGCCATGCCATCCATCTTGCCTCCAGTAACTCCAGAATATCCTGATAAACCTTAACTCTTGACTGCCCGTGTGGAAATTGGTGGGCACCCAGAGTTTAGGATGGAAAACAATAAACTCCGAGTCAGTCATGTGACTGGTGTGAGAACTCAAAACAGTTTATTTATCTTTAAAATCAAAATAGAGGAATATTTTTAAAGTCAATTCGCAATGCTTTTAAAAATGAGACTACCATAAGGCTCCCGCACACACACACAATGCAAACGCAGAATCGGAGGAGATTTCTCCTTATGATAGTCAAAGATGCTTGATACGCATTTAAAAGAACATTTGATATTATTACTAGTGCATAGTGTAGGAAAAATTCATTTCGAAAGTAGAATATAAATCTTAGCCAGCATAGACATTTCGAACTATGCCTACTATAGCTACCATCTAAACAGTGGTGACCACCATAAGTAAATGGCAGGTTCTACAACTAATACCGTACAAGGTTTCGTATTGGGAATTGGATTTCCAAAGAATGACCAGGCCAAGGAACTTCCCATTGCCACATGAGAATGCCTCTGGAAGGACATCCCCGAGAACCAAACCGGATCTCTGCCAGCACAAGGCCGGGTTACCCCTAACTGAGTAACAACTGACCGAATATGCCATCCCCCGGTCCTTTGGGACCTTTAACCGAGCGCTCGTAATCAATTCACACAATCATAAAGTGTTTTCAACATGAGTAAGTATCTGCGCTCCATACCATGATACCACCCTTTTCCAGAAGGAAATGCACATACCCTAAAGGGCGCTACCCCTCATAACCTTGCCGCATCTTTCCTGTTTTGACCATTTCCGGGGTGTGAGGCTCGACGAAGTCTCGTCCACAAAAACATACTTTATTCTAAAGACATGCTTTGGGTCAACAAATGATCATAGAAATGATCACCAAGATAGACGATCAAATAAATGATCCTATCCCAAATAATCAACACAATGATCATTTTACAGCAACACTTAGCATGTCACATTACCAAATTGGGAATATATCGCTGATAACCTTCAACTACATAACCTCTGAGCTCGTACGTCTCAGAGAAGGGTGTTAAGCTAAAAGAATAAATTCTCCGCCACCAACAGAAATATATTTGAAAGAAATCTGCTTTATATCTCAATTTGTAATGTCAGACATACAATCCATACAAGTCTGTTCCGGGATCGAACAGAACCGAAGGCACTTACAAAGAAGTCCTTGCAATCCGGATATTCACTAATCACGTCCGGACTTCCCATCACATAGGGAGTCTTTATACCGTAGCTACTCGGTGCAAAGACAATCGACGAGTTGTCCTTTCGCTTTCAAAAATATCCGATCTTCAACACCGGTCATCAATGCTATCCATTACGTCGTATCACTATTCGGAATGGGTAATCCGAATAACGAGCGCAATAATTTAAAAATAAGTGTAGCATTCAAATTCAAACAAATCACAACAAATACCTTTCAAAGGTAAATATTGATAGTCGGTTATTGAACTATCAATGGATATGCACAACATCACCAGATTCCAAATAATTTTCCAAATTATTTATTTCCCAAAATTATCTTTACAAGATATATAATTTCAATATCTCAAAAATAAATCAATATTTATTTTTAAACAAACTCCCCCTTTCTTTTATACATTCCATAGTGAATTTATATTTCACAATATCTATGAATATACGATTTCAATTATTCATTTTCAATATATCTTCAAAAAGATAAATTCTCAAAATATTCACTTTATATTGGAAAACATTTCCATACTTATTTATTAATAAGTAATTCACAAATTTTATTTATTTTCAACACTTGGAAAATATTCAATATACTTAAATCGAAACTTAGTATATATTTCATTCTTTAAGGAAATCATTCTCTTATCCATATTTATTTGGGCCAAAACGAATGTTGCGTAAAACATCGTTATGACAACCCAAAATCACTAGTATAGGGGTTCGAAATTAAAATAGATATATAAATCCCAATACTATACAAAACATTTCCTTTCGGAAATCATTTACTATAACAACAGTGTTATAGTCCACTATTTCCTTTTATTTCTCGAAAACGTCTATTTCAACAATAAATGTCGAAATCTATGGTTTCGAATCTCAACACATTTTAAAACATCGTTAGATCGTTTTAATTCGGTTTAAAATATCACATTCTAACATTTTCTTTAACATATTATTCACTATTCAAAAACGTGAATATACTACGTTAACAAATTTCATCACTTCTATTCATTTTATTTCAAAGGATTATTCACAGTCAAAAATGTGAATATAACTCCATTAATAGGTTTCAACAATTTTCTTATCAAAATAAGTCGTTTGCGGATTTATAAAACAATGTTTATAAACTCTATTTCTATTTATTTTATAACAACTTCCTTTTATAAATTCCTTTATTAACCTATTCAATTTATAACTCAATTATAAAACAAAAGTTCATGTTATAAGTTAAATACTTAGAATTTATTTGTTTGCACAATCGTTCCTTTGAACATCCCTATATATAAATCTTATAACTTATAAGATTCATTTATTTATCAAGAAATCCATTCTTCAAATAACTTTTCAAATTTTATAAACCTACTGCTTATAAAATTCCATTTATAACTTCACCGTTTATAATTCTATAAATTTCATTCATTTATGAAATCCATTCACAATTCATTCTAACACTTATAAAAACTCGTTTTATAATTCAAATATTTTCATTTATAAATTATCAATTTATAAATCTTTTTATATAAATCAATTTATATTATTATTCTTTTAAAACATCTTTAATCCCCTTTATAATTTCACCATTTTGATTTATAAAATAATCAAATTTTATAAATCCTATATTTAAACTTTTCACAATAAATTCAGAAATCCCGTTTAAACTATTTTATAAAATCATTAGCCTCATATTTTCAAAAATCAGCCTTTTACTATATTTCTCAAAAATCATAATTTTTATAACATTAAAAATTATAACGTTTATTTATTTAAAATAAATCAATTCCAAAAATATTTTATAAACGTATACTTTCAAAAATCACTTTGAAATCCTTTTAAAATTCCAAAATTTGGTCCAATGACGCTACATACCAAATAGTCAATTACGACAACAACGACATCATATATCGATATGATAATCCATCAAATATCAAAATATCTGAAATCAAATAAATACTGTTAAGGAATCCAGTTGGACCCCTCCAACCTGTTTTCCTGCATCCACAAACATTGGCACAATACCAATTCCGCTCCAGTACGGAATTATCGCGGTATATGGGATTTAAAATATTATCCGCTTAATAGACGGCGCAATAGGGTCTCATCCGCTATACAATGCGGGAAATCAATAACTGCAATATATACATATGCCAATATATATATATTGCTATTATATATAATACCAATTCCACTGTTTATGAAATATTCGCGGTATATGTTTTTAATAAATAACATCCGCTTACTAACGGCGCATAATGTCTATTTTATCAATCAATAGATAACAATCATCATTCAAACATGCATTCAAGAATTTTAAATCTAAATATTTAAAATAAAATCAAAACCGATTCGATTGAGTGAGAAGTTCTCACCTTGATTTCAATTTCGATTTAGCGATTTATTTCGAATAAAATTAAACGGACGTTTAATTTTACCCGAAATTCTCACTAACTCCAAACGACTCCAATCCAATTCCATAGCGTAGTGCTCGTCCATACGATTCCAACGCAACTGGTTTCGCGTATTTTCGACCTCGTATGAAAAAGATATGCAATTTCAAAGTTTATAGGAATTTTTTATTTATAAATTACAACACAATTTTCTTTATTTAAACCTAAATCAATTCAGAGCCGTTCGATCCCTTGTCTTCCCATCATGACCGCACGCAATCATCTTCCATCCCTCACGCGTGTTCAATCCAGTAGCAAGCACGCACAAAAGAAACCCAATATTGCAAATTAGGTTTTGATTTTTCGATCACCACAACCAACTTGAACACGATCAAAGACCTCCACGTCGTGCGCCTCCACGAACACCCCCCTCGGCCCGAAGAGCTTCGAGCTCGGCCCCCCCTAGAGTCTCGATTTGCGTGCCCAACTGCAGCCGAACGCGGCCACGTATCTCACAAAATACAGCACCATTTCACATCTTAACCGTTGATTTGATAGAACTCGATGCCCTCTACATTTTTCATGTTGGAAGATTGTTGAATTATTGCTTGGATTTGAAGATTCGGAGGGAGGAAGATGGGTTGTTTTCGGCCGTGGGTTGAGGGGGTGGCGGCTGCATTAGGTTTAGGGTTTATATTTTTTTTTATTGAGAGAGGGAGGGGGCTATTTATAGAAGTTTGAAGGACACTATTCATTCCGGAAATTCCAAACTCCGATTCACGCGCCGTAACCAGCGTTTCTAGGGTTTACCCCACGTTCCGGACACAATGGAACATGTTTCGAAAGCTAATTCGGTCATCTGTGCGAGATATGGCAATAAACGTTTAATTTAAGTTAAACCGATTTAAACGATTTTCTGGGCGTTTTAGCTTGCACCGGACAAACGGTAAATCCGATTGACACGAAATTTGAAACCATACAATAATATCACATTACGGATCCGATGAAACTGGTTTCGTCGAAATCCGAGACTGTTTGAAAAATGGCTATTTTAACTCGCCAAATTAATATTAAAACAATTACGATGCGTTTCGAGCTGCTACGATCAAACGATAACTCCGATTGCTACGAAAATTGAAATCCAGTAATAACTAATTATTACGGATCTAATGGAACTAGTTTCGTCCAATTCTGAGACTGTTCGAAAATTGGCTATTTTCACTAGTCGATTAAATATTAAAATATTCAATTTTCACAAATAAACTTTTAATTCGATTTTAAAAGTTCTAAAATATCATTCTAACTTCAATATGATAAAATAAAATTTTGCAAATCATTTTCAATCATATTTAACTCAATTTTCAATTATTTCCATAATTTAACATATTAAATTATCGATTTAATTCTATTTCAATTAAATCCAATTATTCGAAATAAAATTTATTCGACTTATAAATTCACTTATTAATATTTAAAATTAATTAAATATTCAATTTTTAAATTAATAAAATTCTGGGTCGTTACAATCTTCCCCCCTTAAAAGAATTTCGTCCTCGAAATTATCAAGTAAGAAAAGTTACATAATTTATTAACTTTCCCAAAATTCATAGTCAAACTTCTTACGATAACCTTACTAAGTTTTCAAATCATACTTAGTTATCTTTTCAAAAACAACTACTATTGTTTAACTTTCAACTTCAAATCAAAGTTAAAGTTTTCAAAATTTTCCAATTTTCTCAAATTTTTTCTAACGCCTTAAATTTTCGGAAAAATTCGCCATAGTCTCCTTTGCGCGGCTCGATCCGAAAAAAAAATGACAGTATATATATCACAAATATACATCTCATCAAGTAATGAGGCATCCCGCAGGGAAAAAAGTATAAAAGTACGGTATGTAATCCGAGATATGTACCTTATATTTTATTAGCGAGCATATACGGCTAATATAGCGCGAAAGCGAGCTCCAAATGCGAAGAAAACGCGATCCGCACCTACTAAACACTCAACAAACAACATGAGAACATGTATATATGACAATAGTATCAATATACAACATATAGCAACATAATAACTATATATGTCAACATAGCAATTGAAACAAAAGCAATATATTCAACCATCAACCAACTAGCATTCATAACCAATAAATATTCATTCATATTCTCATTAATATTCAATGAATTGGTTTTCAATTTAAATCACATTTGATTCATTAACATTGGATTTTGCTAACATTCATTTTCAATTAGTTTATATTCACTAATTCATATTCAAGTTGGTTCACTTCCAAATCAAATTTAATTCTATTTAAGATTCACTTAACTTCCAATTGAATTCCAATTACTTTAGCTTCCAATTTCATTAACTCAATTTCATTAACACTTAATGAATTATATACAATCGACTAACAATCATATAACAACCAATGTATATTAATTACAACCAAATTCCTTTGCATATATTCATTCAATTTGGTTTAATTAAATTGATTTTCATTCAATTATTCAACTTCCAATAACATAAGATTTTAATGAATTAACACTTATATTCATTATTTCATATCAACTTAATTCACATTCAATTGATTAACATTTAATCCATTAATTCAATTCAATTACAAAAGTTGAATTTTATTTACATAACTCAAGTTCATATCAATCACTTAACTTTATTAATTTACTTTGATACAAATATCAACTTCATTCAACATCTCTTAAGTTATACTTCATTTTATAAACATCACTTGGTTTTACATAACTTAAATTCCCACTTATAAATAAATTCAGATTCCAATTCTAAAGTAAATTTCCATTTAACTTTAAATTCATTTTTATTTACAACTCATATTCATAAATATATTCATATAGTTTTACTTCTTATATATATAAGTTTATTTCACAATTGTAAATCACTTTAATTATAATTCAATTCTTATAATTCTTTTGCTTATACAATTCTTCTTTTATTTAGATTATTCAAACATCTTATTCAACAACCAAACAATCAATTTACATACACTTTAATAATTCTGAAAAATTATTTCTTCATATATAAAAATATAATCAGGGCAAAATTATTTCATTTACCCAATTTAAAACAATACTGTGTCGAATTGTTCTGTACAAGTGTTTAGAGATCCCTATCAACAATGTTAATTACTCGTATTAACCAGAATCCATATACCACTCAACAAACCAATCACCACAATATAAAATAATTTTATATTCACTAACAAATACGCTCTCATAGCTATTATTACACTCAAACTCATTCTAGAGTACTACTGACTCTATCTCTAATGAGTAATACCCAACAGAACCATGGTTGTCGCTTAACCATATGCTCTGATACCAGATGTAAGGGCCCGCAAATCCGTACTCCTTTGAGCTGGCAACTTCCACAACAATCCAGCCAAAGAGGAACGAACTCCCGAATCTTTAGGGTTTAAGAAGAAGAAAAAGACAGAAGAAGAGATAAGAAGGTAGAAAATAGAGAGAAAAGAAAATAGAAAATAGAACGGAATAGAAAACAACAGAACAATAACAGAATCTCACAATTCGCAGCGTAACAACATATAATAAATAAATGAATAATCTTTAAACAAAGAACTATATCAGTTATTACATTTTATACATTACATTACATTTCATTACATCAGAGTGTACAACAACAACAATATCAAACAGCGGAAAAAGAAATACTATATATTAGTAATACGCCATGCCATCCATCTTGCCTCCAGCAACTCCAGAATATCCTGATAAACCTTAACTCTTGACTGCCCGTGTGGAAATTGGTGGGCACCCAGAGTTTAGGATGGAAAACAATAAACTCCGAGTCAGTCATGTGACTGGTGTGAGAACTCAAAACAGTTTATTTATCTTTAAAATCAAAATAGAGGAATATTTTTAAAGTCAATTCGCAATGCTTTTAAAAATGAGACTACCATAAGGCCTCCCGCACACACACACAATGCAAACGCAGAATCGGAGGAGATTTCTCCTTATGATAGTCAAAGATGCTTGATACGCATTTAAAAGAACATTTGATATTATTACTAGTGCATAGTGTAGGAAAAATTCATTTCGAAAGTAGAATATAAATCTTAGCCAGCATAGACATTTCGAACTATGCCTACTATAGCTACCATCTAAACAGTGGTGACCACCATAAGTAAATGGCAGGTTCTACAACTAATACCGTACAAGGTTTCGTATTGGGAATTGGATTTCCAACGAATGATCAGGCCAAGGAACTTCCCATTGCCACATGAGAATGCCTCTGGAAGGACATCCCCGAGAACCAAACCGGATCTCTGCCAACACAAGGCCGGGTTACCCCTAACTGAGTAACAACTGACCGAATATGCCATCCCCCGGTCCTTTGGGACCTTTAACCGAGCGCTCGTAATCAATTCACACAATCATAAAGTGTTTTCAACATGAGTAAGTATCTGGGCTCCATACCATGATACCACCCTTTTCCAGAAGGAAATGCACATACCCTAAAAGGAGCTACCCCTCATAACCTTGCCGCATCTTTCCTGTTTTGACCATTTCCGGGGTGTGAGGCTCGACGAAGTCTCGTCCACAAAAACATACTTTATTCAAAAGACATGCTTTGGGTCAACAAATGATCATAGAAATGATCACCAAGATAGACGATCAAATAAATGATCCTATCCCAAATAATCAACACAATGATCATTTTACAACAACACTCAGCATGTCACATTACCAAATTGGGAATATATCGCTGATAACCTTCAACTACATAACCTCTGAGCTCGTACGTCTCAGAGAAGGGTGTTAAGCTAAAAGAATAAATTCTCCGCCACCAACAGAAATATATTTGAAAGAAATCTGCTTTATATCTCAATTTGTAATGTTAGACATACAATCCATACAAGTCTGTTCCGGGATCGAACAGAACCGAAGGCACTTACAAAGAAGTCCTTGCAATCCGGATATTCACTAATCACGTCCGGACTTCCCATCACATAGGGAGTCTCTATACCGTAGCTACTCGGTGCAAAGACAATCGACGAGTTGTCTTTTCGCTTTCAAAAATATCCGGTCTTCAACACCGGTCATCAATGCTATCCATTACGTCGTATCACTATTCGGAATGGGTAATCCGAATAACGAGCGCAATAATTTAAAAATAAGTGTAGCATTCAAATTCAAACAAATCACAACAAATACCTTTCAAAGGTAAATATTGATAGTCGGTTATTGAACTATCAATGGATATGCACAACATCACCAGATTCCAAATAATTTTCCAAATTATTTATTTCCCAAAATTATCTTTACAAGATATATAATTTCAATATCTCAAAAATAAATCAATATTTATTTTTAAACAAATTCCCCCTTTCTTTTATACATTCCATAGTGAATTATATTTCACAATATCTATGAATATACAATTTCAATTATTCATTTTCAATATATCTTCAAAAAGATAAATTCTCAAAATATTCACTTTATATTGGAAAACATTTCCATACTTATTTATTAATAAGTAATTCACAAATTTTATTTATTTTCAACACTTGGAAAATATTCAATATACTTAAATCGAAACTTAGTATATATTTCATTCTTTAAGGAAATCATTCTCTTATCCATATTTGTTTGGGCCAAAACGAATGTTGCGTAAAACATCGTTACGACAACCCAAAATCACTAGTATAGGGATTCGAAATTAAAATAGATATATAAATCTTAATACTATACAAAACATTTCCTTTCGGAAATCATTTACTACAACAACAGTGTTATAGTCCACTATTTCCTTTTATTTCTCGAAAACGTCTATTTCAACAATAAATTTCGAAATCTATGGTTTCGAATCTCAACACATTTTAAAACATCGTTAGATTGTTTTAATTCTGTTTAAAATATCACATTCTAAACATTTTCTTTAACATATTATTCGCTATTCAAAAACGTGAATATACTACGTTAACAAATTTCATCACTTCTATTCATTTTATTTCAAAGGATTATTCACAGTCAAAAATGTGAATATAACTCCATTAATAGGTTTCAACAATTTTCTTATCAAAATAAGTCGTTTGCGGATTTATAAAACAATGTTTATAAACTCCATTTCTATTTATTTTATAACAACTTCCTTTTATAAATTCCTTTATTAACCTATTCAATTTATAACTCAATTATAAAACAAAAGTTCATGTTATAAGTTAAATACTTAGAATTTATTTGTTTGCACAATCGTTCCTTTGAACATCCCTATATATAAATCTTATAACTTATAAGATTCATTTATTTATCAAGAAATCCATTCTTCAAATAACTTTTCAAATTTTATAAACCTACTGCTTATAAAATTCCATTTATAACTTCACCGTTTATAATTCTATAAATTTCATTCATTTATGAAATCCATTCACAATTCATTCTAACACTTATAAAAACTCGTTTTATAATTCAAATATTTTCATTTATAAATTATCAATTTATAAATCTTTTTATATAAATCAATTTATATTATTATTCTTTTAAAACATCTTTAATCCCCTTTATAATTTCACCATTTTGATTTATAAAATAATCAAATTTTATAAATCCTATATTTAAACTTTTCACAATAAATTCAGAAATCCCGATTAAACTATTTTATAAAATCATTAGCCTCATATTTTCAAAAATCAGCCTTTTACTATATTTCTCAAAAATCATAATTTTTATAACATTAAAAATTATAACGTTTATTTATTTAAAATAAATCAATTCCAAAAATATTATATAAACGTATACTTTCAAAAATCACTTTGAAATCCTTTTAAAATTCCAAAATTTGGTCCAATGATGCTACATACCAAATAGTCAATTACGACAACAACGACATCATATATCGATATGATAATCCATCAAATATTAAAACATCTGAAATCAAATAAATACTGTTGAGGAATCCAGTTGGATCCCTCCAACCTGTTTTCCTGCATCCCCAAACATTAGCACAATACCAATTCCGCTCCAGTACGGAATTATCGCGGTATATGGGATTTAAAATATTATCCGCTTAATAGACGGCGCAATAGGGTCTCATCCGCTATACAATGCGGGAAATCAATAACTGCAATATATACATATGCCAATATATATATATATTGCTATTATATATAATACCAATTCCATTGTTTATGAAATATTCGCGGTATATGTTTTTAATAAATAACATCCACTTACTAACGGCGCATAATGTCTATTTTATCAATCAATAGATAACAATCATCATTCAAACATGCATTCAAGAATTTTAAATCTAACTATTTAAAATAAAATCGAAACCGATTCGATTGAGTGAGAAGTTCTCACCTTGATTTCAATTTCGATTTAGCGATTTATTTCGAATAAAATTAAACGGACGTTTAATTTTACCCGAAATTCTCACTAACTCCAAACGACTCCAATCCAATTCCATAGCGTAGTGCTCGTCCATACGATTCCAACGCAACTGGTTCGCGCGTTTTCGACCTCGTATGAAAAAGATATGCAAATTCAAAGTTTATACGAATTTTTTATTTATAAATTACAACATAATTTTCTTTATTTAAACCTAAATCAATTCAGAGCCGTTCGATCCCTTATCTTCCCATCATGACCGCACGCAATCATCTTCCATCCCTCATGCGCGTTCAACCCAGTAGCAAGCACACACAAAAGAAACCCAATATTGCAAATTAAGTTTTGATTTTTCGATCACCACAACCAACTTGAACACGATCAAAGACCTCCACGTCGTGCGCCTCCATGAACACCCCCCTCGGCCTGAAGAGCTTCGAGCTCGGCCCCCCTAGAGTCTCGATTTACGTGCCCAACTGCAGCCGAACGCGGCCACGTATCTCACAAAATACAGCACCATTTCACATCTTAACCGTTGATTTGATAGAACTCGCCCTCTACATTTTTCATGTTGGAAGATTGTTGAATTATTGCTTGGATTTGAAGATTTGGAGGGAGGAAGATGGGTTGTTTTCGGCCGTGGGTTGAGGGGGTGGCGGCTGCATCAGGTTTAGGGTTTATAATTTTTTTTTTATTGAGAGAGAGAGGGGGCTATTTATAGAAGTTTGACCGACACTATTCATCCCGGAAATTCCAAACTCCGATTCACGCGCCGTAACCAGCGTTTCTAGGGTTTACCCCGCGTTCCGAACACAATGGAATAGGTTTCGAAAGCTAATTCGGTCATCTGTGCGAGATATGGCAATAAACGTTCAATTTAAATTAAACCGATTTAAACGATTTTCTGGGCGTTTTAGCTTGCACCGGACAAACGGTAAATCCGATTGACACGAAATTTGAAACCATACAATAATATCACATTATGGATCCGATGAAACTGGTTTCGTCGAAATCCGAGACTGTTTGAAAAATGGCTATTTTAACTCGCCAAATTAATATTAAAACAATTACGATGTGTTTCGAGCTGCTACGATCAAACGATAACTTCGATTGCTACGAAAATTGAAATCCAGTAATAACTAACTATTGCGGATCCAATGGAACTAGTTTCGTCCAATTCTGAGACTGTTCGAAAATTGGCTATTTTCACTAATCGATTAAATATTAAAATATTCAATTTTCACAAATAAACTTTTAATTCAATTTTAAAAGTTCTAAAATATCATTCTAACTTCAGTATGATAAAATAAAATTTTACAAATCATTTTCAATCATATTTAACTCAATTTTCAATTATTTCCATAATTTAACATATTAAATTATCGATTTAATTCTATTTCAATTAAATCCAATTATTCGAAATAAAATTTATTCGACTTATAAATTCACTTATTAATATTTAAAATTAATTAAATATTCAATTTTTAAATTAATAAAATTCTGGGTCGTTACATAAAGTGATACTACAAAGAGGCACATCTGATACTACGTAGAGAGAAAAATTATTCTAAGTGTTGAAACTGATACCACACACAGAGAAAACATAAATTGTAAACTGATATTGATTAGTGTAAGTAAGATTGAATTATAACTTACCTCGCCAACTTTTACATCATTCAAAAATTATTTCACAACAATATCTTCAAGCTTTCTTACACCCCATCGTGCAAATCTGGGTAAATCTTCAGCAAGTTTCCTTCTAGATTGGATGAGGTTCATTTTCTCACAGATGCAATACTATAAACATTTTAAAGATATAATTAGATAAGAATATTGAATATAACATTTTTTTCAATTAATAATATTTTGCATAACACATCTTACCAATGGAAGCACGGAACATCTAGACATGTTTCTTAGCTTGGAGATAAACCTTTTGAAAAAATTACTATAACTTTTCTCTATTGTTTCTGGCCATGAGACAGTCTGCATTGTTTCACTATCGATCAAATAGGGTAGAATTCTCCATCTCATTTTTTGTTGGTTGTTGGGAAAGAAAAATGTCAACAGTATTCGCATTATTGTCAACAAAGGCAGATACTCTTTGTTTTATTTTTTTTCCTTTTTGATATTTCTTGTTTTATTCTTCTTTCCACAACATTTCTTGTTAAGTAATTACATGTGCCAAAGTTTCTGCTTGCAAATTCTTTGCAGTCTGGTGGAATAGTTTTGCTTGTCAATTTTTTCGTTAGTTCTATGTTTATTCCTTTTAATGGTAAACCAAATAGCAAGCCTATATCACTGGTAGTGATCTTCATTTTTCTTCTCCAAAGACAAAGGTATAAAGCATCCAAGTTGTGTTAATGTTTTTTGCACTCTTTTGTTTTTTCTTCATAGATGATTTTGAAGAAGTCGTAAAATGGTGTCTTCTTTAAGATGTCGAATTGTTTTTTGCTCAGTCCATTTTTTTCTCTGACCGGTTCCATTATCTTTAAGATAGCTTGTAAACCACATCTATACGCAGTTTCTGGCTTAACGTCTTCAAATTTTGCTATCTGCTTGTTTGATTCTTTTGATATTGCATGCATGCTTTTACGACATGGATTCACAAAATCATCATCACCCTATTTCATGAAAAAGTGGCATTAAGTTGTTAGTGAAAAAAACAGCATTGAAACATAATAATATATAACATGATATAGTGGTATCAGTTTCCGTAAATTTGAGACAAAACATGATATTTTTATCTAACAAAAATTTGGTATCATTTTTGCTAAATGTAGGTATCAATTTCTTAAAAATTATGGTTGAAATACTTCTAAAATTGCTACATAATAACTTTAAAAGAAACATATTGCATGTATCATTTTTAGCTTATATTTTTTGTTAACTTTGTCATAAATTATGATGAAAGTAATTTGTATAATTAAAAGTAAAGTTCAAAGAAAGATAAAGTGAGTATCATGTCTGTATGGTGTGTGTATCGGTTTGGTTCAAATAAACAGTATATCAATTTTAAGATATCATGTCTATAAAAATATATAGTAGGTATCAGTTTTGTATTACATTAGTGTCAGTTTTATATTTGTGAAAGAAATAATTTCAATTACGGAGCAACAAATTCCACCAATTATAGTGGGTATCATTTTATGAATATAACTATATCAGTTTTGTTACAAACTATTGAAAAATTATTTTTAAAATTTCAAAACTTTTCTTGAACTAAACAATCATTTTATGAAATATAGGTATCGGTTTGTTATATAGTGGGTACCATTTTGTGAAATATAGGTATCATTTTATTGAAAAATTACAGCATTGAAATATGAACTAAAACATATTATACAGTGGGTACCATTTTGTAAGAATTTAGTATCAGTGTTCCTAGAAAAAAGATGGTGTAATAATTTGTAAACTAAAATGAATCAGCTACACAATTAAACAATAGGTATCACTATTATAGGATGTTGGTATCAGTTTTTATGCGTCGTGCTGAAATTAATTTCCCCAAATACAAAGTATCACGTTAATTCTAGCAGATGCTAGGTATCATATTTTCAATATATTAATATCTGTTTTGTAGTGAATGACAATGAAATCTACTTTTTAACTAACTAAGCTTTGTCTTCCACTAAACAAACTATAGGTATCACTTTTTGAACATGAAATTTTTTATAAGTGATATGGCTTGTAATTCTACCATATTGACTTGTTCATCTTCAGATTCCTCAACTGCTATTTGTTTTCCCTTAATTGTTTGAGCTTTTTCCTAACATATTAACAATACTACAATACATTTAATGATTTAATAGTATCAGTTTCATAACTTAATGGTATCCGTTACCTGTTGAATTTGCTGCTGAATTGTTTTCTCATATTTTTTTCTTCGATCTTAATTCTTTTTTTTGCACCTATTCTACAGTTGATTTGTCACCTGCTATTTTTCCTGCATGCTTTCTTCTTTTTTCTGTAAAATAAGTTCAATAGTATCATAATTAATCTATATGGTTTTGTTATGCTTCATTTCGAAGTATCATTTACCTTTTCTTTTGCGCTGTCTCCTTCATGTCTCCTTTTCGTTCTTCTTTCTATTTTTTGCTGTATTTCTTCTTCCATTGGTCGTTTTAATTGTCTTAACTTTGCAGATTCCTGCTGCGTCTCTGCTAGAGCTAAGATTTTTTCTTCATGATGAGTATCAGATACATCTGCTATGGTATCAAATTCATGCTGAGTAACAGATAGAGCTTCTAGGGTATTATTTCTTGATGAGTTTCGGAATGAGGTTGTAGGGTATCGATTTTGTGCTAACTTTGAGATTCAGAAGGTAGGGTTTTAGATTCAGCTGCAAAGGTATCAGATAAAGGTTTTAGGGCATTATATTTGTACCGAGTTTCAAAATGCGGTTGTACTGTATCATTTTTGTGCGGACTTCCAAACTAAAGAGGTAGGGTATCAGGTTCACACTGAATATTAGATTCACATGCTAGGTTTTCATTTTTGGCTCGATTCTCAGATTGAGGTTCCATGTTTCCAAATTCGAGCTGATTATCGGAATGAGGCGCTAAGGTATTAGGTTTTTGTCGACTATCAGATTAAGGGGATAAGGTATCAGATTCGTGCTGAAACTCTGTTTGTTTTTGATCGCCTGAAGTATGAGATTGAGATAGAGGTAGCGATTTTCCTACGGTTTCGTTTGCCTTTTTTTTGTAAGTTCTTTTTTGTGTCGTGAAGGAGAAAGTGGATTTGAAAATCGAACAGGAAGACGAATGAAGGAAATGGAGAAATGTTTTAATGCGTGAATGGACTTAAGGCCTGTCCTTTGGAAGAAAATTATTTATGCGTGTCCTTATGAATAAACTTTTTAAATTATTTATGCTTTAAAAAAATTTCCCATCTCATTGTGTAACATCCTTTACAAAATTTTGCTTAATATGCTTTGCAACAAAATAAAATGGTATACAAATGATTTTATTTCAATCAATCAAAACACTTTCATTCCTGGTAGACTCATTACTGAGAATTCTCTTCTTGCATATGAAATGGTGAGAGGGTTCAATAGAAAGAATTTTAATAACTTATGCTTGAAATTCGACCTACATAAAGCTTATGATAAAATAAATAGAGAATTAATATATCGTATGATGCTATGTATGGGGTTTCTTTGAATTTTCTAATATGATATATGAATGTATATCCACCACCACTTTCTCTATTTTAATCGATGGAAGCCCTATATATTTTTTGGCAGTAATAGAGGATTAAGATAGGGAGATTGCTTGTCTCTGTACCTCTTTACAATTGCAATGGAGTATTTGTTAATTTTATTAGATGTGGAATTTCATGAAGACAAATTGACTCCAATTCTTTTTATTGAGCCAGTTCTCACACATTTATTTTATGCCGATGACATTTTAATATTTACCAAAGCAGATATTTCAAATGCAGAAAGTATTGCAAAGGTCGTTAATATTATAAAAGAGTCTATGGGTTTAGAATTGAATGAGCAGACATCTATGAGGATTTTCAGTAAACGAGTAAAGAATAAAGATCTTATCAGAAACATTATGAAAGTTCAAATAACGGATCTCCTAATCATCTATATGGGACTTTCCATATCTTATAGCAAACTTAAATTAAGGAATTTTAGAGGGTTGTTAGATAAAATATATAAAAAAGTGCATCAACTAGAAAAATAGAATGCTGAATGTAGCTGGCAAAATTAAAATAATAAAAAGATAAATTTATCCTTTAATTATGTTTCGGATTCAATTTTGTTAGCCATTAGCGTCGGTCATAAGCAAAATCAATTCAGTACGTTCCAACTTTATTTGGAAAAATAAACATCACAACATGAATTGGAAGGACATGTGAAGACCTAAGTTCAAAGAGTGTGTGGGTTTAAGAAGATTAGAAGATGTAATACAGACCGTTTCCCTTAAATTAATTTAGAGATACTTACAAAATGACTATTTGTGGGTACAATGGATGAAAAACAGATATTGTAAAATAAATTTTTTTGCAATATATTGGGGGATAATAATGCATCTTATACATGGAAAATGCTATTCAAGATAAGAAATCGAGCAAGTGATGTCATTGATAGGAAAACTGGAAATGGTGATAACACAAGTTTGTGGTCTAACCCGGGGGTTAATGGACAACCATTGAAGAATTTGTTGGGATGGTAGGCTATATCACTCATTAGAGGTCCTAACATGTTTCCTCTCTCATCGCTAATGGACAATGGCGAATAGACAATCTCAATTCGCTCCCACACATAGGCCAACAAATATCAAACATCTCGCTCACCCAAAATCTGAAAAATTACTATTGGGTTTGGAATTAATAAGAAAATGTTCGGTTTTCTTTTTCACCAGCATGGAACCGTGTTAGAGAAAAATACAATGACTTAGAATGGTATTATCATATCAGAAACAATTTTCACCCAAAATGTCATTGTACGCGCTCCTGATAAAATCCAACAAATTAAATACTATAGATAAAATTTGCAAATGGAATAATGAAATTGATCAAAAGAGCAAACCATGTAAACAAGGCAATGAATCTCGAGATCACTTGTTTTTTGACTGTCCTTATTCCTACTTACTTTGGCAGTCTATTAAAGAGATACTACATCTTACAAATAGCAACAAATGCAACATTGGTTATACTTTTGAACAGTTTTAACAACCAATAGTGGAAACAAATCATTTAATAAACTATTGGGCATGACTATTACTTCCCTAACATGACACATTTGGGTTGAGCGAAATACAAGAACATTTCAGCATGTGGAAATTTCAAGCAACTTCTGATAAGTCCACATCTATCAGACGGCTCATAGCTTTTGAAATTTTTGGGCATCAAAATTGATGAGATAAAAGGAAACGAACTCACCTTCAAGGAGTTTGGGCTTGAATTAAAACAATTGCAATTAGAACATATTTATTATGAACCTCATTTCTCTTTTAATAAATTAATCGTTTCTTTTCCAAAAAAAATTAAGTTCAATATTATTTTTAAAATATACTTAAATATGGTATAATTATTTCCCCAAAATATCTTGCATATAAAATGTACTTAGAAGTAGTTATATGAGTTTAAATAAAGTATACATAAAATGCTAATACAAAGTGCTTAAATAAGCATTATATTGTTCTATCTTTTGCCGGTTTTTCTTTAGAACTTTAAATACTTTATAAACAAATTATTTTCTCCGAACTAAACACTTTGAGTCAAAAATACATTCAAGTAATGAATTCCCAAAATATACGAATATATCATCACTTTGAAATGGTTCAAAATACAAGTATTTCCATGTGCATCTATAATGATTTTTTTTTTTTTTTTGCTTTCTAAAGTTAAACTCCTAGTTAAATTTTTATATAAAATACCAACAAATATGTCAAACAAAAGGTATATGACATAACACAAGTTTAAGAAGGTGAAAAAATTAAAGTTATAACATATAGATTTTTCAAATAGTTTTCAGAATAAGGTGATGCAAAGTTTGAGCTAATTTGGCTAAATAGAGAGTGGTTTGAAGAGGGGAGAAAATTTACGAAAATAAATTAACTTGTAATTTTTTTGTCTATCTCCATGGCTTAGGCTATTTATAGGTGACCAAGAGAAGGGTACATTAGACATTTTCTAATCCCTTGTGGCCTAATCTGATTCGATTATCCTTTGGTTCAATGGCAACCATCCTTATCAACTGCACATTTATTTGATTCGATCACTTTTGATCTTATAACAAATTCCTTATCAACCGCACATTTAATTGATTCCACCACATTTTAGTCCAATAGTTACCATGCTTATCGACTACACATTTATTTGACCTTTTGGTCCAATAGTAACCATCTTTACCAACCACTCATTTATTATAAAATATGTACAAAATTTTTCCACAAATTTAACAACTTTAAAACCGTATGTCAATAAATCTTTTTTTGATCACATTATCGAGTATACTTTTCTCTACCCACTAACGTAAAAAAAAAAAAAAAAAAAAAAATATTTTTTATATCATTTTTTATGTATAAAAGGAATTGTATCTGTTATATATTTGACTATTTGAATGTCTAAATATACAAGTTTCTAAGCGATTAACTTGCAAGACGTTACAAAATAGAAAAAATCCTGAATAAGTTGATATTTATATTGCTATTTTTCAAATTTTAGCACAAAATCTTAGACACCTAGGAAGATAATGCTTTCTAGATATATTTCAAATTGCCATGAAAAGAATTTTGCTAATGGATCTTCGACTTTGTGAATGTCAAATTGTTGACTATATAAACATACTATATTATGACATACCAATATCATGTTATTATTTATTTTACAGTGCAATTTTAAATTGATGCTATATGTTAAAATGTTAAGCAATATTAATTAACTCTACTTCAGAAAGATACAACTAATACTTAGAGACACTTTGCCTCAATTGTCCCATTCAAAACAATAAAATGATAGATTACTTTGAAGTTTTGCATGCTTTCAAATTATGTTCTATTTCTGATCATATTATGAGTTGAAGGAGGTGGTTTTGGAAGTTAGCACTTTAAAGAAAAAGTCAAGCAAACTATCAAAATAGAGCCCCTTATGAAACTCGAATTAACCAAAATAACATATCCTTTTGAAACTCGAATTTAACCAAAATAACATATTCAATTATAGAACTATGTAGAAATGTGTAAGGGATGAAACATATGGAAGAAATCTTTGGTCGAAGAATTTTTAGTTATCGAATAAAGTTAAAAACAAACTAGTATTTTAGAACATGCACATAGGTGTAGAAGCATTTGAAATAAATTTATTTCAGTTCCAAAGACTGTGAAAAGCGTCGGGTGGTTCCAATTGGGGTTGCCAAAAAAGTTATGTAACGCTAAGTGGTTACTCCTAGTTGAAAATGCAACTATTTTAGTACACCAGAATCTTTGCACCTACATTCATCATCACATGATATGCATGTAAAGCTAATGAATCTAGCAATTCGCATGAGGTAACCTGATCAAATGATTGAAGCATAGCTAGAGCTATTGAAAGCAATTAAACCACTGACGTTTGTAAAGGGTATAGAGGCTGCCAGGCCATTGGCACTTTTAAACACATCAACATATGACCGTGTATCATTCGACTTTTAAAAAGTTCATAGCATATATCCATATAATTGCATCATTTTTGTAACAAAAGAAATCAAATAAAATTGAGTTTTTGTAGAAATGCTTCTATCTACACAACACCTAAGCAAAGAGTTCCAAATATATTAATTAATTTTAGAAATAATTAAATTTTGGCCTATAAACTTCCATGGAAAAAATATCTAATCCATTTGGACCGCGTCTATCTTCAACATGTTACATAATTTATAATTCAGTTGATTAGAATGGAATATATTCACATGAAATGGTTTAAGTTATAAACCTAAGCTTATGAAGAAAAAAAGTGTGTTTCCTACATCTTACATAATCCAAATATGGACTTTTTCGACATGATTCTTATCTTGGCTAATGAATAACAGTTACACTCTTATGTAATTTTGTATCATATAATCCACACGTATTGAAATAAAACCTACTTTTACGATAGAATAAAAAACAAAAACAAAAATTAGGTTGAAGAAAATGAACAATATGATATATATATATATCTGTGTATGTGTGTGCATATATATATATATATATATATATATATATATATCATTAAAACTAAATAAGCATAGTGCATAATACATGAATTTTACTAAACTATGAATGAAGGTGATAAAGTAATGGTTTTATAAAAAATTAAGAACAACATGTACATAGAAATAGAAGAAAATTAAATCAAACTAAAACATCAAATGCTAATATGAAAAATGTATCATAGTTTGGTTCATTTAAACATTAATAATATAAGGTAATAAAAACAATCAATTACTAAAACCATGTCTTAAATGGTGCACCGTAGATGATGGTTCAAAGTTTCAGCACAATTCATAATTGTGTAGTTAATGCCCCGCTATTACCCCGATATAACCCTGCAATATCTCATAGCGGATTTCTACCGCTACGATTTTTCCATATAGCCCCAAAATATAGCCTTTCCGCTTTAGTCCCCGCTATTTCCGCTATATGCCATTAGTCCCGCTATATTTTGCTATTTCCGCTATATCTTCCTTAATAAAATGAATTAAAAAATTGCATTTATACATTATAAAAATTATGAAACTAATTTATTTGATTTAAATTTTAATATATTTTCAAAAATGAAAATACTCTAATATTCGACTAAATTCAATTATGTTATATAATAGTTTTACGTTTATTTAAAGTATATTCACACATGTTTTTTGTTTAAAATCATCTATGTATTAATTATATTTCAATTGAATGATAATCTTTCATTTAATTACCATTTATATATTTTTCAAAACATTAAGTACGAGTTTTATATGCTATTTTAGAGCTATCCGCTATATCCTCGCTGTATCCCCGCTATGACTTTTTGCACCTACACCGCTTTGAATCTGCCGACTGCTTTAACTGCACAGGTTCATAAGAAGTTGCATTAGCACTAAGGGTTGGGCTTTTGTGGATTGAGCAAAATTTATTGTACGCTTCTGGTTAACATTCCCTATGAGCATAATAATTAATACTAAATTCACTTGTTTATCTGGGCAAGATATACTAAATAATACTTTGAGATCTCTAGAAGAATACCACCTTTGAATTCCAAATCCATAGATTTGCTAACTAATCTTCATGATAAACCCATATTTAACCATCAAACATAATGGAGGGTAATAGTTAAATTAATTATTATGAGAAGGAAATAAGTTAAGGTAAGTTCTAGTATATTTTAAGAGGTATTCTTGTATACGGAACTCTCTCCTTATCAAAATTTCTCATATTCTTAAACATCAATGAAAATGGATGTTTTCCCCTTATTTGAAGGAGTCTATCAATTCGTGATGGTGGTTATGTAAATAGTAGGTCTCAGACAAAGGAAGTTATCTTAATCCATATATGTTTCTAATGGAAACTTTGCTCATGCAGATTGGTGTTGTACTTCTTTGGTATACCTGCTAAGCAATTTTTTTAAACAAATGCTACTTTAAAGAACAAAAATAAAAGAAAGGGAATATATACAATCTTAGGCGAACAAAGGATATGTTTGTTAAGTAGCTCCACCATGAGATGATGAACCAAAGTCTAATATTGACGTACTTATCATAACCCTTTCATAAAGTCAAAATCTCTGACCGAAGTAGTTTTATTAATAATAATAATTATTAAACTAAAGACTTTATATCATAAATTTTAACATGGATAATATCAGAATTTTGACCACTACCAAATTCTATAACTCCCAATGTGATATAGCTTTGGTTAGGAGGATATGTGTAAATAATTATCACTACCGGGTAACGCTTAAGTAAATATAATTAGATTTTAATGAAGCTATACAAGCAATAAACTTGTCCATAATTGCACACCAAATGCTAAGTAACATATGAACGTTAACATGCGAATTGTTGGTTTTAATTGTTAATCGAATTGACACCCAAGAGTCACACAATAAAAATGTTGAATACTCCTACCACCACCTGATTTAATCAATTAAATTATAATTAATTAAATTAATTAATATTTGTGAAATAGTAATCATAAAATATTTTTTAGTTCATGTTGATCAGTATTAAATAGTATGCATGTAATATTTATTGACATGCATATTTATACTACACTATTATTGTTGAGTTAGATTTCAAGAGTGCACAAGCCTCTTGAGTATTTTGTGAAATGAATAGTCATGTATCCTTTTTTCCTAACATCTTGCGGCTCCCTTTCCTCTTTTTTCTCGAGCTGTCAATTTTTGTTTTGCTCCTCTTCAGTCATGCCTTTCTCATTTCCTTCTTTCCCCAGACCTGAGTGATAACATCCCCATCGAAATTCTCTTCTTCTAGCCCTAATCTATACTATACTATTATTATTGAGTTAGATTTCAAGAGCTCACAAACCTCTTGAGTATTTTGTGAACTGAACAGTCACGTATCCTTTCTTTTTTTCCTAACATCTCGCGGCTCCTTTTCCTCCTTTTTCCCGAGCTGCCAATTTTTCTTTTGCTCCTCTTCATTCACGCCTTTCCCATTTCCTTCTTTTCCCAGACCTAAGTGACAATGTCCCTATCAAAATTCTCTTCTTCTAGCCCTAATCTATACTATACTATTATTATTGAGTTTGATTTCAAGAGCACACAAGCCTCTATGTATTTTGTGAAATGAAAAGTCACCTATCCTTTCTTTCTTTTTTTCTAACATCTCGCGGATCCCTTTCCTCCTTTTCCCAAGCCGTCAATTTTGGTTTTTCTTCTCTTCGGTCCAACCTTACCCATTTTTTCTTTCCCAGATCCTAACTGATAACGTCCCCACTGAAATTCTCTTCTTCTAGCACTAATGCAGATTGTGGCAGCGGATTCTCACAAATATTCGACCATGTGATTAGAGCCAGGCGATCAGAGCTCCGCTTATCAACAGTGGCTATTCCGATTGTTCCTTAACATCCTCTTTATTCTGCGCTCCTATGTTTCCCTATCGCCGGTTCATTCTAGCCCTAGATATTAATTAACCATTTAAGTTTCTTACAAAACCCTAACTCTATTTGATTAATGGTGTAGAATTTCCACTATCTTAGAAATCAAAAACGCTCTGCTAGCTACTTTGCTTATATGGAGCCATCCTACCCCTTTTAGTTTTCCAGTTCGCTTGAAGTTTAGGTAATTTTCCATTCTCGATTTTCACCCATAATTTCCTATTTTCAAAAATAATTTTTTCCGGTAAATCTTCTTCATTTAACATGTTTAATGAAAGATTTATTGATATCAATTGTATGCGGATATTTCATTACCCTTACTATAGTTAAAGATTTAACTATATGTTATAAGCTGAGAGTTTTCATTCCTGTTTAATTATAAACTTAAGTTTATAGTGATTTTACATGTTTTTTGGATGTACATAGTGTAATAAAGGATCTGATTATTTATGTGTGGTGTTCGACTTTCAACTACTAAATAAAGTTGGATAATAGTGTCATTTAATCTGTTGGAATCAAAATTTCATATCACATGCTTTGATGACTAATTATTCCCAATGCCTTGCATGCTGTTATGTATGCCGGTAAAGAAACATTTTTCTTCAAATAACAGGGTGGTGGTTTGATTTCCTAAACATTATACTAATAAAGTTTTGTTTCGTTAACTCCTGATGCCTTGCAAGTTTTATGCTGCTTATATGGGTTAATATAATATATCGATGCCATGTTTACAATAGCAAAACCTGGGAAACCCAAGATCATAACAATAATTTTATTTTTCGTAATTCCTTCTTTATTTTATTTCTTTTGATTCGAAAGAACTAATAGATAAGTTTTCAGGGTCAAATTTAGATTTTGTTAAGCTTTTCAGATCTATTGCAATAGATAATTACAAATTATCAGTTTAAGATAGAAATCATTTTATCTCAAATATGTGAGATATTTTCCTTTTTTATCAACAACTTACAACTAAATAAAGTCATTTGCATCATACTGAATTCAAATTAGTTTCTTTTACGAATAGCAGTGTGAATTTTAAAAAAACTATCAAGCATAGATTTTTATCTTGGATTGCTTGGTATGTTTCAATCAATTGTAATTTGAGGCATAATTAAGGTTACAAGAATAATTAAGAGCTATAAACGATTAAGGTCACAAGAACTGAGAACTATTAAAGATAGGCCTTAAAAATGATTAACAAGCCCATGGAAATTTAAAGCTATTACAAATAACTAGACACAATTGAAGCAACACTTCACCTATGTATATGTTATCTTTTAACAATAGTATGTTATCATAAAGAGTAAACGTAAACAAACATAGTCTACAATGTGTTTTGCAAAATTTGACATATACATTGTTTGTGTAATTGATGTGGTTATTTTAGTTTTTCTTCGGTGATTAAGAAGACATTTTAAGCCTTTTACTTGGAAAATGCTAATATTTTTCCTTAAGAACCCAGTAGTTTGCTTTGAAAAAACTATCTCAACAACTTATCCAATTTTCGATTGTTCAGTTGGAATGTAATGTATGTGGTTTCCATCCACTTATCTAGCTCCACTGGTAAATATTTCTTTCATTAATTTATACACACAATTGTATTTCAATTTATTATAATTTTCTTTGACGGTTGAAATAAACAATTTAATATAAAGGTCATTCACTTTTAATCAAGTATATCTAAACCTAATTGTACGATGGATTATTGATGGTAAACATGTATCTAAAACTATGACTAATGCATCCACTGAATTTATGTAGTACTGAAATGTTAGCCACTTTGTACAAAGGCATGATGGTTAAAAAAGGTTCACATCTTCATTATTTTCCAATATGAATTTTAAAATTTAGTCCCAATTTAGAGAAATATATTCTGATTTTATAATATTTTGAGCTTTTATATCAAAATACTTTAGCTAGAATGGATATTTGAAACCAAGGTTTTTTAAGCTAATACAATAGCTTGGATGATGCATATTAAAAATGCATTGAAAAAGAATCTTGTATTAGTGTGCGCATCGAGGACGGGGTACCTTTTTCACTTTTTTGAAGGAAAAATTGCCAACGGCTTATTAGGTGTTGAATTTCTTGGTTTATTAGGTGTATACATGTGCCATAGAACTTATTTTGATAGTCTTCACAATTTTTATTAATTGGATGTTCATGTCTACTTTGTTAGCTTATTATGTGAGCTTATTAGATTTATAATCGAAGTAATACCTTAGAATGTAATCTTTTATATTAATTTTCTTTTATCTAATAAGCCATGGTTAGAACATCTAATGTAATCTTTTAAGTTAATTTGGTTTAATTACTTCCAACGTTCATCAAATTAGTGGCTTTGGTAAAATTTCAACTCCATTATAAGATTTTTTTTCACGTATTATGTCTTTTTCAAATTTAAAATTGCAAGCACCAACCGCAAGTGCTAGGATATTTAAGGTTGCTATAGTAGAACTACATGGCGAGGTAATCTTTCCTCTTTTGCATATTCTCTTAAATATGAAATCTTCCAATTTTGATTTTTTTATTACGTAGGATATTCAAATTAATTTTATTTTTCTCAATATTTCTTTGATTCAGTTGTTGATTAGATCTACTAAAGAAGGTAAATGTATCCGTCTTCTTTTATGCATAATATTTAGGGTTGAAAGACAATGCAAATTTTTGTTTCTATTTTCATTCCTCTAATTTTGGATCCACTACGTTAATGTTTAAAGATGTTACGATTAGAATTTTGCCATCTTAGCCTTTTTTTGTTTGAACAAAGAGAATGTCCTATCTGTAACTTCTACATATATAATCAAATGTAAATTTAGTCTAATTACTATAGATCTGCCTGTTTTTTATGCTTTATACATTTGACATAAAAGTATGGATTTAGGCATAATAAAATACACATACATTTTTTAATATATACAAATAATAATCAGTTATGGTTATTTTTTTGGATATTTCCAATTACCTTAACTAATGCCCTTTCAAGTTGTAAGAGATTAGTGCTTAAAATTTTGATGATATCTCTACGTAAAAATGTAAATAGTAGTTTTGACACTATAGAACATGACTTGGTTTAGACGGTCTATTCTTGAGGGGTACTCAATTGAATTTTACTTTTTGATGTATATCTATGTGATTGCCTCTAAACCTACTTATATATTTTGGCATTCTCATTCCCTATTACAAGCTACTTAACATGGACAAAATTATTCCAAAATTCATGTTGAACTTTTACAGAATGGATGGTATTACACATGGAGTTTGACCTTTAGGTTTTATTTTTCATTTTTAGCTTTTCCAGCCGCTATGTTTTATTTTTCATGGTTTTTTATATTCGATCTTTAGAATGACTGCATTTAACACTATAACTTATTTGTTTTGCATTTCAAACCAGTATTATGTTTATTAAGGTTAATAGTTTTATGATTTTTGTTCATAGGTTTTAGACATTTATAAAAGAAGGTAATCCATGTTTGCATTTTATGTTATACATTTGACATATTTGCATCTTTTATATTTTCACCGTTTATGAAAGTTATTATACATTACAATTATGAATTCAATAGTATATTTGAATACTTTAGTGGAATTGTTCTATGTCACATAAAATTTCTTTGAGGGATTACGTATTTTTTGTCCAAATAAATACAGTCATTAACTTATTTTATTTCATTTCAAAGATCATTTCAGTTTTATCTAGAAAATTTGTTAATTTTATCACATCTAGAATTTATAGTAGGCGTTCAGCTTCTAAGATCAAGATCAACCCGAGAGTGCTATCGTGTTTCTATGGAGATAGTCTAAAGGATAAAGGTAGTAGTTTCAAGTTCTGTTATGTTAATATCTTATAAGAATACTTTAAAATATTATGTAATTGATATAAATAATTGTTACCCTATTTTTCTTCCTTTGGATCCTTTACTTCACACTTTAAAACTAAAAACTTGATGAGGAGGTTGCCATGATGTAAGAAAATGTGTAGAAAATTCATACAGCCGTGAAAATGATTGCTCAAATGAGTTTTACTTTTCCATATTTATTGGCCAAATTACGATTATTCATTTAATAAGCACGGTGTTCTGTTTTCAATTATGTTCAAATTCATTCTTTTATATGAGTGTATATTTTTAGTGTGGATAGATACCTACTACTACAATTACTGATATTGCTACATATAAAATTTTAAAACTATAAACTGCAAATGACCTTTTCTATTTTTATGGTCTTAACCCTTTTGATGGTGATCTTTATCTTCTCCATGAATATACCACTATAAGCTTGCACCAAGTTAAATAAATAGAACTAAAAATATATAATGTAAGATTTTCAAATAGTAGGTGAATATCCTAATGAAAATTTCCTAATTTGTGAAATTGGTTAAATATAGTGATTCACTATAGCGCTTACAAATGACAACTCCTTGTGTAATGTCAATAGCGATAACCCGTCCAATGTTTATTATAGTTTTATAGTTTAGCACTAAATATATATGAGTCCTAATATTTATTAGATGACCGTGTTGAATTATTGTAACTACTGAAAAACACAGTTTTAAAATTATGAACTAATAAGGTATATCATATCTTAAATAAAAGAACTACTAATCAGCAAGGTGACTCAAATGCTACATAGTTTCATTTATAAAAGTATCACTAGCTGAGCATATCATATTTTCTTCTATAACTTGGCTTAGTTGTCTCTTTATCTGCTCCACAACATACATTCAAGAACACACATATATTATAATAAACAAATGATCAACATAGAATGTAAGAAAAAAATGGAAATTGTCTTTTTAGTGGGATTGGGTGTAAACTATAAAATAGTTTTTCGAACTTGAACAAGGTTTTTTTAAGAAAAACAAACTTTTATGGGTGAAAACATTGTGTATTACATGAACATGAGTATAATATCAAATTGTAAAAGCTATCTTCAGAAATAATGTATGTGTGTCCAAATTCATAAAATTTTGTAGTATATTAACCAATAAATCATTCTTATTATTTATTATTTGAGGAACGTTAAGTCAAACTATTTCATATTACTATTAATATGTGAACTAATAAGGCAATATATGTTAATGTCATCACGATCATTATTATTACTTACCATAAAAAAGGTTAGAGCAATCAAAGCATAATTTATAATCACAATGGGAAACAAATCTAAATTAAAAAATATTAAATTTTGGTTGTCCATACATGTTATTTCCATTCGATATATGTTGAAAGCCTATATAAAATGAAATGTAGCCAAAATTTGAGTGAAAATGTTGTAAATTCAACCTCTAAAAGTATTATCCAAAATTACATATTTCATGAACGTTACTGATTCAAACTTTAAAATATATCAAATCTAAGTATTTACAACAAAAGCAAGACACTTATATATTATAATAAGGTATCGTTTGTGCAAGATGTCTTGCTGAAAGAGTACCAACTTCAAAAAATAATCAAACATACCATAATAAGTATTCTATGCACAAATATGCACTATCCATGCAAAAAGAAGAAGTACACAATGGAGAAGTATGCAACTAATCCACAACTGCATATTTGTAAAAGAAAAAAAATACTATATTAAGCTTAACACGTGCATAGGTATATTGATGAAACTATGTATATATGTTTATGGACCTATAAGTAGTTTTAGGTTTACCAAAATTTTTATGTTTTTCCTATACCATGATTTCACATATGTTGGCATCTGACATTTAATTTAACAAGATTGATAGAAATAATTAGAATGCAACAATAACACTATCCAAATAAGGCATCAACTATGAGCTAAGAAAGTTCTTTTATTATCTAAGCATGATTTTTGTTAACCAACGGACTAAATTATGAAATACTATAACATGTGTATTCAATCATTTCTAACTATGAAGCCATCGAGATTTTAAAAAATTCTTATTGACTGGACGGGAATAAATCAATAAAAAATCTATCTTACAATATAAAATCTAGAACCATGGATTTTCCCAGAATTTATGCTACTTTGTAATGCATATAAAATCAAATAACTAAGTTATAGGAATAAATAAATTTAACCATCGTGATTAATTTTAGAAATTTGGATTTTCAACTATATATTTGTTTCAGCCCTGCTCCTTAGATTACCGACATTGTTAGGATGTACATCATTATTTGGAAGAGAGTGAAAACAATATATTTACTCAACTGATTCTGCTTTATACTTCATATTTTTGAAAAATATCTTATTATGAATTCTTTGTTGATCTCAAATCTGATTCCGAGATCAACAGGACTGATGGGTATGCAGTCAAATTTTAGGGAAGAAAGAGGTTAGTACAAAGAACAATTTTTTCAATAGAAGTGCTATCTAATGTCATATGCGTTATGTAGATTGTAATAACGACAAACATTAACTCTTAACTCATGCTACATATTATATACATTATTCTTTAGTCTCAATTTTATGCATTTTCCTTCCTATAGAATATGCAGCTCATGGATTTTTATTTCTTGGTGCAGAGCTTTTAACAATCACCTTAATACGAAATTCCAAGTATGCTACTTTCCTTTTTTATTTTTCTAATAAAGAAGTAAAAAATTATAGTATTATTGTTTAACAATCACTTATTTGTGAGCTTCCACTCTTTTTTTGATAAACTATAACATAACTGTTAGGTACATCTCATCTTTCTTCTATGTATACTTGTAATCATAACAATTTTTTGAATTAACAAGATATTAAGAGAGAAATGGGAGAAGGTGAAAGATGGAAATGGGAGAAGAGGTTTTCACATGGAGTATGTTAGTGGTTACATTTTTTATCTTAGAAAATTATAGTATTTTGCGAATACGAGTGTTAAAGAAAATAATAATATGCAGGCCAATTCTACTTTTAATGATTGTCTGGCCTTTAAAATTCAATATCAATTTATACAATTTGTTGCATTTTGTCATACCATAGTTTTTACTTACTAAAATTCTTTTATTTGAACGAACATATCGTACAAGACCGAGTATTTAGTATGTATGCATTTGCACAACTCATATTAATACACAACTAAAATGTAACCGCTAATCATTTTTATATATAAATGTGACAAACTGAGTTTAACAAGAACTAAATATCACATAATATAAATGACAATCCATATTTAAAAACTCAATTAACCTAAATTATAAAACATGGAATACATGTGATGCCACTAGACTTTTGTAAACGCATATAATAATAGTAATATGTATTACAACTGAAACACGTCTCAGAATGTTTATGAACTTTTGCTTCATAGTTGGTTTTTTAAATATTTGTTTTCTATGCAGGGCACAAAGGAGTGGGAATCAATAGTTTAGGCACATTCTTAACCATTGACAGTAGCACATTGACAATAACTCATACATACTAGATAAAAGTATATGTGTTTACCACTTCCTCATTTGATGAGTTCAACACAATTTACATAAATATTTTGAAGGTTTCATTACTACTACCACTTTTATCAAGAACCAGGAACAAATGGACCAAGCTTGCAACCCAAGCATAAGTGCAAAGCATACTACACTAAATTTTATAAACCTGGACATATTTGGTTTCAATTGTTTAGCAGCCTAACGAGTTTCATATATCTTTATGATTAAATTGAATATGACCATACAATGACAGTGAAAACTTTTGTTTTAAAAATATTAGTAAAATTTCAAACTAATCCATTATTAAATTATCATCATTTACGGTGCTAAATTTACAGTTGTCTGTAGTAAAAGTTTGTGTAATGTACCATAAATTCATTTCTATGAGTTACCATTTCATATAAGATGGATTGGTAGTTTTATATTTGACTAAAGTGGCATCTTTATGTTATATACCCACATTCGTGACATGTGACCTTTATTTGAGCTTTCAAGGCGTTATAACTTTCAAATTAACAAAGCACAATTTTTTATGGTGTGACTGGAATTTTAGTAGTTTTTTTATGCTTGGTTGTGCCCTTTTACATTTTATATTAATTTTTTTATTATCCTTACTTTGGGCATCAAGTATCAATTATTCAAAGCAACCGTGTAAGTCAAGCTGAGATTTCATATTAAATTTTCTTGCTTTAAAAATTTTATGGAACAAATTAATTGTGTGATTAGTTTTTTCTTCCATATGATCAATGCCCTACTTATTGCATTGTATCAATTAAATTGTTTATTTTTGTTGAATTTCTTTTGTTAAGATCAATGTTTTATATATTTGTTTATATCTAATGTCTATTTACTATAGTTCCTTATCAGTTATCCATATATAACTATAATTTTAACTAAACATTATTCATTTTTCAAGTTAGTTCTATTTCTGTTAGGTTTTCAGATTTACTTTACTATAAAAACGTGTACAATGCTAATTACTCACCAGTATCTCTTCTCACGTTGCAAATTTACTTCAAAAGCATGAAAATATACCCTTGAAACATAATGTTTGTTATAATTTAAGATCAAGCCGTGTGCGAAGCACGGGTTCATACTAGTCAATATATGATATCATTATGTGCTTGAATTTGATTTAAATGCTTATTTATTTGATCGGGCTTGATGCAGTTAGGAGACCCAAGTAGGGATGTAATGACCCGAAAATTTAACGATTCTGATAATGAAATTAACTAAATTTTTCTTGAAATTAAACAATCAAATTTTGAAATGAAAATTTGATATTTGTAATACGTCTATTTAAACATAGAAAATGGTGAATTTTTATTTGAAATTTTGAATTTTTTTTATTTGTGAAATTTTGAAATTTAAGACTTAAACCAGTTAAATTGTTGAAAATTAAATATTTTTGAAATCTAAATATTTTTATGTAATAAAATTGTAAATAATTTTCTTAATGAGACGTCGTATTTCATTTCGCCAAATTTGGACTGCTATAGCTCCGTTTATCTTATTTTCGATGTTTTAACAACATTTTTTGCAGCGAAAAAATCGAGTTTTGATAGGATAGTTGTACCACTGATATCTGTATACCATTTTGTTTATCTCGTTGTGCTGATCTCCATATTATATTCATTTGTGCATTTCAATGTCCGGTACGCGGCGAAAACGACAAAATGGTTAGCTGTGTCGGTACCCTTTTTTAGGCTTTTTGGTTTGCATATGGCCATTCATTTACCCATCGTATAAACCAATGGTCATTAGCTATTAAATATTGTCTGAAATTGAACCCGTGAACTTCTGTATTCCCCTAGCTTCAATTTATAATATGCCAGTTCGTATTGATTTTTCTACCTTTCTCTTCTTTTGGTTCTATTCATTCATCTGAATATATATATATATGTATGTATGTATGTATATATGTGTATGTATATATATATATATATATAATATGGTTGCCTGTGAATCATTGCTCGTCCATCTTCCTTTTATCACCAGCCCGTACCTCCGCATCACCTACCTCCTTATCAATCTTTGCTCCGACTGTTCCCACCACGTCCAAAATTGAACCCACCCTTGTCGTGCATCCAACCTCCGTCCCTTCCGCATCATCTTCCCTTCCCTCCATGTTAGACTTACTCCACACCCCTCCTTATCTCCACACATCAGCGCCTCACACCGCATCACCTTGCACCGCCTCGACTCTCCCGCTTGTGCTCATCTCCTCCCTCAGCCAAGCCCACAACCGCCTGCCTTTCCACAAAGTGACAACCGAACCATAGCGAAAGCCTCGAGCATCTCCCTACCTCGCTGTCAGACATTTTCCCTACCATCATTGTCTTTCCTCTATTCCTCTCAACTTGCTTAGCCCATCATCGTGTCAACCTCAACCCATCTCGGTCACCCATTCTCCCTTCCTTCCACCCTCCAAAAACCTTACAGTCAACCCCGTAGCGCTTACCACTCTAACAACCCAAACACCACCACTCCATCACGTGACTGCAACCACCGTTCGAAGCTTCGCCTCGTTACCCTGAACCTACGACACCACCTCCTAGCAGCCTCAATCCATGCACGTGTTGCAAGCCTTCCTCTTCTTAATTATTTTAAAAGTATGTATATATATTCAAAAGCTTTCATACATAAGTGTTTTGTTTTGTGATATCTCTTTCTCTTTATTTATAAAAAAGGAATATTGATTTTTAAATATTGATTTGAAAACAATATAATATATATTTAGTTATTTATTTTAAATATGTGTTTTAATAAATATTGATTTCTTTTAAATATAATATGAAGAATTTATTTTAATATGTATATTAAATTAAATATTGATTTTAAATATATATATATATATATATATATAAAGATTTTATTTTAATATGTATTTCAAATTAAATATTGATTTTAAACATATATATAAAGATTTTATTTTGACATGTTTTTTAAATTGAATGTTGATTTTAAAATATATATTATAAAGAATTTATTTTAATTATGTAAGTAAATTTTAGATTTTAATTGTATATACATTGTTTATCGATCTCGAGTCCACATTGTTATGCTTTGGGATTTTCGTTTGGATTGGTCGATTGTCGAGTTCATGATTCAGAATCGTAGCTTGTTGGGTTGTCTATTTTTCTCTAGCCTCGAAAGGTGAGCAATCACACACGATTAACATTCTTATATTTAGTGAATTTGATTCACATGAAATGACTATAGAAATATGTTGTTAAATTTTGAATTGGTTAGGAATTAATTGTTCAGTTTGATATGTTGTTACCTGCATTTGTTAACCTATATTAATTGACAAATGACACCATAACCTGTTGCAAGTATATTCTATTTAAATTGTTAATTATGATGCATGCCTGCTATTGATATGTGTCATTTTATAATATTATTATGTTACTGTTCTCACACTACAAGTTCTCGGTTAGTTTAGAATTCCTATGGGTTGAAATGATACATACTCGAACGATATTATAGATTTGAGAAAATCGTTATGGGTTAAAATGACAAATCCAAGCGATTTTATTGATTTTAAAATTTTGGGATTACGGGTTGAAATGATATACACACGTAAATATTGAATTATTGCGGATTGAAATGATAAATATCCGTATCATTTGACCATAGGATAGAAAATTATATACGGACACTTTGAAAAATGATTTTCGAAGTTTTGAAAGGAAATATACGAGTTTTATAAATGTTGATTTTTAAATATATATAAATATTTTATTTACCACATGTAAAAATTTAGATTTTTAAAATTTTATGTTTAGGAATATTAAAATTTTAGGTTAAGTTTTAAAGTGTAATACATGAATTTTACTTATAACTTTATTATCTTTAAATATATAAATTAAGATTTAAAAAATAGATTTGATAGTAATAAGATTTAATTTAATAATAATTAATATAATAAAATTTATTAAGAATTTAATTTAACTAATAATGATATATATATATATATATAATATGCTAAGATATTTATTCAAAATTTATATTAATAGTTTAAAATAGATTTTGTAATAACTTTAATAAATAGAGGTTGGAAAGATAAATTAAAGCTGACCTGACATTTTAATTAGTTAATAATCGAATTTAAATAAGAATTGATTTGTAATTTATTTTAAGTAAGAGTTAATTTGAAACTTATTGATTCTAAGATTTTTAAAGATATGATTTTCATAACTTAATAACTTGATTTTATAAGGTTATTTAATAAATATTTCAAATTTAAATAAAATTGTAATTAAATATTAAATATGATTTAAATTTGTAATTTGAGATTTTATTTAAATATTTATAAAAGGGTAATTGAATAATTCCAAATTACATATAATTGAAGTTAGATATTTAATTTTGATTCTAATTTGTAATTTGAGTTTTATTTAAATGGTTATTAAAAATGATTAAGTGGATATTTTCAGATTTAAATAAAATTAAAGTTGAATTTTGAAATATAAATGGAACGTATCAAAATGAGTTATTATAAATTGTTTGAATATTTAAACTTTGAAAACTATTGAATCCGAAATGGTTTAAATTTTAAGTTGATATAATTTAAAAATGGTTTAATGAGAATTTGAATTGATTTGTGAAATTGGAAGAAACAATTCTAATTTGAAACTATTCTTGATATACACTCTTTTAAGTTATATACTATTTTTAATATATAAACTATTTTAATCTATAGCCTATTTTAAATAAAAACTATTTTTAATTTATAACTGTTTCAATATATAAACTATTTCAATATATAAACTGTTTAAGTTGGAACAGCTATGATTTAGATTTAATTGGTTTTAATGAAATATTTTGATATGATGGTTTAAATTATTTTGTGGTTATGATTTTAGAAGTGAATCTGATTTCAAAAACGATATGATTTCAAAAGTAAATATGATTTCCAAAGTGATATGATTTTGAATGAATATGATATTTTATACGAAGTATGAACGGTTTGAAATATAAATGACCACGGTGTGAAATAAGCGTTTGGTTGTTAAAGTGACCGGGATTAGATATTGTCATATTTTCTGCCACTACCAAAAACCACTTTAACAACTGCGCACGTGATGGAGATTCTAGAATGAAGTAGGATGGTTTGGCGACGATTCTGTATAAGGTATTAACGCAGTCCTGACTCTCGCGGGTCAGCTTGATGTGACTAAAACAGGAGCCATGCTGGGCCAAGTGAGGTCGCACCTTCAATCGAGCATGCTTCTTCGATACCATTCTATTACTTTGTGATTTAACTGGGTGCACCTTTGATTATGGGAGTGTGTCTCGAGGTGGGCAGCAGTAGCTGTTATGCGTTACCACCAGTCCAGATTAAGTTGGAACTGTATGATTTAGATTTAATGGATTCAAATGCGAATACTTGATATAATGGTCTAAACTATTTTTTGGTTATGATATTGGAAATGAAAAATGATTTCGAAAGTGAATATGATTTTGAAATGATTATACTTTGGAATTTAATATGATTTTGAAGTGAATAATAATTTCGAAAGTGATTAGATTTTGAAATGAATATGATATTTTGATATGAAGTATGAACTTTTTGAAATGAAAATGACCTTGGTGTGAAATAAGCATTTGGTTGTTAAAGAGATCGGGATTGGATATTATCATACACTCTGCCAATACCGAAAATCACTTTAACAACTATGCACGTGGTGGAGATTCCAGAACGAAGTAGGATGGTTTGGTGACATCTATATGAGGTATGAACGCAGCCATGACTTCCGCGAGTCTGCTTGATGTAACTAAAATAGGAGCCACGCCGGACAATGTGAGGTCGCACCTTCGATCGAGCATGCTTCTTAGATACCATTCTATTACTTTGGGATTTGACAATGTGCACCTTTGATTATGGGAGTGTGTTTTGAGGTGGGCAGTAGTATCTGCTATGCGTTACCACCAGTTCGGATCCATAAAACGGTAGTATCCTACCCTGGGCATTGCCTCACATGCCTTGTTACATGCCTGGACTGGTTTAGAGTAAAAACACATTAGAGATAGGGTAGTAATCCCCTAGAATGAGTAAAATTAATTACAGAATCATCTTCGTTTGAGCTTGAAATTCTTTGTTAGGATCCTCCTGGATCTGGACTTCTTTTGAAATTTTGGAACTTTCCCTTTGTTCTAAAATTCATTCTCATCTTTTCCTGTTCACGTTCTTTACATATTGGAGCATCTCATAGCTTTATTTCTGTTAATCTCTGTAATAAATTTAAGCATATATTTCAACCTCAATTTGCAACTTCATCATTAAGTGTGACTGATCTCATCGGCAGTCCGGCCAACCTTAGTATGATTTGTAAAGGGGTGAAACTCCTTTACAACAGGCGTCGTTCACCGGAGATTTCTACATCCTCGGTTATGATACTGTCATTTCTTGGAATGCCTGAACCGTTTCTCTAGTAGATGACCAGGGTAATTCTCTTATGAACGAATGTCGAATACCTCAATATATATACAGGCAGTTTTATCTTTTTGCTTGATTCTCAGCCTAGTGATCTTGACTCCGCCCCGATGGTCAGGGATTATCCTGATGTTTTGGTGAAGTCACCTCTCTTCCACCTTAGCGGGAAATTGAATTCCACATCGATCTTATTCCTGGAGCTCGATTTTCCTACCGGTTTCCACCAACTTCGTTTAGCTGAGGAGAGCATTCCCAAGATAGCTTTACGAACGAAGAACGGTTTCTATGAATGGTTTGTCATGCCCTTTGGATTAACCAACGCACCTGCCTTCTTCCTCCATCACATGAATCCCGTTTTTCGCGATGTTCTTAATAAGCAGTCATGGTTTTCATTGATGATATTCTCGTTTTTCTAAGTCAAAGAAGAAACATGGATCTCATTTGAGCTATGATCTCCTAACCTATAGGATTCATCAGTTAAAAGCCAAATTTTATAAATGCCATTTCTGAAGGGATGCAGTCCGATTTCTTGGGCACATTATTTCTGAAAATGGAGTCTCGGTTGACCCGCTTAAGGTCGCCACGATTAATATAAGTCTATCCATCTTTTCTCTTTGTAATTTAATTATCTTATCATCTTTTCGAGCCTATCTTCTTAGTTAGAATTCTCTTTGATTAAGGTTCCTCTAATTTGAATCTCTATCCTTGTTCTAAAATATTCATTCTTGAATCATCCTGGAGCGTATTTGTAATTTGTATAAAAATATTTTATATTGTGTTGTTTGAGCTATTAAGTTTGAATTTTGGGTTTCGATCGATTCGTCTGGCCAATGCTATCGATAGAAATTTCAAAACACTTGAACAGAGCAAACTGACACATATTATTTTCGAAATTGGTAAATGAAATAATTTCATGTATGATTATACTTTACATATAAAGGTATAATTTTTTGAAATTGGATAGTTAAATGAGTTTGTTGTAAAAAAATATAGTACTGGATTATCATTTTTTTTTCAACATTCCTAAACCATTAACTATTGTTGTATATTATAAGAAGTTGAAATTTTGTAAACTTGGTTTATAAATCTGATTTGCAAATGAAATGAATTTAAATTAAGGATTTGAGAATTTAATTTTCGATGCATTTCAAAAATTTGGTTATCAAAATTTTGAAAATATATTATTTGAAAGTATTTTCGAATGGAAATTGTTTTCAAAGAATTTTAAATAGAAGCGAGTCAGTACTCTCCTATTATGTCATTGGAAAATAATTGCGATGATGATTGCGGCTTCATCGATATTCATTTTCGAGTCCTAAAGTGGGGAGACTACTTAGTAGCTTTGCTACACTTTTGTTTTGGAAATGGATTTGATTTGAACTTCTTGAGTATGATTTGATGTATAAATTATATATATATATATATATATATATATATATGTATGTATGTATGTATGTATGTATGTATGTATGTATTTCAAAACGGTTTGAAGTGAAACCGAAAATTTAACTCTTAAGATTTATGTTAAGTGATGGTTTTTTATTATTGAAATGAAGCAAATTTTTTGAATAATTAGAGTGTCTAAATGAAAAATAGAATTGAAACAACTTGAAACGCTTAAACTAGGATAAAATTTATTTGTATAATACTCAATTTCATTCTAAAACATATATAACTTAGCTAAAATTTTCAAAAGTTAAAATGTTGATGTGAATATGTAATTGAAGGTTATTTAAAAGAAAAATTAAGTAACAAAAATGTTCAAGCAAAATTTTTCTTAAAATAAATGGCGTAAATAAAAGGTAAATTTGTATAGTGCTCAATTACACTCAGAAACATTAGTAAAAAACTTATCTAGAAAAGTTTGAATGTGACGAGAATATGTAATTGAATAATGTAAAATATAAAATGTAAGGAATAAGATGTCCAAAAATGAAATTTATATGCTTTAAAATTAATTGTTGTATCCGGCGCTATGTATTTTGAATCTATCTTTCCTTTCTGTTGTTTCTATTCTCCTACCTCGATCCTTTTTGGGGATGAAAAGTTTTGAGTGGAGGAGAGTGTAAAGACCCAGAAATTTTAATGATTTTCAATAACATAATTAACTAACTTTTTCATGAAATTAAATAATAAAATTTTAGAAATGAAAATTTGATATTTGATATGTGTCTATTTAAGCATAATGGCAATTTTCATTAGAAAGTATGAAAGTTAGTTCTGTTGTGTAATTTTCAATTTCAATTTTAAAATCAATTGAAGTTTGATGAAAATAAAATAATTTTGAAATCTTAATATTTTTATATAAGAAAAATGTAATCATTTTCTGAGTGAGACGTCGTATTTCTTTTTGCCAAATTTGGACTGCTCTAGCCCCGTTTATCTTATTTTCGGCGATTGAGCAGCAGTTTTGGCAGCGAATATCGAGTTTTGATTGGTGGGTTGTGTCACTCATATCCGTATACCATTTTGTTTGTCTCGTCGTGTTGATCTCCGGAATATATTCATTTGCGTATTTCGGCGTCCGATACGCGGTAAAATCTACGAAATGATTTGTAACGTTTGCGGATTTTTCGTTGACGAAAACCGACATCAATACGTCCACTGTATCAACTGCCGAGCAATCGAAAACCGAAAAACCGAAATGTTAGGGTTAAAGAAGAAGAAAAGATAGAAGAAAGAGAGAAAAAGATAGAACAAAACAGAAAGAAATAACAGAACAACATCAGAATCTCACAATTCGCAGCGGAACAACATATAATAAATAAATGAAAAATCTTTAAACAAAGAACTATATCAGTTATTACATTACATCACATTTCATTACATTATCATCAGAGTGTACAACCACAAACAACATCAATAGCGGAAAAGAAATACTATATACTAGTAATACGCCATGCCATCCATCTTGCCTCCAGCAACTCCTGAATATCCTGAATAAACCTTAACTCTTGACTGCTCGTGTGGAAATTGGTGGGCACCCAGAGTTTAGGAAGGAAAACAATAAACTCCGAGTCAGTCATGTGACTGGTGTGAGAACTCAAAACAGTTTATTTATCTTTAAAATCAAAATAGAGGAATATTTTTTTAGTCAATTCGCAATGCTTTTAAAAATGAGACTACCATAAGGCCTCCCGCATACACACACAATGCAAACGCAGAATCGAAGGAGATTTCTCCTTATGATAGTCAAAGATGCTTGATACGTATTAAAAAGAAACATTTGATATTATTACTAGTGCATAGTGTAGAGAAAATCATTTCGAAAATAAAGATATAAATCTTAGCCAGCATAGACATTTCGAACTATGCCTACTATAGCTACCATCCAAACAGTGGGGCGCCACCATAAGTGAACGATAGGTTCTACAACTAAAACCGTACAAGATCGTATTGTTTCTTTGGATTTCCAACAAATGGTTAGGCCAAGGAACTTCCCATTGCCACATGAGAACGCCTCTGGAAGGACGTCCCCGAGAACCAAACCGGATCTCTACCAACACAAGGCCGGGTTACCCCTAACTGGGTAACTACTGACACGAATATGTCATCCCCCGATCGTAACCGATCTATCCGAGGATCCTCGATTTCCAACAACCACAAAATATGCAGCAACAACATAGGTTAAATATCTGGGCTCCATACCATGATACCACCTCTATCCAGAAGGAATGACATACACTAAAGGGGCGCTACCCCCTAATAACCTTGCTGCATCCTTCCTGTTTTGATCATTTTCGGGGTGTGAGGTCTGACGAAGTCTCGTCCACAAAGCCACACTTTATACAAAAGTCGTGCTTTGGGTCAACAAATGATCACAAAGATAAATGATCAAATAAACAATCCTATCACAAATGATCAACACAATGATCATTTCACAGCAACACTCAGCATGTCACATTACCAAATTGGGAATATATTGCTGATAACCTTCAACTATATAACCTCTGAGCTCGTACGTCTCAGAGAAGGGTGTTAAGCTAAGAGAATAAATTCTCCGCCACCAACAGAAATATATTTGAAAGAAATCAGCTTTATATCTCAATTTGTAATGTCAGACATACAATCCATACAAGTCTGTTCCGGGATCGAACAGAACCGAAGGCACTTACAAAGAAGTCCTTGAAATCCGGATATTCACTAATCACGACCGGACTTCCCGTCACTAAGGGTGATAAAACCTCTATATCGGAGATCAGCCGATGTAGAGTAACTCAACACCGGTCATCAAATGCAATTCATAACGATGTATCACATACTCGGAATGGGTTATACGACCCCAAGGTCCTTTCCCGGCTAACCCGAATAGTGAGCGCTTATTCAAAAATAAGTGTGGCATTCAAATTCAAGCAATTCACAACAAATACCTATTTAAAGGTAAATATTGATAGTCGGATATTTAACTATCAATAGGCGTGTTCAACATCACTAAATCCAAATAATTTTCCAAATTATTTACTTTCCAAAATATCTTTACTAGATATAAAATTTTTCACACTTTAACCATTTGAAAATAAATTTTCAAATCAATTTTCACCTTTATCACTTTTGAAAAACAAATTTCAATCCTTTTCCTTACGCAGAAATACTCTCATTTCAAAATGGTTTATTTAAACCAATTAAATAAATCCTTAGCGATTTACTTTATATTTACGTTCCAAATCCGTAAATTTATTCCACACTTTAAAAATAAATCAACGTTTATTTTCAAACAAATTTCACTTTCTTTTATAAATTCCATAATGAATTTATAATTCCTAAATATCTATGAATATACGATTTTCAAATCGATTTCTAATATTCATTTTCAATTTATCTTTAAAAGATAAAATCTCAAAATATTCAGTTCATATTGGAAAACATTTCCATACTTATTTAATAATAAGTAATTCACAAATCCATTCATTTTCAATACTTAGAAAATATTCAATATACTTAATATCGAAATTAAGTATATTATTTCATTCTTTAAGGAAAACATGCGCTTAAACACGTTCACTTAAGTCAAAACGAATGTTGCGTAAAACATCGTTACGACGACCTAAAATCACTAGTATAGGGATTCGAAATTTAGATAGATATATAAATCCCAATACTATACAAAAACATTTCCTTTCGGAAATCATTTACTATAACAACTGTGTTATAGTCCACCATTTCCTTATTTCTTGAAAACGTCTATTTCAACAATGAATGTTGAAATCTATGTTTTCGATATTTAATCCATTTTAAAACATCGTTAAAACGATTAACTTCCTTTTAAAATATTCATTTCCCCAGGCATATACATTTTATTTGATAATATATTCCCTGTCCAAAATCGTGAATATACTTCCTTAACCAATTTCAACATTCAATTTATCAAATTCCATTGATTTCGAATTTATAAACAATGTCTATAAATTCCATTTCTATCCATAAACTTCGATTAATAAATTTCCTTTATTTACCAATTCCATTTGTTTATCTCAATATATACCAAAAGTCCATATTATAAGTAGATTACTTATAATTCATTTATTTACAAAAATCGTTCTTTTAAAACTTCACAAATTATAAATCTTATAAATTCTCATTCACTTATGAAATCCATTATACTTCATTTTAACACTTATAAAAACTTCGTTTTTTTTAGTTCCAATATTTTTAATTTATAAATATCCATTTTATAAATCTTTTATAAAAATTGTTTGTAATAGTTCAAAAATTTCAATTTAAACCTTTTTATAAATTACTTAACTATTTATTTCAAAATCACTTTTCGCTTACATTTCATAAAAACCATACTTTTATAATATTAAAATTTTAACGTTTATTTGTTTTAACAACTCAAAATTTAATAAAACTTATACTTTCGAAAATCACTTTAAAATTCCTTTTAAAACCAAAATCATTATTTTAAAACTTCAGAAATGGATCCGATGATGCAGCAGCACCAAATAGTCAATCACGACATCCAAATATCATATATCGATATGATAATCAACAAATATCACAATATCTGTAAATAAATCAATACAGTTGAGGAATCCAGTTGGATCCCTTCAACCTGTTTCCCTGCATCCAAAAACATTAGCACAATATCAATTCCGCTCCAGTACGGAATTATCGCGGTATATGGGATTTATAAAATATTATCCACTTAATAGACGGCGCAATAGGGTCTCATCCGCTATAAAATGTGGGAAATCAACAACTGCAATATATACATATGCCAATATATATATATATATATATATATATATATATATATATTGCTATAATATATAATACCAATTTCACTGTTTATGAAATATTCGCGGTATATGTTTTTAAAATTTCTGCTTAAAGTGGATTTCTAATCCTAAATATAAATTAGCTAAAAATAATTGCTTTAAGGACTATCTTAATAAGGTTAGAAATAATATTAACTCATTTAATCTTAACTCCAATTATACTGTTTCTAATAATTCTTTAAATCACATTTCTCTTTCTTTTCTAGGATCATAATTAGTTTCTTGTTTGTGTCTGTTTATTCTAGCTTTAGTTCTCTCTTTTGGTTTCTATACACACATATATGTATATAAATTTTATTTATATACATATATGTGTTTCTCTCTTATTTGTTTGCTAGTTCTATTTCAGGTGTTGTTTAGGTTGGATGCGGGTTCTTCTCTTATCAGGTTTGCTGGATAGCATTTAGCTTTTTCAGACTTGCTGGATGGCTCTTCTCAGAGACGCGGATTGCTCCTGTCTTGTCTCTTGGTCTTCTTCTGATTTTCAGTTTGGTGCTCTTCCTTTTGTTAGATACCTCTAACACTTTAGTATTGGGTGGTGGCCTTGCCGGAGCTCGATACTAGGGTGTAATGGGCGGTGGCTTTGCCGGAGCTCATTCGAGGGGTTTCTACTGCTTTATTTTTATTGTTGTTTTAGACTTGCCACCTGTCAGGCATGTTGGCAGCTCCATTTTTTAGTTATATATATAGTATTCCATGTGTGCTCTCCTCTCATGATAGAGGATCACACATTTTTCTCAAAAAAAAAAAAAAAAAATAACATCCGCCTACTAACGACACATAATGTCTATTTTAACAATCAATAGATAACAATCATCATTCAAACATACATTCAAGAATTTTAAATCTAACTATTTAAAATAAAATCGAAACCGATTCGATTGAGTGAGAAGTTCTCACCTTGATTTCAATTTCGTTTTAGCGATTTATTTCGAATAAAATTAAACGGACGTTTAATTTTACCCGAAATTCTCACTAACTCCAAATGACTCCAATCCAATTCCATAGCATAATGCTCGTCCATTCGATTCCAACGCAACTGGTTTCGTGCGTTTTCGACCTCGTATGAAAAAGTTATGAATTTTAGAAGTTACACGAATTTTATAAACTAAATTTACAACATAATTTATTTATTTTTCTCAACCTAAATCATTCTAAGCCGTGAGATCTCCATCCCTCAACATCAGGCCATCCGCTTCCATCTCCTCTCTCACGCGTGTTCCTCTCCCATTCACGTTTCTACAGGTCGAACCCATCATATAGGTTGAAACCCTAAATCACGTGATTGCTACGAGCCACCTGCAGTCGATCAGAAGCCTCCAAATCGAAGCCCCTCTCCCACACTACACTCGGCCTGAGCAAGGTGGAGCTCGGCCTCGCCCTCCCTCTCGAAAAGCGTGCGCAACCTATCATGAACTCAGGCCAAAATCTCCTCCAAACGACGACGATTCGCCGAATCCACAGTTGGATATATAGATCACACTATGCTCTTTAATTTGTTAGTTTTTGATAAGGAGTAACGGATTGGAAGATTTTGAAGGAAGATCGAAACTAATTTCTGGCCTTTCAAGAAGAAGGCGGCGGCTAGGGTTTAGTTTGATTAGGGTTTGCAAATGAAAACATTGAGGGGCTTTTATAGAAAAAACGACGAAAACTATTCATCCCGGAATTTTCGAACTCCAAACGAAGCGTGCCGGTTGGCGTTTCTAAAGTTTACCCCGCATTCCGAACACGATGGAACATGTTTCGGGAGCTAATTCGGTCATCTGTGCGAGTTATGGCAATAAACGTTCAATTTAAATTAAACCGATTTAAACGATTTTCTAGGCGTTTTAGCTTGCACCGGACAAACGGTAAATCCGATTGACATGAAATTTGAAACCATACAATAATATCACATTACGGATCCGATGAAACTGGTTTCGTCGAAATCCGAGACTTTTTGAAAAATGGCTATTTTAACTCGCCAAATTAATATTAAAACAATATCGATGCGTTTCGAGCTGCCACGGTCAAACGACAACTCCGATTGCTACGAAAATTGAAATCCGATAATAACTAATTATTACGGATCCAATGGAATTGGTTTCGTCCAATTCTGAGACTGTTCGAAAATTGGCTATTTTTCAATCGATAATTAAATATTAAAATATTCAATTTTCACAGATTAACTCCAAATTCAATTTTAAAAGTTCTATAATATCGTTCTAACTCCAACATGATAAAATAAATTTTACAAATAAATTTTAATCATTTTTAACCCTATTTTCAATTATTTCTGTAATTTCAACTATTAAATTATCGGTTTAATTACCAAATTAAATCCAATATTCGATAAATAAATTATTCGACTTATTAATTTCACTTATTAATATTTTAAAATTAATTAAATATTCAAATTTTAATTAATATAAATTCTGGGTCGTTACAGACTTCCCCCCTTAAAAGAATTTCGTCCTCGAAATTAACAAGTAAGAAAAATTACAGAATCTATTATCTTTCCAAAACAAATTTAAACTTCTTACCATACTTTACTAAGTTTTCAAATCATACTTAGTTATCTTTTCAAACCAAACTATCTTGTTTGACTTTCTATTCCAAATCAAAGTTATAGCTTTTCACAAAATTTTCTCAAAATTTTTCTAACGCCTTAAATTTTCGAAAAAAATTCGCCAGAGTCTCCTTTGCGCGGCTCGATCCGAAAAAAAAAGACAGTATATATATCACAAATATACATCTCATCAATTGATGAGGCATCCCGCGGGGAAAAAAGTGTAAAAGTACGGTATGTAATCCGAGATATGTACCTTATATTTTATTAGCGAGCATATACGGCTAATATAGCGCGAAAGCGAGCTCCAAATGCGAAGCAAACGCGATCCGCACCTACTAAACACTCAACAAATAGATGAGAAACATGTATGTAGATAATAGTATCGATATACAACATATAGCAACATAATAACTATATATGCCAACATAGCAAATGCAATAAAAGCAATATGTTCAACCATCAACCAACTAGCATCCAACTAACATCCATAACCAATAAATATTCATTCATATTCTCATTAATATTCAATGAAATAGGTTTTCAATTTAATCACATTTGATTCATTAACATTGGAATTTTACTAACATTCATTCATATCCAATTTTCAGTTAGTTTACATTCACTAATTAAATCCAATTCACATTCAATTCTATTCAAATTTATTTACTTTCAATTTGAATTTAATTACTTAGCTTCCAATTTTGCTAATTCAATTTCATTAACACTTAATGAATTATATAAAATCAATCAACAATCAATATAACAACCAATGTATATTCAACACAACCAAATTTACATTCAATTTGGTTCAACACTTTTAATTCCAATTGGATCATATTAAATTGACTTCCATTCAGTTTATTCAACTTCCAATAACATTAGCTTTTAATGAATTATCACTTACATTCATTATTTCATATCAATTGTTTACATTTAATTGATTAACATTCAATCCATTTATCAATTCAATTGCTAATTCCTTTAACAATTTAAAGTTGAATTTCATTTATATAACTCAAGTTCACATTCTTAATGACTTCATGTCATTAATTCACTTATTAATTTACTTTGACACCAAAATTCAACTTCATTCAACATCACTTAAGTTATATTTCATTCCAAACACCTTTTGTTTAATTTAACTTAAGTTTTCACTTATAAATCCAATTCAAATTCCAATCCTATTTAACTTCTTACCAAAGCTAAATTTATCAACTCCTATCATAAGTTCAAAACTTATTTCACTTATATTCATCATCTTATAAGTTATACAACTTATATTCAACAATTACTACTTGGATTTTATTGATTTACTTATACTTCCTTTAATTTAACTTCATCCTTTAAGTTAAATTTATTCTATCAAAATTCAAATTGTATAAGTTATCAACACATTTATCATTCCCAAATTACTATGGTAGCAAATCTATCACATGGAGACTCGAAAATGATACTGATGATGCTGTAGTCATCACCCTTATTATTTCCCAGTAACAATAGTGAATTCAGTGCTTAATATTCTTTCAAAAAATTTCCTTTCATTTATAAATGACATTTATAAATCTTTTTCTTATAGTGTTTCACTTTAAATATATACAAGATTATTTCACAATTGTAATCATATTAATTATAGTTCCATACTTATAATTCAATTGCTTATACAATTCATTCTTTCACAGCTGTTGTTTTTATTTAACTTATTCAACAACCAAACAATCAATTCATATATACTTTAATAATTCTGAAAAATGATTCTTTTATATATAAAATATAATCAAAGCAAAATTATTTCATTTACCAATTTAAAACAATACTGTGTCGAATTGTTCTATTCAAGTGTTTAGAGATCCCTATCAACAACGTTAATTACTCGTGTTGACTAAAATCCATATACCACTCAACAAACCAATCATCACAATATAAAACAATTTACATTCACTAACAAATACGCGCTCGTATCTATTACTACACTCAAACTCATTCTAGAGTACTACTGACTCTATCTCTAATGAGTTATACCCAACAGAGCCATAGTTGTCGCTTAACCATAAGCTCTGATACCAAATGTAACGTTTGCGGATTTTTCGTTGACGAAAACCGACATCAATACGTCCACTGTATCAACTGCCGAGCAATCGAAAGCCGAAAAACCGAAATGTTAGGGTTAAATAAGAAGAAAAGATAGAAGAAAGAGAGAAAAAGATACAACAGAACAGAAAGAAATAACAGAACAACATCAGAATCTCACAATTCGCAGTGGAACAACATATAATAAATAAATGAAAAATCTTTAAACAAAGAACTATATCAGTTATTACATTACATCACATTTCATTACATTATCATCAGAGTGTACAACCACAAACAACATCAACAGCGGAAAAGAAATACTATATACTAGTAATACGCCATGCCATCCATCTTGCCTCCAGCAACTCCTGAATATCCTGAATAAACCTTAACTCTTGACTGCCCGTGTGGAAATTGGTGGGCACCCAGAGTTTAGGAAGGAAAACAATAAACTCCGAGTCAGTCATGTGACTGGTGTGAGAACTCAAAACAATTTATTTATCTTTCAAATCAAAATAGAGGAATATTTTTTTAGTCAATTCGCAATGCTTTTAAAAATGAGACTACCATAAGGCCTCCCGCACACACACACAATGCAAACGCAGAATCGGAGGAGATTTCTCCTTATGATAGTCAAAGATGCTTGATACGTATTAAAAAGAAACATTTGATATTATTACTAGTGCATAGTGTAGAGAAAATCATTTCGAAAATAAAGATATAAATCTTAGCCAGCATAGACATTTCGAACTATGCCTACTATAGCTACCATCCAAACAGTGGGGCGCCACCATATGTGAATGATAGGTTCTACAACTAAAACCGTACAAGATCGTATAGTTTCTTTGGATTTCCAACAAATGGTCAGGCCAAGGAACTTCCCATTGCCACATGAGAATGCCTTTGGAAGGATGTCCCCGAGAACCAAACCGGATCTCTGCCAACACAAGGCCGGGTTACCCCTAACTGGGTAACTACTGACACGAATATGTCATCCCCCGATCGTAACCGATCTATCCGAGGATCCTCGATTTCCAACAACCACAAAATATGCAGCAACAACATAGGTTAAATATCTGGGCTCCATACGATGATACCACCTCTATCCAGAAGGAATGACATACACTAAAGGGGCGCTACCCCCTAATAACCTTGCTGCATCCTTCCTGTTTTGATCATTTCCGGGGTGTGAGGTCCGACGAAGTATCGTCCACAAAGCCACACTTTATACAAAAGCCGTGCTTTGGGTCGACAAATGATCATAGAAATGATCATAAAGATAAATGATCAAATAAATGATCCTATCACAAATGATCAACACAATGATTATTTCACAGCAACATTCATCATGTCACATTACCAAATTGGGAATATATTGCTGATAACCTTCAACAATATAACCTCTGAGCTCGTACGTCTCAGAGAAGGGTGTTAAGCTAAGAGAATAAATTCTCCGCCACCAACAGAAATATATTTGAAAGAAATCAGCTTTATATCTCAATTTGTAATGTCAGACATACAATCCATACAAGTCTGTTCCGGGATCGAACAGAACCGAAGGCACTTACAAAGAAGTCCTTGAAATCCGGATATTCACTAATCATGACCGGACTTCCCGTCACTAAGGGTGATAAAACCTCTATATCGGAGATCAGCCGATGTAGAGTAACTCGACGGTAATCCTTCCGTTTTCACAAATATCCGGTCTTCAACACCGGTCATCAAATGCAATTCATAACGATGTATCACATACTCGGAATGGGTTATACGATCCCAAGGTCCTTTCCCGGCTAACCCGAATAGTGAGCGCTTATTCAAAAATAAGTGTGGCATTCAAATTCAAGCAATTCACAACAAATACCTATTTAAAGGTAAATATTGATAGTCGGATATTTAACTATCAATAGGCGTGTTCAACATCACTAAATCCAAATAATTTTCCAAATTATTTACTTTCCAAAATATCTTTACTAGATATAAAATTTTTCACACTTTAACCATTTGAAAATAAATTTTCAAATCAATTTTCACCTTTATCACTTTTGAAAAAAAAATTTCAATCCTTTTCCTTACGCAGAAATACTCTCATTTCAAAATGGTTTATTTAAACCAATTAAATAAATCCTTAGCGATTTACTTTATATTTACGTTCCAAATCCGTAAATTTATTCCACACTTTAAAAATAAATCAACATTTATTTTTAAACAAATTTCACTTTCTTTTATAAATTCCATAATGAATTTATAATTCCTAAATATCTATGAATATACGATTTTCAAATCGATTTCTAATATTCATTTTCAATTTATCTTTAAAAGATAAAATCTCAAAATATTCAGTTCATATTGGAAAACATTTCCATACTTATTTAATAATAAGTAATTCACAAATCCATTCATTTTCAATACTTAGAAAATATTCAATATACTTAATATCGAAATTAAGTATATTATTTCATTCTTTAAGGAAAACATGCGCTTAAACACGTTCACTTAAGTCAAAACGAATGTTGCGTAAAACATCGTTACGACGACCCAAAATCACTAGTATAGGGATTCGAAATTTAGATAGATATATAAATCCCAATACTATACAAAAACATTTCCTTTCGGAAATCATTTACTATAACAACTGTGTTATAGTCCACCATTTCCTTATTTCTTGAAAACGTCTATTTCAACAATGAATGTTGAAATCTATGTTTTTGATATTTAATCCATTTTAAAACATCGTTAAAACGATTAACTTCCTTTTAAAATATTCATTTCGCCAGGCATATACATTTTATTTGATAATATATTCCCTGTCCAAAATCGTGAATATACTTCCTTAACCAATTTCAACATTCAATTTATCAAATTCCATTGATTTCGAATTTATAAACAATGTCTAAATTCCATTTCTATCCATAAACTTCGATTAATAAATTTCCATTATTTACCAATTCCATTTGTTTATCTCAATATATACCAAAAGTCCATATTATAAGTTGATTACTTATAATTCATTTATTTACAAAAATCGTTCTTTTAAAACTTCACAAATTATAAATCTTATAAATTCTCATTCACTTATGAAATCCATTATACTTCATTTTAACACTTATAAAAACTTCGTTTTTTTAGTTCCAATATTTTTAATTTATAAATATCCATTTTATAAATCTTTTATAAAAATTGTTTGTAATAGTTCAAAATTTTCAATTTAAACCTTTTTATAAATTACTTAACTATTTATTTCAAAATCACTTTTCGCTTACATTTCATAAAAACCATACTTTTATAACATTAAAATTTTAATGTTTATTTATTTTAACAATTCAAAATTTAATAAAACTTATACTTTCGAAAATCACTTTAAAATTCCTTTTAAAACCAAAATCATTATTTTAAACTTCAGAAATGGATGCAATGATGCAGCAGCACCAAATAGTCAATCACGACATCCAAATATCATATATCGATATGATAATCAACAAATATCATAATATCTGTAAATAAATCAATACAGTTGAGGAATCCAGTTGGATCCCTCCAACCTGTTTCCCTGCATCCAAAAACATTAGCATAATACCAATTCCGCTCCAGTACGGAATTATCGCGGTATATGGGATTTATAAATATTATCCGCTTAATAGACGGCGCAATAGGGTCTCATCCGCTATAAAATATGGGAAATCAACAACTGCAATATATACATATGCCAATATATGTATATTGCTATAATATATAATACCAATTTCACTGTTTATGAAATATTCGCGGTATATGTTTTTAATAAATAACATCCGCTTACTAACGGCGCATAATGTCTATTTTAACAATCAATAGATAACAATCAATAGATAACAATCATCATTCAAACATACATTCAAGAATTTTAAATCTAACTATTTAAAATAAAATCGAAACCGATTCGATTGAGTGAGAAGTTCTCACCTTAATTTCAATTTCGTTTTAGCAATTTATTTCGAATAAAATTAAACGGACGTTTAATTTTACCCGAAATTCTCACTAACTCCAAACGACTCCAATCTAATAGCATAGCGTAGTGCTCGTCCATACGATTACAACGCAACTGGTTTCGCGCGTTTTCGACCTCGTATGAAAAAGTTATGAATTTTAGAAGTTACACGAATTTTATAAACTAAATTTACAACCTAATTTTTTTTCTCAACCTAAATCATTCTAAGCCGTGAGATCTCCATCCCTCAACATCAGGCCATCCACTTCCATCTCCTCTCTCACGCGTGTTCCTCTCCCGTTCACGTTTCTACAGGCCGAACCCATCATATAGGTTGAAATCCTAAATCACGTGATTGCTACGAGCCACCTGCAGTCGATCAAAAGCCTCCAAATCGAAGCCCCTCTCCCATACTACACTCGGCCTGAGCACGGTGGAGCTCGGCCTCCCCCTCCCTCTCGAAAAGCGTGCGCAACCTATCATGAACTCAGGCCAAAATCTCCTCCAAACGACGACGATTCGCTGATTCCACCGTTAGATATATATATCACACTATGCTCTTTAATTTGTTAGTTGAAAGTTTTTGATAAGGAGTAACGGATTGGAAGATTTTGAAGGAAGATCGAAACTAATTTCTGGCCTTTCAAGAAGAAGGTGGCGGCTAGGGTTTAGTTTGATTAGGGTTTGCAAATGAAAACATTGAGGGGCTTTTATAGAAAAAACGACGAACACTATTCATCCCGGAATTTTCGAACTCCAAACGAAGCGTGCCGGTTGGCGTTTCTAAAGTTTACCCCGCGTTTTGAACACAATGGAACGTGTTTCGGGAGCTAATTCGGTCATCTGTGCGAGTTATGGCAATAAACGTTCAATTTAAATTAAACCGATTTAAACGATTTTCTAGGCGTTTTAGCTTGCACCGGACAAACGGTAAATCCGATTGACATGAAATTTGAAACCATACAATAATATCACATTACGGATCCGATGAAACTGGTTTCGTTGAAATCCGAGACTTTTTGAAAAATGGCTATTTTAACTCGCCAAATTAATATTACAACAATTTCGATCGTTTCGAGCTGCCACGGTCAAACGACAACTCTGATTGCTACGAAAATTGAAATCCGATAATAACTAATTATTACGGATCCAATGGAACTGGTTTCGTTCAATTCTGAGACTGTTCGAAAATTGGCTATTTTTCAGTCGATAATTAAATATTAAAATATTCAATTTTCGCAGATTAACTCCAAATTCAATTTTAAAAGTTCTATAACATCGTTCTAACTCCAACATGATAAAATAAAATTTTACAAATCAATTTAAACCAATTTTTACCCTATTTTCAATTATTTCTGTAATTTCAACTATTAAATTATCGGTTTAATTACCAAATTAAATCCAATATTCGATAAATAAATTATTCGACTTATTAATTTCACTTATTAATATTTTAAAATTAATTAAATATTCAAATTTTAATTAATATAAATTCTGGGTCGTTACACGATTAGTAGTATCGGTTCCGTATTTGGACCTTTTGGGTTTCTTTGTCCTTTCATATACCAACCTTATAATACCAATAGGCATTTTCCTTTAATAATTTCTGAATTCAATATCCGGCCTTTGTTATTCCATGGTTTTGATATATATATATATATATATATATATATATATATATATATATATGGTTGACCTTTCACTTTCATTCTCTCTGCTCCTATTCATTCCTTCCTCGTCATTTTTGATCTGTGCTCTGAAATATAAAACAAGTTATATATAAATATTGTAGAGCAAGCATACATCCTGAAGCATTTCATATATATAAGTTTGCTTTGTGAACTGCATCTTCGTCTTCGTGCTCAAGCCCTACCCAACCTTGAACCCGTATCTCCACCCATTGTCGACCACACCACATCCCACCTCTGCTGAAACAACCGCTCAACAACCCTACCCCCACAAACTTCAAGCAGCGCCACCCATCTCCTTGATCCTGACCGCCCTTTGCTCCTTTGAACCCTAGCCACTGTCCATTGCCACAGCAGCATTGCCCTCACAACCCTCCAAATCCGGCCTGTACTCCACTCATCCTCTCCCTTTGCCCCTCCATCCTATCACCTTCCACCCTCCAACGTAGCTACAGCTGTAGCCATGAAAAGCCTTTCACCCTCCCCTGGCTTGTCAACCTCACCCACAAACAGTGCCGCAGCACCCTATTTTCCACCACCCTTGTCGAAGACGCCTACAACCTCCCCACCTAACTCCCCTTCTCCGACCACTGTCCACAACTCTCCTTCGCCAAGCATGTAGCAGCTCAAACACCATAGAAGCCACCTCTGCCCTGTCCACATCACCTTACAGCAGCTCCAACCCACCATCGACCAAGCAGCAGCTGCCTCCTACCCCATCACCTTCAGCTCTCCTCCCTCCGACCAAACAGTGTGTTAGTCCGTGAGATGATGGTTTTGATGACAACAACCTTAGAATAGATTATAAAATATAAATACTAACATTATAAGTTTAGATATATATGTATACGCAGGATTTTATCATGTAGGTACCAAGAATGAAAACTGTACGGTATAGAGATTTAAGATATCGAGATAGAAGACTCATGAATATCAAGATTATCAAGAGTTCAAGTTTTCAAGGTTAAGTATTTTTATTAGGAATTTTTGTTAAAACTCTTAGAAAAGCACTGACATCTTAAAATCTAATTTATTCATGGAATGGAATCCACTTCGAGCCTGTTAAAGGGATGGAACCCTAAGTAGGATGGAACCTACGAATAATCTAGTGGAACATTGTTTTGTATCCGCTAACTTTTTATTCAAAATGATTTTTCAAAATTATATCATGTTTTCAAAATGTTTTCAAAACCTTCCTTTTAAAAGCATCAAAAACCTCTATCCTGATTTTAAATAATTTTAGCCTCAAAATTATCTTTTATTTCAAAATCAAATTACTCCTGATTTTAAACTATCTTTTAATATAATATATTTAACTTTTAAATATTTATACTTAAGATTTAAATATAAAATTATAGTTAAATTCTATATATATTATTCTCTATATTTACTTATGAATTATAACTATAGTCTAAGTATATTTATAAAGTTTTAAATAGTTTTAATATAAGATAAAGGTTATTTTCAAAGAAAATCAAATCATCAAAAATGCTTTGGGATGTCGACATGCCTATGGTGACCATTTCAACATGGTGTCAGTTGAGTTCAAAATTTAAATTTCAAAAGAAGTGTCTATTCGCCATAACTCTTCATGAATGGACGTGGCTGTTGTTCTTCTATAAATAGGGGTTAGTTTCAACGAATTTTAGATTAGATTTTCTGGTTTTTCACTCCTCTTCTTCTTCCACATTTCTTAATACATATTCTTACCATTACTCCGTCGAAATCAATATTGAATCATACTCGATTACTTCTAGTTTGATTCTCTATCACTATCTCAACAAGGTTCTCAGTGCTATTCAAAGTTATAGACTTCTTTGTAATCTATTAAGCGAGAAAAGGTATGATTGTGGCCTTGAAAATCAATCAAGCGATAAAAGGTGTGATTGTAGCCTTGGTAAATCAATTGGTAAACTTGTGGCCCGGAAATCAAGTATCTCTACCCAGAGGATTGAAATTCTAGAGGGTGTACCTCGTAGCCTTGAAATCGATGGTGTAATTGTACAATTGATTTTGAAAGGAAATCCGTACTTGTGTTGCCGGACTGGATGTATGGTAACTCTGAACCATATAAAATCCGGTGTGTTCTTTCTTTTACTGCTTTTATTTTATTTCTGCATCTGTGTTTGTTTCTCCGATTATCCCTGTATCTGTAGATTGCATACATCTGTGTCTAAATTAACATAAACTCAAAAAGATTTAGTAATTCTTTATTAACACTATTCACCCTCCCTCAAGTGTTAATTCTAGTCTTAAGATCCGTAATCCGCATTTCTCACAATTGGTATCGGAGCAAGGTTTTCAAAGTTTCATGATCTGATTTTTGAAAAGTCTTCAAAATGGCTACCAACACTGGTACTGTTACTAACACTAGTATCCCTTTCACTAGTTCATTTGTAGAGGGTCGGTCCACTGTCAGACCGCCACTTTTTAATGGTAGTAACTATGAATACTGCGCATGTAGGATGAAAATATATTTACAATCTATAGGATTATACACTTGGAATATCACACAAACTGAATATTCTGAACCCACAACTAATTTTGCACAGTGGACTGCTGAGCAAAAGACTGTTGCATAAAATAATTCTAAGGTAATGAATTGTCACGAGCCGAACTCGATGTCCGACAAACAACATCAAATTCGTATCGTGGGAGCATGCAGCACCCATTAGATGATAAAATAACACAGCAGAAATAGAAGATGATATCACTGATATAATATGAATATAATATCTGATACATTAATTTGATACAATGATAATCATCAACATTAGAGAATATACAACACAGAATACAGCGGAACATGATACAATATGAGATAAGTCTTCATAGAATACAATACTGCAACTCTGATCCAAAAGCTCCAAAGACAAAACTCCAAAACTCCTAGCTCGATCCCTCATCAAGATTGCACCAAGATAAGCAAGACTGGTGTGCATCCAAAGACTAAACTAGCTCCAGATAGTCTACTGAACCTAACTATCTGAAAAACCAAACTCTAGACTGCCCGTGTGGAAAATTATGGGCACCCAGAGTTTAGGAAAGGGACAATAAACTCCGGGTCAGTTATGGGACTGGTATAAGCAAACAAAAAAAGTTTGTTTTTAAAAACAATCAAAAGATTTAAATTTGATAACTGCAACACTTTTCGAAAATGGAACTACCATAAGGCCTCCCGCCACACACACCATGCAAACGTAGAATTAGAGGAGATTTCTCCTTATGATAGTCAAATATGTTTACTACGCAAAATTCTTCTTTCTATATTATTATTAGTGCATAGTGGAAAACATTTCGAAAGTATAATATTAATCTTAGCCAGCATAGGTACCATTATATTATGTCAGCTATAGCTACCATTTTAAATGGCAGGTTCTACAACAAAATTGTACAAGGTGCATATTATTTCTTTGGATTTCCAACAAATGGTCAGGCTAAGGGACTTCCTACTGCCACATGGGAACGCCTCTGGCGGGACGTCCCGAGAACCTACCCGGCTCTCTGCCAACATAAGGCCGGGTTCCTCCCTGCCCGGGAGTAATACCTACAGATGTGCCATACCCGGTCCTCTGGGACCTTTATCCGAGAGCTCTCAACACCAACAACATCACACAGTAATAATTATACTACAGTGCCCACACTAGTAAGTATCTGGGCTCCATACCATGATACTACCCTTTTCCAGAAGGAATGGTCACATCCTAGGGGAGCTACCCCTGAAACCTTGCCGCATCATTCCTATTTTGACCATTACCGGTTTGTGTGGTTCGACGAAGTCTCGTCCACAAAGCTACGCTTTTCACAAAGCCATGCTTCGATCAACAAATGATTAGCAGCACTCAGCATGCCACATTACCAAATTGGGAGTATATCACTGATAACCATCAACTACATAACCTCTGAGCTCGTATGTCTCAGAGAAGGGTGTTAAGCTAGAAGAATAAATTCTCCGCCACCCACAGAAATGTCTTTGAAAGAAATCAGCTTTACATCTCAATTTGTAATGTCAGACATACAATCCATACAAGTCTGTTCCTGGTTCGAACAGAACCGAAGGCACTTCCAAAGAAGCCCTTGCAATCCGGGTATTCACAATCCCGATCGAACTTCCAATCATTTCGGAAATCTCTATACCATAGCTACTCGGTGCAGAGACAATCGATAGGTCATCCTATCATTCTCGCAAATACCCGGTCTTCACCACCGGTCTTCAAATGCTATCCATAGCAACGTATCATTATTTGGAATGGGTTATATGACACAAAGGTCCTCTCCCGGCTAAACCGAATAATGAGCGTAGTATCTAAAAACATATGGATATGGGGTTTCAATCAAGTCACAACTTAATATGTAACAACCCACATATTTATCGATTTTTTATTTAAATATTTTATTTAAATATTTCATCGTTAGTCAGATTTTAGTCCGAAAAACTACTTTTTGCATACGGTCGAATTAAGACTCGGGACCACTCCCATTGAGTTTAAAATGCCGTTTGTGACCTTTTTGAGTATAAGCTTCGATATGTTTGGAGAAAGTTGATTTTTTCTACTTTTCACTTTGGGTTTGGTTTTTGGGCTCAGCCCTATGTTTTACTTATGCTCAAATCTGAGCCACTCTTCCCCATTCACCCTCATTCTCTTCTCTTTTCAGTTTTCTTAGCATTAATGGTGGGAGAGATTGGAAATTAAAACTCCAAAACCCTAGTTCCTTTTGCAACTTCAAATTCCTAGCTCCAAACTCAAGAAGAACCCATTGGTAAGCTTCTCTTCTTCTTCCCCAACTTATTCTCTTACCAATTTCAGAAATTCCTAAACCTAATTTTTGGAATGTTCTTGTTTTTGAGCTTAGATCCAAGCTCAATTGGGTTGTGTTGAAGAGAGGTTGATTCTCCATTTTCTTTCAAGCTTCTTCTTGTTTGATTTTGTGAAAAAGTGAGATTTTTAATCTCACATCTAAGTCTATGAATTATCTTCGAATGTTAGGTATGAATTCCTAACACTTATTCGTGTGCATTTGCTTTTGGTTTGGATTGAATTGGTGTATATTCCAATTTTTGGTGTTTTGAGTTCAATTCGTTAAAAATCCTAACTTCTATGTTTGAACATGTTTTTGGTGATGCATCGAGGAGCATATAGGGCCGGGTAGTCGATTGGCATAAACCCTTAGCGCCGTTGCTCGAGAGAATGAAATTTGGACGAGGTTGGAGCTCATTACTATGGGCTGGGAAGAGGCTGGCAACAGGTCCGGTCGACCGAGCTCCCTGATTTGGCCGACCGACCCGGTGCCGAGTGCATAAGCACTCCTCTGTTTAAGGCTCGGTCGACCGACTCAGGGAGTCCGGTCGACCGACCTGCTGTTAATTGCCAGATTAGCCTATTTTGCTAATCCGTTTGAATATCCAACTTTAATCGATTCGTGTAGTCTCCCTTTTGTTGTTGCCATTTATTATCGACTTAGATGACCTTTTCTTTGGGAATTTTAGATATATCCACTTTGATGGATTTTATATCGATTTCTTTGGATTTTATTCACGTTCTCGGATGTGAATCTTAGTGATTGATTGTTCCTACAATCTTCTTTGTGATTTGTCACTTTAAAAATATAAAGGTTTTCTATACTAGTAGTAAATATCAAAACTCTTTCCTCCAACGATTTCAACACTATTTTAATACCAAATTCGTTTATAAAACCGTTTTCCAATCTATTAGTATATATAAACCTTTACTTCACTCGTATGAGAAATCTAATTAAACGACTTAGTAAAACAAGTGGCATGAAACGCTTGCGTTCACTTTGTTGGTTAATTCTTGGACTTGTTCGATTAAAACCCTTGTGACGATTTTCTAGTGGAAATTTACAGTTTGTTCGTAAATATTTAAGTTAAGCAAGTGGTTATGGGACATGAAGCTAAACTCATATATTTACTAGCTTAGTGTAATTGACACTTCTCGTTGATCATGACGATCATCTTTGTGATTTAGACTAGCAATGTGCGATGTCTCTTTGTCTGCGAGGGAGACTAAACCCCGTTTTGTGGAGTTTCGACTCAATTTGTGATGGGGTAGCAACCCATGGTCTTCGGGCCGTTTGTGGAGCTTCGGCTCAATTTGTGATGGTTAGCGACCATGGAATTAGCGTTCCGTTTGTGATACACGTGTTGGTGAGCTTTATGCTCCCGTTTGTGATAGGCCTCCCCCCTTTGTGATTTCTGGATTTCTTGTGTAGATTTCTAGAATTTGTGTTTCACCGATTTTCGTGATTTCCATTGATAAGTTTTATCAATATTTGTGCATTGGTGAATTTGTGCGTCATTGACTTTTGTGATTTTTGGATTTCGCGTATTGAATTCTGGAGTTTGTGTGTCATTTACTTTTGTGATTGACATTAATATAATCGTCAATATTTGTGGTTTGATGAACGAAATAAGGAGTATGACATTTCTTTGTTTCTTGTGTAGATTTGGTGATATTGATTAATCTCTCGTTGATTTTTCAATTACTTATATATATCACAGCTTGGCCTTGTGATTATTATGTGTTTAGTCATAACTCTGATTCTATATCGTTTCATCTGATATTTATAGTTAGACTGATCCGTTTATTATTTTCTTATTAAATAATACTCGGGTCAGACCGAGATGTTACAGGTGCTTCAGCTTGACTTCTCTCTTGGGATTGATTTCTCTGACTTTTGGTTGACTACTTAGATTAGTAGTTTTTGTTGTATACATTAGAGATATAGATTCCATAATGTATACTTATTCTTTTGTGTAGTTCATGTAACTATTCTTTTGTGATATTGTGGATCTTTTTAGACCATTACTCTGATGTACACTTCCTAGTGTAATATTCATATCTATTTTCGCCTTTGTGATATGAAATGTCTGTGACTAATTTAAGTTATGTTTATTTCTGTATTTGTTTCCGAAGATATTATAGCCACTGTGTAGTAGCTTTGAGTTTGTGTCGGTATGTCGGATTTCCTCTTGATAAAGTAGTTATACTATCTGACATATCGATGCTCGCACAAAGCAATTACACGGATGGTCGCTCCTCAACAGCCTTATTCTCCGTGCTAGTTGACAGCATTCACCGTAATGTTCTTGGCTAGCGTGGGTATAGAGGTGGGGCGTCACAGCTTGGTATCATAGCCAAACTTCGGAACAATATGGAATATTATAACAAGGATCATCGTCCTAAGTCCATCTTAGGAGTCGTGCTTTAGGATTTAACTCGAGTCTTCGTACCGATTCATCCTATTTTCCTTATGATTCCTTGTTTATCTATCAAGATTGCTTGATATTCAATTTGGTGAATAACCTTTTTCTTCTTCTTCTTTCTTTCTAAAGGAAGAGAAATGTCTAGACCAGGCCGCCCCAGAGCCGTTCCATCTAGCACTCCGCCCCAGGATGGAGTTTTTATGACTGCTCAACAGCTTCTTGATTTAGTGACCAATGCTCAAGCAGCTGGAGCTAACCCGGAACCTACTCGCCCAAAGTCGGGATTTGCACGCTTGTGTGGCGATTACACTAATTTGGGTGGGGAGCCATTCAAAGGTTCCGAAACTGTTATTGAAGTACAGGCCTGGCTAAGGTCATGCGATCGAATCTTTTCTCGCATGAATCTTATTGACCTTCACCGAGTTCAGGTGGCCTCAAGTATGCTCCGAGAAAGAGCATTGGACTGGTACGAGCTTCTTAGTTCTGAAACTAATGAAGCGGATCTCACTTGGGAGAAATTCCGAGAACGCTTCGAGTTGAAATTCGTACCGGAAGCAGGGAAAGTGACATTGGCTCGACGATTTATAGACCTTGTTCAAGGTGAGTCCTCCGTGACTGATTACGTCGCCTCTTTCGAGTCGCTTTCCAAATATGGGGTTGAATACATCAACACCCCTTTAAAGAAGAACCAGAGATTCGTTTATGGCTTAAACAAAAATCTCAAGAAGCCATTACTTCTAAAATTAGAAGTTTCTTTCGACCTACTCGTTGATATCGCTCTTCGTCTTGAAGAGGCGGATAGGGAGAATGATGTTGAAGTGGTGGGTTCCAAACCAAACTTCAACAACAAGAAGAGGCCAAACAAATTCAAAGGCCCTTATCCCAATAAGAAAGTGAAGCAAGCAACCTCCGTGGCAAAGACTTCTTCCTTTGGCCGTGGGGAATGCTATAATTGTGGTTCGAAGGACCATTATGCGAACAAGTGCCCAAATTCTCTCTCTTGTCGCTACTGCAAAGTTCCCGGTCATGTTATATCTTCGTGCCCCAAACTTCAAGGCAAGAAAGAGGGAAAGCTTAATGTTGCTCAAGCCCCTGGCAACACATCTCGTGGCCAAGGTATTTCTCATTCTATTCTGGATGGAATTATTTTATTTCGTGATCATCCTATTCGAGTTCTTTTTGATACGGGTGCGTCCCATTCTTTTATATAAAAAGAACTTGTTGATACTTTTTCCTTGGATGTTTTGTGTTTAATGACTTCTTTGAGAATTGCGAATCCGGTTGGTGGATCCGCAACAATCAGTTTATTGTGTAAAGATGTCGAGATTATTTTGTGTGATTTTTCTTTCCTTGCCGACTTGTATGTCATGCGTTATTTAGGCTTTGGAATGATTTTGGGAATGGATTGGCTTAACCGTTATGAAGCCCATATCCTATGTCCTGAGCGGACTATTCATCTTCGACACCCTCAATATGTTAAGCAGATTTCTATTAATCTTAAAGATTCGGATTCCAGCTTGGTTGCATCTTTGTATTCTTTAAATCCTCGTGATGACGATGATGATGACGAGGGTGATATTATTTCTCTTATTCACGTCGTTTGTGAATTTTCCGACATATTTGAGCCCGTTTTAGGATTACCACCTAAGCGAGCAATTGAGTTCAGAATTAATCTCATTCCTGGAGCTCAACCTATCACTCGCCCTCCGTATCGTATGTCCAATAAAGAAAATGAGGAGATGCGTAAACAATTATCTGAATTGGAGACGAAGCAATTTATTCGCTCTAGTTCCTCGCCTTGGGGAGCTTCGGCTATTTTTGTGAAGAAATCCGATGGTACACTTAGGCTTTGCGTTGACTACCGCAAGCTTAATGATCTTACTATCAAAAATAAATATCCTCTACCTCGGATTGATGATCTATTCGATCAACTTAGTGGTGCTAGAGTCTTTTCGCAATTAGACTTAGCTACTGGATTTCATCAGCTTCGTATTGCAGAGGATAGTATTCCTTTGACATCGTTCCGTACTCGTTATGGATCTTATGAATGGCTTGTCATGCCATTTGGTTTGACGAATGCTCCGGCGTATTTCGTTGACCTTCTGAATAGAGTTTTCAAAGACTTCCTCGACCGGTTTGTTCTCATCTTTATCGATGATATTCTTGTGTATTCTAAAACCGAGGAGGAGCATGAAAAACATCTTCGGATTGTGTTGAAAACTCTTAGGAGTAATCAATTAAAGGCAAAATTTTCTAAATGCCACTTTTGGCAATCTCGTGTGAAGTTTCTCGGTCACATTATTTCCGAATCCGGAATTTCCGTGGATCCTTCAAAGATTGAAGCGATTCAAGATTGGAAGAGACCGGAGAGTGTGACGGAGATTCGTAGTTTTCTTGGATTGGCAGGTTATTACCGCCGTTTTATCAAAGACTTTTCTAAGATTGCCGTGCCTCTCACTAGCTTAACGAAGAAAGGTATTAAATACATTTGGTCGGACAAATGTGAAGCTTCTTTTCAGAAATTGAAAGAACTCCTTTCTGATGCTCCCATTCTTGTTATTCCCGAGGGGAATCAAGACTTCGTTGTTTATACCGATGCTAGTCGCGTTGGTTTGGGTGCCGTTCTTATGCAAAAAGAACGTGTTATTGCTTACGCTTCTAGGCAATTGAAGCCAGCTGAGACTAGATATGCCACTCATGATTTAGAACTCGCGGCTATTGTTTTTGCTCTCTGGATTTGGCGTCATTATCTTTTAGGAGAGAAATTTGGTCTTTATACCGATCATAAGTCATTGAAGTATTTATTTTCTCAAAAGGAACTTAATTTGCGTCAACAACGTTGGCTCGAATTTCTTACACCTTATGATCTTGATATTCTTTATACTCTCGGTAAGGGTAATCGTGTCGCCGATGCTCTTAGCCGTAAACAACAAGCTGTTGTTTCTATGATGATATCCGAATGGAACGACCTCGAGATCTTATCCACTTGTGAGATTCGAGACCGCGTATCCGATTTATGCTCATCATTTTTTTTATGTAGCCTTGAGGCTCATCCTTCTCTTTTAGACCGCATTCTTGAAGCTCAAAGGCTAGATCCCGAAATGGCTCTTCTTGGCCAAAATATTAGGGATAAAATTGATATTGAAGGTTTGAAAGACTTTGATATCGATTCTCGAGGCGGCATTCGGAAATTTGGTAGACTTGTCGTGCCAAATATTGGTGATCTTCGTAAAGATATTTTAGAAGATTCACATCGTTCTAAATTTACCATTCATCCCGGTAGTAGTAAAATGTACGCGGATATGAAGCGACTTTATTATTTGGAGGGAATGAAACTTGACATCGCTAACTTCATTAAGCGTTGCATGACTTGCCAACTCGTTAAGGCCGAACATCAAAGGCCCGGTGGGTTATTGCAACCTTTAGAAATTCCGATTTGGAAGTGGGACCAAATTTCCATGGATTTTATAGATGGCCTTCCACGTTCTCGTTCGGGTCATGATAGCTTATGGTTGATCGTTGATAGACTTACTAAATCTGCCCATTTTATTCTCGTTCGGTCTAACCGAACCGTTCCTCTTTTGGCCAAGCTCTTTATCAAAGAGATTGTTAAATTGCATGGAGTTCCTACTTCTATTGTTAGTGATCGTGATCCATTGTTTACTAGTGGATTTTGGAAGAGTCTTCAAAAAGCTTTGGGAACGAAGCTTAATTTTAGCACCGCTTATCATCCCCAGTCCGATGGACAAACTGAGCATGTGAATCAAACTCTTGAAGATCTTCTTCGTTCTTGTGTGCTTGATTTTGGTGGAAGTTGGGAAGATCATATTTCACTTGTTGAATTTTCCTATAATAATAGCTTCCAATCTAGTATTGGTATGGCACCTTTCGAGGCACTCTATGGAAGGCCATGCCAATCTCCTTCTTATTGGCTTGAGGCCGGTGAGAAGCTGGTTTTAGGTCCAGATCTTGTTCGTGATTCCACAGAAAAGATTGATCTTATTCGTCATAGGATGAAAGAAGCCCAGAGTAGACAAAAATCCTATGCCGATTACCGGAGAAGGAAGTTAGAATTTTCTGTAGGAGATCTTGTGTTCATTCGTGTTTTACCTATGAAGGGTGTTGCACGTTTCAGTCGATCGGGAAAGTTAATGCCTCGATATATTGGGCCATTTCCTATCATTGAACGTATTGGTTCCATGGCTTATCGCCTTTTATTGCCGGCTCAATTTTCTGCTATTCATGACGTGTTTCACGTTTCTCAACTTCGGAAATGTCTTCGAGATTCCGATTCTGCTCTTGAGCCCGGTGTTGTGGAAGAGATTGAAGTTTCGCCTAATTTAACTTATGAGCAACATCCTATTCGTATCATTGCTTCGGAGGTCAAGCAACTTCGAAATAAAGATGTTCCGCTTGTTAAAGTTCAATGGTCTTCAAATCCTAAGGATTGTTCTTGGGAATCTAGAGAGTACATCGTGCGAACACATCCAGACTTACTTTCTCGTGCTCTTTGAGGTGAACTTCTTATTTCAAATTTCTTTTGTGTTGAATATGCTTTTATGGTTGTTACTACATATCTTCTTCTTAATTATTGCGAGGACGCAATTTCTTTAAGGAGGGGAGTCTGTAACAACCCGCATATTTATCGATTTTATATTTAAATATTTTATTTAAATATTTCATCGTTAGTCGGATTTTAGTCCGAAAAGCTACTTTTTGCATACGGTCGAATTAAGACTCGGGACCACTCCCATTGAGTTTAAAATGTCGTTTGCGACCTTTTTGAGTATAAGCTTCGATATGTTTGGAGAAAGTTGATTTTTGCTACTTTTCACTTTGGGTTTGGTTTTTGGGCTCAGCCCTATGTTTTCCTTATGCTTAAATCTGAGCCACTCTTCCCCATTCACCCTCATTCTCTTCTCTTTTCAGTTTTCTTAGCATTAATGGTGGGAGAGATTGGAAATTAAAACTCCAAAACCCTAGTTCCTTTTGCAACTTCAAATTCCTAGCTCCAAACTCAAGAAGAACCCATTGGTAAGCTTCTCTTCTTCTTCCCCAACTTATTCTCTTACCAATTTCAGAAATTCCTAAACCTAATTTTTGGAATGTTCTTGTTTTTGAGCTTAGATCCAAGCTCAATTTGGTTGTGTTGAAGAGAGGTTGATTCTCCATTTGCTTTCAAGCTTCTTCTTGTTTGATTTTGTGAAAAGGTGAGATTTTTAATCTCACATCTAAGTCTATGAATTATCTTCGAATGTTAGGTATGAATTCCTAACACTTATTCGTGTGCATTTGCTTTTGGTTTGGATTGAATTGGTGTATATTCCAATTTTTGGTGTTTTGAGTTCAATTCGTTAAAAATCCTAACTTCTATGTTTGAACATGTTTTTGGTGATGCATCGAGGAGCATATAGGGCCGGGTAGTCGATTGGCATAAACCCTTAGCGCCGTTGCTCGAGAGAATGAAATTTGGACGAGGTTGGAGCTCATTACTATGGGCTGGGAAGAGGCTGACAACAGGTCCAGTCGACCGAGCTCCCTGAGTCGGCGGACCGACCTGCTGCCGAGTGCATAAGTACTCCTCTGTTTAAGGCTCGGTCGACCGACTCAGGGAGTCCGGTCGACCGACCTGCTGTTAATTTCCAGATTAGCCTATTTTGCTAATCCGTTTGAATATCTAACTTTAATCGATTCGTGTAGTCTCCCTTTTGTTGTTGTCATTTATTATCGACTTAGATGACCTTTTCTTTGGGAATTTTAGATATATCCACTTTGATGGATTTTATATCGATTTCTTTCGATTTTATTCACGTTTTCGGATGTGAATCTTAGTGATTGATTGTTCCTACAATCTTCTTTGTGATTTGTCACTTTAAAATATAAAGGTTTTCTATACTAGTAGTAAATATCAAAACTCTTTCCTCAAACGATTTCAACACTATTTTAATACCAAATTCGTTTATAAAACCGTTTTCCAATCTATTAGTATATATAAACCTTTACTTCACTCGTATGAGAAATCTAATTAAACGACTTAGTAAAACAAGTGGTATGAAACGCTTGCGTTCACTTTGTTGGTTAATTCTTGGACTTGTTCGATTGAAACCCTTGTGACGATTTTCTAGTGGAAATTTACAGTTTGTTCGTAAATATTTAAGTTAAGCAAGTGGTTATGGGACATGAAGCTAAACTCATATATTTACTAGCTTAGTGTAATTGACACTTCTCGTTGATCATGACGATCATCTTTGTGATTTAGACTAGCAATGTGCGATGTCTCTTTGTCTGCGAGGGAGACTAAACCCCGTTTTGTGGAGTTTCGACTCAATTTGTGATGGGGTAGCAACCCATGGTCTTTGGGCCGTTTGTGGAGCTTCGGCTCAATTTGTGATGGTTAGCGACCATGGAATTAGCGTTCCGTTTGTGATACACGTGTTGGTGAGCTTTATGCTCCCGTTTGTGATAGGCCTCCCCCCTTTGTGATTTCTGGATTTCTTGTGTAGATTTCTAGAATTTGTGTTTCACCGATTTTCGTGATTTCCATTGATAAGTTTTATCAATATTTGTGCATTGGTGAATTTGTGCGTCATTGACTTTTGTGATTTCTGGATTTCGCGTATTGAATTCTGGAGTTTGTGTGTCATTGACTTTTGTGATTGACATTAATATAATCGTCAATATTTGTGGTTTGATGAACGAAATAAGGAGTATGACATTTCTTTGTTTCTTGTGTAGATTTGGTGATATTGATTAATCTCTCGTTGATTTTTCAATTACTTATATATATTACAGCTTGGCCTTGTGATTATTATGTGTTTAGTCATAACTCTGATTCTATATCGTTTCACCTGATATTTATAGTTAGACTAATCCGTTTATTATTTTCTTATTAAATAATACTCGGGTCAGACCGAGATGTTACTGGTGCTTCAGCTTGACTTCTCTCTTGGGATTGATTTCTCTGAATTTTGGTTGACTACTTAGATTAGTAGTTTTTGTTGTATACATTAGAGATATAGACTCCATAATGTATACTTATTCTTTTGTGTAGTTCATGTAACTATTCTTTTGTGATATTGTGGATCTTTTTAGACCATTACTTTGATGTACACTTCCTAGTGTAATATTCATATCTATTTCCGCCTTTGTGATATGAAATGTCTGTGACTGATTTAAGTTATGTTTATTTCTGTATTTGTTTCCGAAGATATTATAGCCACCGTGTAGTAGCTTTGAGTTTGTGTCGGTATGTCGGATTTCCTCTTGATAAAGTAGTTATACTATCTGACATATCGATGCTCGCACAAAGCAATTTCACTAACCCATGTCGACATCCCCTCTATGACCATGTCGGCATGTACTGGTCAGAAATGACAATTGATTTTGAATTTGAAATTTGAATAACTACCACATGTCTATTCATTTTAAACGAATTTCTACGCCTATATATACCTATTTCTTCGGGAATTCTTCACAGAAAATTATTTCTTATCTTCTATATCCTTTATTTCTTTCACAAATTCAAACTATGGCTAATCCAATTCACAATTTATCCAAAAATCTAGAAGAAACCCTTAGTTCGTTCAAGAATATTCTCTCGTTTATTCTACGAAACCAGCGTCACTTAGAATTGAGTCAAATGCAGATGATCAAGGAACAAGAAAGGCACTTCGATGCGATACGATGGATGATCTCCACTCTGCACAAGGATGACAACGAAGCACATCCTCCTGTCTCTCTCACCAATGACAATGAAAATTGGGATGCAATTAAAGCAAACCCTATTTTTGGAGAAGAAGTATGGGTGGAAGTTCCTCGTAACGTTTGATTTCATTACTTTGTTTGATTTGTTTGAATTGATATGGTTTGGATTGATACTCTGTGTGGATTGATTTCTTGATATTGGTTTGAAGTTGGTTGTATAAAACATATATGCACACACACACATTGAAATGTATATAGTCTTTGATTAGTTATCATGTTCATAAGTATAATTATTTCTTAATCTATATATTATATATTCCGTTGTATAGTTTATCAATGCAGGTATTGAAGTCCAAGAATGAGGGGGAGTGAGTTTTTATTGATGACAAAGGGGGAGAAATATAAAATAGGGTAGTTAGGCATAAATTAAGGCGGAGTTTATTAGTTTTAGGGGGAGTTATTAGGATAGAAGTAATATTTTATAAACAAAGGTTGTCATCATCAAAAAGGAAGAGATTGTTAGTCCGTGAGATGATGGTTTTGATGACAACAACCTTAGAATAGATTATAAAATATAAATACTAACATTATAAGTTTATATATATATATATCTATGTATATGCAGGATTTTATCATGCAGGTACCAAGAATGAAGACTGTACAGTATAGAGATTCAAGATATCAAGATAGAAGACTCATGAGTATCAAGATTATCAAGAGTTCAAGATTTCAAGGTTAAGTATTTTTATTAGGAATTTTTGTTAAAACTCATAGAAAAGCACTGACATCTTAAAATCCAATTTATTCGCGGAATGGAATCCACTTCGAGCTTGTTAAAGGGATGGAACCCTAAGTAGGATGGAACCTATGAAAATCTAGTGGAACATTGTTTTGTATCCGCTAACTTTTTATTCAAAATGATTTTTCAAAATTATATCCTGTTTTCAAAATGTTTTCAAAACCTTCCTTTTAAAAGCATCAAAAACCTCTATCCCGATTTTAAATAATTTTAGCCTCAAAATTATCTTTTATTTCAAAGTCAAATTACTCCTGATTTTAAACTATCTTTTAATATAATATATTTAACTTTTGAACATTTATACTTTAGATTTAAATATAAAATTATAGTTAAATTCTATATATATTATTCTCTGTATTTACTTATGAATTTTAACTATAGTCAAGTGGATTAGAAAAGTTTAAAATAGTTTTAATATAAGATAAATGTTATTTTCAAAGAAAATCAAATCATTAAAAATTGTTTTGGGATGTCGACATGCCTATGGTGACCATGTCGACATGGTGTCAGTTGAGTTCAAAATTTAATTTTCAAAAGAAGTGTTTATTCTCCATAAGTCTTCATGAATGGACATGGCTGTTGTTCTTCTATAAACAGGGGTTAGTTTCAACGAATTTTAGATTAGATTTTCTAGTTTTTCACTCCTCTTCTTCTTCCACATTTCTTAATACATATTCTTACCATTACTCCGCCGAAATCAATATTGAATCATACTCGATTACTTCTAGTTTGATTCTCTATCACTATCTCACTAAGGTTCCCAGTGCTATTCAGAGTTATAGACTTCTTTGTAATCTATTAAGCGAGAAAAGGTGTGATTATAGCCTTGAAAATCAATCAAGCGAGAAAATGTATGATTGTAGCCTTGGTAAATCAATTGGGTAAATTTGTGGCCCGGAAATCAAGTATCTCTACACCGAGGATTGAAATTCGGAAGGGTGTACCTCGTAGCCTTGAAATCGAGGGTGTAATTGTACAATTGCTTTTGAAAGGAAATCCGTACTTGTGTTGCGGGACTGGTTATAGGGTAACTCCGAACCAGTATAAAATCCGGTGTGTTCTTTCCATTACTGCTTTTATTTTATTTCTGCATCTGCGTTTGTTTCTATGATTATCCCTGTATCTATAGATTGCATACATCTGTGTCTAAATTAACATGAACTCAAAAGATTTAGTAATTCTTTATTAACACTATTCACCCCCCCCCCTTTAGTGTTAATCCTAGCCTTAAGATCCGTAATCCGCATTTCTCACACAGTGATCATGTATATTGTGTGAAGAGCAGCCTGACCCAAGACCCACTCCACACCACCAAGACCCCAACCTTGCCGCCTTTCCTCGCCTCTGACACTAGACCCCTGACCGCTTCCGCCACCTTGGGCACCATCATCTGCCAATAGCTGCCACCTAAACTCGAACGGAGCAGCTTGCCTTTATCTTCAAGCAGTTGTTTTGTTCTAAGTTTTGTTTTGAAGCTAAAGAGATTAAAATGGGATAAATATATGTATATTATATATATATATATATATATATATATATATTCATCGAATTCTAGTTATCTAGCTCGTCACTGTCTAGAACTTGTCGCAGCCATCTTTTGTTTGTGTCCATATCCGTGCCTGTCTACATCTTATTCCTGTTGTTTCTCTAGCCTCGAAAGATAAGCAATCACTCACGATTAACAGTCTTATGTTTAGTAAATTTATATTCACATAAAATGACAATTGAAATATATTGTTAAAATTTGAATTGGATAGAAATTTCATTATTGAATATGATATGTTATTTTTTAAATTTATTCACCTATGATTGACTTACTGACACTAATAACCTATTGTGTATATATATTATATTTAAATTGTTAATTATGATCGTAATTGCCAATGATATGCCATGTCATTTTATACTATTATTTTATGGTTCTCACACTGCAAGTTTCCTGTTAGTTAGGAAAATCCCTATGGGTTGAAATGATACATAACCGAATGATTTTATAGATTAGGAAAAGTCATTATGGGTTGAAATGATAAACCCAAGCGATTTTATTGATTTTGAAATTTTAGGGTTGCGGTTTGAAATGATATATACCTGTAAATATTAAATTATTGCGAATTGAAATGATAAATATCCATATCACTTGACCATAGGTTAGAAAATTATATACGGACACCGTTGGTCTATTTTGAAAATGATTTCCAAAGTTTTGAAAGGAAATATACGAGTTTTAATGAAAATTGTTTTAAAAATATAATATATACATTTTATTCTAATATGTGTAAAATTAGATTTTTAAAATTATATGTTTTGGACATTTTTTAATTTATAAGTTAAGTTTTAAAATGTAAATAATAAAATAACTTTACTATTTTTAATATATATATATATATATATATATATTTAAATAGATTTAATAATAGAATTTCTTTTTTTTCAAAACCCAACCTAGAGCCCAGAAGGGATAGGAGGAGCTCCCATGCGCCAGGTCCGACCACTGACACTTGGGATTTAGACCAGCCCAGCACAGAGACTTGATGCCCTCCACCATTGTTTGTGGGTTTAATGGGGACCCATCTCCGCGCCTTGAGTGGGAGTAGGGCAGACGGGGATCGAACTCGCGACCTCTTTAACAGGAGGCAAGTATCTTACCACTGCGCCACTACTTGCGGACCAAACTTTGGGGCCAAGGAAACTATGTTTGCCCTGGCCTTTGGTTAGACGGTTTTAAAGTGACCGAACACTATGTCTCATTATTGTGGCCGTTGGGATTCGATCCGGTGCCACTACAACCATATGTAGCAACTCCACTATGTCATAATATAGTAAATGTAATAAAAATTTAATTTAACTAATACATATATAAAATATTTGTTTAAAATTTATATTAATGTTTTTAAATAGATTTTGTAATAACTTTAATAAATCAAGGTTGGAAAGAAAAATTGAAATTGATTTGAGATTTAATTTGTTTAAGAATTATATTTAAATAAAAATGGATTCGAAAACCTATTAATTTTGAGACTTTAAAGATATGATTTTTATAACCTAATAACTGGAATTTGATTAAAGTTGATTAAATGAATATTTTCAAATTTAGAAAAGTTTAAATTTAATATTTAATATTTATTTAAATTTGTAATTTGAGATTTTATTTAAATGTTATTTAAAATTGTTGAGTGGATATTTTCAAACTTAAATAAAATTAAAGTTGAATTTTGAAATATAAATGAAACTTATCAAATTGAGTTATTGTAAATTGTTGGAAAATTTATATTTTGAAACATATTGAATTGGAAGTGGTTTAAATTTATAGTTCAAACCTGGATTTGAAATCATAAATTAAAGTGGTGTTTAATGAGAACTTTAATCGAACCTTTAACTGTAACGACCCAGAATTTTGGGTTACTTGAAATTGTTTATTTAAATTGATTTTCAATATCGGAAAGTAAAATTTTATCGATTTAATAGGTTGAATTTAAAATATAATGATTTATTGACAATTTAATTAGTGAATTAAATAATAAAAATCATGAAAATAATTTAAATCTTGGATTTTTGTTTGAAAAAAATAGTTTAAAGGCTTACTAAATTTATATTCATAAGTGTGACGGTAATAGAACTTTTAAATTGAATTTAAAATTGATTTACTCGATTTTGAAAAGTAACTTGTTTAAATTGACAAGTAAAAAATAGCCTTCCACGGTATAGTCTCGGATATCGATGAAACTAGTTCTATTAGATTTGTAATAGTATAATATTATCGAATTTTAAATTTTGTAGCATTTCGAGTTCTCATTTGGTAACGTGTTGAATTTGTTATCAAAAATTTGATATAATAATTAGGTCCAAAAGGCTATCTTCCTCGATCGAATTGGGATTCGAAACTTGTTCCAGTGTGTTCAAAATAGGGGTTTAACATTATGAACGCCTAGCGGCACGCATCGATAGGAGTTCGAAATAAATATTTAGATATTTGAATATAAAACAATAATAATATATTCATTGATTTGACCCTACCTTCACATCCGCCCATATTCTTTCTTTTCCATCAGCCACCCTATTCTAATACCCGTCCCATTTCCTTTTTAAAGAGAACATGTCCCTTCCCTTTTGTTCAGCGCACAACTATGAGCAGAGAAAAAAATACAAACCAAAAGCTTTGAAAAATTATTTCTCAATCTACAATAGACTAAAAATCGCGAGATTTGTTTCAAAAAACATGTTTCCTCCTAAGCTTTGATCTGCTACGCTTTTGGATGGACACGGTGTTGTTGGGGCGAGGTCATTTGTAGGTGCCTCCCCTACGATTTGGGAATGGGAAGCGTTATTTCGTTGTTTGGCGAAACAGAGCTTGGTTTTGATTTCAGAGCGAGTTTTACGTCTCGGCGCAAATTACTGAAGGGTCTGATCGTTGATGGGGGGTCGCGACTCTCGGAGCTAGGCAGCAGGTAGGTGGCATGTCGCAATTTGCTCAGATGCTGTGGCACAGTCGAGATGATGGGGATCGAGTCAAGCCGCTATGAGAGGCGAGGTGGTGAAGTCGGATTGGTGGTTCGTGGAATGGATGTCCATGTCATCGTGTGCGTGCACGCGTAAGGATAGGTCTCTGCACAAATTCTTGACCATAAGCGTTAAGGGGGAAGAAGATATGGAGTTGGGCCGAGTCATTTTGTTGTTGGGCTGGGTATAAGATTTGAGTGGAAATTTAGTTATTTTTATATAAATTGTTAATTTAAATATCAATTCTTATAAAATGCATATCTCGTTCGTTTTAGGTCGAAATCCAACGCGGTTAGTCGCGTTGGGTTCGTATTAACGAGTCTTTTGCTTTGGAATCAGTTTGGTTGAATTTGAAGCTTCTAGAATTTTCAAATAAATTCAAACGCGTTCAAATTTAATTGAAACCAGAATGCGAAAGCGACAACAGAAAATAAAAGGTGAGTGTTTTATAACGCTCACACGCACTAGAATATTTTTATGCTAGTTATATTCAAAATTGTGATGGATGAATTTATTGATTGTTGGTCGATAAATTACCCTCTAAATTGTTGTTTGAATTAATTATAGAAATTAAAATTGATAGTTAAATTTAAAATTGGAATTGAATTGCCAGTAAAATACTCGATATTAATAACTATGAAATTGTTGTGAATTCTCTTGACAGTTAGGATGATTGATTGTGATGGATGCCAATTGATTGATATGTGAATGATTGGATGTTTATTTATTTTTATATATCCTGTTATCACCTGTTAAATTATTTACAGTATATAAAACTGTACGTTGAATTATTTCAAATAAATTAAGAAATAGGTTGAAATGATATATACCTATGACACATTGATTTGGATTGAAATGATATATATCCATCCTTGAAATTAAATTGAAAAACCAATCACTTGGCTACAAGATAGAAAATTATATACGGACACCAGATTAGTTAAATTAAATGATTTTAAAATTTTTGATTCGAAATTATTTAAATGATTTGGTTTAAAGGAGTAAAAATCAAATTTATGGAATTGAATTATTTTCGAACTTGAGCTCGAATGTTAAAATTTTAATTTGGTAATCGAATTTGTTAAAATAATCGAAGTTGATATTTTGAAGTTATAATCGAAATATGATTTGAAAATTGATTTGTTTTAAAAGGATTTGAAATTTCATTCAAACTTTGAACGTTGCTAAATGAAAGTGATATAAAACGGTATTTCGAAATTAAGCTCAGAATTGAACTGTATTGAGGATTTAGATTTTAAAAGTGGATATTGAAGGTAAATTAATTTAAGTGTTTTTAATCGGTATTTCTGAAATTCAAACTCGAATTTATATAAATCGAAAAGTTAAGTTGAATTGAAATTAATTAAAACTGGATTTGAATTGAATTAAGTGGAATTGAGATCGAAATTGAATTAATTTGGAATTGAAGTTAATTCAAATTGAAATCGGAGTCGAATCAATAGAAATTGAAATAGAAATTGGATTGATTTGAATTGAGAAGATTTGGAAATTGAATCAGTTTGACTTTGAAACCATTTTTCAAATGAATTATTCAGTATAAACTATTTAAAATCTATATTTTTTAAATAGTCGGATTATTTTGGTTTACCAAATTATTTTTCTATATAAACCATTTTGATACTTAAACTATTTTATATTAAACTATTTTAGCCATTTAAACTATTTTTTAACTATTTTAACCATTTAAACTATTTTTACTATTTTAATTGTTTAAATTATTTTAAAACTATTCAAACTATTTTCTAAAAAAAATTCAATATGGTCAATAGGTTGCGAATTGGTTAAAATGAAGTCATAACCTAAATTGAGTAAATATGATGATTTCGAAATGGATTTGATTTTGAAGCGAATATGATATTTTGATATCAAGTATGAACTGATTTTGAAATGTAAAAGCACCATCAGTGTGTAAAACGATGTTTGGTTGTCAAAAAGGCCAAGGCTAGATATGGGCATACTCTCTGTCGATACTGGAACCATTTAACAACTGTGTACGTGGAGTGATGATCCAAAACGAGGTGGTTGGATTTGGCGTCGTTTGCTAGATTTGAAGAAAGAGAACGATGATGGATTAGCCTAGCTCTTGTGCCAATTTGAAATGACTAAAACAGGAGCCATACCGGTCAAGTGGGCTAGCTACCCCAAGCAGACACACTTCTTCGTATTACCGTCATTTACGTTGTGATTGATTGGTGCACACCCTCATATTTAGGAGTGTTAGTAAATTAGAATTGGAGAATGGATTGCCTGAGAAAAGTGTGGTAATTTTTATAATTAAATTTAGGAAGAGTTATAATTATCCTAAATCTCGATTGTATACCACTAGGTTTAGGAAGAGTTATACAAACACAATAAAAGGGTTGGTTCTGAGACTTAGGAACCTATACATGTATCATTAACTTGAGTGGTGATTCATAAATTTAACAGTAACAACCCGATATTTCAACCATTCGCATCCACACATGTCGGACTTGAATTGCTCAAAATATCAGATTGTTAATTTATATTTGGCAAAACTCAGCATATACAGTAAATAAATAAATCATAGAATCACAGACACAGAGTAATGTAATAATAAGCAGCGGAAACAGAGAAATAGTAGTTCATGAAGCTACTATATATGTATAACAAAGTTAAACAAGATACAACAGAAGTCTCGAATACATAGAAGTCTCAATACAATAGTCAAATACAAGATCAGGACATATCACAGGAGTCAACTGAATAACTACAAGCTGAACAGATAGATAGATCTCCAAGCGAAGCTCCAACTCCAAAGGTGAGTCTCAAATGCTGTGACACTCAGTCTGACCTGAGCGTAAAGCAAAACAAAAAACACTCGAGTCAGAATTAACATTTTTATATCAATAAATCCAACTCAAGTGAAATATCAACTTAAATACAAGTAACTTAAAGGATGTTTGGGATACCCGTCCTCTAAGGATCCGTAAAACTGCCTACTATGTAGTAATATACGCTATTATAATAATGTCTAAAGTAAAGTAAACTATTAAAATAGCGTTAAGGCGTTATCCATTTTCCCCTTAACACATTTTATATATTCCCATAGTCTATACAGTACCGTAATCTCCCCCGTACTGGGCGTCGTCAGAGGGCACTCCATAGGTATTGTACAAAACAAACTCGTAGTGGTCTCGATAAGGTAGGTGACACGGCACAACTAGGCAATGCCAGGGTAGATATACCAATTATGCTTCTGAGCTGGTGGTAACGCATAGCAGCAGCTACCGCCCACCTCGAGCCACACTCACAAATCAAAGATGCGCACCAAATCAATCACAAAGTAATAGAATGGCAAATCGAAGAAGTGTGTCCAATAGGAGGAGCTACCTCACTTGGCACTTCGATTGCTCCAGTTTTAGCCACTTGCCAACTCACGGGAGTCGAGTCCACGATATACCTCATATAGGTTCGTCGCCACCATCTTACTTCATTTTGAAATCTCCACCGCGTACACGGTTGTTAAAGTGGTTTTCGACATTGGCAGAGAGTATGAAAATAACCGATCTCGGTTTCTTTAACAACCAATCGTTAATATAACAGCGCGGTCATTTCAAAATAGTTTATACTTTGAAAATAAAAATATCATTTCCATTTCAAAAACCATATCAATACGATATCATTTCCATTTCAAAACCATATCAATACGATATCATTCCCATTTCAAATATATCCATTTCCAAAACCATAGCACTTTCAAAGTTATAACACTTTCGAAATTATAAAGCTTCTAAAACCATAAAAATTTAGAAATTATAACTTAGAAATCATAATACTTTGGAAATCGTAACATTTTGAAATCATAGCACTTTGAAAATCATAACATTTTGAAATCATAACACTTCGAAATCATAATACTTTGGAAAACCACAACACTTCCCACTCAACCGATTTAGATATTAAAATAGTGTATAAAATAAAATAGTTTATAAAATAAAATAGTTTATAGAATAAAATAGTTTATATAAAATAGTTATAAGTTAAAATAGTTTATATTAAAATAGTTTTATATCAAAATAATTTATAAAGTACAATATATAATTTAAAAATACTTTATGTAATAAAATTGCTTCATCAAATTTCACAAATCGATTCAAATCAACTCGAATTCCAAATTTCAAATTTAATTCAATCCAAATTCATAAATTTCAACTCAATTCAGTTTTTCAATAAACCATTTCAAATTATATCGATTTCAAATACAAATTTGAACTACAAAATAAACTATTTCAATTTCAATATGTTTCAAAGCTTTAAATATTCCACATTTTCAAAACTAAATTTGATAATTTCGTTTATATCTCAAATTCTCTTTACTATTATTTAGTTTTGAAATATTTACCTAATTATTTCAATAACATTTAAATAAACTTCAAATTACAAATTTAAATAAACTAAATATCCCATTTCATTTTATGTAAATTTGAAAATATTCATTTAAAACACTTTCAATCAAAATCATGTTATAAAATCATATCTTTAAAATCTCAAATTTAATAATTTCAAATCAAACTTATTTAAGTATAAATCTTAAATAAGTATCATTTTAAATCAATTTCAAATTTATCTTTCCAAGCTCAATTTATTAAAAATAAATACAAAATCTATATTTAAAAAATAAAATTTTAAATAAATACTTAATGATATTATTAAATTTATTTATATATTAATATATATATGTATATTAAAAGTAGTTAGATTATAAATGAATTCTTAAACTTTATAATTTCAAAATTAAATTATAACTATACGATTTTCAAAACATATAATTCTAAAAATCTAAATTTTAAAACCTTTATAAAAATACATTTATATATAATATCTTAAAACCAATATTTATTCAAAACCATATATTTCTTTCCAAAACCATAGAAATCATTTTCAAAATATTTATATATAGACCAACGGTGTTTGTGTATAATTTTCTATCGTATGGTCAAGTGACATAGATATTTATCATTTCAATCTGTGATTTAAATATACACGAGTATATATCATTTCAACCCGCAATACCAAATTCAATTCAATGAAAATCGCTTGGGTTTATCATTTCAACCCATAGCGATTTTCTCCTATTCTACAGATCGTACGGGTATGTATCATTTCAACCCATAGGGAATTTTATATTAACAGAGAACTTGCAGAGTGTGAACATATATGATAATAATATAACAGGCATATATCATCAATATAAATAACAGATAATGGTGTCAGATGTCACATATGAACTGATACAGATAATAGCATATATATAGCAATGTAAATAACTAAGAGCAGCATATTTCAATTTTCTTTTCAATTGAAATCAAATTTAATAAATATAAGAACGTTAATCGTGAGTTCTCACCTTTCGAGGCTAGAAATGAACGAGAGTGAGGTGAGTTACGAATCCAAGCACGAATTCCAAAGTAAAACAAGATTGGTACGGATTTGATGGACAAGCTGATAGATAGGGAATCGATGAAACAATTAGAATCAGTTTGATAGAGACAACAATTATATTTTATTATTATTGTTATTGTCATGAAATCAATATTTAAGTTAAAAAATATATTAAAATAACATATATATATAATTAAAAATCATTGTTTTAAATTAAAACACATATTAAAATCAAACATATATCTAAAATAATACATATTTATTTTCAAATCAATAACTTAACTTTAATATCAAAAATAATATATATATATATATATATATATATATATATATATATATGAAAAGCAAACTTCATATATATACTGAAACTAGATTATACTTACAAAATTTGTACATATATAAGTAACAATATATACTACTCATATAACTTTTATATTATAAACAACTTATGTAACAACTTTCATACACAGATTTTACATCAATTAAATAACCGTATACATTCATACACATTATATATACATGCCTACAAACAAGTCTAAATATTGAATAAAATACAAAACAAGTAAAATAAACATATGTGTATAAACTTGCCTACCTAGACTATATTTTCAAAATAATATATAAATAACTTTTATAAATTCAGGCTAATATGAAGACCCTATATAAATATGCAATAGAATTAAAAATAAATATGCAGACAATCCATAAGAAGACAAGGGTATATATTCATGTTACCCAAGATAGTTGCAGATCCAAACATAACGCATACTTAGATATATAACCTTATACTATCAGTATATATTTTTTTAGCAAAGCTAGCCGGCTTTAAAGTGGGTCGTGCCACTGAATAAATAATGGGAAAACGGGTGCTCTGCACATGCACAGAGCAACTAATAGGGCAAAATTTGAAAGCACAGGAGCTAGACAAAAGAGCCTAAACTACTATAATAACATGACTAATCTTCCTCAGAAGCGGAAGAACAATCACGGCCAACAACCGAAGAAGGCCCAATGACATGAGAAAACCCTGAGAAGAGAGCAGCCAGACGAGGATCAAATCCAACAGAGCCAGGAGAGTAAAGAAATTTCCTATCCCATGTGACATCATAAAACTTACTTTTGTTCTCCTCATCAATCTCACCTTCCTTCATGAGGCACAAACCATCTCCCACAATATGGTAGATAAGATAACGACTCTCGCCTTCAATATCACTGATAAATGCATAAAATGTGTCCTTCTCTAGCGAATATCTCATATCAGAAGGAGCGTGAACCCAAGCACGTTCATCAGAATTCCAGGATATGATATCAGCAGTGGTAGCAGAAGGATCCAACTTAGGGGGCGAAGGTGGAGGACCAAAGGATGGGGCTATATCAGGCACTGAAATAGAAGGATCTATGCAAAACGGAGCAATTGCAGGAGGATCCTCAATGGGGGAACAACAATGGGAACATCCGGGGCATCAACTAATGGAACAGGAGGAGCAACCTTCTTAACCCACTTCCGGACAGGAGGACGAGGAAGTGGAATCCGGTCAACAAGGGGAACTACCGGTCTAGGACATGCAACAGCACAATGGCCATAGGTCTGACAAGTCGAGCAAATCTCAGGTTTCCAAGTATAGCAAACTCTGAACTCAGCTACATGGCTCTCATCTAATCTGACCTTTAACACCGAAGGTAAAGGCTTATCAGGAGTAATCTCAATAAGAGCTTTGGCATACACAAGCTTCTTTCTGGCCACAGTATTTGCATCATAACATATCACCTTACCAACTAGGCCAGCTAGCCAGTCAATTTCGATAAGAGGCTGGAGAACAGAAGGAATATGAGAAAAGTGGGCCCAGACAGGAATAGATAAAACTTGTTCTTTCGCACGATCCACAGAAGGAATCCACGTTGTGATAATGAATGATTTTCTGTCAATAAGAATTGGGTTAGCCTCCAGAATACGTTGCCTTTCATCACTACACGTGAACTTAAAAAAGAACATTTCATTATCAAAGTGAACACTCAAACCACCCCTAGGCTTCCACGCCAAGTTGCACCTTGACTTAACTAGATGATAGGGAGGATTGGAGTCAAGGAAGAAACCAACCAAGTGATCTTTCAAAAAATTAACACCCGCCTCAATCACTTCCATGGGTGGAATCATCACACCCCCTTTCTCGATCATATCAAAGCGTCGAGCCGAATGCAAACCGGCATTACTTGGAAGCTTGGTAAACAAGGAAGACCGCTTAGTAGCAGGCCGAGGCAAGGAAGGGGGCAAAGGATCAGCTAGAAAACCAATAGCCTGGGAATTATTGTCAACGGCAAAACAACTAGCACCAGAAGTGCCATCAAAAGATTCACCAGATTTTGCCCTGAAGAGCACATCAGTGTCAACATAGCCAATAGATTCAACCATGCAATCAGATACAGGAGCCAGACCAGACTGCATTGCCACAGAAACACCAACTCCAGAACCAGAGTTCAACCCAAACATCGTCTGACCAGTTGGGACCACTGAAGAAAAAATTTCATTCCTATTTTCATCTGCCGCAACAATCAACTTGTCATCCAAACCCCCATTACTATTATGAGATAACACAGAGACAACATCATCCATATTCGCGGCTACAGGAAGACACTCCTCCAAAACCGACCAAGCATTTTCAGAAGAAGATGCAATAAAAGGCGTCAGAGGGGACTTACCAGGGATGGGAATGCTGCCTTGAACGACAGAAGCAGTAGAAGTTGGGGATAATAGGTCAGACAAAATTCCAGACATAGGGCATCCAAGCATCGTCGAAGGCAAATCGTGTTCGCAGCTCGAAATCGCGGCTACAGGAAGCACGCGAGTGTTACAAGATTTCACAGAAGCTAAATCGCCCACAGTTGCCAAAGGATCGAAAGAAAGGCGAGCCAGATCTGAATACGATTTCATCAACAAGGGAATAAGGAGAGGGGGCGAAGGAAGGAATGGGACGGCGAAGATGAGAGGGGCAGGCCGAGGACGAACCAGAATAATGAGGATTATGAGGATTTACTATCAGTATATTAAATTAACATAATATATATATATATATATATATATATATATATATATATATATATTATATCGCAATCATTATTATTACTCTGTTTTTAAAACATATAAAATCGAAAACACACATAAAAATAAATCATATATATATATATATATATATATATCATATGACAGATATGTTACCTACATACAAGCTAGATTGAAATATTGGTAACATATATATATATATATATATATATATATATATATATATACGTACTCTTATATGAAAGCTTCCAAATATATATATATATATATATATATATATTTTCTTTTTCAAAAACAAACCATATATATACATACATACATATTTTATCTAAAACCGATATCATAAACCAACACAGCCTACGACATAAATTATATATACATACTATAACACATAATAGAGGATCAGGTTATACACTTACATATAATGATAAAAAATGCAGACTGACATATACTTATATATACCTAAACAAACAATTTTACATAAGTTATATAATATAGGCAGCTAAACTTTTATAAACACACATATACATGCCGTGACATATATATGTATATATAACTAATATAAACTAATATATATAACTACTAACCGTAACAAGAGGTTTATATGAAAATTTATAGATTCATATATATATATATACACACTAGTATGGGTCCGTGCTTTGCACACGGACTTTTTATATATCGTAAACGGAAAGTAAGGACGTTTTTGGAATTTCAAAAAGACACCGAGTAAATTAGTTTAATGAATTTTCTTTATTAGTAGTAGAGATATTCTTATATAGACTGCGCCTTATATGAAGTATAAACTTATGGAGGAGGCTTGCAAGTTTCTCAGGTTTGGGGATGGAAGAAGCAAAGCAGAGGCATGAGGCTGAGGTTTTGATGGCCGAGCTATGGTGTTGAGGCTGGCCGAGATTTGAGCGGAGGAATGATATGCTGGCGGCTGGCTATGGAGAGGAGGAGATAAAGGGGATTGTGGACGTATACAAAAGAGGAAGGAGGAAAACTAGAGAAAAAGGAAAAGAGGGAGAGAAATCTTGTTGTAAATATTGTTTTTTTTTGCAGAATAAATTGTGAACGAGCTGTGGAGAAGGAGAAGTCAAGCAAGAGCAAAATGAACGTGCATTGAGAAGCCAAAGGATTTGAACGTGAAAAGGAATGAGAACTCAAAAGTTTTGAATGCATAAAAAATGAACATAGATAAGTAAAGCAAGATACGAATGGACAAGTTAATAAAATTGAAATTGAGGAAAAGAATAGTCAAGCACAAATTCAGAAGGGCTTAAAAGGCTATTGATATTATAGGCTGAAAAATTTAAAGAGACACAGAATTCAAAAGGGCTCAAACTAGTACCGATACGGTCCAACGCTTTGCAGATCCGACTTGAACCGGACTTCGAAATTGTCTATTGAACATACTGTGGAGATTAGCATGACGAGGTGATCAAAAAGGGTATACAGATATCAGTGATAGGACCATCCGATCAAAAGTTGATGTTTGGTACCGAAAATGCTGCTAATTTGCAAGAAATAGGATAAAAGGAGCAATAGCAGTCAAAATTTGGAGAAACAAAATATAACGATTCACTCAGAAGATGAATTACAAATTTATTATATAAAAATATTCTGGTTTGGAAAAAAATTTATTATCATCAAATATTAACTGATTTGAATTTGAATAAAATTACACAATAAAAATGAACTTCCATATTATCTGATGAAAATTTACCATTTGCTATGTTTAAATATACATATTTCAGATATTAAATTTTTATTTCAAAATTCTTATATTTAAAATATCACAAAAATTCATTTAGATGTGTTATTAAAAATTATAAAAAAATTCGGATCGTTACATTAATTATAATTTCAAAATAGAAACCTTATAAAACTTTATAACTTGTTCTTACGCGGTCCGACTAAAAGGAAAACAGGTGGCGTTGGATTCGTAATGATGTAGGCTATGAAATAAAAATTGGCTTGGATATTTTTGGAGTCAATTGGGATTTTAGATTAAATTGAGCGCCTGTTCAATTTAATTTAAAATTGGAATGGATTGCCAATAAAATCAAGGCGAGTAAATCTCTCTCTTTTTGGATTGCTAGAATTTAATTTTAAATAGTTAAAATATATTATTTCATGTTTGGTTGAATTCATAAGTTGTTATATGTTGAATGATATTATATATATATATATATATATATATATATTAGTATATATATTAGTAGTCGGATATATTTCCTGCCTATTGGAGCAGATAAGACCCTATGCGTCCCGCATAATAGCGGATGACCCTATATACCGCGATATCTCCCTCGAAGTGGGATTGGTATTTTTATGTTGTATTAACATATGTGGATGCAGGAAAACAGGTTGGAGGGATCCAAATGGATTCCTCAAAATGTTAAATTTAGTTTCATATATAGTGATATATGATTTGTGTGAATAATCTGTTACAGATTATTATTGTGATTTTAATTATTAGATGTTATAGTAGCACAAGCTTGGATTTTGGTATTTTAAATACCATAAATATATTTTTAAATTGAAGAAATTAAAGGGAAATTTTAATATAAAAATATTTATATTGGAATCGAAAGTATTTTTAAGGAATTGAGTTAGAAAATATATTTGATTTTTGGTTATACTTCACTATTCATGAATTGTTTAAAAAGAGGTTTTAAAAATGAATTATAACTGATATTTTGAAAAATATAAAAAGGAGTTGAAGTCGATGTTAAAAATCGACTGGAAGTTATAAAATGGGATTTATAAAGAAATGGATTTGTAAAATGGGATTTTATGAATAAGAATGCTATTATAAACAAGTAAAACTCAAAGGAGTATAAGAATTTATAAATGATGTTTATAAATAAGGTAAGTGATACCAGTTGCTAAATTGGGAATATAAAATTTATAGGTGAATTTATATTAGAATATGGAAATGTGGTAAGAAAAATACTGGATGCTATTTTTGAAAAGCAAAAAATGGTTAAGGAAATCAGAATGGAAGGGATGTGACGTGATCCGAGAGGAATTTATAAAATTGAATTGGTTATTAAGGTTTTAAAAATATATTTTTAATTTCTAAGAAGTTAAGTTATTTTTAAAAGGAAAATTTTATTTTTTTAAACTATGGAATTTAAAACTACTTAGGATTGAAATACTATGGTAAGTAGATTTTCAAATATTAAGTATTTGTCTTAGTAAATTCAAACTTTTAAAATCATCTTTGAAAATTTATTTGTTTATCTAAAAATGAGTTATTGATGTTTATAAAACTGTTTTCGATATTTAAAAAAAAATCCTTGAACTTGTTTCAAAAATAATTTATTATTCTTTTAAATACTTATTTTATATATATATGGAGTTTTGAAGTGATTGAAAAAAATTTATTTAAAAATTCTCTCGAGATTCGTAAATGAGGCTTATAAATGGACATGATTTTAAGGAGAGGAACTTTATAAGGGATTTGGAGGAATGGAATTTCAAAATGTTGAATATGGGAATTTTGAAAATGAAATCTGTATTCATAAAAGAAGTTATAAATTGTTGAAAGGGGTTATAAATAAGTATACCGGTTTTGGAAATTATTAAAGGGAATTTATCAACGGTCCGGAGACTTATGGGATAGGTTAAGAAATATTCTCTAAAGCGTTGACATTTGAAATGAATTTGGAGAATATGACTTATAATGTTTTTCCAAATATTAAAATGGAAATTTGGAAATATTTTCTAAGTGTTGAAATGGATTGGGAATATCTTATTATGGATTTAAGTATTTGAAACTGTTTTAAAAAATATTGGAATATGAAAGGAATTTGAATATATATCCTTCTAAAGATATTTTGAAATGAATGTTTGGAAAATTTATAAAATGAGGCCTAGTGACTGCTTATGGATGTTATTTCATATTTAAATAACCGACTATTAATATTGACCAATTTCGTTAATCTTATCGATGAGACGGGGATCAGATTTAATTATCTGAAAACCATTTCGATCTAGCCTGAACGTTACGAATGGATACTGTAAAGATAGTGAAGACAGTGATTCGGTTTATCAAGACCTAGGACAACTTGTATGGACGAATGCTATCAAAATATCGCTATTGGAGGACGATGAGCACTCTAAGTGGAATTTTTCTTGAAAGGTAATCGTTAGCCTCAAGCCTCATCAATCGGGAATTACTAAAACAAGGGAGATGCAGTAAGGCTAAGTGAGTCGCACCCAATTAGGGTATATTATCACTTTGCTAGATGTCCTCGAAAATATATAAATTATGGATATGGTTGTGCATGAGAAAGCGAGCACACGATTTTGAAGGGTGGGAACACCCGAGGTGATAACATATTCGGTTCATCTAGGTTAGGGGTAGGCCGGTCTTATGTAGCAGGGGATCCCAACGAGGTCCTCGGTACATTTTTCTAGAGGTGCACTGTGATAGGCAGTACCCCAGTGGTACAGTCATTGTATGGGATCCATTCTCCAATATGAGCTTTTACGGTTTTGTTTGTAGTGCCTAGTATGCTAGAATTTAATTAATGTAACAATTTCGGCTATTTGAATAAGTATTTGTATTCAGACACTATTATAATATCACTGGATTTTATATAAAATGTTTTGGTTATCGTAAGGGAAAAACCCATCGTGTTTATGTGTGGCGCAATCTTACGAGATACCTTTGCTTTTTTCAAAGGGTTTTGATAACTTTAATAATTCAAATTGAGTGTGTTTTCTTATGCTGGTTTTCCAGACTAACTAGGGTGCTATATTATTATAATATTCGGGTTAGACTAAGTATTATAGATTTGAGATAGGATGCTATGGAGTTCAGGAGACGAGCTAAATGACAAGGCGTATCTCCGTACTTGATTTGTATTTCCACTGTGTGAGGATAAGTAATTAAACTTTCTTATTGTCTGTTGTACTATGATACTGATATGTATATTAACAGTACAGTTCTTGTATTTAAAATATGTTATTATATATTATATTTTGTTCACTGAGATTGCGAAATTCTGTGTTGTTGTTTAATTTTTCTTCTACCTTTTTCTTCTTCACCATAAAGATTCGTATTTTTCATTCAATTTGAGTTGAACTAATGTGAAATATGGTCGACTCAAAGGGTACGGATTTGCAGGCCTTTACCAATAATTTTTCAGAAATTATTATGGGATATATAGTGTGTTTGGTGGTTAGGGATGATAATATTGATTATTATCATTAATTGGTGGTTGTGCCATAATAAAAGATGTTTATTATAAAATAAACAATGATAAAAAATTTGTGAAAAGTTTTAAGGAAGTGAAAATTTGAAAATACAATTTATAAATGTGATTTTGAAATGTGTTTCAAAGTGTTCTGGAGAAAGTAATAATGATAGTATTATTTTGGAAGTATTTTCGAATAAAAATATTTAAAAATGGTTTTTAAAAGAAATAAAAGTACCGAACTTACTTCGGTCATTGGAAAATAATTTCGATGATGATCGCGACACTATCGGTGTTCATTTTTGAGTTTTAAGTGATGGATTGCTACCTTAGTGATTTGCTAATGGAGTTTTGTTTTGATAATTGAGTTTTTATTTTAAGAAATTTAAATTTTGATTTTACATAAATGTGAGATATGTGTGTATGTATATATATATATATAATTTCAAATTGATTTGCAATTAAAATGGGTGTTTAGATTCTGAAATTTGCTATGTAAGTGTTGGGAAATAAATAAAGATAAGTTTTTAACTTATAAATTTGTGAAATGATACAGATAAGAAAAGAAATTGTTAGATTGAGATAAGAGATTAAATTTAACTTAAGAAAAGTCAAGTGAGGAGATTGTGGTAGTGTAATAAATTAGTGAAGTGAACAAATTAAATGAATTGAATTGAGTTAAATGGAATTGAATTTGAATAAAAGTGGTAACATAATTTTTATAATTGACTTGAGAAAATTTGATGAGAAATTCTTAAGAGATAATTGATATTGGAAAAAAAAGGTAAGAAATTAAGCAATGTGAATGATGCAATGTGGATGATAATTGTAAATAATTGAACGGAAATGAAGTAAACATAAATAAAGGAATTTGGTATAGCGAAGAATCAATAGAAATAAATACATAAGTTGTTCGTATATAATTTTATTCGCATAATGATTTGATCCAGATTCGAGCATAGACTTTCGAGATAATTTATGTCGATCCGAGTTAGGATTTTTCATTCGATTATCGATGGCGAACCTTGGATATGGATTCTTGATTGATTCTGGAATTATCTATCATAGTATATGGCTATGCAAGGAGAATAAAGGTTTCTGATCAAGGAACCAAATCTGAGTCCGCAATAGACAGTTGGGTGAACGATACTAGGTCGGAAGTAAAATTGTGTGATCAAGTGAGCGATCAAATTTGATACTACATACTGATGATATATGTACATCGTACAGGCTTAATTAAAGTAAATATAGGAAATTGAAAATGAAAAATGTGAAATGATTTTAAATTATATGATTGGATATCATTGGTAAATAAAAAGCAGGTATTTAAAATCAGGAAAAAATTGGATTACCCGACAAAAAGGTACATATTTATTTTGTCATTTGATTTGATGGTTTTATGATAGAGCCACTTGGCTTTTGTCTACTTTTGTTGGTCTGGGGCCATAGTGGCGTTTTGTAATTGTTCGGATCTAGCCGTGCAAAGGAGACGCTGGCAAAAAATTTCGAAAATTTAAGGAGTTAGAAAATTTTGAAGAAAATTTTTAATAACTAAAATTTGATTTTAAATAATAATTTGAAATGATCGAGTAAATAATATTATTTGGAATCTATGGATGAGTTTGGGAATCAGTAAAATGACAATGTGGTTTCAACAAATTGATTTTGGAAAGTTGTTTCAACTAATTTGTTTTAGGAAAGTTAATGGGATTTGGGCCATTCTTCTTACCTTGGCAATTTCGGGGACAGAGTTCTTTTAAGGGGAGAGGAATGTAACGACCCATAATTATGGATTATTTGAAATTTTCTATTTAAATTGATTTTAAATATTGGAAAGTAAAATTTTATCGATTTAATAAGTTGAATTTCAAATATAATGATTTACTGATAATTTAATTAGTGAATTAAATAATTGGAATCATGACAATAATTTAAATCTTGGATTTTTATTTGGAAATAAATAGTTTAAAGACTTATTAAATTTATATTCATAAGAATGAAGGTAATAGATTTTTTAATTGAATTTAAAAGTGATTTACTTGATTCTAAAAAATAACTTGTTAAAATTGGCAAGTAAAAAAATAGTCATCCGGGGCACAGTCTTGGATTCTGACGGAACTAGTTCCATTGCATCCGTGATAGTGTATTATTATCGGATTTTAAATTTTGTAGCATTTCGAGTTATCGTTTGGCCATACGAGATAGAAATGCATTGAATTTAATATCGAAAATTTGATATAAAATTAGATCCAAAAAATTATCTTCTCCATACGATCGAATTAGGATTGAAAACTTATTCCATTGCATTCGAAAAAAGGGAATAATGTTATGAACCCTAGCGGCAAGCCTCGATAGGAGTTCGATATAAATATCTAGATATTTGAATTTGAAATAATAATAACATATTTATTGATTTGACCTTACCTTCACATCAGCCTAAATTCTTTCTTTTCCATTGGTCACACTAGTCTATACCCATCCCTTTTCCTTTCTAAATAGAACGTGTTCCTTACCTTTTGTTCAGCACGCAACTATGAACAGAGAAAAAAATAGCCAACCAAAAGCTTTAAAAATTTATTTCTTGATCTACAATAAACTAAAAATCACGAGTTTGTTTCAAAAATCATGTTTCCTTCAAAGCTTTGATCTGCTACACTTTTGGATGGACACGGTGTTGTTGGGGCAAGGTCAGTTGTAGGCGTGTCCACTAGGATTTGGGATTGGGAAGCGTTGGTTCGTCATTTGTCGAAACAGAGCTTGGTTTTGATTTTCAAGCGAGGTTTTACGTCTCGGTGCAATTTTCTGAAGGGTTCGATCGTTAATGGGGTGTCGCAACTCTCGGAGCTAGGCAGTAGGTAGGTAGCATGTTGCGTTTTTCTCAGGTGGTGCGGCTCGATCAAGATTATGGCGGTTGAGTCAAGCTCGCGATGAGAGGCGAGGTGGTGAAGTCGGATTGGTGGGTCGTGAAGTGGATGGTCGTGTCATCGAGTGCGTGCACGCGTGAGGATGGGTCTCCACACGAGTTCTTGGCAACAAGCATTAAGGATGAAGAAGATATGGAGTTGGGTCGGGTCATTTCATTGTTGAGCTGGGTATAAGATTTGAGTGGAAATTTAGTTATTTTTATATAAATTGTTAATTTAAATTTCCAATTCTTATAAAATGCGTATCTCGTTCGTGTTAGGTCAAAATCCAACACGGTCAGTCGCGGTTGGGTTCTTATTAACAAACCATTTGCTTTGGAATCAGTTTGGTCGAATTTGGAGCTTCTAGAATTTTCAGATAAATTCAAAAGCATTCGAATTTAATCGAAACCAGAACGCGAAAGCGACAATAGAAAATAAAATGTGAGTGTTTTATAATGCTCACATGCACTAGAACATTTTTATGCTAGTTAAATTCGAAATTATAAAGTGATATGAATTTATTGATTGTTGTTTAATAAATTACCCTCAAAATTTTTATTTGAATTAACTATAGAAATTAAAATTGACAGTTAAATTTGAAATTGGAATCGAATTGCCAGTAAAATACCCGATATTAATAACCATGAAATTATTGTGAAATATCTTAACTGTTTGGATGATTGATTATGATGGATGCCAATTGATCGATATTTGAATGATTGGATGTTTATTTACTTATATATATGTATATCATGTTATCACATGTTAAATTATTTATAGTATATAAATCTGTAAGTTGAATTATTTCGAATAAATTAAGAGATAGGTTGAAATGATATATATCTATGACACTGTGATTTGAATTGAAATGATATATATACATCCCTGTAATTAAATTTAAATAACTGATCATTTGGTCATATGAAGAAAATTATATACGGATCCGAATTGGTTAAATTAAATAATTTTAAATTTTTTGATTTGAAATTATTTAAATGATTTGATTTAAAGGAGTAAAAATCGAATTTATGGAAATTGAATTATTTTCGAACTTGAGCTCGAATGTTAAAATTTTAATTTGGTAGACGAAATCGTTAAAATAATCGAAGTTGAGATTTTGAAGCTATAATCGAAATATGATATGAATTTTAAAAATTGATTTGCTTTAAACGGATTTGAAATTTCATTCAAACTTTGAATGTTGCTAAATGAAAGTGACATAAAACGATATTTTGGAATGAGCTCAAAATTGAACTATATTTGAGGATTTAGATTTTAAAAGTGGATATTGAAAGTAAATTAATTTAAGTGTTTTAAATTGGTATTTCTGAAAATCCAATCGAATTTATATAAGTTGAAAGGTTTAAATTGAATTGAATTTAATTCAAACTAGAATTGAATTGAATTAATTCGAATTGAGATCGAAACGGAATTAATTTGGAATCGAAATCAAAATTGATTTGAATATAAACTGGAATCGAAGTTAATTCGAATTGAAATCGGAATTGAAACAATATAAATGAAAATTGGATTGATTTGAATTAAGAAGATTTGGAAATTGAATCAGTTTGACTTTGAAACTATTTTGCAAATGAATTACTTAGTATAAACTGTTTAAAATTTATATTTTTTAAATATTCAAATTATTTTGATTTTCCAAATTATTTTGCTATATAAACCATTTTGATACTTAAACTATTTTATATTAAACTATTTTAACCATTTAAACTATTTTTAACTATTTTAACCATTTAAACTATTGTAATTATTTTAATTATTTAAACTATTTTAAAACTATTCAAACTATGTTCTAAAAAAATTCAAGCTTGTCAATATGGCGAAATGTTTATATTTAAATCTTGGATTTAAATACGAATTGGGTTAAAATGAAGTTATAACCTAAATTGAAATTCGAAACAATTTTGGAATTGAAATCGAGATATTGAGGCAAAAATGATTTCAAATTGAAATAGTATATTTTGTGTAAATACGATGATTTCAAAATGGATTTGATTTTAAAGTGAATATGATATTTTGATATCAAGTATGTTTGAAATGTAAAAGCACCAATCGGTGTGTTAAACGATGTTTAGTTGTCAAAGAGATCGAGCTGGATATGGGCATACTCTCTATCGATACTGGAACCACTTTAACAACTGTGTACGTGGAGTGATGATCCGGAACGAAGTGGTTGGATTTGGCGTCGTTTGCTGGATTTGAAGAAAGAGAACGATGATGGATTAGCCTGGCACTTGTTCCAATTTGGAATGACTAAAACAAATGCCGTACCAGTCAAGTGGGTCAGCTACCCCAAGAGGCACACTTCTTATTACCATCATTTACATTGTGATTTATTAGTGTGCACCCTCAGATTTTGGGAGTGTTGGACGCAGTGGGCGATCATGAATATGATACATTTCCATTAGCCGGGAATGGTAAACTAGTAGTATCCTACCTTGGGCATTGCCTAACGTGCCTTGTCATACTCTCACCCTTATTCGAGGCCACTACGATTTTGGTTTAGTGTTGTCGTCTCACGTCGCATCCCTATCCACCGACGGTTTGCTGGTGTTTTATATGCAAATTGTACGACAATGCTTAAAAACGCGTTAAGGGGGATCATTGTAAAGCCTTAACGCTAAGAAAAACATTTATTTTATTGATTATACATTATATATGTAGCGTATTCAACTACATATAATTATTTTGACGGATACTTGGAGATGGAAAATCCTATAACATCTCTTGAGTTATTGCACGCACGTTATACACTAGATATGAGATGTGAAAATCTCGTAAACATATCAAACGCTATCACACTCATGTTATATGCGATATCGACTTGACTCACATAAGAATATTTTAGTCTCAACTCGAGTGTTTTGTCTTTTCATTACGCTCGGGTCAGCCCTGTTTTACATCTTATTGAAGATTTACTCTAGAGGACGAAGATGAAGATTTGGTATATTATTACTATTACTAGTCCTGCATCATGTTGTCTACTGCATTACTTTATTTATTCTTGACGTATATATATATCTCTGATAAATGTTGTATAAATCATAATCAAATGTATAATAGAAACAGCTTCATGAACTGTTTATTTGATTATTATATTTTATCATTCCGTTGTGAGATTCTGTGTATGTTTTCTTCTTCTGTTCTTATTTTTCTTAATTAACCCCTAAAGATTAGTATTTCCGTTCAATTTGAGTTGGACACATGTGATTTATTGTCTACTCAAAGGGAACGAAGATATGTGACTTTAAATTAAATTTTTTAATTGAAATTGTTGAACCGGGATTGATTTAAATTGAATTTTGGAAATAAAGTTGATTTGTGAAATTGGAAGAAACAATTCTAATTTAAAATCATTTCCGATATAAACTCTTTTAAATCTAGAAACTATTTAATATATTTTATTTTAAATTTATAAACAATTTTAAATATATATTTTTCAATATATAAACAATTTTTAATAAATAAACTATTTTAATCTATAACCTATTTTTAAATATAAACTATTTTAGTGTATAACTATTCTAATATATACCACTTTCAAATTCAAACAATTTAAGTTGGACTATATGATTTAGATTCAATGGATTCAAATGCGAGTACTTAGTATAATGGTTTAAACTATTTTGTGGTTAAGATATTGGAAATGAAAAATGATTTTGAAAGTGAATATTATATTGAAATGATTATACTTTTCAATTTAATATGATTTGAAGTGAATAATGATTTCGAAAGTGATATGGTTTTGAAATGAATATGATAATATGAAGTATGAACTTTTTGAAATGAAAATGACCACGGTGTGGAATAAGCGTTTGGTTGTCAAAGAGACCAAGTGGCGTCCAAAAGCCTATTGATGGCATTAAATGATAAAGTTGGTGTAAGGAATTTGTGGCATCCAAAAGCCCTTTGATGGAATTAAGAAAACAAGTTAGTATAAAGCTACAAGTGGCATTCGAGAGCCTATTCATGGTAAGAAGCGATGATTACAGTATAAGGCCATAATAGGCATTTGAAAGTCTAGTCGCAACACCAAATGAAAGCATTGGTGTAAGGCTATAAGTGTCATCCAAATATTTTTTCATGATAGTAAAAGAAGGCAGTAGCATAAGGCCTTAATGGAAACCTGGTAGCATGTTCACGACTTTAATAGAATGGAAGGAGCGACATCCTAGTGTGTAATAAATTTGACACTTTGAACTAGTAAGGAAAAAGGCCTAAGTTGTCTAATATAAGACGAACTTGAAAAACTAGTCTTGAGGTGTAATAAGTGCATGGAACGCTTAGGTATGATAAATTAATTTGTATTTACATTCATATCGATGAATAGATGTTAAATAGCGAGGGGATGAATAAATGTTGAACAGTGAGGGGAAATCTCGTTTCGTGCTTTAGCGTTGTGTTCTCACTATATGTTATGCTTAAGGTAATGTATTACTTGTATCAGACTTTATATCCGACCCTTGCTTTTATTATTGATTTTTCATAAGCTCTTGGATTCCCGATTGAGTAGATTGAGCTTATGGGTTGTAAGAAGCTTAGGATGGACGCATAAAGCATACCGAAGACAAAGAAGGAGGCAGGGTTATGAATCATTGTTATTTATTTCTGTAGTTTAAGTATCTATATCAGCATCCTTATATGTCAGGCATGACACCCTTTTTATGTTCTATTTATATTTGACCCCAACATCGGCACTGCTTAGGTTAAGAAAATGTATTATAACTTTGTAAGGACTATTATGTCGTTTATGTGTAATGAAATGCATTTAGTTGCTCTATTTACTTAAGGCTGTTATATGTATACCAAACTCATTTTATCATTGAAAGATAATTCTAAGATGATTGCAACATGTTGGGATTCCATCTTTGGGTTTTGAATGGACGATGTTACATCTACCATTTTTATGATTCTTATTCTTTGAATCACTTTAGCTTTCCCCATATCCTTCATATCAACACATGAAGACCAAAATATTGTCATTTCTTTAATATTGATGTATCAGTCTTAAATATCAACATATCGTTAACATAAAGTCATATTGTTACTCCTTTAACAGCATATAATTTTCTATAGACGCATTTGCTTGATTCATAGATTCAAAAATATATAAGTTCATGGATGATCAGCCCACAAAAAACATCACTACCAAGGTGTGTTGATGCTAAGAAAAATATAGTTGTTAGTTAGAACAATACACACATAATAAGAGCACAAATAGAGGTGAAGTAGGTATCGAAAATGTAATGTGTGGCCAAGGGAGCTTGAGGAAGCCAGGTCAGAGAACCATCCCTAACTCCAAAGAGAAATTACAAATAAAATCATTTTCAAAACTATGGCGAATAAAAAATATGATATGAAGAGTATAAATGATACTTAAGATTAATTTTCAAAGTTTAAAAAGACAACAATATTCCTTTCCCTTATTAGCGAAATTCATACCAAAGAATATCATTATTATTTACTGCTATTGAACCCTAACCATTCAAGCCTTTCCATTCTCTATAAATCGAACCTCTCCTCTTTCTCTCATTATCATTTCTCTTATTACTGAACTCTTACTTACATATCCACTTCTTCTCACTCAAGGCAATACAAGTCTCAAAATAAATGCAAGTGAAATATGATAAACTATAATAAATTGGATAGTATATGCTCATATGTATACTTTTGGTTTCAAGTTATTTTCTCTCTCCTGTTTATAGTTTCACCGATTTTATGTATTAGCCATGGAATTTTTTTTGCCCCTCTGCAACTTCTAAATAAAAAACCTAAACTAAATTCATAACACGAAATATTTGTGCATATTTGTAAAATTGAACATCTTAAAGTAGCGAATAAATGTATGGTGAATGTGCACATGATAGCAATCATATACCATCCATACTAAGTATAATCGCAATTCTAATGCCTAAAATTACATGATTTAGCTGATCAAACTAATGCAAGCACCTTTACAATGACAAGTGCAGGAAAAAGAGCGGTTGATTACAAATTGTTAATCATGATATATAATAATAAGCATAATTATATTGAAATCGAAGTGCATACATGCAAACTTTGTGCAGCAATGCATACAAAGAAATAACATAGGTATTATACATAATTATTTCAACCAAAGCATTTGATAAGTGCAAGGTTTTGTTCATTTTATTTGTCCAAAAAGGTTCGCATAGCCAATTTATTCCTTAATTATTCATATTTATTCCTTTTATACAACAGGTAACTTAATTTAACATGCTATTTTCGTTCACTCCGCCATACCTCAATTGTCTTAATAACTTAGAATTTTAAATCTTCCAAAACATAAATCCCAAAATGAAATCGAATGGTTCCCTGGATTTTTAAGATCTCAAATAAAATTCAACCATCAGCCGTATTTGAATTAACCATTACTCTGAAATTCATATATATTATCAACTCTAGTTCAACAAATAAACCATGACAGTAAGAGATACATTGATATCGAATAAGTGTAGATGCATCAATAAATTGAACAAATACTAAGCCCATAATATTTCCCATCATTGTACTGCAACTCAATCATAAATATACCACATGATGGATAAATTATGCTGTAAAATTAAAAATATTTTCTCAAACTTGCAAACCATTCTTTTTATTTTGTTAAACTGATATTATCCAATGAACTGATAGTGGTTAACACATTGTACAAGTCCTCTATCCATATCTGTGTGCATGCACATAGATACGTAGTTGTATTACTTGTGTACGGCAGAAGTTGGATGAATTTGTGTACATAGATAATTTGTGTCACCGAGCAATTTATATGAAAAGTAAATACAATTACTAAACTGACAGTAAATTCAAAAGCTAAATGATAAAAAGAAGAGGAAAAAATTACTACATTGCTTCAATTCCTTCATTTTTTTAGTAGCCAAAAAGTAAATTAGATTACTAAATGTCGGGAACTTACCACAATGGAGTAGGAAAGTGGAAGCGTTTAAGATTGTCAACATTCAACTCCAAAGGAATAACTATTCGATCTTTATGTGTCATAATCGATTTCCTGTCCGACATCATAAATAGGAATTGCATATTCATTATCCGTAAAATAAATACAGTTCCTTCTAACTCGTTATACTATTCGAACAATTCGAAGCAGACTTCGTCACGACACTATTATACCCAACAAACGCTACAACATCATCATCTCCAAAGCAACTAACCTATTCCGCTTGCATTTTGTTTGATCTAGTTTATAAGTATTGAAGCCAATTGTCTTTAAATTTTTAAATAGGCAATATTTTCGACCAAGTAAATGCTGATTAAGAGTATGTGTATATAGTTTAGTTCATATCTGTGTATTGATTTTATGATGATTATTTTGCCACATATGCGTTCTCATATCATCCATGTCCATCTGCCCGAGTCTTGGCTTTTTTCCTTTTCTTGTTGCAACTCTAAAGAACATTTGACTAATATATCATTCTAGAAAATTTTATTTCCGCATTTTAATAGCTAAACAAGTGTAAACAAAACTTTATTTGATATTTGGTATAGATTTTCCATAAATATAATCTATAATATTATAGCCTTCATTAGTTGGAATATTCCTATTTTGTGTAATTTTATCTTTATTTTCAGTTGAATGTTCACTTCCATATTTGAAAGGGTCTGTGCATAATTTCAATAACCCTTCGATTTTGGCGGTACAAATTCACTTTCCGTTTCATTTCTTTTTTTTAGTTTTTTAAATTGAAATAGTTATCGGAAAAAAATTATGGTCTGACATGAAAACGAATGCGTCACTTTTCATAAATGATTGTTGAAGTAAAAGAAGATGATCGAATATGCAAATTAGTTTTTGCTTTAAACAAAGCAAAAACAAGTGTCTTATATTTTATAAGCGATTGTTGAAGTAAAATAAGATGATCAAATACTATTGAAAGTTTGAAGGCTGAAGAAAATAATAACGATCATGTATCTTATTAGAGCTTACATATTCTAATAAATGAAAATAAACAGAGACCAGATATGCATATTTTAATCAATATGGATATTATTAAAGCAATAAAAACAAAGAGCAAGTGCCATTTCTTGATTAATTAAGATGTGCATGAAGTTCGATCTACAATAAAGAATAATGCATAAATAAAGATGCATACCACTATTGTCTTCCACTTTTTGGGTGCAGTGAGATGAAAGTTCCACAAATGTCAATATCCAAACTTCTTCCACTAACAAAAAAAGGTACATAAAAGGTCAGTATCTTCATTTTCAGTAATTTTCATGCTTTTAAATTAGTAAATAAGAGATGAATCAATTTATATCTTCTTCATAAACAAAATAGAATGCCTATAAACTATACTAATAGATTGAGAAATACATATTGCCTATTATTCACGATAATTTAAATTGATATTAGGGAGAACCAGTTAACAAAAACTAATTTTAAGAAAAAAATTGAAAACCAAAAGAAGTATGAAATAGTATGAAAAATAATTTGTCTAACCTAAATGCTGCTGATGGTACGAGGATCAGCAACAGAGTTCCAATGCTTTATAGTTTAGAAACTTCATCCCCAAAAATATCCATGTAACAGCCAACTAAAATAGGTTTTGACAGAGTAAGTGTATTTAAGATAGGAAAATATAATATTTAAGTTATAATTTCATTGTTTAAACTATTTTTTTTGTGAATATTCTGCTATACGATTGAAGTTTAAATTTTATAGTGTTAGAAATGAAATTCAATGCAATTGTTGGGACTGGTGTAAAATATTATATGTCATGAAATTTATAGTAAGATAAACGTAACCAACTAATACATGATTACTTTGAGGAAAAATTATTAACAAAGATTAATAATACAATTTTCTTAGATCAAATTGTTGATAACGCCTATAAGCTATGAGAAAATGAGTAAGAAATTCCTTTTACATGAGTTCCCTATTCTAATTTGGCATTATCATTCAATTAGATTCTCTAATACGTTATTTATCACATGCCATATTTCATATAAAGCAAAGACTACAGTTGGAAATAATTTTTTAGAGAATGAAAGCGTTATAAGATGCAAAAGACATCATTTGTACTTGCCTCAACCAATTTCTTAACAATGCATCAAATTATTCCCAAATTAATCCAAATTGTACAACACTACAACATTACCTCATCCGTTCGTCAATAACTGATATGCAAAATTTGGAATTTTTAGGCCCAAAAAAAAGAAAAACATCTCTTATATCATACATGGACATCACATCACTACAGCATGACTAGGTGAAATTTCTTACGAATTGCAAAATCTAATAGAAACTTTTAAATGTAGCCGGCAATTGATTTTTAAAATATATATCATTTTGAAAGACTGCATGTTCACCATGTAGAATCACTGTTCAGATTTTAACTTTGTTACAAAACACAAATCAGTAGGGACAAATCAAATCCATATATTGGTATCAATTAGAAATTTGAGCAGATATTCGGATAACTAATATCCAATTCCAATTGGGAACAATTATGCCTCAAAATAACAATCATTAACTCTAAGCATCTGCAGTACATCACATCAGCAGCAATATTTTAAGGTACTGTTATACCAATAAAAGCAGAGAATGTAAAATATAGTATTAATAAAAAAGTATAATTCTGAACCAATTAATGGCACAAAAGACCAAATTTCAAAAAATAAGTTAAAATTGAAATAATTACCTAATTTGAAACTGAAATTAGGTTGCAATCGATTGCGGAAATATAACGCAACCCCTAATCTTCCTTTGCCTTCCACAAATTCATGGAAAATAAACAGTCGAGGCTGTGGAAGAACGATGGAGGCAGTGGCAGAAGGTGCTAGCAGAACGATGGAGGCAGTGGTAGAACATCGAAGGCGGTGGTAGAAAAATCGGATGGGTGATAACCTAGAACGAAAAAGTAAATAAATGAAAATAATGAAAGTTTATGCATGAGAGTAGGATAAGTAATAATAGAAAGAAAATTACAACCCTGTCCATATTACTTCTAACTATTTACCAAATTACTGGGTTTTGGTAACGGTAATGGTTTTGAAATAAATGGATACAATTTGAAATTATATTTTATTTCATCTGCTGTGAGTTCTGAAAGAATAGTTATTGCTCTGTAAGGTTACTTCTTTTTCCAGCAAACAACCAATCTGAGAATAGACCTAAGTTTCGATGGGTGTTTTTTGCGTTGAAATTTAGACATGTTCCGAGGTAGGTTGTTACATACATCATGTCCTTAGCACGAAGAATGGAACTTCTACTATATAAAGTAATGGATGGATATCTACGCAATAGAAACAAAGCTTGGAGCAACACTTGGATAGCCGATGGGATTGTACTGACAATGCTATATGGTTATCTTATTCTAGATCATGATTTGTTTCCAATAGAAGCAAACTCTAGGGGGCAAGTTATATCGAGCTTTTGGACAAAGCATCTTTCAAATGAATCTGGACGTCAAGATGAAGACGAAGTGGTTCAAGGACTTGAAAGCATGCTTGGAAGGATAATAGAAGAAAGTTGGAGGAGTTGGAGGATAGTGTAGCAAGGAAAAGAGGTCGGTACAGGCCACTTTCGGCTCGTTACCGAGCATTTTTTATGAGTTCTAGTTGGCTTTAGAGCTAAAACTCATGGATTATTGGCTTAAGTGATCGTCTGGGGGTGCATTTCTCAAGGAGTGGGTGAACAAACTCCCAGGATGATCTGAAGGAAAGAAGACAAGTAATAGAGATATCAAAACCTCTCGAAAACAACATGAATTTTAAGGAAATGAGCTTAGAGTTTAATAGATCAAAGATAAGAGATCGAAGGAAGGAAGATGATACAATTTTACACCAGGAAATTAGGTGCACTGACCAGAATACCACTTCTGGTCGATAACGAGAAGATTTTTTGGCTAGAGGACTCCATGTTTCTCTCCAACGTTCTCGGATCTGAAGTTAGACTTAGTATATCGAGATCCTCAGATTCTGTTGGACGACCCTATAAATACAAAACTTAGAACATCTGGGAAACGACTTTGGGCACTTGCTTTCTTCATCTTCTTCTCCACGACCTAGTCAATAAGAAAACTACTTTTTACTATTTTAGGCTGTTAGATCAGTGAAACCTTTGCACTTGTGACGAAAATCTATAAGCACTAAAATTATAGTGGACATAGGCCTCAGATTTGCCGAATTACTATAAAAATTTCTCTCTTTTTATTTTTTTGTTAGATCTCTTCATTTCAATTCGTTTTGGGTATTGTGCCATTTTTCGGCTCAACAAATATGTTACATCTAAGAAAAAAATTAAATTCGAAATATACATTTTCGATCTAGCCAATAAGTGACATCATAATTTGAAATTTCATCCTTAGATCCTTGAATCTGCACCCAACTTTATAGAAGAAAGATAAACCACGTAGCCTTTACATTTATTTAATGTTTTTCTTTTCAGTTGATTTATTTAAAAGAGGAGAAAGATAATTTTATCCATGAAAATGAGAGAAGAGAAGAAAAAGAAACTAACTAAAGGAAATAAAATTAGTGGATTTGTTTTAGCTGAGAGAATGAAACATTTCACATTCTTTTATTTAAAACTTCCTTAATTAACATCCTGATTTTCGCTCACTCTAGCCTTATATATTGTAACAGCCCAAATTTTAGCAATATTTTATTCTTAGTTTACAACTCTGGGGTTTTATTTTTCGAAAATTTGATTGCCTGAATTTAATTATAAATAATCACCCAAGATTTTTATTAGTGTGAAAATTCTAAAATTCTTATTATGGTTAAAACTTAACATTTTTTTTGAAGTTATAAATTTTTAATTTTTAAATCTTTTGGTTTAATTTAATATATTCGTAACAACGTTTATTTCACCTTTTGTTCTTTAAAAAAAATTGATTTTATACTTTTAAAAATTTAATATTTAATATTTTACTTATATACATTTTTGAATATAAATTTCTTAGTAAATGTGTAAACAAATCATATTTTTATATAAGTAATAAATTTCCAAAACTTTGTGTATAAATAAACTGTTTAATTTCGCGTTTAAAAGGTGCGTTATTTGATGGAATAAATAATGTATATACACATACAAGAAAACGAATAAAATTTAAATCCGTTATTTTCATTTTTTTTGCACAAAAATCACTGCGTCTGTTGTACGCATTCCAATTTTATTCACTTTCCTTTTACTCTCCTGATTTAATAGGAACGTTATTTACAATTTTTATAACCGTTCGCCTTTCTAATTTCTTGCCATTGTTCCCATCAACGCGAGCTTTAAATTTTAAACGCATTCAATATTGTTTAAAAATCTTATTCCAAAATCTAATCTTAGCTAACTGTTTCTTCTGCTTTAATTTCGAAACCCATTTGCTTAAAATTTGTTAAAAATCTAGTAACCGTGTATAACAAGAAAAATCAGTGCTCAATCAAAATCGTGGCCTTTTTTTTAAATCAATATCTTATTCTTGCCTATAACTGCTCAATAAAAATCAACGCTAGTTTAATTTCCTTTCCATTTCAAAGCAAGTTGATTTATTGTCGTTCTTTCTTTTCTTTAAATCATGCTACCTCTCTGATCAAACCTATATAACTCACGCAAATATTCATTTCTCAACAAAATTTTATTATTCTAACCTTTCCTTTCCTACGCTCCCTGTTTTCACTTCTTTCTTTATGACCATTCATTATATATATACACTACAGGTGGAAAGCTATAAACGTATAAACTTAGAAACGTTTTGTGTTTATTAAAAATTTAAAGCTTACCTTTAATTGTGACTTTTCTCTTTCCTTCCGTTCAAATTTAAACGTGCATCAATCAATTGCTTTAATAAATATTGCAGAATCAATGCGCAGATGTTATCAATTTCATTTTATGGTGGTACGTTTTTTTAACGTTTCCTACTGTTTAAATTTTAAATAATTTGCTTTTATGGGTCAGCTGAATCAAGCAACGTGACCGTTGCTATTTATTTCTTTTATTAATTACTACAATTATTTTCACCAAATCGAGGTTTGACCGTTATAATCACTTTTATTTATTTATTCACTTAAAATTTGGTTGCCTATTCATTTTCTTCCGTTAAATTTTCCTGAAAACATGTGGTTCATCCCTATTTATTTTCGCTTTCACTTCTCTTTTCTCTAGATCTGTTCGTTCCCCTCCCTACTTTTCTTTGAAAAAAAAGCAAACCGAAGCATGCGGCTGTCACCATTATTTGCATCTGCCATTTCACCTTTCTTCCAAACCTCCTCATCAAATGAAACCCATCACCTCGCCTTTCGGTTTCTTCTGTTTTATCAGTGAGGTATAGGCGTGTAAGCACATATATGTTTTGATTTATATTTGTAATTACATGTTTTTTTGTTTATTTGTTTTTTTTTTGTTTTGTTAGTTGTGATATACATACTATTTATATAAGTATTGAATACTATTTTTTCAAAAGTTTATTTTCATAACATGACAGTGTATATTTATATATAGTTTCTATTTGATCTTCCTCACAGCTTATAAGTCATGTTAATATTTTGAATTATGTATGCGACATTTTGAAGGGAACATATTGTAAAATAAGAATCTTTCATTTTTAATAAGAATATATATATATATATATATATATTGTGTTTTATATTTTAATATGGGTCAGCTTCTATTTGTTGATATCAGGTTTACTATAATATGGTTATTCGCTTATGTAAGTCATATATTTGTTTTGTTACAGACTATATAAAATACTTTAATATATGTATATTATGCGGTTTGTTGCCATATGGGTTTCTATGTGGTACTAACTTATTTAGTTGATGATTGTATATATTTTGTTACAGTATTATATTTATACTATTTTGGATTTAAGATGATTCTATAAATACTCTACTTTATAAATTATTTTAATACACATATATAATTTAGAAATTTATATAGGTTGAATATAATATGTTATTGAATGTAAAAATATGGATGGATTTAAATTATATATATATATATAACATTTAATATATATATAGAAATAGTTATATATAAAAAAAAGTTTTCTTTTAGGTATTCATATTTAAACGTTTATTTTATCTGTTTGAGAATATATATATATATATACTAGTTATAAAAGTTTAGTATAAAGGTGTTAGTATATATATATATATATATATATATATTTAAGTGTATGTTGATTTTTTTAAAAAATTGTAAGCTTGATTGATTGATTTATTTATATATTTGGAAAACATGTAAATTAAATTTGTGATGTTTGAACTTAGAATATAAATTTCATATGTGTATGTATAGTTATAGGTGGTTATAAAAGTTCGCTTATACCATTTATCTTCATCGTTCCAGTTCTGATCTAATCCGTTTCATCAATTCGAGCCAATCAGCTTTGATCGTTGAATTCGTGCCGATTTTGCTTTGCCTGGATTTGAAATTTAATTTCAGTGTCTGTATCAGTGTGCGTATCCGTGTCTCCTTCTATATTCTCTAGCCTCGAAAGGTGAGCAATCACTCACGATTAACATTATTTATTCATTAAATTTGATTTCAATTGAAACGACAATTGAAATATGCTGCTGTAGTTATTTAAATTTGTTATATATGCTATTATCTGTAACTGTTCACCAGCGGGATATGACACCATATCCTGTTGTTTATATTATATTGTTATTGATGATATATGCCTGTTATTTTATTGTATTTTCTGTTATCACTCTGCAAGTTCCCTGTAGTTTAGAAATCACTATGGGTTGAAATGATACATACCCGAACAGACTTTAGAATATGAGAAAATCGTTATGGGTTGAAATGATAAACCCAAGCGATTTTCATTTAATTGAATTTGGGATTACGTGTTGAAATGATATCCACCCATATATATTTAGTATACGGATTGAAATGATAAATATCCATAGCACTTGACTATATGATAGGAAATATATACAGACATCGTTGGTCCATATAAATATTTTGAAAATAATTTCTATAATTTTGGAAAGAAATATATGCTTTAATAAATTTGATTCTTAAGATATTATATAAATGAAAATTGTATATGTAGATTTAGTAGCAATATTTGGTTTAAATTAGATTGATTTAATACATATAATATGGTTAGGTATTTATGTAAATCTGTATTTCAAATAGATTCTCTTGTAATAAATTGAATAATTAAGATTGGGAGATAAATTTGGGTTTATAAAAATGGTATTTAAATAAGGATTTAGACAAGCACCATTGTCCAAGTGGTTAATTGATTCGGCTTTGGGGCAAGAGGTCACAAGTTCGAAACATGCTTCCGAACGTTTATTGACATGGGATATGTTGTCCCAATGATTTGTTGTATATAAAGTACCATTTCAAAAAAAAAAGGATTTATTTAAGTAAATCGATTTGAAATTTTTGAATGGGAAATTTAAAGGGTATGATTTTATAACTGGATTTTTGATTTAAGTGATTTAATGAATATTTCACATTTAAATAAATTAAAGAAAATATTGAGTAAAATGTAATTTCAGGTTACTTAAATGATATTGAATCTAATAAGGGAGTATTTCAAGACTAAATAATAATGAGGTTAAATCGAGATCTATATGAAACTGTTATATAGAACATTTAAATATTAAAGCCTTGAACTATATTGGAATTTAAATGGTTTATGTTGAGATTCGGATCTGTATTTGAAATCAACGTAGTTGAATTTGTTATTTAGCAATTAAATTGAATTAAAATGAAAATTTAGGTTGAACTAAATTTGAATTTATTATTTAGAAAACTAAATTGAATGAAAATTTAGATGAAACGTTGAATACTTAAAGTTTTGAAATATATGGAAATATAAAGGGGCATTTGTGATTATAAATCCGAATTTGAGATCGATAAAATTTAAGTGGTTATTTTAGAAATTGAGTTGAATTTAAATTGATAAATTGAGATTGAATTTAATTTGAATGGGAAGGTCGGGTTGATGTTGGAACGATTTGTTAAGTTGAGGAAAATCAAAATACTTTACAGTATAAATTATTTAATATATATAAATACTATTTTAGGAAATATAGAGATATTTGAAGTGAAAATGAGATTTGGTTTTGAAGTATAAATTAAGCTGAAATGACCACGGTGTTATAGTGTATATTTCTACCTTGTAGAAAGTTCCATGGACCCTTAGAGGATGGTTATCCCAAACATCCTTTAAGTTATTTGTATTTCAGTTGATATTTCATTTGAGTTGGATTTATTGATATAAGAATGTTAATCCTGACTCGAATGTTTTGTGTTTTGCTTTACGCTCGGGTCAGACTGAGTGATACAGCATTTGAGACTCACCTTTGGAGTTCAGAGCTTCATTTGGAAATCCAACTATCGATTCAGATTCCAGCCTTTCCAGTTGATTGGTTCAGAGAAGTCATCTATTGCATTGGAGACTTCACTGCATTTGAACTATTCGGTTGTATTTTTCTAACTGTGATGTATATAGTAGCTTCATGAACTACTATTCTTTATCTATTCCGCTGCATTATATTACTCTGTGATCTGTGATTGATTTATTTACTGTATATTTTAAGTTTTGCCAAATTTTAATTAATAATTCGGTATTTTGAGTTATTCAAGTTGGATATGTATGGTTTTATTGTCGATTTGAATGGTCCATAATAGCGAGTCGTTACAGTTGGTATCAGAGTTTTGGCTCTAGGCAAAACTTAGCATATATGGTAAATTTATTTACAGAATCACTTTCGCTCGAGTTGAATCTCTTCCTTTTGACTCGATTTTCTTAGAATTTTGGAATGTCCCTCGGTTCCGAAATTCATTCTGTCTCTCCCTATTTATATTCGTTTGATTCCGGAGTATCCCATAACTCCACTGAATGATTTGTAAAAGGGGTGAAAACTCTTTTTCAATTGGCATTGACTCACCGAAGATTTTTGTATCGTCGGTTTACGATGCTGCTAAATCTTGTCATGCCGAATTCTATATCTCTGGCGATCGAACGTCGAATTGCCTCAGAATTCTACACCGATCTAATTTTGGAATCACGGTTGATCGGTAAAGGTCGCCCGTGATTTATAGAAGTATACCCATCTTCTATTTTGTAATTTAATTATCTCATCTTCGATCGAGTCTATCTTCGAATCAGGATTCTACTGATTGGAGTTCCTCTAAATTAAATCGCTATCTTTGTTTTGAAATCCATTCTTGTATCATCCTTCGAAAATTGGGTTTTGTTTGTATTTTTGAAATTGTTTATACCGAAATTTTATTTTGATAACTATGATTTTTTTATATATATAAAAGTGAAAATGTTTTCGATAAGGATTATATACCTATATATAAAGCAAATAAGAAATGTTATTCTATATAAAGAGGTTTTGAAAGGATTTGAAATTTTGAAAAATTATAAGAAATTTATTTATATAAAAATGATTTATAACTGTAGAGTTAAATTTGAAATTCGAGAATTGAATTCCGGTACTTTGAAATTGGTTTTAAGATTTTGGAAAATATATAAAAATAATACGATTTAAAAGTATTTTTCCGAATAAGAAATGTTTCAAATGAGTTCAAATGAATTTCAATAATTTTGAAGAAATTTCAAATAAGTTTTCAAGAAAATAGAAGTCCAGAACTCACTTATGTCGGTGGAAAATAATTTCGGTGATGAGTGCAGGCATCATCGACATTGATTTTCGAGTTTCAGAGTAGGGGAGAGGCCACTTTAATAGCTTCGCTATGCAAGTGATTTTGTTAAACCGTTTTTGATTTCAAATTCCAAAGTATAATTTGATATTCTAGAAAGATATAAGTATATATTTGAAACAATTTAAAATGAGACCGGTGTTCAGTCCTCGAGTTTCAGATTTAATAATTGATTTATTGATTTATTGTTGATTTTCAACTCTTGAATTGAAAATTTGATTTCCTTAACTATTTTGAATGTTCGAACACTTCCAAATCGAGATTAAATTTTCAAAGCTAAGAAATTTCGAAGAGTATAAAATGTTTGATAAAGAATATAAATTTAGTTTTGAAATGTTTTGAAAAAAAAATAGTTGAATATTGGTTTTCGGAAAGGTAAATTGGATATTTCACATATAAATAGATAGTTTAATAGTTTAAAAAAAAGGGATAATTATAAATTTGGAAACCATTTTGAGTATAATTGATTTTGGGAAAATATTTGGTTTTGAAATTAAATTGGAATTAAAAACCAGTACTTGTATGGTGATTTTTGGAAATGAATTTGTTTGACTTGAATTATTTTAATTTGGAAAATGGGATAATTTTCTAAACCTATTATTTTGAGAACTTTGAAATTTAGATATTTAATTTGGAAGAAAAATTGGTGAAATCATATATGATTTTGAAACTGAATTGATATTGAAATGATTTGAAATTTGAGAACCTTATATTATTAAGCACTTGATTTGGGAGTGGTCGAACTTATATAAAATGGATTGTATAAGTATGAAGTTGATTTGAAATCTACTGATTTGAAAGGTACTCAATTTGGAAAGAGATTTTATATAATCGAAGTCTATATAAGTATGATTTGATCTACTATTGATTTTGTAAAGTATTCGATTTGGGAAAAATGGAATCCTATATATATGGACTTTATATAAGTACGATATTTGAAAGTGATTTGAAAAGGTACTATATGGTATATATTTTCGAAGTAAAGATATGGAAAGTGCCTTCTGCTTGATTTCCGCTTTGTGGCCACATCGTGGATTCATTCTATCGATATTATTCTATCTGATTTTTGGTTTTCCGGATGTAATACTCGAGTGTTCCCACTGTGGCGTAACCCATGGTTTTTTTTTTCTCTCGCGATTGCATAGCGCAATTGCCTGGCTGAGTCTGGCCTAGGGGTACGGATTGTTTCCTGGGGGATCCAGGCATAACCATTGTGTATCCTGCAATCTGTGTAGGTCGCGAATAGTAGCGAAATTGCCTGGCTGAGACAGCCTAGGGGTACGGATTGTTTCCTGGGGGACCTAGGCATAACCATTGTGTATCCTACACCCTACTAGTCATCATGGCGTAACTCGCGGGGCTGAGAAAGCTTACGGATACGGATTGTTTCCTGGGGGATCCAGGCGTAACCATTGTGTATCTGCGAACCATGGTCGGACAAAGGTTTGGTTTGGTTGTTTTGTTTGGATTGTACTTTCCATATCTGTTTTATAGGTTTTTCAAGTATTTTCACTGGGTGTTGAAACAAGTCTACTAAGTACTTGAAGAATTCTAGCTTTGCGCCTGATCAACGCATTGCCAGAGTCTGCAAGAATGAGGATTAACTTGTTGAAACATCGAGTTATAAAAGTATTTTCGAAAGGAAAATCTATTTCGATATAATAGTATTTTATTATAAAAGTATTATTATAAAGGTATTTATTATAAAAGTATTTTTCCCAACAAAGAAATTTTGAATTAATATTTGAAATTTAAATTCTTATGGTTCTAGATTAATTATTCGTGCCGATACTATTCCTTGCATCTACCTTATCTGCTCAGTTTAGTTATTCACCTTGATTCTGTTTTCCAAATCTACCTTCCTTCCTTGTTGGATATATCCTTTTAAATATTTTTTATTTGTATACTACACTGTTTAATAGAAAATTTTAGTGTTATAAATATTTTGAAGTTATTAATTTAATAAAACATGTTTAAATAAAAAGATTATTGATGTATCTATAATGTTGAAAGTATCTTAAGATTCCAAGTGAAGTTTTAAAATGAATATTTCGAGTAAAATTTATATAATTTTAAAATTTATTGTTTATCTTGTCTTTCAATCTATTTTCTTTCTGGTTGTTTTAATTCTCCTACCTCCTTCCTTTTCGGGGACGAAAAGTTTTGAGTGGGGGAGAGTGTAACAGCCCAAATTTTAGCAATATTTTATTCTTTATTTATAACTCTGGGGTTTTGTTTTTCGAAAATTTGATTGTCTAAATTTAATTATAAATAATCACCCAAGATTTTTATCAGTGTGAAAATTCTAAAATTCTTATTTTGGTTAAAACTTAACATTTTTTTTGAAGCTATAAATCTTTAAATTTTTAATCTTTTGGTTTAATTTAATATATCCGTAACAACGTTTATTTCACCTTTTGTTCTTAAAAAAAATTGATTTTATAATTTTAAAATTTTAAAATTTTATATTTTACTTATATACATTTTTGAATATAAATTTCTTAGTAAATGTGTAAACAAATCATATTTTTATATAAGTAATAAATTTCCAAAACTTCGTGTATAAATAAACTGTTTAATTTCGCGTTTAAAAGGCGCGTTATTTGATGGAATAAATAATGTATATACATATACAAGAAAACGTATAAAATTTAAATCCGTTATTTTCATTTTTTTGGACAAAACTCACTGCGTCTGTTGTACGCATTCTAATTTTATTCACTTTCCTTTTACTCTCCTGATTTAATAGGAACGTTATTTACAAATTTTATAACCGTTCGCCTTTTTAATTTCTTGTCATTGTTCCCATCAACGCGAGCTTTAAATTTTAAACGCATTCAATAATGTTTAAAAATCCAAAATTTAATCTTAGCTGACCGTTTCTTCTGCTTTAATTTCGAAACCCATTTGCTTAAAATTTGTTAAAAATCTAGTAACCGTGTATAACAAGAAAAATCAGTGCTCAATCAAAATCGTGGCCTTTTTTTTAAATCAATATCTTATTTTTTGCCTATAACTGCTCATTGAAAATCAACGCTGGTTTAATTTCCTTTCCATTTCAAAGCAAGTTGATTTATTGCCGTTCTTTCTTCTCCTTAAATCACGCTACCTCTCTGATCAAACCTATATAACTCACGTAAATATTCATTTCTCAACAAAATTTTATTTTTCTAACTTTTTCTTTCCTACGCTCCCTGTTTCCACTTCTTTCTTTATGACCATTCATTATATATATACACTACAGCTGGAAAGTTATAAACGTATAAACTTAGAAACGTTTTGTATTTATTAAAAATTTAAAGCTTGCCTTTAATTGTGACTTTTCTCTTTCCTTTGTTAAAATTTAAACGCGCATCAATCAATTGCTTTAATAAATATTGCAGAATCAATGCACAGACATTATCAATTTCATTTTGTGGTGGTACGTTTTTTTTTACGTTTTCCATCGTTTAAATTTTAAATAATTTGCTTTTATGGGTATGCTGAATCAAGCAACGTAACCGTTGCTATTTATTTCTTTTATTAATTGCTACAATTATTTTCACCAAATCAAGGGTTGACCGTTACATTCACTTTTGTTTATTTATTCACTTAAAATTTGATTGCCTATTCATTTTCTTCTGTTATATTTTCCTGAAAACATACGGTTCATCCCTATTTATTTTCGCTTTCACTTCTCTTTTCTCTAGATCTGTTCGTTCCCCTCCCTACTTTTCTTTGGAAAAAAAAGCAAACTGAAGCATGCGGCTGTCACCATTATTTGCATCCGCTACTTCACCTTTCTTCCAAACCTCCTCATCAAATGAAACCCATCACCTCGCCTTCCGGTTGCTTCTGTTTGATCAGTGAGGTATAGGCATGTAAGCACATATATGTTTTGATTTATATTCGCAATTACATGTTTTTTTTTTGTTTTTTTGTTTTTTTTGTTTTGTTTTTGTTTTGTTAGTTGTGATATACATACTATTTATATAAGTATTGAATAGTATTTTTTCAAAAGTTTATTTTCATAACATAATAATGTATATTTATATATAGTTTCTATTTGATCTTCCTCACAGCTTATAAGTCATGTTAATATTTTGAATTATGTATGCGACATTTTGAAGGGAACATATTGTAAAATAAGAATCTTTCATTTTTAATAAGAATATATATATATATATATATATATATTGTGTTTTATATTTTAATATGGGTCAGCTTCTATTTGTTGATATCAGGTTTACTATAATATGGTTATTCGCTTATGTAAGTCATATATTTGTTTTGTTACAGACTATATAAAATACTTTAATATATGTATATTATGCGGTTTGTTGCCATATGGGTTTCTATGTGGTACTAACTTATTTAGTTGATGATTGTATATATTTTGTTACAGTATTATATTTATACTATTTTGGATTTAAGATGATTCTATAAATACTCTACTTTATAAATTATTTTAATACACATATATAATTTAGAAATTTATATAGGTTGAATATAATATGTTATTGAATGTAAAAATATGGATGGATTTAAATTATATATATATAACATTTAATATATATAGAAATAGTTATATATATAAAAAAGTTTTCTTTTAGGTATTCATATTTAAACGTTTATTTTATCTGTTTGAGAATATATATATACTAGTTATATAAGTTAAGTATAAAGGTGTTAGTAGTTATATATATTTTTAAGTGTATGTTGATTTTTTAAAAAAATGTAAGCTTGATTTATTTATTTATTTATATGTTTGAAAAACATGTAAAATAAATTTGTGATGTTTGAACTTAGAATATAAATTTCATATGTGTATATATAGTTATAGGTGGTTATAAAAGTTCGCTTATACCATTTATCTTCATCGTTCCAGTTCTGATCTGATACGTTTCATCAATTCGAGCCAATCAGCTTTGATCGTTGAATTCGTGCCGATTTTGCTTTGCTTGGATTTGAAATTTAATTTCAGTGTCTGTATCAGTGTGCGTATCCGTGTCTCCTTCTATATTCTCTAGCCTCGAAAGGCGAGCAATCACTCAACATTAACCTTTTTTTATTCATTAAATTTGATTTCAATTGAAACGACAATTGAAATATGCTGCTGTAGTTATTTAAATTTGTTATATATGCTATTATCTGTAACTGTTCACCTGCGAGATATGACACCATATCCTGTTGTTTATATTATATTGTTATTGATGATATATGCCTGTTATTTTATTGTATTTTCTGTTATCACTCTACAAGTTCCCTGTAGTTTAGAAATCACTATGGGTTGAAATGATACATACCCGAACAGACTTTAGAATAGGAGAAAATCGTTATGAGTTGAAATGATAAACCCAAGCGATTTTCATTTAATTGAATTTGGGATTACGGGTTGAAATGATATCCACCCGTATATATTTAGTATACGGATTGAAATGATAAATATCCGTAGCACTTGATTATATGATATGAAATATATACAGACACCGTTGGTCCATATAAATATTTTGAAAGTAATTTCTATAATTTTGGAAAGAAATATATGGTTTAATAAATTTGATTCTTAAGATATTATATAAATGAAAATTGTATATATAGATTTAGTAGTAATATTTGATTTAAATTAGATTGATTTAATACATATAATATGGTTAAGTATTTATGTAAATCTATATTTCAAATAGATTCTCTTGTAATAAATTGAATAATTAAGATTGGGAGATAAATTTGGGTTTATAAAAATGGTATTTAAATAAGGATTTATTTAATTAAATCGATTTGAAATTTTTGAATGGGAAATTTAAAGGGTATGATTTTATAACTGGATTTTTGATTTAAGTGATTTAATGAATATTTCACATTTAAATAAATTAAAGAAAATATTGAGTAAAATGTAATTTAAGGTTACTTAAATGATATTGAATCTAATAAGGGAGTATTTCAAGACTAAATAATAATGAGGTTAAATTGAGATCTATATGAAACTGTTATATAGAACATTTAAATATTAAAGCCTTGAACTATATTGGAATTTAAATGGTTTATGTTGAGATTCGGATCTGTATTTGAAATCAACGTAGTTGAATTTGTTATTTAGCAACTAAATTGAATTAAAATGAAAATTTTGGTTGAACTAAATTTGAATTTATTATTTAGAAAACTAAATTGAATGAAAATTTAGATGAAACGCTGAATACTTAAAGTTTTGAAATATATGGAAATATAAAGGGGTATTTGTTATTATAAATCCGAATTTGAGATCGATAAAATTTAAGTGGTTATTTTAGAAATTGAGTTGAATTTAAATTGATAAATTGAGATTGAATTTAATTTGAACGGGAAGGTCGGGTTGTTGTTGGAACGATTTGTTAAGTTGTGGAAATTGAAATACTTTACTGTGTAAATTATTTAATATATATAAATACTATTTTGGGAAATATAGAGATATTTAAAGTGAAAATGAGATTTGGTTTTGAAGTATAAATTAAGCTGAAATGACCACAGTGTTATAGTGTATATTTCTACCTTGTAGAAAGTTCCATGGACCCTTAAAGGATGGTTATCCCAAACATCCTTTAAGTTATTTGTATTTCAGTTCATATTTCACTAGAGTTGGATTTATTGATATAAGAATGTTAATCCTGACTCGAGTGTTTTGCGTTTTGCTTTACGCTCGGGTCAGACTGAGTTATACAGCATTTGAGACTCACCTTTGGGGTTCGGAGCTTCATTTGGAAATCCAACTATCGATTCATATTCTAGCCTTTCCAGTTGATTGGTTCAGAGAAGTCATCTGTTGCATTGGAGACTTCACCGCATTTGAACTATTCGGTTGTATTTTTCTAACTCTGATGTATATAGTAGCTTCATGAACTACTATTCTTTATCTATTCCGCTGCATTATATTACTCTGTGATCTGTGATTGATTTATTTACTGTATATTTTAAGTTTTGCCAAATTTTAATTAACAATTCGGTATTTTGAATTATTCAAGTCGAATATGTATGGTTTTATTGTCGATTTGAATGGTCCAAAATAGCGGATCGTTACAATTATTTACCACCTATGTGGTGTGGAGTTTTCAAAAGCCCTTCAAGCATATCTCTTATTTAAAACTGTTTAAATCTTTAGATTTTTAAACAAGTTTGGTTTACCTATCATCATGATATGGAAAAAGGATTCCCAAGGCTAAAAGAACTTTTTCCCTTATCACTAACAACCTTTTACTTTACTATCACTTCTGTTGTACAATGAAATTCATACTTGCTAACCGATCAACTTTTTTCGTATACTAAGCATGTGGCATTTCAAAAATAAAAAAATCCCTCCTTTTCATTCAAAACTTTTCAATTAAATTTTAGAAATGGTTAAATAATTTGAAAATAAAACTTACTTTGTTTACATCAAAACATTTACAAAAATATTTTCCATTAAAAATCAAAACAAATTTTATTTCCAAAAGTATTTATATTTAATCTTCCAAAAAAACAAAGCCACATCCTACACAATCGTAATCTAGTCAATGAGCCAACGTCCATGATTGTCTCTTTTATACTACATGGTAAATTTTCAACTCTTAAATTTTTTTGATTTATTTTAACAAACAACCAGCACACAAGTTCATTTATAAATTTAATCCTTTAAATCGTAGGGACAGTGACCCATGGTTTCACAACAACCTTTTTCAGTCGTTCGCTTGTCAAAATTTATCTCCTAAAACTTTAATACATTTTGGGATTTAAATTTATTTTACTTTTAGTACCTTATAAATTTCCTAATTTATTTTATAAACTTCTAATCTTACTTCGCATTAGTTAAGCATCTGCAAGAGATTTTTTACTTGCATAGTTTTCCAATATGTATAGCGGTCAATCCAGAAAACCCATTTAAAAGGACCTTTTTTCACAATATTATAGGCGTTTTATACAACAGAAACAACTAACGCTATAACCCAACTATTCTAAAAGAAATAATTACTAGAAGCTGCTCTTCAACATTAATTGGCACTATGTTATTGTGGCCCTATCACCTTACTTAAATTAATTGGACCTTTCTAGTGTGATAGTTTACCATAACCCACATACCTTAATTTTCTTTTATGGCTTTTGATAAATAAGGTTTATCCATTACTTCCATTATCACATCAAATTATGGAATAAACTATGCATCCCTACACTGTAGTAGGTAAGAAATATAAACCATGAACATTTAGAATAACTCATTGGCACATTGGCTTTGTTGAATAACCTTTTCACCATCTATCTTGCCTTCTTACCCTTGAGTTTGCCAACACCCTTTATGTGTGTTTGCCATCTCATCACCCTATGTTTCCATCTTCTTTTAATCCAAATCTCTTATAGTATTCTCAAATTTTGGTTTTTACTTTCTTTATCCTTAATCTTTTATGCGAGCATACTCTAGAACTCGTAGAAGTGTACTTTGATATCATTCACTATTCCTTTGTAGGTTCTTCTTTTGGCTTGCATACATGTCTAATAAAACATTTCTAGGTCCTCACAAATATTCCTCACACTCTAAGGGGATTCCTTATTGCTACTCTATAAGCATTCATCGTTACTTATTCATAGCCTTAACTTTTACCCCATCTTATCTAGGCAATCATCTATATCTACTCCATATTAAATTTTGGTTTGGTTTTTCCACTTTTTATAAAATTAAAACTTCATAATTATAAAGTACATAATCCCAAAAAATTTATGTTCAAAAATATGTACTTAGAAACTTTTTATTCATATCCTCAATAGCCTGGTTTCAAAAAAGGCTGTGAAAAACAACTCATTTTAATTTACTTCAATTGTAGGCATCATAAATTTTGAAATTATAATTTAGGAACTATCAATTTAGTTTATTTATTAGGTCTAAAAAGAAAACGTTAGCAATTTTTTTTACACGAGTCAAGTTTTATAACATATCAACTTTTTAAGCATTTTCACAACAAAGGTTTTACCTCTTAAAATTGGGATTTTTAACTCAAACTATTAATTAAGTTTTGTATTCCAAAAACCTAATTTTTTACACCAAACCATTTTTTTCTTCAAAAATGCACTTTGTAGTGCTTCTAAGACATCCTTTTATAATTTTTACTAAAAACTGAAGTAGACAAGGATAATTTCTATCCTATTATTTTCCTAATACTCATACTACTTCCAGTTTTAACCTTAGAAGAGGCCCTAATAGCATATATGTGGGACTATTAAAAGATACATGCAATAATAATAAATGCGCATAATTATGAAAAATATCAATTTTCCTATGTTTTTGCCTTTAATTTCCTATGTTGCATCCAATTAGATTACTAGCATTATATATTTTTTTATATAAACTCCTAGGTTACTTCTATTTTAAATTTCCTAACGTTGCTGCAATTTAAATTTCTTATATCTAAATTTCTTTTATTTAAATTACTTCATTCTATATAACTTTTCTCTCTAAATTGACTGTCGTCTTTATTGAACCATCCTAGTGCATTCGCATACTGCTTTATTTTCGAGTTCTAATCTTTTCCCATTTATTTTACCCCACTTAAACTTTTACCACTTCCTTTTGTCCACACCTAAAAAGAAATTACCACTTAAAAAAAGTAATCTTTGAAAAATCAATGAGCTATATATGATCTACTATTTTTTTCAAAAGAATTTTCTATTTATTAAAACCTCATTTTTTGAAATTTTCGATTTAACTAATTTTTAGTTTCTTCAAAAACTTTTTATTTAAATAAAATATACTGTACGGAAAAGTGCGTCGTTATATTTGGTATCAGAGCTTAGGTTGAGTAAACACCAAGGCTTGTAGGGTTGACTCATTTGAGATAGGGTAATTGAGATCTTAGGTTGAGTTTGAGAGTGCATATATATATATATATATATATATATATATATATATATATATATATAAGAGCGCGTATTCGTCAATGCTATAAAAATATTTAATATTATGTTGTTTGATCTGTTAAGTAACTTAAGAATTCTGGTCGATACGTTTAGTGTGACGTACCACTCCGAGACCCACATTAACAAAGAGTATTACTAGATAATACTGTCTGCTAATACGGAGAATAGGGCTGGTTAGGAGCGGCCATCTATAGCATTGCCTTAAATATCTATTGAATATGTCGACAAATGCTCTAAAAAAAATTTCATCTCATGTGGATCGACATATCCAATAAATACTTAATACAAAACATTAGGTGGCTGACGGATCTATCAAAATAAAATATAACAACCAAATGCAAATCACATCACAGAACAGCAAACAACATATATAAACATATATATATATATATATATATAGATACATTCCCAGTGCAATACAAAATGATACACATAAGTGGTATGATGACCACACAATATACAACAAGTCAATATATATATATATATATATATATATATCAGAGTTTACACAAAAAGCTACATGAAAAAGGCGATAGAAAAATATCCAAGCGAAAGTAGAAAGACTAAGTCCAACGGGTACCTAACCTGAAACACCTCGGTCTGACCCGAGTATAAAATACATGGTTCAGTTTAGCTAAACAAATCAGGTTACAAAGATAAGCGATAATATGAGCATAAGGATAATGTGATAATATTCCCGAATGGAAGGGACAATATAAAGTGTATGATTACATCAAGTGATAATATGGTATCACTATACAAACGTATAATCTCAAAAGAGATAAAATACCCATAAAGCACTAAAAGTTGCGAGCCTCATATCATCGGTGTTCATAAAACATAAAATATGGTTTAGGGGAAAACCTAAACCCGCTATCTTGGCAAACCCAAAACAAGCATAAAGAGATCTCATTTCAAACAAGCCATAAGGCAAATATATCTCCAAAGAGGAGAATAAAATCTCAAGTAAACGCCAAAAGGCAAATCTCATATAACGCCAGTGTTGGCAATTCAAATCTCAAAAATAGAACTTCCAAGTGTTTAAATTCCCGAAAGGTAATCGCCACAAATATATATCGAATGGTTCAAAGGACCTATTCTGGAAAAGGGTGATACACTAGGGAAATCACAAACATCAATGAAACATATCAAAGATATAGCACGTGCTTATGGACGAAGCCCGCCAATTACTACTCTCTCAAAATAAGGTGCCGTGTCTTTTAGACAAACATCCCGAAGGACAATAAATACGTCTCTTAGACAAACATCTCGAAGGACGACATCCCGAAGGACAAGTACGTCTCTCAAACAAACATCCCGATGGACAAATGACCCGAAGATCCAGTAATGGAAAATACGTCTATTAGACAAATGTATCACAAACTTTCGGATAGGAACCCGAACAATGTTAATGCGTGCCCCATACCACACGTTCGCACTAAACGGTTTACTAACCGCTAGTAAATTTCACACTCAAAGAAGTACCTTATCTCATCGGTAAACTCGACCCGCAGGTCAAAACGATCAAACGGACAAGTCAGGAATTAACCGATAAGATAAACGCACGTGTCTCATACCATGTGTTTTACCAAATCATTTAATTCTCCTTCGCATTCCCTCGAATAATGCAAAAACATGTATTTTATATATAAATAATTTACTTGAGAAAATAAGCTTTTAACACCAATTTTGAAAGCCATATTTGAAAATTCCCTCATTATCGAGAATAAATAGATCTATATTTGAAAATACTTTGAAAATATCATATAATAATTAAAAATGCCCATTTATTTTAAAAAATTATTTCAAAAAGGTTTGGAAAAATCTGTGCTCGAAAACGAATAAAAACCAAAGAAATCACTCAAATCGATATTCGAATTCAATTCAAATTAAATTCAAATTCAGTCCAAATTTAAATTTCAAAATCTTCAAAATTTGGCTAGTCTACTTATAGACATCATAGCCTCAAAATATTTTAGAAATATCACAAAAAGAAGAAGTAAAAATCAAAAGTCGGACGGAAAAAGAACATAAAAATGCATAGGCAACATAATACCCATGTCTGAAAATAATACCCATATCTGAAATCTTCTCTGGGTTCAACTTTTGGACATGAAACAGGTGGCCAAACGACCTTTGATTGAACTAAAAATCGATGTGCATATAGTAGAAAACTTATGCTTTCAAACAAAATAGAATCGATGAATTTCGAATGGAAATGAAAAGGTTGCACTGTCTCAAACATCGACTCATGTCATATTTGCAATAGTTCGAAAAATCAAAAATGTACGGGCCTGAAAACCATCTCGGGTTCAACTTTCAATCTTGAAATAAACAAATTACCTCGAATTGAGCTGAAAATTGGTATGCATATAGTAGAAAAATTTATATTTCAAACAAAAAAAGAAATGAATTCCAGCAAGAAAGGAAAGATATATGCTGTCTCAAACATGGACTCAGGCCATGTTTGCAGCAACTCGGAAAACAAAATGTGTACGGACAAAAATCTGGGATCGCATTGATTTTGTAGAAAAAATTTCAGGTATCAAACGAAAGGGTTTTGCTATGAAATTTTTCATACTTATACTGCAACACATGAACTATCAATAGAAGAAAATCCAGCAGCATTCACCCAGACTCAGTTTCACAGGAAACTAAAACATTAACAAAAAATGCTATTTTTCAGTGATTTTTGGAAATTTGAAGCATTATTTTGCTGGAATAGGTGAGTTAATCAACTCACCTTACCGTAATGAAGATAAAAACTCGAGTTTGTGTTGAAAGAGGAAGGCTTTGAGGTGGAATATGCTTTTATATCCTGTAAAAACTTAGAAACAACACATGCAAAGGAAAATATAAAGTAAAATAGAAAATCATCTTCTCAAACAATGATTTTGATGAAATAGAGATGGTTTGGAGTGAGATTACCTTTTAAAATCTCTTCTATTTTGATTAAAACAGCAATTTAAATGAAGAGGAATTGAAATTTGGCTTGGATTTGAGAAAGTGGTAGAAGAAGAAGATAATCTACGTACATGTAAGATTCTCCCTTCTTATTTCTTAATTACAAACTTAGGCTAAGTGGGCTTGGACCCAAGAAGAAAATTAATTAATTAGCCTAAGGACTTAATTCACACTTAAAAAACTAAATGCACAAATATATACATTATTATACAAAATAAATTACATTTTCTTTCAAATTTTCGCACAACAATGTATGTAAACTTCCATACATTTATAATAAAATATTCTACATTATATAAAGAAAATTTTAAGTTTTTAAAAACAATTTATTATTAAAAACCTCTATTTTACAAAAATACCCTATTTTCACAAATAAATGTAAAAGTCTATATTTTTAATTTCTAAAACTCCACAAAAATTATTTTCTTACAGAGAAAATATTACAAACAAGTTTAAACTTAATTTTTTAAATAAAAAAACAATTTTAAACCAAATTCCATCTTTTAATTTAAAATAACACCTTTTAAAAATCACATGCTTCTTTTAAAAATTATTAGAAGAAGTAATTGACAATAATTGATAATATTATTGCATTTTCTCTAAATAAAATTCATTTTCCATTCATTATCAACCCAAAGTAATAAAATAAAGCTTTTAAACTTTATTTTCTCATTTTTATTCCCAAAATTTAGTTTTTATTCCAAATAAACAATTTAAAATCTTCGATTTTATTTTAATTTACAATATTAACTTATAACTACCGTTATAATTTAATGTTAATAGGTAATCTCCAAACCAGGGTTGTTATATTTGATTAATGTTATCGATAGGGATTTCTTAAACACTCGAGCAAGACCAATTGAAATAGTATTGTTTTAAATTGGGAAAATAAAATAATTTTACATAAGATCATATTTTACATGTAAAAGAATAGTTTTTCAAAAATTTAATATAGTTATTCTTGGTTGTGCTTGTTTGCAAGGCAAGGAAATGATAATATTTTAACATTATCGCCTAGAATTTGATTAGTCATGCTCATCCAGTTTTGAGCATTGACCATTATCCATTAATCTATCTTGAATTTTCTCTTTGGGTAGATAGGAAATTTAGGAACATTGAAAACGAATACCTGGTGAATTAATTTTCACAATTTCAATATAAGGTATTCGTTGATAATGCTAAATTAAAATTTGATTTCTAAGGATTGTTTATTTAATAGAAAATATGAATATTTGGAATGAATATTTTAGAAATGATTTTATAAAAAGTTTGGTTTTAATAAATGTTGTTTTATAAAAAAGAAATTTGAATATTTTTGAAATAAATATTTTAGGGATATTTGAAGATATAAGTTGGTTATATAAAATTGGCGTTTTATAAAAGAAGTTTATTAAAGAAAACTTAAATATTTATGAAATATATACTTAAAAAAATGATTTATATAAGAAAGCTAAAGTATTTTGAAATAAATATTTGAGGAATGATTTCCTTTAAAACGGAATATTTATAAATTTGATTTAAAAAAATGTTTGTGTTAAATAAAAAGAATTCGAGAGTTTAAATCCCGGTGATTTTAGCAAAATGTTTTTCATGGTTTGCAGGTTAATAATAGTAATTGAAAAGGTTCTTGGGATAAAAGCATTTATAAGTAGGGGATTGCTACCGTTAGGATCTCACTATATAATTGCTTTGATAAAAACCAATTTTGATTTGATTCCAGATGTATGGTTTGATTTACTAAAGTAAATGGGTATATTACTATTTCGAATGATTTTGGAGAAAAGAAACAATAATTTTATTTGAGATAGTTTTAAAATAAAAATTCTTGTGGAAATAGTAAAATAGTTTACTCAAAACCATTTTCAAGTAATAAGTACTTTTGGAAGACAAAATTTTAAAGAAAAATGTGTATTCCTTTGGATTTGATTCGAGGAATAAGTCACGATTTGTTTTGTGATGATCAGAATAATCTTTTAAGTGGTGATTGGATGTTTCCTCAAGTGAAGGGTATTGTGCACTAGTAAATTATTTTCTTTGTCATTGTACAGTGGGGACAGATTTGAATCCAGACGAATCCAAAGTAAGTTGGAAACTGATGGTAGTTAAAAAATCTATTTATTTGGAAATATATATGGTATCGTTTCATAGGGCATTTTTTTGAATAATAATAATAAGAATATATTGGAATCTACATTAGAATGGAATGAGATAAGTAAGATTTAAAAATATGATGTTTTGTGTATATGATTAGGATATAGGAGAGCCTATATAAGTTAGAAAATTTGAGTCATCTTTTCAATGCTCTGTTTTATATCTAGACAATAGTAGGACGTATAATCTTATTCTAAGATTTTTGTTGATTTATTTTATAGGACTCCCATTGTCATTAGAGGAGCGCTTATGAAGGCTCGGAAGCCTGGCTATTAGGGCCTGGCTAGCCGGATTCTAGAAGATATTGTCCATCCATCGCTAGAAGAAGAGTTCGAGGAGGCAAGTCGAGGAGGAATTTGAGGAAGAGGAATAATTCGAGGAAGAGGAGGAGTTAGAAGAAGAAGTGGAACCCGTTCCAGAAGAGGTGCTGGAATTAGAGAATGATGATGCAATCATCTGGGAGATGGGGGAAGTCGTTGACAACCCGATTGAAGTGGAGGATTGGGGCATCCTTTTAGATGATGTATGGTGGCCGAGAGCAAAGATGTTGATTCCCAAGGATCCCGACCCAAAGATCATACGGATTCCTGATGAGAACATTGAGTCCACAGTATTGGAGGCACCCGATGTGATGACCCGAAAATCTATACCCTTTGAATCGACAATAATCCACACATGTTCGACCCAAAAAGCACAGATTGACGGAAAGTCAAGAGAAAGAAAAGAAGAGAGAAGAAGAGAAGAGAAGAAAGAGAGAAGATAGAACCAAACAGAACAATACAGAATCTCACATCGCAACGGAAAATATATAATATCATATCAATGATCTTTACAAAATAGAAACTGTATATATACATACATCAATCAGAGTTCAACAATCAATCAGAGTTATCAGCCTGATCAGTTATAATAACCTGTCCTTACAAATGCCGATAATTTAAAACAACTAAGCAACAATGCAGTGGATAATCAATAATCAAAACAGATACGCGTATACGAAATAAAGATCTCCAGCTCTCCTGTTGAAGCTCTAAAAGCACCAATCATAACCTGTAAATATATTCGGTTTGACCCAAGCATTGGAAGGGAAGAATGCCCGAATCAGTCTGGTAAACCAGCGTGAGAAACACACTCAACTGAATTTATTAAATTACCAAAATTTTCATTTATCAAAACAAAGTATCTCGTAAGACAAGTCCACACATAAACACGGACATATTTTTACCTTACGATAACTAAAACATATCATATCAAATCCTCTTATATTATAGTAGTGTCTACTATAAACAAATAAAATTAATCATAGACGAAATTGTTACATTGATTAAATTCCAGCATATAGCCCAATTGGGTAATACAATCAAAATAGCAAACACGTAGTGGAGTTTGGATTTCCATACAAATGACTAGGTGAAGGGACTACCTTCCGGAAGTACATCTCTAGAAGAATGTACCGAGAAACCATCACAAAGTTTCTCTACCAACACAAGACCGGCCCACCTCTATAATTAGATGGTATCGAATATGTCATCCTCCGGTCGTTACCGACCTTTACCGAGGGCCCTCTAGCATACAAACCACAATAATCAAATACATGACATCATAGCCTGCAAAGATATATCTAGAAGAGGATGATCATACCCTAATGGGAGCGACCCACTTAGTCTTGCTGCATCTAACCCTGTTTTGGTCATTTCCGGTTGATGAGGCTAGAGGTAACGATTTTCACAAATCACAATCACATCACTTTGAATGCTACACGGCCATTTCCGTTGACTACTAATTGTCTTCCATAAAAATACAACCCTTAAGCTCGTATATCTCAAGGAGGGTGTTAAGCTAAGAGAAGTTGCCTTCTCCGCCACCACTGATGTACGTTTGTAAAAATCAATGTACATAAACTTTAGAAATGAAATGTCAGACAAACATTCATACAGTTGTCCAGGAACAGGACAAACCAAAGGTACTTTCTTACCACATCCTGTCGGAAAATCCCTAGGATTAGTTACGAATAGTACTCGCATTGGATATTTCATAATGAAGAGACCACTATTACTGGATGTATATTGGGATTTTAACCCCAAACGATCAACAAGCAGTCCCCCACTATGAAAATCCGGAATATCAATACCATCACAAGCAACCTGCACAATCGTCGCATATACGTTGGTCCGAAGTGGTTTTAAGATAAATCGGATCCCGGTCTCTTCGCACCAACAACGCAAAAGCGTTTCTCAACCTCACAAAGAAACTAAGTCTCATAGACTTATCACTTCTCCAACTTTCAACTTGTTATCCTTCTGACCAAGAAGGAAGCTCGATAGATTGGAGTAATACTCCGCACTATATGAATCAACATCCTCAACACAAACGATAATCAAGCCTATACAGAAGGCTACGTACTAAGTGTACGACTAAATAGTTCCCACATTAAGTCGAGGAACTAAAATTTTAGCCAAGTCTGATAGTCGGTTATTTAACTATCAAAGCAAACAAACAAATATTTAGCATCATAACAATCACTAGGCCCTTTTAATTAATCTTTTATTAATTAAATCATTTGCCAAATATTCACTTCAAATTATCTTTAAAAAGAAATATTCTCAAATCATTTCAACTTCTATATTGGAAAACATTTCCATATACATATTTACTAATAAGTAATTCACAATTCAATTTATATTTTCAACATTCAGAAAATATTGTATATACTTAAATCGCGATTAAGTATATATTTTATTCTTTAAGGAAAAGATTCTTTTAAACATCTTTTATTTGGGTCAAAACGGATGTTGCATAAAACATCGTTACGACAACCCAAAATCACTAGTATAGGGATTCGATAATAAGATAGATATATAAATCCCAATACTATACAAAAACATTTCCTTTCGAAATCATTTACTATAACAATAGTGTTATAGTCCATCATTGCTTTGTTTCTCGAAAACGTCTATTTCAACAATGAATGTTGAAATCTATGGTTTCGATCCTTAACACATTTTAAAACATCTTTAAACCATTTAACTCCATTTAAAAATATACACTTTCTAAAACAATTATTAAATTAAAAATATTATTCACTGTCCAAAATCGTGAATATAAATCGTTTACCAAATTCATAGCTTCTACATATTCATTAAAGGAATATCCACTGTCCAAAATCGTGGATATTGTCAGGACCCGATTCTTCGACTCCCGAATATCGACATCAATACGTCCACTGTATCGAATGCCGATCAGTCGGATGCCGGAAAACCGAACCATGAGGGTTTAAGAAAGAAGAGGTAGAAGAAGAGAGAAAAAGAAAGAAAATAGAACGGAAAGAAAATAGCAGAACAACATCAGAATCTCACAATTCGCAGCGGAACAACATATAATAGATAAATGAATAATCTTTAAACAAAGAACTATATCAGTTATTACATTACATTTCATTACATCAGAGTGTACAACAACAAATAATGTAGCGGAAAAAGAAGTACTATATACTAGTAAATACGCCATGCCATCCAACTTGCCTCCAGCAACTTCTGAATTCCAGAATATCCTGATAAACCTTAACTCTTGACTGCCCGTGTGGAAATTGGTGGGCACCCAGTGTTTAGGAAGGAAAACAATAAACTCCGAGTCAGTCATGTGACTGGTGTGAGAACTCAAACAGTTTATTTTTATTTAAAATAAAGTACAGGATAATTTTTGAAATAGATTCGAAATGTTTTTGAAAATGTAACTACCATAAGACCTCCCACCACACACACAATGCAAACGCAGACTTGGAGGAGATTTCTTCTTATGTTAGTCAAAGATGCTTACTACGCAAAAATCAAATCAATTTTGATATTATTATTAGTGCATAGTGTAGAAAACATTTCGAAAGTAGAATATAAATCTTAGCCAGCATAGGTACCATTATATTATGCCTACTATAGCTACCATATTAGATGGCAGGTTCTACAACTAAAACCGTACAAGTCTCGTATTGTTTCTTTGGATTTCCAACAAATGGTCAGGCCAAGGAACTTCCCATTGCCACATGAGAACGCCTCTGGAAGGACGTCCCCGAGAACCAAACCGGATCTCTGCCAACACAAGGCCGGGTTACCCCTAACTGGGTAACTACTGACACGAGTATGCCATACCCCGGTCCTTTGGGACCTTTAACCGAGCGCTCGTAATCAACATCACACCATAATAATAAGTGTTTCAACATGAGTAAGCATCTGGGCTCCATACCATGATACCACCCTTTTCCAGAAGGAAATGCACATACCCTAAAGGGAGCTACCCCTCTTAACCTTGCTGCATCTTTCCTGTTTTGACCATTCCGGGGTGTGAGACTCGACGAAGTCTCGTCCACAAAGCCACGCTTTATACAAAAGCTGTGCTTTGGGTCAACAAATGATCATAGAAATGACCACAAAGATAAATGATCAAACAAATGATCATATCACAAATGATCAAACAATGATCATTTCACAGCAACACTCAGCATGTCACATTACCAAATTGGGAATATATTGCTGATAACCTTCAACTATATAACCTCTGAGCTCGTACGTCTCAGAGAAGGGTGTTAAGCTAAGAGAATAAATTCTCCGCCACCAACAGAAATATATTTGAAAGAAATCAGCTTTATATCTCAATTGTAATGTCAGACATACAATCCATACAAGTCTGTTCCGGGATTGAACAGAACCGAATGCACTTACAAAGAAGTCCTTGCAATCCGGATAATCTCTAATCGCGTCTGGATTTCCCATCACATATGGAGATCTCTATACCGGGGATCAGCCAGTGCAGAGACAATCAACAAGAAACCCTTTCGTTTTTGAAAATATCCGGTCTTCAAATGCAATTCATAACGACGTGTCACATATTCGGAATGGGTTATACGATCCCAAGGTCCTTTCCGGTTAACCCGAATAGTGAGCGCTTATTTTAAAAAAAAATAAGTGTGGCATTCAATTTCAAGCAAATCACAACAAATACCTATTTAAAGGTAAATATTGATAGTCGGTTATTGAACTATCAATGGATATGCACAACATCACCAGATTCCAAATAATTTTCCAAATTATTTATTTTCCAAAAATATCTTTACAAGATATATATATAATTTCCATACTTTAAAAATAAATCGATATTTAATTTTAAACCCATTTTCCCAATTCCATTTATAAATTCCATATTGAATTTATATTTCCAAAAATATTTATGAATATACGATTTCCATTCGATTTCTAATATTCATTTTCAATTTATCTTCAAAAAGATAAATTCAAAATATTCACTTAATATTGGAAAAACATTTCCATACTTATTTATTTATAAATAATTCACAAGTCTTTTTATTTTCTACACTTGGAAAATATTCAATATACTCTAATCGAAATTAAGTATATATTTCATTCTTTAAGGAAATCATTCTCTTAAACATATTTATTTGGGCCAAAACGAATGTTGCGTAAAACATCGTTACGACAACCCGAAATCACTAGTATAGGGATTCGAAATTAAAATAGATATATAAATCCCAATACTATACAAAACATTTCCTTTCGGAAATCATTTACTATAACAACAGTGTTATAGTCTACCATTTCCTTCTATTTCTCGAAAACGTCTATTTCAACAATGAATGTTGAAATCTATGGTTTCGAATCTTAATACATTTTAAACATCTTTAGATCGTTTTAATTCTATTTGAAACATCACATCCAAAACATTTTTTTAATATATTATTCACTATTCAAAAACGTGAATATACCTGTTAACCAATTTCATCATTTCTATACATTTTGTTTACAGGATTATTCACTGTCTAAAACATGAATATAACTCCGTTAATAAATTACAACAATTTTACTTATCAAAATAAGTCGTTGCGGATTTATAAAACAATGTCCATAAATTCCATTTCTATTTATTTTATAACAACTTCCTTTTATAATTTCCTTTATTAATCTATTCAATCTCATATCTCAATGATATACTAAAAGTTCATATTATAAGTTAAATACTTAAAATTTATTTGCTTGCAAAAACGTTCTTTTAAACTTCCCAAAATTTAAATCTTATAACTTATAAGATTTATTTATTTATCCAAAATCTATTCTTTTAAATAACTTTACAAATTTTATAAACCTACTGTTTATAAAATTCCATTTATAACTTCACCGTTATAATCCTATAAATTTCATTCATTTATGAAATTCATTCACAATTCATTCTAACACTTATAAAAGCTCGTTTTACAATTCCAATATTTTTAATTTATAAATATCAATTTATAAATTTTTTATATGGATCAATTTATATTATTCTTTTAAAACGTCTTTAAACTCCTTTATAATTTCCTCATTTTGATGTATAAAATAATCAAATTTCATAAATCCTATTTTTAAACTTTTTATAATAAATTCAGAAATCCTAATTTTTAACTATTTTATAAAATCATTAATCCCATATTTTCAAAAATCAACTTTTAACTGTATTTCTCAAAAATCATAATTTTTATAATATTAAAATTATAACGTTTATTTATTTAAGATGAATCAATTCCAAAAATATTTTATAAACGTATACTTCCAAAAATTACTTTAGAAATCCCTTAAAATCAAAATCGTTGTTTTTAAACTTCAAAATTGGATTCGATGATGCAACACATCAAATAGTCAATCACGACTTTCCAATATCATATATCGATATGATAAACAATCAAATATCACTATATCTGAATCAAATAAATATTTGTAAGGAATCCAGTTGGATCCCTCCAACCTGTTTCCCTGCATCCACAGACATTAGCACAATACCAATCCCGTTTCAAGACGGGATATCGCGGTATATGGGATTTATAAAATATTATCCGCTTAATAGGCGGCGCAATAGGGTCTCATCCGCTATACAATGCGGGAAATCAATCAATTGCAATATATACATATGCCAATATATATATATATATATTGCTATATACTAATATAATACCAATTCCACTTCAAGGTGGAATATCGCGGTATATGTGTGTAATAAATAACATCCGCTTACTAACGGCGTATAGGGTCTATTCACATCCAATATATATATATATATATATATATATATATATATAATAATAATCATCATTCAAGCATTCAATCAACACGGTCTAACAAATTTTAAATCTAACTATTTAAAATCTAAATAAACCCTTTTTTGAGTGAGAAGTTCTAACCTTTGCTTTAATTAGCAATCCATTTTCCATCTTGACTCGATTTTCTTGATTTATACCTTGTATAAATATTTACACAATTTATTAATATTCGAACAGATCGAATAATAAATTTTGATTTGATAATTTCGATTCATCCGTGATTTTATTTTAATAGTTAAATTAACTGATAGTTTTATTTAAACCAGTTTCTTCTTTATTAAATTTATATTAAATAAAAATTTAATTTAAGAACTAAATTTTCTTTGATACTTTTACTTAACAAAATATTAATTCTAAAACTACATTTCCTTTAAATAATTTTATGTAATCTAATTATTTAATTAAAACCAAAACTTTTCCTTTTTAAAAATAAATTTTATTTAGACTACAAATACCTATACTTAAAAATAATAACAGTTTATATTATCATTTAAAATTCCTATATTCTTTTCTTGTCTGTTATAGACATATTTTTAAATTTTAAAACAGTTCAGTTCATTATTATTATATTTTTCTTAGGTTTAAATTAAATTAAAGTTAACTTAAAATTTAAAAACCGTTTTTAAAACTTTACTGTGACCTATGAATTTTCCCTTTTACTGTAAACTAAAATTTCTTTTACACGTATATATTTCATAATAAACTGTATAGGGTTTATATTCATTTTCAAATTTAAATTGAACTGAAATTTTTTGAATATACCTTACCGTGTTCTCTATACATTGCTACTGGACAAAAATAAATTTAATTAATTTCCTAATTATAATTAGGTTATCAAAATACCTTACAGGAGAGATGGAAACTCAGGCTCAACCCTCAATTCGAAATCGAGCCTCCCGTCACCGTTGCCACTCGCGCCTTTGCCGCGAATCACCTCGCCCCGCGCCTGCGCACGCGCGCCATCATCACGTCGTCGCACCACTGGCCTTGCCGCCGCCGCCTCGAGCCTCCACGACATCGCCTCCATTCGCACCCAACATCGCGACAGCCAAATCGCGTCGCCTTCTCCACGCGCGAGCACGAGATTCGCCGCTCCTCCTTCTTGTTGACCACGCGACTTTGATTTGAATTCGTTGATATGAGGAAGCGGTCGTGGTTGATTTGAATATGAACAAGCACTGTTTGATTTTGAACGAGAGCGGGGAAGGGCTTCGGCCATTAATTTTTTTTTCTCTGAATAAATTTTGAACGAGATGATTTCAATTTGAAGTTAAAATAGGGGAACGCGGTATTGTTTTGATTGAAGAAGAAATTGTTTTTAAAATACTCGGCATGCTTGGCACGATCTCGTAGCATGATTCTAGGGCGTGATTTTAGGCGTGATTGAAGGAAGAACGTGCTGATGTTTGACTCAATTTAAATTTAAATTTAAATTGAATTCGACTTAAATTCCAATGCGTTTACTCACGTATGCTCACACGACAACTCCGAAAAATACGAAATTTGAAATCCGGTAATAATTCAATATTACGAACCCAATGGAACTGGTTTCGTCGAAATCCAAGACTGTGCCTCGGACGGCTATTTTTAAATATCGATTCAAACGATTAAAATTTCAAAACTGAACAAAGCAGTTTCAAATTCAATTCCGAAGCTTCTATTATCTTCAGTATTATCAATATGGATTCTACAAGTCTTTGAAATATTTTTAATCGGCTTAAAATTGAAGATTCAAATTTTTATTCAACTTTCAATAGATTAAATTCTAAAATTTAATCGCCAAATTCATTCTGATAATTTGAAATTCAAGTCAAACTATCATTCAAATATTTAAAATTAATTAAATATTTTCAAATTAAATTGTTCAAAATTCTGGGTCGTTACAGATATGATTCCCAACCAAATTCTTTATTATTACAACATTTAATTTAAAGGATAATTCACTGTCAAAAATCGTAGATATGTCTCCTTTAATAACTTCTAGATTTAACTTATCAATTTCAATTAATTTCGGAATTATAAAACAATGTTTATAAATTCCATTTATATTATAAAAACTTCCATTTATAAAATCAAATTCCATTTATTATTTCACAAGAACTTCAACTTATAAAATCCCTTCATTAACAACTTCTATTTATATCTCATTTAAATGCCAAATCCAATTTATAAGTTAGTTACTTATAATTCATTTATTTACAAAAACATTCTTTTTTAACTTTACCAAATCGTAAATTCTATTCTTTTTTAAAATCCATTTATAACATCTTAACTATTATAAAAACTCCTTATAATTTCCTCATTTTGATTTATAAATATCATTTTTATAAATCTTATATATAAACCTTTTATAATAAATTCAAAAATCTCCATTTATACTATTTCACAAAACAGTTAACCTCATATTCAAAAATCACATTTCAATTATATTTCCCAAAACATCGTAATTTTTTTATAACATAAAAATTATAATCTTTATTTATTCAAAATAATTCCATTCCTTTAACACTTCAAAATTCACCAAAATGTCTATTTTCAAAATCACTTGAAAATCCTTTTAAATTCGAAATCATCACTTTAATATTTTAAAATTTCCAAAATATGACCCAATGCTGCAACAACACTAAATACATCAATCACGGCATCCAACATATCATATATAATATGATAACAGCATATATCACAATATCTATAAATAAATCAATACAGGTGAGGAATCCAGTTGGATCCCTCCAACCTGTCACCTTCAACAAATATACATATTAGAATATGTGTACAATGTCCGCTTCAAGGCAGATGCACGTACAAAGGGTCATCCGCTCATACACGGGAACGTATAGGGTCATCTGCTCCACTAGGCAGGTATATATCCAAATATCAATCAATATATCATATATCATCCAAACAATCATCAATCATCATATTTATTCTCACTTATGAAAAAATATCAGTGAGTCAGAAAGAGTGGGTTGTACTCACAATGGTTCCAATAGCAGTTGTACTGTTTTGTTCCGAATAAAATTAAACGCGCGTTTAATTTTACCCAAAATTTTTACTAGCTCAAATAAATCCCAATTTATCTCCATAATGTAGTGCTCTTCCAAACGAACTCAATGCAATTCGTTTCGTGCGAAATGGACCTCGTATGAAAAAGTTATAGCGTTTTAGAAGTTTATACGAATTTTAATAAATCAATTTACATATTTTATTTTTAAATTTCAAACCCTATATCATCTCGGCCATAGATTTCGTTGCATCAGATCATGACCGCCCCTTCTTTCTTCCTCCATTGCGTAATACCCAGGTTACAAAAGAACCCACGGCCCCCGTCTCCCATCGATTTTTCGCGCCTCCACCCTTCGTCGAGAAGATGATCAACCACCATAGTGACGTAGCCCTAGCCACCGCGACCCCCCACCATGGACGGCGTGAAGCCCGGCCGTACTATCGTCTAGAATTTCGTGCATGAACACGGTGCGTTCAAGCAAAGATTGTCGGCGATCCATGCAATATAAATCGATTGCTATCGTTCAGATTGTAGAGGAGGATGTGCTCTACAAATTTCATTTAGAAATCGAAGCTTGAAAACGTATAGATTAAGAAATAATCGAGGAAGAAGATTGTAGCATTTCGGCCATCGAAATAGAAGTGGCGGCTAGGGTTTCAATGATTAGGGTTTGATGAAAATTGTGAATTATGGTGACATTTTATAGAAAATTACGCGACACTATTCATCCCGAAAATTTTCGAACTCGAAACGAAACATGCCGTCTGGCATTTATAATGTTTTACCCTTATTCCGAATACAATGGAATATATATCGGGAGCCAACTCGACCGTATTTGAGAGATAGATTTTCAAATCGACTATGTAAATTTAATATTCAATTAAATGATTTTCTACGCGTTTTAGCTTACCCCGGACAAACCGTAAATCCGATTGACACCAAATTTGAAATCATACAATAATATTACATTACGGATCCAATGAAATTTGTTTCGTCAAAATCCAAGACTATTTGAAAAATGACTATTTTTACACGCCAATTAAATATTAAAATATTCAATTTCTACAATTTAACTTTCAATTCAATTTTAAAAGTTTTGTAACATTATTCTAATTCCAATATGATTTAATTCAACTTTATAAATCATTTTCATTCACATTAAATACAAATTCTAATTATTTCCTCAATTTCAAATATTAAATTAACAATTTAATTATCCAATTAAATCCTTATATTTCAAATATAAGTTATTCGAATTATAAAATTAAGTTCTGAATATTTAAAATCAATTAAATATATGAATTTCAAATGATAGAAATTCTACGTCGTTACACCCGAGGTAGCGGACTTCGACGAAGAGAGTCCACTTTGAGGAGTGCTATTGAATGCTTGGAGCGGCTCTTTTGGTATAGCTATGTGCATTCTATTATATTATGTTGATAGTTTTGGATGCTATGTTGTGATTATAGTTGATGAAGCATCTTAGTAGATGCTTTTGTATATATGTAGTATTTCTAGTATATTTGGCATGTTGGGATAATTAACCTTGTTTAAATAGTTAGTGATCGATGGGTTGTTTTACTGGAATTTGTGCGATAAAATTTCGGGGTCGAAATTTTTTTAAGGGGGGAGAATGTAACGACTCAGAAATTATAGCACTTTGATTTGTGAGAATTTAGATTAATTTAAATATTCAGACAATAGATTTTGTAAATAAAATAAAAACTCTTTGGAATATAACTACAGATGGTGGATTAGTTTTTAAAATTTGTTTGCAAAGTAATTAGTTTGAAGAAAAATCAAAAATGTGATCGGAATTCATTTTCTGAATTTCTTCGACTTCCCATCAACCAAAAAATTTCAGTAAAATGTGTGAACATTATTGCACACTCATATGCATAAATTTACAAATAAATTAGAGTTATGCTATATATATAAATATACTTAAGAATGTGACTTGTTATGAAATAATAATAATAATAAAAATAATTTATGCATAAAACACAAAGTACTTAACATTTAAAGCTATTAGTACTTGAACTTCTTTTTAACCCAACATGAGCTTCTATGTATGTACTTAGGCATACTATGAAATGTAGTAAGATAATTTTCATTTCTTTATATATATATAATCCATTTCATATATCTACATATTCATCATATTTGAAAAGGGAAATCTTAAAGGAAAAAGAAGAAAGGAAAAAAATCTGATATTGTATATTGTAAAGCTTTTCAAAATGTTAAGCGAAAATTTCAAAAAGCAATGTGGAAGGTGAGTTACTAATGTTAGTGGTTGATTTAGGAGCGTGCTTACAGCTAAACATTGTATACATGTAAATAATCACTTACAAATATTTTATCTTCTCTGTTTTGTTTTACAAACTCAAACATACACCATTCCAAAAGTTTAAAAATCAGTAACTCATAAACCGCTTGAATATAGCTCAAGCCGTCAACTGCAAAGATGTTCATTTATCTTCATAGTTATTTTAATAATTATCCGTTCAATATTTTGTCGACTGAGACGATAGTAATGGATTCGTTACAGTAAGCAAGCTACAAAAATGAATTTTTGAACAATTCTAATTTGTCAAATGGTTACTATAATCTTGTTTATCACATCGATTCATGATTTTTAATGGTATCCGAGTGATATTTAAGTTTGGAATTTGTATTTGAGATGAATGGAATTGGGTGAAGCTTGAAATTTCGGCAAGTTTGTTGATGATGGGTCAAGTGGTCGTGGTTGGAGGAACCTCGAGAGATGGGAGAGCCATTGGCGGAGTTGCAGGGTCTCCAATGGGATGTGTAGCACGGTCGAGTTTCATATAAGGTTTAAGTCTATTGGATTTTGCATTTTAGGAATCGAGGTCATGGTGGCACGGTGGTGCACCGAGTATGCTTGGTCCTTGTCTTGATGCACGTGGATGGCAAGTGGTTCTACTGGAGGTGGTGGGGTGGGTTTAGGCAGAGTGTGGTGGCTTATCGAGCTCGCTTTTCAATTAATAGCGCTTTTTCATTTTTTTGATGGTGTGTCAGAAATTGTTAGGGCTACTAGAGATGGGGGTGCTAGAGTAGACATAATGAGGAGGTGAAAGGCGGTTGGTAGGTGGAGTTGCGTCAGCATTTGGTGGAGTGGTTCACCTGTACACATGCACGGTGCACGTCGTGTATGGTTCAGGTGAATTGGGGAAGATCGAGGTTTGGAAGATGGAGAATGGGTTGCCTTGTTTTCTTGATTATTTCTTGCATTTTGGCTTTTGGAAAGAATGTGTTTGGTTAAGTAGTTTTGGGCTCGGCCCATTAGCTTTTGGGTTAGGAACTTAATTAGTTATTTAAATATATAATTTAAACGGTCAAACTTTGAAATACTATATCTTGCTCATATGTGATCCATTTGACTTATGGATTTTTGCATTGGATTTGTATGAACGAGTACAACGTTTTAATGTAACTTGTCAATGACTTTGGAAAAGCATAAATTTAAGGCATATGAAAACGGCTGAATTTAAATTACGTTATTTTAAATGATAATGTCACTTAAATTTATATGCGTTATTTATTGATGCTTATTCGACCAATTAAAATACTGTTGAGTTAAACTGGATTGAATATAGTAATTGGACATCTGTTTAGCAGAATAAAACATCGTTCTACTAATTAAACAAATTTGACATTTAATTAGCAGAATAAATCCCTGCTCTGTTATCTTATAGCTTTAGACATCTAACTATATATCGATAAATTGATATGCCACATTGATAAGTAACATGTTAACCAATGACGATTGAGTATGGAATTTATTTACGTGGTCGTGGATTATGTAAATATCTGTTATAAACTTGAAAAGTTAAATTGAATAATATGGTAACTTATTTAAGTACCATGGTGATCGTTAAGTCTCCTTCAAATTTGAAAAATTAATTATTGATTTGAAAGCTATTTAAAAATAATTATTTTTATAGTAAGGTTTAAAGATAATTATTGTTTAATAATAAGATTTTAAAAAAAGAAATAATTCTTTATTAATAATATTTTAAAGATGATTTATAATTGTTTCTAATAATGATTAAGGTTAATTATTTTATTAATAAGATCCTTAAAGGTTATTTCTTAATGTTATTTAAGAATGTTTGATTATTATTTAAAGTTATTTCATTATTGTTTGAAAATGCTTTAATTTAATTTTTTATTTAAAATGATTCAACTATACTTTAATTTTTAACTAAGGTTACTTCATTATATTGATTTAAGTTATTAATTATATCTATAGGTTAATTAATTATCATATTAAATTTATTTAAAGTTAATTAATTATTATCTTAATATTGTTTTGAAGTTAACTTATTAATACAATAATAGCATTTAAAATTAATTTGTTAATTATTAATTATATTTTAATGTTATTATTTTAAATGATATTTAAATTGAATGGAATAGAGGGATGTTTAAATAATAACTTATTAATTTAAATTATTTAAAATAATGCATGGTTATATTTTCTAAGTATCGAAAATATAGTGGTTTGTGAATACACGTATCCTATGGAAGTGATTTCCAAGTATTTGAAATGTGATTTTAAATTAATGAAAGATTAATTTAAGAGGCTTAGTGATTTCCGTAGGAAAAATAATCTTTGTTTAGAATGTTTGTTTATTTGATAGTTAAATAACCGACTATCAAATCTTGGCCTAAATATGTAATCCTTCTTAATTTTGGTGGTAGAGAAATATTCCTTAGTTAACATCGAAGGATTTTGACTCCGAAAATATTTAGAAGAAACATGGGAATTATATGATGTAGTTACCGTAGGTGGAGCTATACTGTATGTATAAAATCATTTCGTTCTTCTAGGACAGATGGTAAGGAGAACCGTCCACTTAAAGGGTTAAGGGGTGATCCATGCTCTTATGTATTGTTTGATTATTTCTTAAAGAACCGATATTGGGCATTCCAGAAATCGACGTTTGGTTTTGTGGATCACTGGCGAAGCAGAGGAGTGCACTCATAAGAGATGACTCGCCGAAAACCATATACGGCTCTATGGAGGAGATTCGTGATATATTGAGATATTGGGATCTATGTGTGATTCCGAGACCCGTTGGGCGATTGGAATCCGTGTGTGATTCCAAGATCTATTTGAGATGTAGGAATCCATGTGTGATTTCGAGACCCGTTGGGGTATTGGAATCCACGTGGGATTCCATGATCTATTTTGATGGCGGTGCATGAGCTGGAATGCTAAACGTAGCCTCATCAGCAGGAATGACTAAAACCAGAGATAGGAGGCATGGCCAGTAGGGTTGGCAAACCCATAGGGTGTAGTCGGCTCCCCCTAGATGTCACTTGCAGTTGTCATTCATGCATGGGGCGATGCACTTGGTCTTAGCGAGACCAGCCATGTTTTTCTTGGTACATCACTAGGGATGTATGTTGCTTCAGAAGGATATCTATGATCCTTGTGCAGAAGGACCATTCTTCAAAGTACTAAGGGCACCTTTATGTAAATCCTACACAATTAGCGAACGTGCCTTATTGATTTTTTATTATATACCTAGTATTGTTGTGATGTACACTCACGAGCATCACAGCTACTTGATTATTATTATTTTCGCCCTTATCCAATATTATATATCACTAGAATTATGAGATAAACGGTTTTAGTTACCATAAGGTAAAGACCCGTTTGTATTTATGTGCGGCATGGTCTTACGAGATACCTTTGATTTAAAGGATTTTAAAAGTTATAATAAATAAAATTCCTTGTGATTTAAGTTCTCACGCTAGTTTTACCAGACTGGCCTGGGCATTGTTTTCCTATAATGCTTGGGTCAGATCGAGCATATTTCTAGGTTTAGTTGGATATTTTTGGATCTTTTAGAGATGAGATGGGGGATTAGAGACGTATTCATATACATGGTTATTTTTCCATTGCAATTATGGTTGTATTTATCAGCAATTGTGAGGATGGATTGTTATAACTATCTAGGCTGAAATAGATTAGCATACTTTGATTGATGTCTGTATATACATATATTACAGTTTTGTTTTTGTCTAAATATTTACCATATATTATAGATTATTCGTTCCACTGTGAGATTCTGAGTTGATTACTTTCTTCTTATCTTCTTTCTTCTTTCTTTTCCCTAACTATCCACCTTTAAGTTCAATTTGAGTGGTTCATGTGTGGTTTATTGGCTACTTAAACTGTATGGAAAAGTGGGTCATTACACCAAGAATTTCATTTTTCAAGCAAAGATTGAAAAGATTATAAGTAGGAAAGTCTTCAAAAATAACAAATCTTCCGGGAGAGACATTTTCAAAAGACATATACTCTATATATGCTTGCATGGCTTCCTTATCATGAAAAAGGAAGCCTTTTGTTTTCTTAGAAACCCTCATAGTTGATAGAGTATTGCTTGGGGATATGATTAAAGAATAGTTTGAAGAGATAAGAGAGTTAATGTATTTTTGAAATTTGAAAATGAAAGTGAAACGAATAGATGGAGATAGAGTAAATAAATAGAGAATCAAAGGACATGCTCTCTGGTCAAGAGATATATGTTCAGAACATAGAATTGGGGAAAAGGTGGAGGGAAATTAAAATTTTGAATTTGAAATTGAAATTCAAAATCTGCCTGCATATGTTGACATATACCTGTGGGGTATGTCGACAAATAGGTCGAAAGTTTCAAAAAGAGAAATTCAATAAATAATTCTTATTTATGTATACTTATAATCATCTTATATTAATTATTTAATATATAGCTTAAATAAAAAATTAAATATATTTTATATTATTTTTGTTTAATATTTTCTTAATATATATACATAATATTTAAAATACGCACAAAATATTCATCCAATATTGTTATTAATCTATAGGTTATCCCTAGCAATCAGCAACAATCAACAACAACAAAAATTCAAAAATATTTATTTAAATGTGTACCTACTTTTATTCTGTTTCTTCAGGTTTTTCGTTAATTATCACCATGAAGCACATATTAACATTATCTTTATCTGTTTCATTATCACTTGAGGAGATGTCTGAATCGTTTAGTGTTGTAGCATAAACTCTTCTTCATTTTTTGGACGAATCAGTATATGGTGTGTTTTTATGTTTCTTAGGATGTGGACAGTCTCTTTTTATATGGTCAGGTTCATCGCAGTTGAAACATCTAATACCTTTTTCGCTTCCATTTCCACTTCTTGAATTTTTATTATCATATCTCGTGAGATTATTAATCTTACTATAATTCAGAAATTTTCTGAAATTTCTTATCATTAAGGTGATTTCCTCATCATCACCATTTTCTGAATCCAGCATTTGTTGTGGCATCGAAAGCAATGGATTTTTTCTTTACTTCCTTGCTTTCTCTCTTACCCTACATTTCTGCTTCAAATGACATTAATTGCCAATAAACTCTTCAATTTTTAGAGTGCTAATGTCATTAGCCACTTTAATCGCAAGAGTCTTTTGGTCTTATTCATGAGTAAGTGAATTGAGGATTTTTCTAACTTGATCCTCTTTAGAAAAACTTTTATTAAGTGTAATTAGTGAGTGACCTATATCTTGAAATATACTGTACATATCAGAAATAGATTCAATAGAAAATATTTTAAATAATTGAAACCAGTTGACGTAGAAATTTTTGTCTGTTTAAGTTTGCTAGTGCCCTTATGTATAACTGGAAATATTCTCCATATTTCAAGTGCAGACTTACAAATAGACACTCTATTAAATTCATTTCTTTCCAAGAAAAAAATAACACATTCATGGCTTTAGATTTACTTTGTGCAACTGCCTTTTGGTCCGTAGTCTAAGTTAAAAAAATTAGTCTCGGGCTCAATGTACTCATTTTGTGTGATAGTCCAAATATCTAGACCAATTGACTGTAAATAAATTTTCATCATATATGACAAATATGTGTAAATATTGCCATTAAAAAGTGGGGGTCTAGAAGTAAATTGTGCTTTCACAAAAGAATTACTTATGAGTGGATTAACGGTGCTACCAATAGTATTTCTAACAATGTTGTTAGCTATTTAAAATTTTCAAAAATCAAAATTATGAGTACTTTTAAAACCAATGCTCTGATACCAAATGCAAGTTTATGGAAGATGGATCCCAAGGCTAATTTAACACTAGAGGAGGGGGTGAATAGTGTTTTCTAATTTTTGTGAGTCCTTTTGAATTCTTTTAAGATTATAGTTTAAACAATGTGTTTAACAATCACGGATTTAAACACCGATAAATATAAATGCAGTAAAAGTGAAAAGGAAAGAACATAGTAGGATTTAATACTGGTTCGGAGGTACCCTACATCCAGTCCTGTACAATTCCTTGCACTCATTTCTTTTCAAATAGCAAAATCAATACAATCTTGATTTCAAGGCAATGAGACACATCATCTAGACTTTTCGAGCTCTGGGTAGGCTCACTTCATTTACATGGGCCACAAGCACACCCACTTGAATTTTTGGGTCACCAAGTACATCCAATTGATTTACATGGGCTACAATCACACCCACCGATGTACAAGTATGATTTGATATAGTTTTACAGACATAGATCATTGATCTTGAATATAAATGATCCCATAATGTCTTGGATAGCACTTTGATCTTGTTTGAGTGAGAGAGATGAGTGAAATCAGAGAGCAACCAATAGAGAATCAAATCAATAGAGTTTGAATTTGATTCTAATTGAATTTGAGAATATTTTAAGTAGATTTTCTTTTAGAATTCAAGAGAGCAAAAGAGGAGAGAAAATATGAGAAAATAGTTAATAAAATTTCGTTGGTTTAACCCATATTCACATAGAAACAACAATCATGTCATTCGCGAAGAGATACGACGAAAAGACACTTCCATTCAAAATTTGAATTTTGAAATTTTTGGTTTATCTGTCGACATACATGTATAGTATATGTCGATATATCTCTTTGTATTTTAAAAAACACTTTATTTTAATTGTTTTGAAAATCTTAAGTTTTGTAAAATATTTTGACGCTTTGTAAATTATTTAATCATGTTTTAGTCAAAATAAAACTAAAGAAATCTTTATAAAAAAATTTCGAAATATTTTAATATATATAAAGGATTAAAATAATATAAAAACAATATATATGAATTATAAGTGAATGTATTTTAAAATTAAGTATTATTAAATGTCAAAAACATACTTTGAGATATTATAATTATTTTAGCAAACATAAAACTTAAACTATGTCAAAGTATAATAGATTATGGTCTATAAAATACTTAAAAACTTATTTATTCAAAATATAACAATTTTGTAAAAAGATAGAAATCTTTTAAAGGCTATTTTTAAAAGATGTTTGAAAATCTATTTTGAAAACAAGAATCATTAAAATCAGAGAATAGATTTTAAAAATCATTCTAAGAAAAAATGAAGAGACATGAGATCAAAGAAGTGCTATCAAGGTTTTAAAAAAATAATCTATGATGCTATATCTTATTTGGATAACTTGAATCTTCAATACTCTTGAGTCTTCAATCTATAACTCTTGAATCTTTATATCAGCCTCTCGAATCTGCTATTGATACCGTACAGTCTTCTTAGTTAATACATTTTTAATATCTTGGACTGTATACTATATATATAACTTGATAGAACATTAGCATCTATATTTTAAATACTGTTAATATGGTTGTCGTCATCAAAATCAATGCCTATGGTACTGACATTATACTCGACCATTGACCGCCAGGGTTCTAGTGGTTGGGACTTATAGGTGATCACTCTTGTTATTTCGGCAGCGTGGATTTGTTTCCATTGCTCGTTTATTTTATTCCTTGATTAACTTTTAGCGCTAGTTGTTTAACTTAACTGTTACTTAACTCCCAAGTAAATCTGCATTTATTTTTTGAAATTCAAATCTTAAATTTAAATACTCATTTGAATTTGAATTCAAACCAAATGAATTTAAATCTGAAAACTTCAAACGCTCATAACTTCTTTGTTTGAGCTCTATTTTTTAGCATATTATATATGGAAACAAATCAAAAAAAATTCGTAAACGCAGCAGAATAACTTTCACAGTCAAATTCCAAATTTTATAAAATCTCCATTTTCAACCCTACCTTATTTAATTTAATTCATCAATTCATTTATGGATGATTTTGCAGGGTGTTATAATGTACACTCTGGAGATCATTCCACACCTTGAATAGATTAGTACTATCTTTCTCCTTTCTTTCCTTTCTCTTTCCTATTATTTTTGGCCATAGATTCATATCGATACCGATCTCTTCAGGTCGGGACTGAGATGATTTGCTAAGACGGCCAGGTAATATAAATAGCTAAGACATAAAGAATTTTTCTTATTCTCACTTTTTCCTTGTTCTCATTCCCGACTTCTTCCCTTTGTCGATTACTCACAACCAGAGCTCCTTGCTTCAAACCGTTTACTGTTGACCTTCATAAATTGCCGCAGACCTCCTAAAGCTACTACCAACCACCTGAAGATGCAGCCGCCACCTTACATCCATCTCGATCATCGTCGTTCAATCCAAAGATCTTATCCCTGATCTCTTGAACCATAGATCTAAGTTCTTGATTAAAAAGGTAATGTTGTTGCATGACCATGGTGGAGATTATTGTTAGCGATGTCGGCGATCACTCTTTCACTTAAGGGGTTCAAATGTTGATTAATCTTCACTTGGACTTAGCCGCGGAATGACTTAGGATTTCCTAAGGTTCAACATAGGTTTTTTTCAAAGTGTCTGTTCAAGGATTGCAGCTTAATGGCTACTCCGAGCCACTTCTCTTCCTGCCTCGGGTTGGCTCCAATTCCTTGTTCACACTACCGTGAATTCATGTTATAACAAACTTAAATGCATAAAATCGCCTATACTCGAGTCTTGTGTCGAGAATAAGTCATAGTTTTAACTCCAACTGTCCAATTGTTGAATGCATTATATTAGTCAAACAGTTCAATTGCATAGCATTTCCATTCACTGCACTTCCTGTGGTCCTGTAAAAGAACATCTCATGTCACACTGGATAATGTTCTGTTATTGATTATTTGATGATAACGGGTAAGATCCAAAGCTCAATTCTATCATGTGATGTGGTTCGCTGTCCAATGCAATATCTACGCTAATGGTTCTTCCATCGTGTACGGGACACATAACTTACACTACAAAAATTGACACTTTGAATTGCCTGCCTCGGTCGATGTTCAAAATCCGATTAGTCAATACACATCAACATCTATTGTTTGGGTGCTAGTCATATGGGTTCACATTTAAAATAGAATCCTAAAATAAAACATAACTAATGATGTTGTACATTGAGTTTTCCTATCCAGAATTACATGCCATTATCCTAGATTCAACGTTGGCGTTGGGCTATCAACTCCTTCTGAAGTCTAGTCTAACACAGTTCAGCTTCAACTCCTACATCTGCCAGCCCTAGGTGCTCGATAACTGCCGAGTTATAGAAAACGATTGTATCTATAAAACGAATTCAAAGCCATCCCTTTCCTTCAAATTAACAAATTGACTTAAGAGTTTTGGATAATCCGCCCTAATAGATGCCGACGGTTCTAACTGCCAAAATAATTTGGATTATCTGCCGACAATACGGGATCCCTAAAAGTGATGTTTTGCGTCAAACACAGGGTCAACAATACCTAATCCTCCGATGGGCAATATGGCTTGTAACAAATATATGTGCATAAGCGGTGTTGTACCACCTTTCAATCTATTCCTCCCTATATTCATGTTTCCATCTCCTAGCCTACCCTGTCAGCCTCAGAAGAAGGAGAGATTCTCGCATCTCCTTCCAAGGAAACCGTACGCCAAAGGATATCCCTTATCTCACTAGTGTTTGAGATAATCCAGTTCTTTTCCGAGATTGTTACTAATCTTTATCACTCAAATTGCGACCTTCCAGGCCATCCTTCTCTTCCACCTCCTCCGTGCCAATTACTCAACGCTTGGACCCTACTGCAATTACTACCAAGTCAACTTCCATGACCGCGAGAATAGTCTTTCCAAGCCTTCCCACCAGCTCCGTTCTCGGTTTCAGTGCATAAAAATTGCAACTTTGCAGGTATTAGGGGATGCTTCCCACTCCATAAGGGGAAGACATCACCGTCACTAGCACCTCGGGCCCAATCCGATCCAGTTCCATGGTGGAGAAGTTAAAGTTTGATATTTCCAAAGTCAAAATCAAGGATGAGACCGGACCTAAAAAGTGTAACGACATGCCTTTTTGGACGGTTTAAATCGACGATAAGCCACACACGTCAAACTCAAACCACTCAAAAGGGAGTATTGTTATGGGGTAAATAAGAAAAAAAGAGAAGAAATAAAATAAAGACAGAATCTCACAATGGAATGAAAAAATATAATAATCAAATAAACAATTGATGAAGCTGTTTTACAAATAACATTTGATTACACTATTACATTTCAGAATCAAAGTTACATTCAACATAAATAAATAAAAAATGCTGCGGAATAACATGATGCAGTGGTATGAATATAATAAATAGTAATAGTACAAATCTTCATCTTCGTCCTCCGGAAAAGCAGTCTTATATACACTGAAAAGCTCAGACTGACATGAGCGAATTGAAAAGACAAAACACTCGAGTCAGAACTAAAATATCTTATGTAAGTTAAATCAATAATAAATAAATATGAGGTGTAATGGCGTCGGAGATTTTACGGGTTTTGACATCTTCTATCCAGTGTCTAACGTGAGTGCAATAACTTAGGAGATGTTCAGGATTTCCATCTCCTAAGGTTCCGTTAAACTATCTACATACATAGTACAATATGCTATTATAATAGTGTCTACGGTAAAGTAAAGTATTAAAATAGTGTTAAGGCGTTACCCATATTCCCCTTAACACATTTTTTATTCCCATAGTCTATACAGTACCGTAAGCTCCTCTGTGAGGTTAACTCAGAGGGCACTCCATGGGTATGATACAAACCAAAATCGTAGAAGGCACGATAGGGCATGTTAATACGGCACTCGAGGCAACGCCGGGGTAGGATTTTACCAATTGCGGATCCAGACTGGAGGTAACGCATAGTAGCTACTACCGCCCACCTCGGAACACACTCCTATAATCAAAATCAAGGGGTGGCCACCAAATCAACACAAAGTCATAATATCCTATCGAAGAAGCATGTCCGATAAGAGGAATGACCTCACTTGGCCGGGCGTGGCTTCTATTTTAGTCACGTCTAAGCTGACTCATGAGAGTTAGAGTCACATTAATACCTCATACAAAATCATTCTCCAAACCATCCTACTTCATTTTTGAATCTCTATCGTGTACATAGTTGTTAAAATGGTTTTTGGAATTGGTAGAGAGTCTGATAATATCTGATCCCGTTCTCTTTAACAACCAAACGCTAATTACACACCGGATGGTTCTTTTACATTTTCAAAAGCATTTCATATTGATATCAAAATATCATATTCAATTCAAACCATGTCACTTTCGAAATCATATTTCCAATACGTTAAACCCACATTTCAAATCATCATATTTACTGAAAATATGTTATTTAAATCCCAACTTAGGTTATTACATCATTTAATCATATTTGATTTTAAGTCAAGAATTTAAATATAGCCACTTCCACTTTACAATTTACAATTTAGAAAATAGTATAAATAGTACAAATATTTCAAATAGTTTAGTATAGTAAAATGTAATTTAAATACTTTGAAATACTTTAAAATAATTTAAAAGTGGATTAAAATAGGTTAAATAGATTTAAAATAGTTTTAGTAGAATTAAAATAGATTAAAATGGTTTAATTGGTTTCAAAATAGGATAAAATAGATTAAATTGATTAAAATAAATTAAAATAGTTTATATCTATTAAATGGTTTAAAATATTTTAAAATAGATTTACTTAGTTTAATAGTTTGAAAATCTTACTAATTGGAATGTAAAATAACATTTTTAACTGTTTATAATAAATTTGAAATTAACATCAAATTTAACTATTTCTTCCATATCAACAAATCTGGGCCATATCCAGATTCCAAAACCCAATTTCCCAATCTTGAAATATTAATTTAAGCTACTCCAATTTAAATAGAATTAAGTTACAATTTCAAACGTCTTCAATAACTCAATTTTGATAAATTTCGTTTGTACTTCAAATTCAACTTTAGAATTCCAATTTAATCCTCTAAGCAATCTACTTAGCACAATTCCAAAATTTTAAATTTAATCTTTAAACAATTCATTGTATATAAATCGAATTCTATTTCAAAATATCATTTAGCTGATTTCAAAATTTAAAGATTTAAAATCATTTAATTTAACCAATCCGGTGTCCGTATATAATTTTCTACCCTATGGTCAAGTGATACGGATATTTAACATTTCAATCCACAAATATTTAAATTTATAGATATATGTCATTTCAACCTGCAATCCTAAATTTTATTTCAATGAAATCCGCTTGGGTTTATGATTTCAACCCATAACGATTTTCCCTTATTCTTTATGATCGTTCGGGTATGTATCATTTCAACCCATAGGGAACTTGCGGTGTTATAACTACATAAAAATACCATCCAGTCGTCCAATATCAACAATCAAACATCCGTCATAATCATCACCTAAATTAACCAATAAACATCAATAGGTAACTGATTATCATTAACAGGTATTAAATTGACAATTAAATTCAATATTAAATTAAACGATGATTAAATGCAATAAAATTCAAATTTAACTAGAATGACAATTTAAACATACCAAACATCAAGCAATTAATTTCTAATCACATCATAAATTTAATTTAACTAACATAAGAAAATTTAGTAATTGTGAGTGGTTAAAATACCCACTTTCATTTGAATCTGAAATTTTTTCAAAAACAAATCAACACGAAACCAACTCCAAAGTTTTAGTCGACTTTGATATAAATCCAATATGATAATAAAAGATATTTGGTTATGTAAGTGAATTTGAAAATATGATAAAAATTGGATTTCAAATCTTTGGATAAATATTTGATAATCTCCTAATATAATTACTTAAAGTTTGACAAATTATCTTTTGAAACAAATAATAATGGTTGTTTATATTTATATATATATATATATAGATGTAAGAAGAATTTAAATAGAAATATTATTATTTTCAAACAAATTGAATATGTGTTTGTTTAAGTAAATATATTATGTAAGTTAATTTCAAATTGGATTTTAAATTGTATTTGAATTTGAATTTAAATTTGGAATTCAAAGGATAGATGTATATCTCAAATATATTTTGGTTTAAAATATATTATATGTTTGATTTTATTTTGATTGTAATTGGTTTTTCTTTTCCTTAAAAGAATTTTTTTATATAGATTTAGAAAAGAACTTATTAATTAGTAAATAAATACATAAGGCATGGATAAGAATAAAATTTAATAAAGGGTATTATATAAAAATACATAAATATATTAGGTACATTATGATTACAAATATAAACAAATTCACCTTGCATTTTAACAAGTGTAAATCAAATATTACATGCAAATGACATTTGTAAGTAAAATTTACAAGTGTCTTTATATATAAAATATATATATATAAATAAAAAGATAAATCTGAAATATACTTTCCTAGTCCTTCCTCATTTACACTTTTATCTTCATTATCAAAAAGAACAAAGTATAACAAAAGTTGTAAACAAATACAAATAAAAATAAAAAAACCATAAAATCAAAACAACAACAATTATTTATTATCCACCTTAAACATGTAGCAAACCCAAGCAAGATCATCTCAGGTTTAAGACAAGATTAGCTCAATAAACTTCAATTAAGCTTCAGTTTCAAGTTGCGGTGCAAATCAAAATATCAAGCAAGCTCAAAATAATTCAAGGTCCAGATCAAACAATAAACCTAAAGCAAACTAAAATCAAAACACAAGTTCAAGTTCAATTTAAGCAAGAATTAAAGCTTCAGCTTTCAAGGAGATCATCATAGCATTTTCAAACATCTCAGTTATACATTCTCTGTTTCCAGCATTTAAGGTGAGTAATTCCAGTTTTTAATCTGTAGCCTATTGCATGCAGAATTAACTTGAAAACAAAGTATAATGAGTATTGCATGATTATTTGTATTGAATTGCACATAGATATACACAGGATTTCATGGGGCATGTCCGACTACAAAATAACCACTCTGTTCTAGTTATAGAGGTTCCTAAAATCTGACCTAATCTAAATATATTTTTTCTCCGATTTATTTTTAAACTTTGTTGTGTAAACAAAATTTGTTTGTGATGACAAGAAGTTTGATCTAAATTATTTCCAGGTAAAATTTTAAACTGGTTTCAACAAAAAGAGTAAGAAGAACAGTAGGATCTTAAACATAGCTACTATTCGACTTAAATGATTTTTTGAATCAAATATATAATCAAATTTGATTTCAAAATATAGGATTTTTAAAGGTAAAATCGAAATTTTTAAGAGTGTAATTTGAGAGAAATTGTGAGTTGATCGGCATGTGCGTTTTAAGCTTTTTCTGATGATCGCGTAGATCAGAAGGTTAGGAATTAAGGCCGAAGCGATGGTTTTTAGCCTAGGTTTGGGTCGAGATTCCAGTTTTCGATTTGAGAGGTTTTGGAATAACATGGGTGGTGAGAATGGTTAAGCACGTCGTAGATGACTTGGGGACGTTTGCGGCGGAGGTTAGAAGTGATCAGGACGGTGGTGCATGTGCACGGTACATAGAGTGGTATGTCTGGATTGTTGCTTCGTAATAGAAGAAGAAGGAGAAGAAAGCTTCGAGGAGATTGCATTTGTATCGGGTTTGTGTTGAGTTTGACTTGGGTTGTTTCAAGATTGAGTCAGGTCTGTTTCACTAGTATTTTAGTAGGTTTTAAGTATAGCAGAATAAGAGATCAGAAAGGATGGTTCGGGCCCGAGTTTTGTTCGAGATGACTGGGCTTGGTCCTGGGTATCTTGATAATGTTTAAAACTAGATTTAGATGTATAGTAGAATAAAATTCTAAACAAGTTTTCAAAGCAAATATTTTTCAAGAGAAGATTATCAAATATGTCTCGAGAATTAATTTTTTTTAAATCAAATGTATAAGATTTATTATTTTGATTTGAACAATTTATTATTAGGCTAATTATTTCCAAATAAAATTTAATGAAGTAATTAAGAATTTGATTTGGATAAATGGTTCATCTTAATTAAAACTTAGGTATTGGGTAAATAAAGGATTAATGAATTAGTAATCATGGTTTAATTAATTTGAAATTAGGGATTAATTAATTAGTAATTAATGGATGATTACTTAACGAAGTAATTAAAAGAAAATTACTTAACGGAAATAATTAAGGATAAATTACTTAGTGTAATAAATCAGAGGATTAATATAATAGATTAAGGGGTTAATTAATTAAGGTAAGTAATTACATGATGATTAATTATTGTCTATGATTAATTGAAGTTAATTTATGAATGTGATTAATTTAAAGATTTCTTGTTAAATGTAATTAATTAAAAAGAATAATTAATTACTGGAAGTGATTAGAGGATCATTAATGAATGTCATTAATTAATTAAAGATTAATTAATGTGAATGGTTAAGGCTAATTAATATATGTGATTAATTAAGAGACAATTATTTAATGTAATTATAAGACAATTAATCAAGGAGGATTAATTAAGATAGATCATTAATTGGGTTATAATTAATTTATGCTAAGTAAGCAGGATTTAGGTAATCCAAGTACTTAATGTTGGTGATTAATTTGATTAGAGATAAATTAAATTAATTATGAATTTTATATCTAATAAATCTTGCTTATGGATGATTGAATGTTACTGGATGACTGGATTGATGATATCTTAGTAGGCAATTGGGATGTACTGTGTTGTGATATGAATAGTTGAACTGTGATAAGGTGGGTTACTTATCTGAGTTGAATTGTTATTTGATATCATGTATATGATTTGTATTGTTTTATAACTTAACAACTTGGGTTAGAAATGACATTGGATTCGAAGAGACGTAGTCGGGTGTTAGTAAATACCTGAAACCACTTCGATTCTTTATATATTGATATGTAAAATCAATAGGCTGGAATGGAATGATTTAAGTGAATTGGACCATTTAATTTATGTTTTGGTACTTAGAAATTGATGTGTGAAATAAGTGATGTATATAACAAATGGTGAATTTGTATATTGATACGAGTTACCCCGGGTTTTATTTGAGTTTTATTCCATGTTAGATGGGTTTACTCACGCTGGTTTCCAGCCTGACCCGGGTGTTACTTTGATGTAACGCTCGAGTCAGACTGAGTATTACAAATTTTCAGGTAAGGACGTTCTAGAGCTTAGGAGGCGAGCTGGATGGCAGGAACGTATGGAGTGTTTCCGCTGTAATATGTTGTTGTATATCTAGGACATGTGATTGTATATGTCCTGTGTTTGTGTTTATGTGTAACTCTGATGTATTAAAGTGTAATTTAATAAGTATAGTTTTCCTTTGTGTAATTGTTATTATTTGATATTATATTTTGATCCGCTGCGAATGTGAGATTCTGTGTCTTGTTTTTCTGTTTTCTTCTTCTATCTCTTCCTTCTTTCCTAACTATCTGGAATTTTCGGGATCGAAAATTCCGGATCGTTACATTTGGTATCAGAGCTGAAGGTTAAGAGAGAACCTTGGCTCTGGTGAGGGATACTCATTAAGGATAGGGTCAATGGTACCCTAGAATGAGTTGATATATATATATATATATATATATATATGAGAGCGTACTTGTTATTTTCTTATATAAAGATTTTAAATGATTTTTATAAGAATATATTTTGATATATAAAGCAATATGTCTTTCTAATAAATATTAAGGTAATTGGTTGTTAAATTATTGGAATTAAATTAAGTGGTAATAGAAATACAACCAAATTGAAATTAAATAAAGATAAGTTTGAAATGGATTCAAACTGAAATTTAAATCTTGAATTTGGAAAGGAGTTTCAGAATAAGATAATAATGAATTGGTTTCCAAATATGATAATCTTGGTTATTATCAAAAATGATTGTTGTGTTTAATAATAAAATATGTATTAATGAGAAAGTAAAATGAAATGTTTTAGGGAAGTAAAACATTTAAGCAAGCATGACTTATAAATTGGAACTAAATATGATCTAAATTGGGAAGTTTTAAATCGGGGTCCAGAATTTGAAAATTGTTTCAAAGTGATAAAGAAATGTTATTAATATATTTGAATGAAAGGGTCCTATTTCAAACAAGATTTGTTTGAAAATTTAAAGAAATTTTCTTTAAATTAAAAACCAAAGGTGGTTTAAATTAATAGTATATATGAGGAATATACATAATATCAATGATGGTTTGAAATAAACTATAAATGTTGAGTTTTAAATATTTATTTGGAATGAGATGTGAAAACCCAAAGGGATATAGGTTTTGAACTTATAGTGGGAAGATTATTAATGTGAAGTTTAGAATTTTGAAATTTGAAGCGAGAATTCAAATTTGAGTAGGGTTGACTGGATTAAGTAAATTGAATTTAACTTTGAGAAAGTTAAATAAGTTTAGAACAAACAACCTGAATTGGAAATTTCAAGATGAAATTGGGATTTAACTTGGGAAGTTAAATGGTTGATTTGAATGGGGTGTGGTACTATATCCATTATTGAGATAGAATGGAATCATTTTGGACTTAAGATTTGAATGTTTATGATAAAACTTCAAAGGTTTGGTTTCAAAATTGAAATTTGATGATAATTGAATTTCAAAGATTTATTTGTTTAAAAAGGATTTGAATTATTTGAACTTTGAAATAAGTTAAAAATGGAATTTGAATTCAGAATTAAATGGTTTAAAGCTATAAGTTGATTTGATTTAAAGGATTAAATCAACACTTAAAAATTTAACTCGAATTTATATAATTCGGGATGGTTTAAATTTGAAATTCGAATTGAATTAGTTCAAATTGAATTTGATTTGAATTAATTGGAATTGTGATTGAAGATGGATAAGTTAAAAAATTCAAATGGAAAACTTGAACTGGATTAATTTGAAATGAATTGAAGTTGAATGAGTTCAAATTCAAATGGGAATTGGGATTAATTCAAACTGGAATTGATATGAATTGAAATTGGTTCAATTTGAAATTTATTTGAATTAATTAAAATTGTGATTAAAGTTGAATAAGCAAATTCTCGGAATTTGAATTGAATATAGAAAAGAAATTGAGGATAATTCAACTTGAATTGGGGATAAATCAAGTCTAATGGAAATTGGACTTATTTAAATTGGAATTGGGTCAATTTAAATGGAAGTGGAAATTTAAATTGAATTGATAAGAATGGAGATTGGGAATCGAACAATTTGGCTCTAGACTATTTTCAAAATAAATTGTTTTAATATAAACTTATTTTTTCAAGTTATTTATATATACAACCTTTCTTTTGAAACCCCAAACTATTTTACACTTATTTTATAATTATTTTTGAAATTATTTAATTGTTTTTCAACTGTTTTATAAACTAATTACTGTTTTTCAACTGTTTTATAACTAATTACTATCATAACTATTTTATGATTGTTTAGCTATTTTATCAATACTTAACTATTTTATAGCTATTTTACAAACAAATAATTATTTTTCAACTACTTATCTATTTTTAAACTTTTCAAGCTATTTTCTAAATTTAAGCTGGACAGAGTTCAAACTGTTTATGATTAAATATCCATCTGAGATAAGAATTAAAGTGATAATCCAAATGGGGATTGAAGATAAGTGAATAAAGATTTAAATGAATGTGAATAGAAAGGGAATTGATTTAACTAATAATCAATGAAGATAAATACGTAGGATGTACGTATATTATTCTATTCGCATAGTAATTTGATCCGGATTCGAACACAGAATTTCCAGATAGTTTATCGATCCGAGTTTGGATTTTTCACTCGATTTTCGATGGAGAACCTGGATATGGATTGTTGATTGGTTTTGGATATTCTCTATAACAGTTATGGCTATGTAAGGAGAACGACGGTTTCTGATCAAGAAACTAGATCTGAGTCCGCAATAGGAAGTCGGGTGGACTATACTAGTTTGAAAGTGAAATTGTGTGATCGAGTGAGCGATCTGATTAATATAGCGTACGAATGATATGTTTACATCATACGGGTTTGAATGAAATTGATATTGGGAATTTGTGGATAAGAAATGTGAAATGATTTTTGAAATGAAAGGTATATTTTGTGGAATATACAATGAAGTAAAATGGAAATCGTATATTTCTATGATTAAAGGTTCACTTTATGAAGAAAAGAAATGAGAAATCAAATCTGAATATTTTATTTGGAATAAACAAAGTTATATATCTTTGTTATATAAGGTAAATGTTTCGTTGTTGAATCTATAGCCAGAAGAAAAGATTTTTGAAAAGTATTTTGAAGTATAAAAAGGGACTTTATACAAATATGAAATGATTCAAAGGTTTTTCAAGATTATATATATCTATATATATGTAAAGGATTGTATGAGAATGATTTTGGGAAAATATTTTTGGAACCTTTGGATTTGGAAAGGATTTTTGATTTTTGGGTAAAATCAATATTGGAATTTGGAAAGCCTAATTTGAGAATTATCGATTTTGGGAATCGATTTTGTGTAAAGGATATTTGGATGAAAATCATAAAGGATATGATTTGAAAGATACTATAAGAGTATAGTATAAAGTGTTTTGAGATTGGCTTTGGGGAAAAAGGCTCTCCCTTGAAATGAACTTCTCAGGAGTGCCATAGGGTGGTACTGCCTTGAACCCTAAGGGGGGATCCTAAAGTTGATCCTGTGAGGAGTTTGGACAAAACTAATTCTTGAGGATTATGTGTAGTGTGTAGCGAAAGTCGAGGGCGCTGATGCCTACAGAGGCATTTGAGTTATGCTGTGACGAAAATTTAACTCAATGTCACTGCGATCTACTACAGACCATAGCGAAAGTCGTATGTGCCGCTGAGAGCCAACAGTCTATGTTTGATTTTATATCGGTAGACTGCGGCCTATGGTGACATAGCGAAAGTTGTGTGTGCCGCTGAGAGCCAACAGTCTACGTTTGATTTTATATTGGTAGACTGTGGCCTATGGTGACATAGCGAAAGTCGTGTGTGCCGCTGAAAGCCAACAGTCTACGTTTGATTTTACATTGGTAGACTACGACCTATGTGGGAGTGGAGAAGTTTCATTTTTGGCAGGGAAAATCGAGGGCGCTGATGCCTACAGTTACATGGACTTTTGCAGTGATGGCAACATAACCCTGGAATGTAACTTCGATCTGTGGAGGGCTCCATGGCGTAATCGAGGGCGCGGAGTGCCTACAGTTACATGGACTTTTGCTGCGATGGCAACGTAACCCAAGATGTAACTGCGACCATGGATGGGAGTGATGATTTCCAGAGCATTCTCACCAAAGATATTTCCTCTATTTTCAAAAATGTTTTCTATATTTTCAACAAGATATTTTCCAAGTATTTTCACTGTGTGTTGAAAACGGATCTGCTAAGTACTCATAGATCTTCAGTCCTACGCTTGATCAACATATGACCGAATCTCTATGAGAACATGGATGGACTTGTTGAAACATCGAGTTATAAAATGATATTTTTATAAAATTATTTTGGCAATATTATATAGATTTTAAAATGTTTTAAAAATGTTCAAAAAGAAAATTTACCCGATTTTAAGCATTTTAATAAATTCTGGCTTCTTTCCTATTCGACGATGAAAACATTCAAAGAGGCGAGGAATGTAATAACCCAGATTTTTGAACATCTAAACTGGAATAATTAACTGGTTTATTCAATTGAACAGATAAAAAATTCTGATAACAAAAGATATTTGGTTATGTAAGTGAATTTGAAAATATGATAAAAATTGGATTTCAAATCTCTGGATAAATATTTGATAATCTCCTAATATAATTACTTAAAATTTGACAGAAACTTTTGAAACAAATAATAATGGTTGTTTATATATATATATATATATGGATGTAAGAAGAATTTAAATAGAAATATTACTATTTTCAAACAAATTGAATCTGTGTTTGTTTAAGTAAATATATTATGTAAGTTAATTTCAAATTGGATTTTAAATTGTATTTAAATTTGAATTTAAATTTGGAATTCAAAGGAAAGATGTAATCTTAAATATATTTTGATTTAAAATATATTATATGTTTGATTTTAGTTTGATTGTAATTGGTTTTTATTTTCTTTAAAAGAATTTTTTTATATAGATTTAGAAAAGAACTTAATAATTAGTAAATAAATACATAAGGCATGGATAAGAATAAAATTTAATAAAGGGTATTATATAAAAAATACATAAATATATTAGGTACATTATGATTACAAATATAAACAAATTCACCTTGCATTTTAACAAGTGTAAATCAAATATTACATGCAAATGACATTTGTAAGTAAAATTTACAAGTGTCTTTATATATAAAAAAAATATAAATAAAAAGATAAATCTGAAATATACTTTCCTAGTCCTTCCTCATTTACACTTTATCTTCATTATCAAAAAGAACAAAGTATAACAAAAGCTGTAAACATATAAAAATAAAAAAACCAGAAAATCAAAACAACAACAATCATTTATTATCCACCATAAACCTATAGCAAACCCAAGCAAAATCATCTCAGGTTTAAGACAAGATCAGCTCAATAAACTTCAATTAAGCTTCAGTTTCAAGTTGCAATGCAAATCAAAATATCAAGCAAGCTCAAAATAATTCAAGGTCCAAATCAAACAATAAACCTGAAGCAAATTAAAATCAAAACACAAGTTCAAGTTCAATTTAAGCAAAAATTGAAGCTTCAGCTTTCAAGGAGATCATCATAGCATTTTCAAACATCTAAGTTATACCTTCTCTGTTTCCATCATTTAAGATGAGTAGTTCTAGTTTTTAATCTGTAACCTATTGCATGTAGAATTTACTTGAAAACAAAGTATGATGAGTACTGCATGGTTATTTATATTGAATTGCACATAGATATATACAGGATTTCATGGTGCATGTCTGAATACAAAATAACCACTCTGTTCTAGTTATATAGGTTCCTAAAACCTGACCAAATCTAAATATTTTTTTCTCTGTTTTATTTTAAACTTTGTTGTGTAAACAAAACTTGTTTGTAATGACAAGAAGTTTGATCTAAATTATTTCCAGGTAAAATTTTAAACTGGTTTCAACAAAAAGAGTAAGAAGAGCAGTAGGATCTTAAACATAGCTAATATTCGACTTAAATGATTTCTGGAATCAAATATATAATCAAATTTGATTTTGAAATATAGGATTTTTAAAGGTAAAATCATGATTTTTAAGAGTGTAATTTGAGAGAAATTGTGAGTTGATCGGCACGTGCAATTTAAGCTTTTTCTGATGATCGCGTAGATCGGAGGGTTAGGAATTAAGGCCAGAGGGAGGTGGTAGGCCAGCGATGTCAGGAAAAATGTTCGATTAAATTTCTGATCATCGCTTATGGCTTATATGGTCGATTTAGGGTTTAAGCTCCATTGGGTTCGTCTTCGTTCTCGAACTAATTGCGGCATCAAAGTGGGATTTGGAGGTTGCATTAGGAGGGGAAAGGAAAGTGTAATCTCTGGCGGTGGTGCTGACGGAATTTTGAAGCCTTCGGTGTACAGAAATGGCAGGGAGAAGCAGTGATCGTCGATGGTTTTTAGCCTAGGTTTGGGTCGAGATTCCAGTTTTCGATTCGAGGGGTTTTGGAATAATATGGGTGGTCAGAATGGTTAAGCACGTCGTAGATGACTTGGGGACGTTTGTGGAGGTCGGAAGTGATCAGAACGGTGGTGCATGTGCACGGTGCACAGAGTGGTATGTCTGGATTGTTGCTTCGTAATAGAAGAAGAAGGAGAAGAAAGCTTCGGGGAGATTGCGTTTGTATCGGGTTTGTGTTGAGTTTGACTCGGGTTGTTTCAAGATTGGATCGGGTCTGTTTCACTAGTATTTTAGCTAGGTTTTAAGTATAGTAGAATAAGAGATCAGAAAGGATGGTTCGGGCCCGAGTTTTATTCATGATGACTGGGCTTGGGCCTGGGTATCTTGATAATGTTTAAAACTAGATTTAGATGTATAGTAGAATAAAATTCTAAACAAGTTTTCAAAGCAAATATTTTTCAAGAGAAGATTATCAAACATGTATCGAGATTTAATTTTTTTAAAATCAAATGTATAAGATTTATTATTTTGATTTGAACAATTTAATTTTTTTTTAAATCAAATGTATAAGATTTATTATTTTGATTTGAACAATTTATTATTAGGCTAATTATTTCCAAATAAAATTTAATGAAGTAATTAATAACTTGATTTGGATAAATGGTTCATCTTAAATAAAACTTAGGTATTGGATAAATAAAGGATTAATGAATTAGTAATCATGGTTTAATTAATTTGAAATTAGGGATTACTTAATGAAGTAATTAAAAGAAAATTACTTAATGGAAGTAACTAAGGATAAATTACTTAGTGTAATAAATCAGAGGATTAATATAATAGATTAAGGGGTTAATTAATTAAGGTAAGTAATTACAGGATGATTAATTACTGTCTATGATTAATTAAGGTTAATTTATGAATGTGATTTAATTAAAGATTTCTTGTTAAATGTAATTAATTAAAAAGAATAATTATTACTGGAAGTGATTAGAGGATCATTAATGAATGTCACTAACTAATTAAAGATTAATTAATGTGAATGGTTAAGGCTAATTAATATATGTGATTAATTAAGAGACAATTATTTAATGTAATTATAAGACAATTAATCAAGGAGGATTAATTAAGATAGATCATTAATTGGGTTGTAATTCATTTATGTTAAGTAAGCAAGATTTAGGTAATCTAAGTAATTAATGTTGGTAATTAATTTGATTAGAGATAAATTAAATTAATTAGGAATTTTCTATCTAATAAATCTTGCTTACGGATGATTGAATGTTATTGGATGACTGGATTGATGATATCTCAGTGGGCAATTGGGATGTACTGTGTTGTGATATGAATGGTTGAACAATGATAAGGTGGGTTACCCATTTGAGTTGAATTGTTGTTTGATATCTTGTATATGATTTGTATTGTTTTATAACTTAACAACTTGGGTTAGAAATGACATTGGATTCGAAGAGACCGGAGTCGGGTGTTAGTAAATACCCGAAACCACTTCGATTCTTTATAGATTGATATGTGAAATCAATAGGCTGGAATGGAATGATTTAAGTGAATTGGACCACTTGTTCTAAGTTTTGGTACTTAGAAATTGATGTGTGAAATAAGTGATGTCTATAACAAATGGTGAATTTATATATTGATACGAGTTACCCCAGGTTTTATTTAAGTTTTATTCCATGTTAGATGGGTTTACTCACGCTGGTTTCCAGCCTGACCCAGATGTTACATTGATGTAATGCTCGGGTCAGACCAAGTATTAAATATCTCGCTAATTACAGTGTTCATTTTTAACTATAATTAAATCCAATATATTACACCAATAAATTGATTAAATTTAATTTCAATCTTTTTATTCAATCAATCATTACTCTATGGGCATAGTTAAAATTGTTTTATATCTTATTACATTAATATTCTCCAATTTCATCTTAATTTCCATTAACGTAATATTTAATTATATTTAATTGCAATTGATTTCCAATTTATTTTTTAACAGACTAAATAAATAGGTAACATATAATAATTGTCACCATTAACTTTTAATCACATTTATAAGTTTATTATTTACAAACAAATGTTATAACAGCTTACACAATACTAATTCTATCCAATTACAATACACTGCACATTATTTCATTAATTAATACAACATTTAAATTATCATTTACTCTTTTAATCCAATTATCAATTAATGCACACATTATTACAATTAACTTACAAGCTATAACCAATTATAACTTTTTAATCATTTTAATTAATTGGAATTACATTTAAAGTAGTTATCAATTACCTCAAATTAATACTATTACATTTCATTCCAGTTATATTCTTATTATTAAATCACAAATTTTTATTTCTTCCAACATTAAATCACAAAACCTTATTAAATTAACTATCAGAAATTTCGGGTCGTTACACTCTCCCCCACTCAAAACTTTTCGTCATCGAAAAGGAAAAAGAATGAAAAAAAGGAATTAATATATCTTATTCGAAGTATTCAATTTATAAACAATAAATTTTACATAAATAAATAATTTAAATAAATATATCAATTTATAAATAATTAAATCCTTTAATATTCAAGTTTAATACAAGTTTGAAAAAACATTTCTACTTTCACAAAAATTTCTTAGTCCAATATTCATGGAAAATTTCAGTAGAGTCTCCTTTGTACAGAGAGGTCTGGAAGGAATAATAATATTAATAATAACAAAATATATCACATATTTAAAATAATATATCCAAAACCACGAGGAAAAACAATATAATATCACCAGAAAACCGTAATCCGAAAATGTACATGTTTGTCGAGCAAACAACGCTTATTTATGAATCCAAAAGCCGTAGCTATTGCTTCCATAAACCTGTATTTTACTTATATAATCGAAAGAGGTTAATAATTATGCAGAAGAGAAATATTTATGTTGTTTCTATTAGTCACGCCCAAATCAACACAACATACAATAGTCACAAGCAACAAAACCATACAATCGCCACATACAACCAAAGAATTCGACCATCCATCCATAGAAATCAAAACAAAGGATTTGTTCAGGTTCAGGAACTTTTAATTGTATAAAATTATAAATAAACTACCAAGTATACTATACACTCAATAGTCTTAGATAAAACTTAACAGATTATTTATACATCTTAAATAATTTAAAGTATCTCATCCCGAACATCTCATAAGCCAAACAAATAACAATTTCAAATTTTTTTTTTAAGTTTATACCCATTACTTTCCTTTCACATCATTTATTTTTCAATTTTTTTTTCTTCTTCTCTTTTTCTTTCTTTTCTTTCTTCATACAATGATCATTTTCTTTAATCTACATTCACTGCTTACAAAATTCCATTTCTCATTTATACATAAATGTTTTTTCCATTTCTTTACATCTATTTACTTACATGATCACTTTTTTTCAACTATTTGAAATAGCCAATGAATTCATTATTTAAGTATTGCATACTTGTTATTTCAGTTTACTTCACATTTATTATTTACTTTGATTTCCTTTTACATCAATACTCATTTGTGAAGCAACCCATACTTAGATTTTTGTTATTATTATTTTCACATTTATTCTTTTCATATATAATATTCACTTTTACTATTTCCCTTTTACTTTATAAATGGCTTCAAACATTACTTAAGTTTATAATCATTTTAATTATAGTACTCACTTTTCTATTAATTATAATTAATACCATTTCAAATTATTAACTTAAGTTTATAACAATTTATAATATCAGAATTCTCATGTACAAAAGAAATTCCATTGAACACATTCATTTTCTAAGTTTACTTGTATAATATTTTATCACATATTTTTATTTAACATTTTAACTTTTAAGCATTTCACGTAATTTATATATGCTTATAGAACGTAAGTGAATGTTACACAAGTTTATCTTATTCATTTTAGCTAACAAAATGTTCAATATTTCATATCTTCTGATTTACAAGTTACAAATTTCTGGTTTCTTATATATTTCATTAATCACTTATCATCTACTTTTCTTATTTCTCATTTTGGAAGTTTCCAGTTATTAATATAGTCAAGATTTTATTCATTACCATAACTGAAAACTACTGATTATCAGAAAAATTTAAGGACTAAACTCCAGGTTCATTTTAGTCACTTAGAAAATAATATATATATATATATATATATATATATATATATATATATATCCTTTATAGATCAAATCATATTTAGAAATTTAAAATTAAGGTTTACTTATCAAAATAGATGCGTAGTACTACAGTAGTCTTCCCACTTTGAAACTCAAAAATGAACGTCGACGATGCGTGCACTCGTCACCGAAATTATTTTCCGGGGTCAGATAGGGGAGTACAGAACTTACTTCCTTTAAAGTTCCTTTTAAACTTTCTTTAAAATCATATTAAAAATATTATCCGAAAATACTTCCAAATAATACTAGTATTATATTCTAAAATCTTTTGAAAGAAATCTTAAAAATCCCAAAACTTAAGTTCTAAATTTCCAATTTATATTTACTTTACTTGTAAATCTTATTTTACAAGCAATGTTTATAAAAAAATTCTACTTAACAAACAACGTATTACATCCAACTATATCATTTATAAAATTTATTACTTTTTATACAAAATATAAAATAGGCAAAATTACTGCGTTTACTTATATTTCAAAACAATATTGTGTCGGTCTGTCCTATTAAGTGTTTAGAAATTCCTATCAATGCCATAACGTCCTATGTACCGACTAGAATTTATAAATACTAAATGGAATAAATTAACACAATAGAAAACCTTTTATAACACTAACAAATACAGTCTCTCATATATACACTCAACGACTCGTTCTAGGGTATTACTACCCTATTTGTCTGAGTTAGACCCCATAAAGCTAAGCTTATCGCTAAATCTCGCTCTGATACCCCTTGTAATGACCCACCTTTTTAAACGGTTTAAATCGAAGATAAACCACACACGTCAGGCTCAAATCATTCAAAAGGGAGGATTGTTATGGGGCAAATAAGAAAAAGAATAGAAGAAATAAAACAAATACAGAATCTCACAACGGAATGACAAAATATAATAATCAAATAAACAGTTTATGAAGCTGTTTTACAAATAATATTTGATTACATAATTACATTTCAGAATTAGAGTTACATTCAACATAAATAAATAACAAATGCAGTGGAATAACATGATGCGGTGGTATGAATAAAATAAATAGTAATAATACAAATCTTCGTCTTCATTCTCCAGAAAAGCAGTCTACTATACACTGAAAAGCTCAGACTAACTCGAGCGAATTGAAAAGAAAAAACACTCGAGTCAGAACTAAAATATCTTATGTAAGTTAAATCAACAGTAAATAAATATGAGTGTAATGGCGTCGGGGATGCTTACAGGTTTTGACATCACCCATCCAGTGTCTAATGTGAGTGCAGTAACTTAAGAGATGTTCGGATTTCAATCTCCTAAGGATCCATTAAACTATCCCCATACATAGTACAATACGCTATTATAATAGTGTCTACAGAAGTAAAGTATTAAAATAGCGTTAAGGCGTTACCCATATCCCTTTTAACACATTTTATATACTCTCATAGTCTATACAGTGCCGTAAGTTCCTCCGTGAGGTTTACTCAGAGGGAATTCCATGGGTATGATACAAACTAAACTCGTAGAAGGCGCGATAGGGCATGTGAACACGGCACTCAAGGCAATGCCAGGGTAGGATTCTACCAATTGCGGATCCGGACTGGTGGTAATGCATAGCAGCTATTACCGCCTACCTCGGAACACACTCCCATAATCAAAATCAAGGGATGGCCACCAAATCATCACAAAGTCATAATATGGTATCCAAGAAGCATGTCCGATAGGAGGAATGACCTTACTTGGCCCGGCGTGGCTCCTGTTTTAGTCACACCTAAGCTAACTCGTGGGAGTCAGGGTCATGCTAATACCTCATACAGAATCATTCGCCAAACCATCCTACTTTATTTTGGAATCTCCACCATGTACACAGTTGTTAAAGTAGTTTTCGGGATTGGCAGAGAGTATGACAATATCTGATCTCGGTCTCTTTAACAACCAAACTCTTATTACACATCGGATGGTTCTTTTACATTTTCAAAACCATTTTATATTGATATCAAAATATCATATTCAATTCAAACCATATCACTTTCGAAATTATATTTTCAAAATAGGTTAAACCCTCATTTCAAAATCATCATATTTACTCAAAATAAGTTATTTAAATCCCAACTTAGGTTATTGCATCATTTAATCATATTTGCTTTTAAGTCAAGGATTTAAATAAAACAACTTCCACTTTATAATTTATAATTTAGAAAATAGTATAAATAGTTACAAATAGTTTAGTATAGTTTAAAATATAATTTAAATGGTTTGAAATACTTTAGAATAATTTAAAAATGGATTAAATAGTTTAAATAGATTTAAAATAGTTTTAGTAGAACTAAAATAGATTTAAAATAGCTTTAGTAGAATTAAAATGGTTTAATTAGTTTCAAAATAGGATAAAATAGATTAAATTGGATTAAATAGATTAAATTGATTAAAATAAATTAAATAGTTTATATCGATTAAATGGTTTAAAATATTTTAAAATAGATTTACTTAGTTTAATAGTTTGAAAATCTTACTAATTAGAATGTAAAATAACATTTTTAACTGATTATAATAAATTTGAAATTAACATCAAATTTAACTATTTCTTCCATATCAACAAAACTGAGCCATACCCAGATTCCAAAACCTAATTTCCCAATCTTGAAATATCAATTTAAGTTACTCCTATTTCAATAGATTTCAAAGTTACAATTTCAAATGTCTTCAATAACTCAATTTCGATAAATTTCGTTTATACTTCGAATCCAACTTTAAAATTCCAATTTAATCCTCTAAGCAATCTACTTAACACAATTTCAAATTTTCAAATTCAATCTTTTAAACAATTCAGTTTATATAAATCGAATTCTATTTCAAAATATCATTTAGCTGAATTCAAAATTTAAAGATTTAAAATCATTTAATTTAACCAATTCGGTGCCGTATATAATTTTCAACCATATGGTCAAGTGATATTGGTATTTATCATTTCAATCCACAAATATTTAAATTTACGGATATATATCATTTCAAGTCACAATCCCAAATTTTATTTCAATGAAAATCGCTTGGATTTATCATTTCAACCCACAACGTTTTTCCCCTATTCTATATGATTGTTCGGGTAGTTATTGAAAGAAATGCGGATTACGGATCTTAAGGCTAGGATTAACAGTAGAGGGGGGTGAATAGTGTTTATAAAGAATTACTAAATCTTTTTGAATTTATGTCGAATTGAACACGATGTATGCAATATACAGACACAGATATGATCACAGAAACAAACATATATGCAGAAATAAAGTAAAAGCAATAAAGGAAAGAACACATCGGATTTTATACTGGTTCGGAGTTACCCTACATCCAGTCCCGCAACACAAGTGCGGATTTTCTTTCAAAAGCAATTGTACAATTACACCCTCGATTTCAAGGCTATGAGGTACACCCTCCAGAATCACAATCCTCTGGGTAGAGATACTTGATTTTCGGGCCACAAGTTTACCCAATTGATTTACCAAGGCTACAATCACACCTTATCTCGCTTGATTGATTTTCAAGGCCACAATCACACCTTTTCTCACTTAATAGATTACAAAGAAGCCTATAACTCTGAATAGCACTGAGAACCTTGTTGAGATAGTGATAGATAGAAAAGATCGAGTTCGATTCAATGTTGATTTCAGCAGAGTAATGGTAAAAATATGCATTAAGAAATGTGGAAGAAGAAAAGGAGCGAAAAACCAGAAAATCTGATATCAAATTCGTTGAAACTAACCCCTATTATAGAAGAACAACAGTCGTGTCCATTCGTGAAGAGTTGTGGCGAATAGACACTTCTTTTGAAATTTAAATTTTGGACTCAACTGACACCATGTCGACATGGTCACCATAGGCATGTCGACGTCCCAAAGCAATTTTTGATGATTTGATTTTCTTTGAAAATAACCTTTATCTTATATTAAAACTATTTTAAACTTTTCTAATATACTTGACTATAGTTAAAATACATAAGTAAATATAGAGAATAGTATATATAGATTTTAACTATAATTTTATATTTAAATCTTAAGTATAAATATTTAAAAGTTAAATATATTATTTTAAAAGATAGTTTAAAATCAGAAATAATTTGACTTTGAAATTAAAGATAATTTTGAGGCTAAAATTATTTAAAATCAGGATAGATGTTTTTAATGCTTTTAAAAGGAAGGTTTCGAAAACATTTTGAAAACAAGATATAATTTTAAAAAATCATTTTGAATAAAAAGTCAGCGGATACAAAACAATGTTCCGCTAGATTTTTCGTAGATTACATCCTACTTAGGGTTTCATTCCTTTAACAGGCTCGAAGTGGATTCCATTCCACGAATAAATTGGATTTTAAGATGCCAGTGCTTTTCTAGGAGTTTTAACAAAATTCCTAATAAAAAACTTATTCTTGAAATCTTGAACGCTTGATAATCTTGATACTCATGAGTCTTCAATCTTTAATATCTTGAATCTCTATACTGTACAGTCTTCATTCTTGGTACATGCATGGTTAAATCCTGCATATACATATTTATCTAAACTTACGATGTTAGTATTTATATTTTACAATCTATTATAAGGTTGTTGTCATCAAAACCATCATCTCACGGAATAACAATCTCCCCCTTTTTGATGATGACAGCCTTTGTTTATAAAATATTATTTCTATCTTAATAACTCCCCATAAAACTAATAACTCCCCCTTAATCTATGCCTAATTACCCTATTTTATATTTCTCCCCCTTTGTCATCAACAACAACAAACTCTAAACTTGATAACTCAAAACTATATAACTCTCCCTAATTCTAATATTCTATGTGATTATAATGATAGTGTTATCATAAATAATCACTTAGATCTAATAATAAATCTAATCCTAAACTACTAACTATCTTAAGTATATAATAACCGTATAGTTATATGTATTAATAAGAAGAACACATATAAGAATACAATTAATTTATTAATCATATAGTTGTATGTACGTTTTTCGTTGTAAACGTAAGAAGGAATAAACAACAATGGTAAAGAAAGAGAAGAAACTAGTGTATGTTTTTAAACATAGGAGATCTATGAATCGAACAGTTAGGATAGTGGAAACAGAAATTTCCACGTTGTTCGACAAGATTCTCATTCTTGTCAAAACACACTTCTCCAACACATACGACTTGGTCATCATCCTCCGTGTGCGCTTCTTCCATGGGTTCTTCTTCTTCTTCGTTGGCCTCTTGATTGAGTGAAGAATCTTCATCAATCAAGATAGGGTTGGCTTGATTATCCATTATAAATTTTTGCAAATTCCTAAGAATCTTGCCTTGCTTCTCTTGTTCCTTTGCCATACGGAGTTGAATCACTTGAATTTCAGTCATCATCTAAAGTGCATCCTTCAGAGAGTCCTCTATTTTAGTTACACGAGCGAGAGTAGTACGTTGAAATGGAGCAGATGTAGGAGAGAGGAACGAAAAAGTTGATTTTATGTTTGATTTGGAAGTGGAGGCCATTGATTATTTGATTTCAGAGAGAAGAACAGAGAGATAACAGAAAGGATGAATAAAATTTCGAAAATGTGAAGAATATATAAAAAATTATTTTGAATTTTGGTGGGGAAAATTTCAAAAATTTAAAAACGTTGTATGTCGACATGGGTATATGGGGGATGTCGACATGGTCCTTTTATTTTTACTATTTGATTTTAATATTAATTATTAACTATACTTGTTATTTATATTTTATATTTCAGTTATAGAACAAATACCTAATTCTCTTCTTAATTTAGTAAAAATTGATTCATTTAAGGGTTTTGTTAAAATATCAGCAATTTGATTTTCAGATTTGATATAATCGAGAGTAACTACTTCCTTGCTTATATTCTCTCTGAGAAAATGATGTCTGATATCAATATATTTAGTTCGAGCATGTTGAGTAGTATTTTTGGATAAATTTATCGCACTCGTATTGTCACAATAAATTGATGATTTTGAAAATTTTAAAACAAAATCTTTTAAAGTTTGTTGCATATATATTACTTGAGAACAAGCCAAAGCAGCAGAAATATACTCTGTTTCAGTTGTTGATAGAGAAACTGTGTTTTGCTTTTTACTAAGCCAAGAAACCAGAGAATGCCCCAAAAAGTGACAAGTCCCACTTGTACCGGTTTGATTTACAACCAGCATAGTCAGCATCACAGTAAGATATTAAGTCAAAAGAATCATTTTTAGGGTAAAATAAATCATAATCAGATATGTGTCTAACATATCTTATGATTCGTTTTACGGCTTTTAAGTGGGTCTCTTTAGGTTGGGATTGATGTCTGGGACATAGACAAACACTATGCATGATATCAGGTCTACTAGCAGTAATCTAGAGTAGTGATCCAATCATTCCTCTATATAATTTTTGATCTACATCTTTCGAGAGATCTTCTTTACTAAGGTACTCATTGGCTGCCATGGGAGTGGGTTTTCCACTCACAGTGTCAAACCAAATTTACTAATTAGGTCTTTAGCATATTTTTCTTGACTAATAAAGATACCATTATCTAATTGTTTTATTTGTAATCCTAAAAAGAAATTTAATTCACCCATATGACTCATCTCAAACTCTTTTGTCATTATTTCAAAAAATTCTTTATTCATTTCAAAGTTAGTTGATCCAAAAATGATATCATCTACGTAAACTTGTACTACTTGAATATCATTTTTATTTCTTTTAATAAAAAGAGTATTATCTACTTTACCAATTTCAAATTTTGATTGTAATAGATAAGATCTTAGTCTATCATATCAGGCTCTAGGAGCTTATTTTAAACCATATAAAGCTTTCTTAAATTTGTAAACATGATTTGGTAATTTATCATTTTCAAAAAGTGGTGGTTGTTCAACATATACTTCTTCTTTTACAAATCCATTTAAAAAGGCACTTTTAACATCCATTTGAAATAATTTGAAATTATTATGATTTGCGAAAGCAAGTAGAATCCTAATGGCTTCCAATCTTGCTACGGGAGCAAAGGTTTCATCAAAATCTATTCCTTCTTCTTGACAATAACCTTGAGCGACTAATCGAGCTTTATTTCTAACTACCTCTCCTTGTTCATTCATTTTATTTTTATAAACCCATTTAGTTCCAATTATAGTTTTATTTTCAGGTCTAGGAACAAGTTTCCAAACATCATTTCTAGTAAATTGATTTAATCTTCTTGCATAGCCAAAATCCATGAATCATCAGTTGATGCTTCTTTTGGATTTTTGGATTCAATAGTTGATATGAAAGCTACATTACTCATTTGACTTAGTTGATTTCTAGTTTTAACAACAGATTGCATATCTCCTAGTATATTTTCTATAGGATGATCTTTTAAAAGTTTAGTCCTTTTATTAGGATGATTAATTTCATTATTAGTTTCAATTGATTCTTGATTTTGAGTGATTAAATCCTCTTCATCATTTGTATCTTCAAAATTTTGAAATTTTCATCAAATGAAACATGCATTGTTTCTTCACTGGTGTTAGTTTTTAAATTAAACACTTTGTATGCTTTGCTTCAATTAGAGTATCCGATAAAGATTCCTTTGTCGGATTTAGGATCAAATTTATCTAAATTATCTTTTGTATTTAAAATAAAGCACTTACTTCCAAAAATTCTGAAATAAGATACCTTAGGTTTCTTTTAATAAAGAAGTTCATAAGATATCGTATCAGTTAGAGGTCTAGTTAAAATTCTATTTAAAATATAACAGGCGGTAGCAACTGCTTCTGCCCAAAAATTCTTTGGTAAATTACTATCTGAAAGCATAGTTCTTGCACACTCTTGAATCGTCCTATTTTTACGTTCTACTACTCTGTTTTGTTGTGGAGTTCTCGGAAATGAAAAATTGTGAGTTATTCCCTTTTTATTGCAGAATTCCTCAAACCTTTCATTTTCAAATTCACCACCGTGATCACTTCGAACAGTTATAATTTTTAGAGAAAATTGATTTTGAATTCTTTTTGAAAAGGTCTTAAAACATTCAAAAGTATCACCTTTATGTTTCAAAAATATTGTCCATGTAAATCTAGAATAATCATCTACAATTACAAAAACATATTTACTATGATTTATTGACAGAATTTGAGATGGACCAAATAAATCAAGATGAAGTAATTCAAGAGGTTTTGAAGTTGAAATCATATCTTTTAATTTAAAGGGACTTTTTCTAAGTTTTCCTAATTGACATGCATCACATAAACTATCTACTTTAAAATTCATTTTAGGAAGACCTCTTATTTGATCATGTTTTGACAATCTAGATAAGAGTTAGAAATTCAAATGCCCAAATCTCTTATGCCAAATCCAATGGTCACTTGTATTTGCCAACAGACACAGGTTATCATTTGAAACTTTCATGCTAAGAATATAAATATTCTTTTTCCCGACTCCCTCAAATATTATGGTTGCATTATTATCTTCGATGTGACATTTATCTTTTTCAAATTTAGTTTATATCCTTTATCGCAGAGTTGACTTATACTTAGCAAATTATGTTTTAGATTCTTAACTAGCAAAACATTAGCAATGGTAGGAGTTTCAGAATTACCAACTTTGCCGATGCCAATCACATATCCTTTTGAATTGTCTCCAAAGTTAAACAGTCCTCCGTCTTTGTATATAATATCATTCAGTATATTTGGATTACCAGTCATGTGTCTAGAAAACCCATTATCAAGTATCCATTTGTTCTTTCTGATCTGCACAATTTGTCCGTTGTGGATTGATTCCTCAACAGCCATAAAGCATGATTCCTGCACATCAAACAATTTTGGTGGATAACTTGAATTTGAATATTGATTATATGCAGACTCATGAAACAATGATGATTTGAATATTTCTAAACTAGTATTAACAAATATAGCCATTTTAAAAACTTTTTCAAAAATCAGATTATGAAACTTTGAAAACCTTGCTCTGATACCAATTGAAAGAAATGCGGATTACGGATCTTAAGGCTATGATTAACAGTAGAGGGGGGTGAATAGTGTTTATAAAGAATTACTAAATCTTTTTGAATTTATGTTGAATTGAACACGGATGTATGCAATATATAGACACAGATATGATCACAGAAACAAACACAAATGGAGAAATAAAGTAAAAGCAATAAAAGAAAGAACACACCGGATTTTATACTGGTTCGGAGTTACCCTACATCCAGTCCCGTAACACAAGTATGGATTTCCTTTCAAAAACAATTGTATAATTACAACCTCGATTTCAAGACTACGAGATACACCCTCCAGAATCACAATCCTCTGGGTAGAGATACTTGATTTTTGGGCCATAAGTTTACCCAATTGATTTACAAAGGCTACAATCACACCTTATCTCGCTTGATTGATTTTCAAGGCCACAATCACACCTTTTCTCACTTAATAGATTACAAAGAAGCCTATAACTCTGAATAGCACTGAGAACCTTGTTGAGATAGTGATAGATAGAAAAGATCGAGTTCGATTCAATGTTGATTTCGGCAGAGTAATGATAAAAATATGTATTAAGAAATGTGGAAGAAGAAGAGGAGCGAAAAACCAGAAAATCTGATATCAAATTCGTTGAAACTAACCTCTATTTATAGAAGAACAACAATCGTGTCCATTCGTGAAGAGTTGTGGCGAATAGACATTTCTTTTGAAATTTAAATTTTGGACTCAACTGACACCATGTCGACATGGTCACCATAGGCATGTCGACGTCTCAAAGCAATTTTTGATGATTTGATTTTCTTTGAAAATAACCTTTATCTTATATTAAAACTATTTTAAACTTTTCTAATATATTTGACTATAGTTAAAATACATAAGTAAATATAGAGAATAATATATATATATATATATAGATTTTAACTATAATTTTATATTTAAATCTTAAGTATAAATATTTAAAAGTTAAATATATTATTTTAAAAGATAGTTTAAAATCAGAAATAATTTGACTTTGAAATTAAAGATAATTTTGAGGCTAAAATTATTTAAAATCAGGATAGGGATTTTTGATGCTTTTAAAAGGAAGGTTTTGAAAACATTTTGAAAACAGGATATAATTTTGAAAAATCATTTTGAATAAAAAGTTAGCGGATACAAAACAATGTTCCACTAGATTTTTCGTAGGTTTCATCCTACTTAAGGTTTCATCCCTTTAACAGGCTCGAAGTGGATTCCATTTCACGAATAAATTGGATTTTAAGATGTCAGTGCTTTTCTAGGATTTTTAACAAAATTCCTAATAAAAAAATTATTCTTGAAATCTTGAACGCTTGATAATCTTGATACCCATGAGTCTTCAATCTTTGATATCTTAAATCTCTATACTGTACAGTCTTCATTCTTGGTACCTGCATGGTTAAATCCTGCATACACATATTTATCTAAACTTATAATGTTAGTATTTATATTTTATAATCTATTCTGAGGTTGTTGTCATCAAAACCATCATCTCACGGACTAACAGTTATCATTTCAATCCACAGGGAACTTGCAGTGTTATAATAATATAAAATATAACATTCAGTCGTCCAATAACAACAATCAAACATCCATCACAATCATCATCCAAATCAACCAATAAACATCAATAGATTACTGATTATCATTAACAAGTATTAAATTGACAACTAAATTCAATATTAAATCAAACAATGATTAAATGCAATAAAAGTCAAATTTAACTAGAATGACAATTTAAACATACCAAACATCAATCAATTAATTTCTAATCTCATCATAAATTTAATTTAAATAACATAAGAAAATTTAGTAATTGTGAGTAGGTTAAAACACTCACTTTCGTTTGAATTTGAAATTTTTTCACAAATAAATCAACACGAAACCAACTCCAAAGTCTAGTCGACTTTGATACGAATCCAACGCAAAAAACCACACTCGATTCTGACTTCATACGGAAATTTTATGAATTCTATTAGATATCGATTAAATTTAAAACATTTACATATATAATTAAATTACTTAGTTAGGGTAATTAAACGTACCATAACCACGCAATTAATATCTCAAGTTCCTTTTTCTACCCGCTTAACCCAGAACCACATTTTCCAGGCACAAAAAAATTCAAAGGCGTCATATCATTCACCGCGCCACCCCGGCAAACAAGACGCCACCGCACTCTAGCCTAAGACGCGCCTCCCCCTACCCTTCCTCTCAACCCCAGCCACGACCCCTCTAGCACCATAGATCGAGAGAAAGAATGGCCAAAAAAGCCGCAACTTCAGAAGGCTATTGCCGACGCTGTGGTGGTTCGATGAAGATCATAGCCATTGATCGAGTCCATCCTGCCAAGCTCTCCAACTTTATAGTTGGTGATGAAGTCAGAAAGAGACCGGAGCGGCATCGATCGATGAGGGATGTCGGATCCTAGGGTTTAGGATGTTGAACGTCGGCTTTGATTTATAGAGTTTGAAATTATTGATAAATTTGTAATTGAGATTGGTTTTTTCCTAATATTAGAGAAGAGGAACAGAGGGTATAGAATTTGTACATACAGAGAAATGAATAGCTGCTAGGGTTTCAAAAAAACTATTTATATTGATAATGAATGAAGAGACATATCGAATGGTCGAACCGATTACGTAAACCCGAACAGTCCGTTCCGCTTTCGAAATAAAGATAGATCACACCATATACGAAAATAGATGTTTTCGATATTAAGATGTTTCAAGTTCAAATTCCATCGTATTAACAAGTTAGCTTTAAAATCAGTTTATTTCAAATTGATTTCAATTAAATTGATATTTACGCGTTTCGAGCCCATACGATCAAACGACAAGTCTGATCGTGACGAAACTTGAAACCTTACAATAATTCACCGTTTCAGACTCGATGAAACTGGTTTCGTCAAAATGTAAGACAGTGCCCAAAATGGCTATTTTCACGTTAAATAAATTAATATTAAATTGATTAAGTTGCCTTTTTAATTTCAAATTTAATAACTAACATTGTTTTTTCTACTTTTGATTACTTAGACATTTACAGTGATTTAAACAAATTTATATATCAATTCAGTTTTAAATATCTCACTAATTACAACGTTCGGTTTCAACTGTATTTAAATCCAATAAATTTTATTTTAATTCCAATAAATTGATTAAATTTGATTTCAATCTTTTTATTCAATCAATCATTACTCTATGGGCATAGTTAACATTGGCTTATATCTTATTACATTAATATTCTCCAATTTCATCTCAATTTCCATTAACGCAATATTTAATCACATTTAATTGCAATTGATTTCCAATTTAATTTAACAGACTAAATAAATAGGTAATATATAATAATTGTCACCATTGACTTTTAATCACATTTATAAATTTATTACAAACAAATGTTATAACAACGTGCACAATACTAATTCTATCTAATTACAATTTATTACACATTATTTCATTAATTAATACAACATTTAAATTATCAATTACTCTTTTAATCCAATTATCAATTAATACACACATTATTACAATTAATTTATAACCTATAACCAATTATAACTTTTCAATCATTTTAATTAATTGGAATTGCATTTAAAGCAGTTATCAATTACCTTAAATTAAGACGATTACATTTCGTTCCAGTTTATTCTTATTATTAAATCAGAAATTTTTATTCCTTCCAACATTAAATCACAAAACCTTATTAAATTAACTATTTTTAATTATCGAAAATTTCGGTTCGTTACAAAAAGACTGCGGGAACTAATAGCCAAAGCCTTCTCTAAGAGTCCATTCCATCACCATCAACGCTACGAAGGCACTAGCACCAACGCGATCACAAAGACCTTTGAGCCCCCTATTGATCGTCCTGAAGATCCTGCTACCATTATTACTTAAGGAGAACCACTCCATCCAAGTCAACACTCCAAAGGGTGAGAAGAGGCCCCATGATGGATTGAGCGGCTAGGGTGGTAAGGGTGAAAAGAAAAGGAAGAAGGAGCACAAGAAGTAAGCCCTTGGTTAGCCTTCAATGATGTCGAGACAAAATTTTTTGGTCTCTTTTCGGGTTGTACTTCTATTTTCCTGTTGTGCATGGGCAATTATTATGCGAAAATGTCCCCTGCATCCATTGTATATAAAGTTAGAATGAAATGAAAGGTTATTTTTCTGCTTCAGTCTCAGTTCCATCTACATTACATACTTTATATGCCATTCCTGCCTATATACAAACGCTTACATGTATAATATAACTGTATGTACTGCAATTTATCCATATTATACATGTCTGTGTCTATGCAATGCTTTTACTTACTGTAGCTCTGTACATATAAGTAAAATTCCTACAATTGTTATAGTTATATTTCATTATTCAATTTTGTTTTACTATTGCTAAAGCGCCATTTGGCTGAACAAAACTATTACTTAACCAACTCCGTGGTTATTCCTGTTTATTTAGGATCGAGTTTCCTTCGATCCTTAATCAGTTAATAGTCATCCGAGTTCCATGTTATTCCTTATTCCTGAGGACCAACGATCTCGACATTTGTATCATAACATCTCTGATCTCGCAAATATCCAAGCATGATCGATATTATCCATGGAATTCCTCCACTCAACCTTGGCCAAGCGTGTCCCGCTAGGCTATTAGTGAAATCATACCTTTTGTAATTCCATCACATAGTGAGTCCTATCCCGAGACTAGGTGTTCTGAATACTAGAATCTGAGCATAATATTTTGACCTTGTCTGTCTTTAAACATTGATCGAAGGTTAATAGCGTGGGGTAAATTATATGATTGCCCACAGTCCGATTATACTCTCTCGGTCTTGATCCAGGACCAAAGGAGTCTAGCAGTACCAATTTCTGGGTTTTGGCTTTTAACCTGTTTTCGACATCCAGCGACCGTCCTCGCTTGTCCTTGGCCGAGCATGTCCTGTTGGGCCGAAAGCGCGGTCTTGAACATCCAGATTGTAAACCAGTTCTTATATCCAAGAACCTATTCCTTTGGACACCTATCTATGGGCATCCGCTTTCGGTCTTACCTATCTTTAGGTGTTGACCAAGAGTGTCTATTGGCCATCCTCGCTTATCCTCCGCCTAGCATATCCTACCAGGCTGCAAGCATGGTCATCAAATTTCCATCCAGCACTAGTTCCTCTCTTTAGAAACTGGCACTTTTGCTACCAGGTTTCGGATATTCCATATTGACCTTGCCTATTTCTGAGCAATAGTCAATACCAAGGGAACATATTTGAATTATCTGATCGACTCGTATAATAATACTACTTTGTTCAAAACCTAGCTTTTATTGATAAAAGAACAACGTGGCAAGTCCTACCATATTACAATGTCCCCAAAGGCCTATTTGTAGAAAATAAATTAAATAAAACTAAGTAAAATTTCATCGTAACAAGTTGCTATTCCATGCCCGTGGAATCGGGATTCCATTAACAGTAGCCAGCTTGAAAATTCCATCTTCAAGCTTTTATTCGATCACCGTAAAACCTTCCCAATTCAAATAAAGTACCCTCATACCTAGGAGAACCCATTTTAAGATGAGAGTCCCTACATCGACGGTATGTTTGGGACCTTGGTATTGAAATGTCGTGCTTCTCTTTTCCGATGAGCAGCTACCTTTAATTCAGGCTCTTCTCTCTTTCCATTAATCAAACCATGGGACTCGAGCATTAGTTCCTCATTGACCCTGGAGTTGTAATGCTTTTTCCTGTGTGAATGGACTTCCAGTTCAATCGAAATCATAGCTCTGATCCATAGACTAAATCGAATAGTGTATGTCCAAGTGAATGGACTTATTCACCGCCTCTACTTGTCCATTCGACTGTGGGTGTGCTACTACCGAAAGCTTTCTCAATCTTATATCGGTTGCAGAAATCCTTAAACTCTGTACACTCAAACTAAGTTCCATAATTTGTTATAATCTTCGAAGGTATCCAAAATTTACAGATAATATTCCTTGACACAAATTTGATTACCTTTTTCATTGTGATCGTGGTGAGCGATTAAGCTTCAGCCTAATATGTGAAGTAATCCACCGCAACAATTGTATATTTAGCTTCTCTTTTCAACATCGATAGGTCACCTATTATATCAATTTCCCAAACCACAAATGGCCATGGGCTAACCGTTTATGTAAGCTCTATAGGTAGGGCTCTCTGAATCTTTGCAAACCTCCGGCAATGGCTATACTGCTTAGTGTATTCAACTGTATTGTGGTTTATTATTGCCAGAAGTATCTATAGCGAAGTACCTTCTTCGCTAATGTCTACCCCGATGCGATCACCACAACCATCCTCACCTCATGGACGTTCATGAGGATTTTTCTATCCCCATCCTTGGTTACACGGCATAGCATAGGGTCAATAATCCTCTTCTATATAGAACTCCTCCTTGCATTACAAACTGCAACACTTTACGAAAGACTTTTCAATGTTCGTTGTTTTCTCTTGGGAGAGCTCCCTTGATTAAGTAGTCCTTAATCAGAGTTATCCATGACTCCTCCTCTTCGATCTCCAAAATCCAATCTACATCCATCCGGTCTACACTTGGAGCTAATAATATCTCCAATAGAACTAAGCTCAAAGTTTTGCATCTCCAGAACTAGCTAACTTGGCCAGTGAATCGGCCTTAGCATTCTCCTCTATACGGATGTGTGTAATTGTGTAATGTTGTAGATCATCTAGCAGTTCCAGTGCTTTCATTAAGTATGGAGCAAGTCTCACACTCTTAGCCTGGAATTTCTTCTTTACAAGAAACACCTCCAACTGAGAGTCACTTAATATATGCAATGTCCTTACATCCAGTTCCTTTGCCATCCTAAGTCCCACTATCAATGCTTCATACTCAGCCTCGTCGGTTGTCATGAGGAACTCTAGCTTTAATGCATAAAAATTCGATTGTCCCTCTGGAGTCACGAGTACCACTCCTGCCCTGGAACTATGCTCATTAGAAGTTGGATCTATAAACATTTTCCATTGAGAAAGTAAGGCCATATTGTCTTCCTCTACACCATCTTGTACGATAAACTCAGCGATGAAATCCGCCAATGCTTGTCCATTTATCGCTCTCCTCACATGGTTTGTGATGTCATACAAGCTCAACTCGATATTCCACTTCAATAACCTTTATGAAGTCTCGGGTCGGTACAATACCTACAACAAAGGTTGATCCATAAGCACCTTAATCGGATGAGCCTGAAAATATGGTTGTAGCTTCCTTTATGCAATCAACAAGAAATAATCGGGTCTCTCCAATTCTGGATAATTCTTTTTAGCTCTGCTAAACATTGTTGATATAATAAACTAACCATTGAATCCTTACCTCCTCGCATAATAGCAGATACTGCCAAATAGATGAACAAATCTTCTCCATCCATGGTTTGGATAGAACAAGTGGTGCTTCCATATGCCTCAGTAATTCCTCAAAGGCATCCTGGCATTCCTTCGACCATTCAAAATTCTTCTTTCCTTTTCGGGGGCATTAAAGAATGGTTTGCACTTATTCATTGCTTTGAGATAAACCGACTCAAAGCGGCAACCTTCCAGTTCAAACTTTGCAACTTGTTCTTCATCATTGGGGTAGTTACATTCCTCAAGGAGTTAATATACTCTGGATTAGCCTTAATGCCCCTTGAATTTATGATAAATCCCATAGATTTCCTCGATGCAACTCTAAAAGATAATTTCCATGGATTCAACTTCAATCCATACTTCCGCAATACTTTGAACATCTTGGATGGGTCATCCATGTGATTCCTCAATAGTTGTGACTTCACGAGCATATCATCCACATACACTTCCATCGTTCATCTGATTTGACCCTTGAAAATTGAACACAAATCTCTGATAAGTAGCTCCTATGTTCATGAGACCGAACATTATCAATCGATAACAGTATAATCCCAAATTCATTATAAAGCTTGTGTGCTCCTGATTTGGAACATGCATCTATGTCTGGTTAAACTAGATTATAGTTCCATAAATGAGAGTAACTTGTGTCCTATGATTCCATCTACCAACTGGTCAATCCTAGACAAAGGGAAGTATCCTTTGGGCATGCTTTATTCAAATCTAAACAATCAATACACACCCACCACTTTCCATTTGCTTTCGTAGCCAACACGGCTTACCCATTCGGGGTATAAAGCATTATGAATAAAGCCGTTCGCTTTTAGCATGTCTACTTCCTCCTTTAATGTAATGGATCGCTCCAGATCCAGACCGCTTCTCTTCTACTTTACAGGTGGGTATTTCGTGTCTATATTCCAAGTGTTTCCGAGCAAACACATACAAGTTTGCTCACAAAAAACTAACCCATTCCTTCCTCAATCCTGTGCTAAGTTGAGATCCAATCTTAGGAGCCCGAGTAGGATCGTCTATATCGATCGAAACATTAACTGTCAGCTCAGCTGTGATGCCCGCACTTCATCTGACTTCTTCTTGTGATCCATAGACTTATCGCACCTGTTATGGTTCTTGAACCAGGGCTTGGGTTTTAATTGCTATGCTTTCGAGTTTTTAATGTAGAGATATTTCTCCACATTCTTGCCTATTCCCGTCGCTTTGCTTATCTCAACTTACCAACATAACATTCTTGACCAACACTTTATTCTCCTTTAATCGATCCAAGCCCTTTTCCATAGGAAATTTCATTATAAAGCACCCTAGAGCTAGTGCTATTCTGGAATTAGCTAGGGCCGGACGACCCAAAAAGGAGTTGTACACTGAATATTCGTCCACTATTACAAACTTCTGAACCCGCCCTATCTTGTAGTCTCTGTCTCCTACTTCCACAGACAAATAAATTGTCTCAACTAGTTTATTTTCCTTACTGGTACATCCTTAAATCCTAGATTGACAAGGCTTAACATCGTTCATAATTATCCTCATTTGACCAAACGTTCTTTAATAAACTATTCATTGAACTTCTACTATCACTAGACCTGGTGCACTATAGCCAGGCCAGCAACAGCCGTAATTACCATGGGATCGAAGGTTGGCACTTCTACAACATCAAAATCCCTATTCTAAAACACTATTTCATCCATCATCATCCTTTGCTGCTTAGCCGGAGCTCCATCCTCAATGGCAGACTAGCTCTCCTATGGTACATGCCTTAACAAACTCGCGTACCATTCCATTTCATTTCATCTTTTCTCTGGTGGATGAGGTCCTACAATCATGTTATTTATAACTATCCTTCCATCAGTATACCTAGGCCCCTCTCTGTTGGATCTAGATAGGTTCCCTTGGGCATTCGGCCTTTCGGGTCTAGCATTTTGTCCACCACCCTGTGGCTCCCATACACACTACTGCTATTCTTTTTTTCTTATCAACTCTTAGATAAATATTTTAAATGTTGACACTTGTTCATGTTGTTCCCATGAGTTTCACAGAACCAATAGAACTTTCTTGAGCGCCTCTCTTCTTCGGTGGCCTCTCTCCTAGACGTCTTTTTATACCATTATATGCCTTGTGTGGCAAGGTATATGTTTTCAGGTGTATCATTCAAAGGCTTATATTCATTCAACCTCATATTACTTGGGCTCTTTTTAGCTTCATTCCTCCAGCCTTCGACACCTTTCTTTCTCTTCTGTTGATTACCAGAATATTCCACATTCAAAGCCACGTTACCGAAGCTGTCGCTAGTTTGTTTAATCGCAATATTACTCTATTTCACTTGCTTTGACTGTCCACCAAACATAAGAATTGATTAGCTTTCCGGTGGAACTCCTTTGTATTCGTCAGCTGCTTCATCCTTGGCCATTTGCCAAAGTCCGTATTTGAATGTATGCCTCGGACCAACACCATCAATACAATATTTTCATTCATATTATTAACTTTACTTAATGCTGTAACAACCCTAGATTTTACATATATTTTAATTTTGACTTTATTTTTTATTTTGCAATTATTTTAAACTTTTTTCTTTTCTTTTTTCAAACATTTCATTTTTTTTATAAATGTTGATTATTAAGTGAATTATAGTTTTAAACTGGTATAAATTAGATATTTTACTAAAAAGTGAAATTCTGGTCAAACTGGTCAAGCTTTGACTTTTTACTTAAAAATTTAAAAGTTTGAAATTTTATCTTTTATTATGAAAATAGATTTAATAACATGAACACTGCTTTTTGTTTCGTTGAAAACGGAGTTAAACTGTAAAAGTTATGTACATTTCAATTTTGGGTGTAATTTGATTTATTTAACAATTTTGTCTATTTTAAATTATATAAATTATATTTTTCTTTGTCATATTTTATTTTAATATGTGTTAATCTGTTATTTTATGTATATTTTTGTCTTTTAATATTTTTGAAGTGATAGTATAATTTTTCTAAATCTTATTGAATTTATTTTCTATTTTTAAAGCCTAGTTTCTATTTTCTTTGCTATTTTCTTCATTTAAATTATATTTAAATTAAAATTTATATATTTATTTGTGAATGCATTTTAGTTTATGTTATTATCTTTGTTATAAATATTTTTACAAGTACATAAAGATTTTCCAAAGTTCATTGCATTTATTTTTCATATTTTCAAGACTAGTTTGCAATTTTTGCTGTTTTATTAATTAAATTATATATATAATTAATATTTATTTATTTTTGTTTATTTAATAAATTTTCGTACTTTTATCTGAATTTATATATATATTTCAGTTATTTAAAAATTAAAATAAATTGATGGAAATTTTAAAGGTTTTAAACACTTTAACTTCCAAAGCCTTTTTACATTCCGACCTTTCATTTTCTCAACTCCACTCTTTAATGATTTTTTGCCATGCTTTCATTTCTCATTCTAGCTGCATCTCCCTCATTTTTCACGTATTCTAATCTTCTCAAACTCATAAAAAAATTGCACGGCCATTGCTTCAAAGGTTGGTAAAATTCATCTCTTTCTTCCTTGTTTTTCTAGTTTTCTATTGAATTTTGTATATGTTCTCTACCTTCATAGCTTTGTTCCTCCACCTCCAGCTGCTAGGCCGACCCCATCACCACCACCTCCAGATCACCACCCCATCAGGCCGACCTGCCCTAGGCAAGAGATCCACCCTCCATTTACACAAACCATCACCATATAGTTTAGGCCGAGCATACCCTTCCTCTATCACCACTTCCACCACCTTTTCCACCACTTCCTCCACCACCCCTTGCTATGACCTGACCACCACCCACTTCCACCTCACCCACCACCATCTGGACACCTGGCCATGCCCCTATAGCTTGAGGCCGAGCCCATGTATAGCCTAGAAATGATGATATGTTGCCTTGTGTGTAGATTGTTGCACCCTATGTCCATCACCTTCAATTTCCACCATGGCCATCACCAATAGCCTCCACCACCTGATCTTCCACCACCTCTAGCTGCCACATCAGACCCCACCTGACCTTCACATTGTATGTCTAGACCCACAACAGCAAGGGTCGAACCCTATGGTGCAACAAAAGCCACCATTTGCCTTAGAACCCTTTGTATTCCATTGTCTTCTCTACTTGTAACTCCCACTCACCTTATCACCTTGTAGCCGAGCCTATACTGGGCCCAAACCAGACCTTAATCCATGCCTTGGCTATGCTATTTCAGTTCATAACTGAAGTATGTGAAGTTGAGAACAAGTGCAAACCATTTAACTTGTTTTGGACATTGATTTCTAGTGTTGTTCAAGTGTTACATTGTTTTGTAACTTATATGTTGCATTGTTTTGTGTAAATGTGAACAAGGCAATTATCTTTGGCTCTCTCAATATCAAATCTTTGTCGTGCCATCGTGCTTTTGAAGATCTCAGTTTGTGTCAGTTGTATTGCAATCTCCAGCTCAAACAAGTGAGTTATCCTCACCAGACAATATGTACATATATAACTAGTAAATTGACCCCTTTTGAATCTGTAAAATGCATTAACATGTTACATATGCTATATTATGATTATATGATGTTCACCCATGCTTAAACACCTATTATAACATCTGTTACTGTTATATTATGTTGTTCTGTTATTTTTATCAGTTTATCACACTGCAAGTTCCCTTTAGATTAGAATCACTATGGGTTGAAATGATACATACCCGAACGGACTTTAGAATAGGGAAAAATCGTTATGGGCTGAAATGATAGGCCTGAGCGATTTTCATTTTATTTCATTTACTTGGGACCGCGGGTTTGAAATGATAAAACCCGGATTTTCTTTGTAAATTACGGGTTGAAATGATACATTACCCGTCTCACTTTACCTAGGCTAGAAAATTATATACAGACCCGTAGTTAAAATATATTTTTCTAAAAATTTTAAAAATATGTTTGAAATGTAAATATTATAATATTTTGATTCAAACATAATTAAAAATGATTTTTGTAAAGTATTATTGATTTTTTTGGAAATTTATAGGTTAAATAAATTATGGAAAAGTTAGAAAATTTAAATGTAAGTTATTTTGGAAATTTTGTTTTAATTATAATTGGAAATTAAATTAAATATGAAATTATGATAAATTTATGATAATTTGAATTTAAAATGAATTTAAAATGATTTTATAATATATTAATGATTTTTGAGTAAAGTTAAAAAATGAAAGGGATGATTATTTAAGTTGAAATTTTGAAATATAACCAAATGGGAATTTGTGAATTTGGCTTAAAAGTGAATTTTAAGTTAAGTGAATAAAATTGAAATTAAGTTATATTTTGAAATTTAAACTTAAGTGTTAAGTTGAAATTTAATTTAATGGATTTAAATTTGAATGTTGAAATTTAATAAGTGAATTATTATTAAATCTTGATTTTTGAATGGAAATTTAACTTTATAAAATCATGAACTTAAGGAAAATTAAATGTTGTTTATAAATGTGAAAATGTATGATTTTATAAGTTAAAAATGTTTTAAATAAAAATATAATTGGTTGTGAAATTATATTGAATATTTGAAGTTAATTAACTGCATTTTTGAAATGCTATTAATTGCAATTTAAATGATATTACAGCATTTGTAAATGATGTAGTTGATGATAATGAACTAAAAAGCTAAATTGAATTAAAGGCTATTATAGCAATATTTTTAAGTGCTATAATTGTTGAATTTAACTAAGTTTATTTGAAATATTAAGTAAACTCTATTACAACATTTTTAAAAATGCTGTCTTTTGTTAAATTGAACTGTTTTGAATGTAACTTTCCGTAGCGTTTTCTAAATGCTGCGAAAGGTGAATTTTCACTGTTTTGATAAACTTAAGTGAATAAATGAACTTTGGAAGTTGAAATTTTTGAAAATTTAACAATTTAATTATTAAATATAATAACTTCATTTTAATGATTTAAAATGATTTTTGAAATATAAACTGTTTGGAAATGTAAATTGAAATGGTATTTTAAATTGAATAAAATGAATAATGATTTGAAATGAATGTGGTTTTGAAAAGATATGATATTTTGGTTTATTAAAATGATTTGAAATGAAGTTTCGGAAAGATATGATATTTTTGATATATTAAAATGATTGAAATGACTTGAAATGGATATGATATTTTGATATATTAAAATGATTGAAATGAGGTTTTGAAATGATATGATACTTTGATATATTAAAATGATTTGAAATGTGGTTTTGAAATGATATGATATTTTGATATATTAAAATGATTTGAAATGTGGTTTTGAAAAGATGTGATATTTTGATATATTAAAATGATTTGACAAGAATTTCTGGAAAGATATGATGTTTTAAAATGGTTTGGAATTAATTTAATCATTATTTTGATAAAGATTTGGATTTGAAATGATATCCTATTTTGAAGTATAAACATTATTTTAAAAGTTATAACTACGGGTTATAATAACGATTGGTTGGCAAAGAGACCGGGATCGGATATCTGGCATACTCTCTGTCGATACCGAAAACCACTTTGACAACCGTGTACGCGGTGGAGATTCCAGAATGAAGTAGGATGGTGGCGACGTTCTTGAGGTATATTACGTGGACCCAACTCCCGTGAGTTGGCATAAGGTGGCTAAAACAGGAGCGATCGCGGGCCAAGTGAGGTCATTCCTCCTATCGGACACATTCCTTCGATACTATACTCTTACTGGTGATTGATTAGATGGCCATCCTCCGATTTTGATATGGGAGTGTGTTCCGAGGTGGGCGTATGTGGCTGCTGCATTACCACCAGCCCGTGTGCGTAATTGGTATATCTACCCTGGCATTGCCTTGTGTGCCGTGTCACCTACCATACCGAGTCTTTACTACGAGTTTGTTTTTCTCCCGTAGCCCGTGTGGCATCCTCTGACAGTCACCCGGAGTGGAGATGGCATGATATTGGATGGACTACTAGGACTATTATGTGTGAAGGGTGATATGGGTAGCCCGGAACGCTATTTAAAAGTAAGTTTATTTTACTGTAGACATTATTATAATAGCGAAATATTACTACATAGTAAATAGTTTAACGGACCCTTAAAGGATGGGCGGTCTCAGGCATCCTTTAAGTTACTTGTACCTTATTACAGTTCATTTGAGTTGGTTTACATTATATAAGTATATATTGTCCTGACTCGAGTGTTTGTATTTTTATTTACGCTCGGGTCAGCCTGAGTTATTCATAGATTTGGATTCCACTTTCTGGAGATTGGAATCGCTGAAGATTATCTGCTTATCTAGTTTTATCTATTCCAGTCCTGTTGTTCTATTCAGCTTGTACTTGGTTATCATCTTAAGAGTTCTGTTGTACTTTATTTAGTCTGTTGTATTTTATTTAACTCTGATATATTTATATAGTGGCTTCATGAACTACTATTTCTTTTACTTCCGCTGCATTATTAAATACTCTGTGTCTGTGATCTGTGATTTTATTTACTGTATATTCTGAGATTTGCCAAATTTTATTTACAATGCGGTATTTTGAGCCATTCAAGTCCGACATGTGCGGATGCGAATGGTTGAAAATATCGGGTTGTTACAAATGCAGTATTGAACCTGTCTAAGAACCCCTTCAATAACTCTTAAGGTCCATGAGAAAGGGTCGACAAGATATCACATCCTTAGGCCGAGCGACGTGGAGCCTGAACTGCTCTAGAAACTTTTTTTTTCTAATTCCTCAAAGGTCGGTATGGACTTTAGCAGAAGCTGAGTAAACCACATTGACCCCACTCCATCTAGAAAAAAAGCATCTACATCGAATCACATCCGTTGTTCGTCCACTATCGATGTGCCATCTGTACTTAAATAAATGCTCTTAGGATAGGTAGTCCCACTATATGATGATACTGTTGACATTATAAACTTTTCGGATACTCCTCCCTTAGAATATTCTCCCAGAATGGAGTTCTACTAGGCGTAGAACACCAGTCCTCATTCTTTCTCTATCTATTCTCCTTCATCAACCAATTGATCATGTTCATTATATGCACCTCACTTTCCTGGTACTATAAAGGATGACCATCAGGAACTAAGTCAAGTGTTTGACTCGGCAAACGGTCTCGGTTTGCTCATTGACGTCTAGGTTCTCTAGTCTTTCGGAGAACCACTCCTTTAGTTCTTCTTCTATGCCTGATGGGCTCCATAACGATTGTTTGTACATCATCATCATGAACTTCAACATACAATCCATCATCATCACCGGCATTTGCAAATCATCTTCAAAGTCAGATAAGTTGATGGCCATAGCTTCATGCCCCTTCCGAGGTGTCAAATTTAGGTTAATACTGATCTGATTCTGGTTGGCACCGATCTGATTTGCCTTGACATGAGCTATTGTAGTTCCTCAACCACTTCTCCTTGCTGCTCTAGTATTTGGTTCCTTCTTCTTTTTGCTTCCCATCCTTTCTATTCTAGCCAGAAGAAGATGAGTTCTCTTCTTCAGATCCAGTGGTTGATGTCTCTCTCCTACTCCTCCTAATCCTCTACAACTTCTGGGTCATCAAGGCTATGCTAGCATCCATTTTATCCAAAAGAGCCTTCTGACAGTCTACCATCCATTGATTCATCTCCGCCATCTTCTTATCAAATTCCACTCGTGCAACCATCTCACGAGGGGCAGATGGTCCTGCCAACATTGCTGACGGCTGGTTGCTAACTTCAGTATGATCATATGCTCCTTCATCTGCATCAGCTACCACTCCAGACCTATCAGACTTCCTTGATGATCTCGTTGATTCCAATCTGAAATTCCTTTAAGCTTTCGATAGAAAACCTTATGGATCTAACCTCTAGATACATCAATTCACAATAGATATCTAGATCTGCATCCGAGAAACACATTTCTCAGTGAAAATATCAAAATGTTGAACCGGAAAATGGCACAACATTCAAAAACGAATAGAAATGAAGAGATCTAGCAAAAATAAATAAGAAATACGGAAATTTTATATTGGTTCGGGAAACCTGAAGCCTACGTTCATTGTAATGCTATTGCTTATAGATTTTAGTCACAAGAACAAAGGTAACAGCCTAGAACGGCAAAATGTAGCTTCCTTGATGACTAGGGTCGTGTAGGGAAAAAAGATGAAGAAAGTAAGTGCCCAAAGTCCTTTTTCAAATGCTCTAAGTCTTGTACTTATAGGAAAATCGTTCAATAGAATCGTCGGATCTCGATATACCAAGTCTAAGTTCAGATTCGAGAATGTAGAAGAGAAAGACGGAGTCCTCCAACCAATAAAATCCTCTCGGAATCGACCAAAAATGGTCGGTACTGGCCAGATATCTTGATGGCAAAGTGTCATTTTCCTTTCTTCGGTCTTCTATCTTCGATCCATTGGACTCCGAGCACTTTTCCGTAGAAATCATATTGTTTCCCAGAGGTTCTGATATCTTTAGTACTTGTCTTCTTTCCTTCAGAGTTTCCTGAGAGTTGTTCACATACTCATCGAAAATGCACCTACAGATGATCGCTTAAGCCAAAATCCATGAGTTTTAGCTCTAGGGCCAATTAGGACCCATAAAAGGTGGTCGGTACGCACTTCTTTACCTTGCTTCACTTGTGCTTCAACTCCTTTGAGTTTATTATATTATCCTTCCAAGCATGCCTTCAGGACCTTGAACCACTTCATCTTAATTTCGACGTCCAGATCCATTTGAAAGACGCCTATATTTATCATGATTTTATATATACACATTAATGTCTCATCTTTATCTAGAATTAGTAATATAACCTTTATAGCTTGCTAAATGATTTGATTTGTTTTTAACTTGACAAATTAAAACAGAATTTTGTGTATGCATAAAACAATGTTTTAGTTTATGAATCTAATGTTTTTAAATTACTAAACATGTTATACAATTTAATAATTTTAATGTTTCTTTTTGAATTTTTAATCAACCCTAAAACATAAAAGATTGTTGATAGTTTGTTTGATTTGTTGTATGCAATTTAACCCTTCTGCACACCAAACTGTGTGAAAAAGAACAATAGTTATGTATATCTAGTATATTATATAGCAACAGATATAGTTAGTAGTATCTAGTAAAAAGCGCACAAAATATTTAGACACAGTTACGCAGATATGTTATTGAATCTGAAACATCTAAGTTTCATGTACATTACACTGTTTCGGTTACAATACGATGATTGTTTTGGGTTAACAATGGTTCCTTTATATATGTATCAAAACTCTTCCTTTGTTCTTCTAGTGCAATTTTTGTATCTTCTAGTTCCAAGGCTTTCCCCCAGAGAACTACATACAGCCCAATCACCACTGCTATAGCACCACCTAAGCTGAAATTTACAAAACTTCACCATCATTATTACCAATTTAATTTATAATACTAGAGCAGATATACGCAAACATTGAGTATATAGTTATATACCTCCCAATATAAAGATGTTCATGAAGCAAAAGAATGGCAAATATGGTGACAACAACAGTGCACAAGGGATTAAACATGGCCGAGAAAAGAGGACCTCTTCTTGCTATGCACCATGACTGCAGGTAAAATGTAACTGCAGATCCTATCACACCCTGCATTGATCAAAGCAACTACTCATTTTACTTATTTGAGTTTTGCATTCATAGCACTCCAAACCTGTAAACTTTACTTACTGAAAATAAGCAACATGATAGCTGGAAAAGAGAATTCAACTTCCAAGCTTTCAAGTCCGGTTCCAGGAAAAAGGCAAAAATCGCAGATTGCAGTGTAGATAACAAGCACATCCAACTCGACAAAGATAGAGGATCAAGGCAGCTTTTGCATATAGGCACCTGTAAGAGATTTCAAGAAACAAAATATATGTATATATCTTTCAACATTAACAAATAAAAATATAATAATATGTACCTGCAAAATCAACCAAAGGGACCAACAGCAGCTGCTTCCAGACAGAAACAAGCATCCTAAAATCCAGTTCTCTCGAGAATTGAGAATGTTCATCAGCATTGGTCCTTTAAATAGTGCTATTGAAATAGCTCCACCTACACAGATGATTGTACCCATGATTTTGGCTATGCTTCTTGAATTGTTCAGTTGAACTTTCTCTAACCTGATTTATGCATGCATGCATGTTCCCCTTGTTATAAATGTATAAAAAATGATGGAAAATGTATTTAATAGGAAGATATATTTAGAAATTTAGAATTACTTACCCAACGGAGGCGGCCATGACAAAAGTAATCGCTGGAATGATATTAGTGACTGCACTGGCAAGTGATGCTGGTGATATTTTCAGTCCTTGGTAATATAGAAATTGGTTGAGTGTTACACTGTTAAAGATATTCAATGCATAATGCAACAATAAGATAAGATTGCTCGAATTTCGTAATGCCTCACATTTCGGTACCTTGACCATATGAACTAATATTCATGAGTTTAGTCTATATGACCCAAGTTGTATGTGCTGAATGTAGAGGCATAATGCAAACAGATAATAGGTAAAGGATCTAAGGACTTGAACAAGCCTTATTATTTACCCGATAAAAGCAGTCAAAAACACAAGACTGAAGCCTTTGATCCCCAGTCTCACCCTGCCTTGACCCCTGCGAATTATATTGCATGAATTCAGATATCGGTGCAATTTATGCATGATATACGACATTTATCAGCACGGGGATGTTACTAATTATTGAGAACTTTGAAAGCGATTTCTTGTTGGAGATATTCTATAGAATTTTAAGTTAACACGAAAGGAATGAAGAAAATTTTCAAACTTGAAAAATATTATGATAAATTAGAAAAGAAACATATGATATATATTTGATGAAGATATTGATTATTCAAATAAAGGAAGCGGATCTTTGAACTCAAATTTATATTTAAATTTCATACCTCAAAGTCAAAAATTTAATGGTTTTAGAAACGGAGGATACTCAAAGATTCTAAAATGTCTATACCTCCTGTGACAGAACAATATTTTACTGACAATTAAAAAAGCGTACAAGAGTTCAAAATGTACACGGAATATGGTTGATATTATTAGACAACTACATATTATTACTAACTGGTAATGTCAAGAGTATTCTCTTTATATAGAATTAGTTGTATTAATTTCTCAATGTATGATAATTCTAAACACGTTTCTCATGTGTAACGTACGTATATTGAGCAAGATCACATGTTGATTTAGATGAAGCAGATTCACTCAAGGATTTAACCAAGCCCTGACAATGTAGAGAACCAGTTATCATCACAAACCCAATTGTGTTTGTAATAACAAATGATTTTGCACTTATAACTTTCCCTTGTAATTAATAGAGTATATAAAAGTCATTTTATCTTCTTCATTTGTTTTTATTTCAATTTTTTTTTATAACGAAATTCGCACAATCTCCAGAGGAAAGAGATACACTTTTTCCCTAAATACTGAACCTTCAACGTGACTAAAGAGGGAGTAAAATACCTTTGAAAATTGAAAAGGGTGGCGGGAGCCAAAGCAACGGTAGCGGAAGCTTGCCTGTAGACAACAAAAACCATGGGACTAACCCCTTCTGTAAAAGCTGCTTTGGCCGACAAAGCCGAAGCTGCATATATTACCTGCAACCCAAGCATCGTCAACAATGGCTTCTTTTCTTCTAACCAATTCTTCCCCATTATTCTTACTGCACTTCCACTTACAAGTCAATTTACACTGTCTGACGCCGTGTGTGAGTGTGTGTGTATGTATATGTATATATATGTATATATATGTATGAGAGAGAGGGAGTGAGAGACAGCTATTTATATGCTGTTTTTTCTGTAATATTCATTGGTAGTTATGCATGTAGTAAATCCAAGATATTCACATGTTATATTTTTCTATTTAAACCTACTATAGAGACAACATAAATATACTACTATAGTCAAGACTTAAGACAATAATAGAACCATCCAGAGAACATTCAAAAATATGCTTTATGACACTGAATGGTCTTATTGGACCATTTATATAATGAGCAGACATTACTGAGTTTTTATATATCATGGCACCGAATTGTAATTTGTACTGTATTTGATTACTTGTGGTATTACTGAAAGCATTCACAAATTATTATGTTTTTCTTATGTATCGTCTTCTCACATTTTGACATGCAATATAGGTATGACCTACATTTTTTCGTTTTGTAATGATGTTAGTCTAGAATATGGACGTGTACGTACTATACATGCCCCATACACCTGTTTTATACAGGATGATTATTAATTATTTGAAGCTAACTAAAATAGGTAAAATTTAAGCTGGAATTGGAACATGGCTAGTGGTACATCCACGTAAGGTCTACGTGTGACATATGAACGAGATTCTAATAGAAAAAAAATTGCATGTTTTGTAATTAGATTAGTCATTATAGTGTTTAAACTTAGTTATTCTGTAAGTCTTTATAACGATTTTTCTAACCCTTTCTTGCACGTTGATGGTTATTTCTGGTGATATTACAAAGAAGAATTAATTTAAAGGACAACAAAAACTAAATAATAAATTACTATAATTTGAATTTATTATTTTGGAAGAATTGTCGAACGTTATTAAACTGAATATGGCAATATCATTTAATTTCCTTCTGAATACCAAATTAAAATTTATATATATACCGATTGCTTGAAACATCCAATAAGTAAAGAAACAAATAAATAGGTATGATTATGGCGAAAATAAATTAACTAAATCGAAATAAAACCTCCAAGGCAACTAGGCATCGTGAAGATATAGTTCCAGCCATCATATGCTCTGTGTAGATTTAATCGCAATTCTACTACCTGCTCAGACTGACTAAAATATTTAATAATGATCGCTTGTTATTATAAAATATTAATCTAATTATATAATATATTTTGACAATTATTAATATACATGACGATTTGGATTGGTTGAACGTACAGTGCATGGCTGTCATTGACAAGCCCATACATAGTCCAAAATTAGTATCAGATATAAGCCAAAATTGTCGGTTTTCCGTTCCAATCAAAATGAAATACATGAATCTTGTAAGACAAAGATGAAACAAATGGTAAACATAAACACATCGTGGACAATAATATGATGTAGCATATTTTATATCACGGTAAATTTTAAATGTGGACTTATCTACACAAGTGTACAACAAACTGCTTGCACAATTTGCATTTTGTACGCGCTCACTTCCAAGGACGTAGATATCACAACAAGAAAGGCTGCATACAACAGAGCCTTTTGAGCCGGTCAGTGAGGCTGGAGTAAGCGGTCGACGCTAACTGTCACTGGACAACGCAGATCTGTGTACACTGATCAAAAACTCAAATCTGAAAATTTTCCGTTATTTTCCACCATCGGTCTCCACTTGCTTTGCCGCCGCAGCCTCCCCCTATCTACCACCACTGTCACCTTCCATCCATAGTCGCCGTCTGGCCCACCAAGCCGATGTTTGCTTCCGTCGTCTCACGCATTGTTGCCGCCGCCATTTCTCAGCCGCGCCCTCTTTTCGCAAATGTTGCAGCCATGTAGACGCCGCCCGCCACCACCAGCCAACACATGCCGCCTTCCTCTTCGATTTCAGCTTAATCGAGATATTATTTATCCCTAATTTTGAAAATTGATTGATTATGGATTTCAAATTGATGATTATTGCGTATTAATTGATAATGATAGTGATACGCACACTACCATTCCATCAGCACAAGATAGCAGCACACACTACTCATGCAAGGCCTAAAAGGACCATACAGTTACCCAGGCGGTTATTGGACTAGAGGGCAAGAGACTTGACAGTTTGTTACAAAATACCACTAATGGGTAGACGTGTATTTTTCTTTATTTTACCTTATTGCAATTTCTGTTACTATAGAGATTCCTGCTAAAAAGTTGTTTTAGTGCATGGCTAAATATGAAGCCACGTTGGCGGTCGGTTAGAGCAGCTGCAATATATATATGTACCTTGTGAGAAATGGAAAGGATGTAAAAAAATTATCTCAAAACTTCCTATTCTCTGCATTTCTCCCATACTATCTTCTTCTATATCTTATCTGTTCTTCTATATTTCTCTAAAGCCAAGCAAACCACATCATTTTGGTGCTTTCACCAACTGTTTTCCCCCTCCCTCCTCTCAAAATATCCAAATTTCCCCACTACCATGACCAAAGTCGACGACGCGCTGCAACAACTCGCCCAACACCACGATGCCATCGCCACAATCCAAGAAAATCAAACTAACCACAGCACCATGCTTGAAACCTTAACCGCCGACAACATCGACATCAAAACCGTCCTCCATGATCTCACCAAACAAATAGCCGATATCCACCGCAAATTAGACAATTCACAAATTCCTTCTCCAACTAACCACGCATCAACCACATTCCATCCATCAACTAATAACCGTCAACCGCCCCTATTAGCAACTCCAATACCCACTCAAACATCCAAATGCTCCTTAACCTCATTCGATGGATCCAACTCACACGATTAGATATTTCAAGCGGATCGATTTTTTGCTTATTACTCCACACCGGAAGACCAACGAGTTGATCTCGCAAGCTTCCATATGCAAGGCCAAACACTATCATGGTTTCAATGGATGCATCGCAACAATCAAATTTCTACTTGGGTGGCGGTGACGAAAGCGATCGAGAAACCCTTCGGACCACCTACATTTCTCAACCCACAAGCCACCTTATTCAAACTCAAACAAATTACCACCGTCGAAAATTACCAAGCCACCTTTGAAAACATTTCCAACCGTATTACTACACTTTCCAATGAATTCATACTCCAATATTTCATTTCCGACCTCAAAACAAACATACAAAACGAACTCCACATCTATAAACCTACAACCATTTCCGACGCTATAGATGGAGCCAAACTTATAAAAAGAATACTGAACGATCTAACCAAATTTCCAATCACAAAAAGCACCTCGCAGTTCCAAAAACCATATACTCCCTCACAACCTACTTAGCCAATTCAACAAACACCACAACTACAGAACCCTAAACCACGTATCCCTATCAAGCAACTATCCCAAGCTGAGATAAATATCCGAAAACAACAAAGGTTGTGTTTTAACTGTGATGAAAAGTACCAGTTCGGTCATCGATGCAAACCCACCCATATTCTCATGATTTTACCCGATGTAAACCCAGATGATACACCACTCCCAACCGAGCCTCAAATTGATTCTCCAACCCCTATCACCACACCTGACAACATGGACCCAACCCTAGAAATTCCACAAGAAATATCCTTCCACACGCCTTCACTGGCTCATCCCACTAGCGCGTTATTCGACTTCCAGCCGTCGTTAAGGGTTGCCCAATTTCGATCTTGGTAGATACGGGATCGACGCACAACTATCTGCATTAGAAGACCCGCAAAGTTTTTGGGACTGGAAATCGAACACGCGAATTCATTTGTGGTGACCGTAGGAAATGGAGAGAAATTAAAAAGTTCGGGCTGCTGTTTAAATGTTGGTGTAGATATTCAGCACCATCAATTTTGCATCGATTTTTATTTACTGGAAATCATGGGCTCTGATGCGATCTGTGGTATTTAGTGGCTGGAACAGTTGGGCCCAATTACAAAAATCTGACTATGGCCTTTACTTTTAAAAATAAGGCTATCTGCCTAACTGGGTTGGGCCCAGTTTATCACCCATCTCCTATTTCACTACAACAGCTCAAACGAATGGAGATCACTGCCTCGGTTTCAAGCCTTTTCTATTTACACTTTCAACCGACCAACTCCGTCCAAGATAGCCCAACCATAAACCATACCGATCCACAAATTAACCAATTATTAACGTCCTATACACACATCTTCAATAAACCAAAAAGCCTTCCACCAAATCGAGCTCTTAACCACCACATAAACCTCATCCCAAATTCTACACCAATCAACACCAAACCATATCGTTGCCCATACTTTCAAAAAAATGAAATTGAACGGAAAATCCAAGAAATGCTCCATTCTAACCTTATCCAACCATCCACCAGCCCATTTTTTTCACTCGTTCTTTTACTAAAAAAGAAAGACGGATCATGGCGGTTTTGCATCGATTACCATGCACTAAACACCGTCACCGTTAAAGACCGTTTCCCGATTATGACGGCGGACGAACTTTTGGATGAACTATATGGTGCAATTTTCTTCTCTAAACTCGGCCTTCGCAGTGGCTACTTCCAAATCCGTGTACACCCAACCGACGTTCCAAAAACCGCTTTCCGTACCCATGAAGGCCACTATGAGTTTCTTGCAATGCCCTTCGATTTGACAAATGCACCATCCACGTTTCAAGCTACAATGAATAATATATTTCGCCCACATTTGAGAAAATTTGTGCTCATTTTCTTTGACGGTATTCTTATTTATAGTTCGTCATGGGAAGCACACTTGGATCACCTACACACCACTTTAAAAATTCTCGATCAACACCAATTCTTCGCCAACTTAGCAAAAATGTAGTTTTAGCCTCACGGAGCTAGATTATTTGGGCCATATAATTTCTAATACGGGTGTACGTGTAGATCCATCAAAAATTGATGCAATGGTGAAATGGCCAACGCCTAACTCGGTCACCGCTGTCCGAGGATTTCTGGGCCTCACCGGATACTATCTTCGCTTCTTTAAGAACTATGCTTTAATTGCAAGCCGTTAACAGACTTAATGGAGTGTGCAGAATTTTCGTGGACCTCACAAGCCTAGGCAGCATTTGAAAAATTACAATGGGCCGTAACCCACACCCCCACTTTATCTCTCCCAAACTTCACCGAACCCTTCACAGTCACCACTGACACCTCCACAACTGCAATCGGGGCAGTTTTAGCCCAATCCGACCACCCAATAGCATACTTCAGCCTCAAACTACCTCGTCATCTTCAAAAAGCATCCACCTATTCCTACGAAATGTTCGCAATAACAGCTTCCGTCAAAAAATGGCGTCATTACTTGCTTGGCCGACCGTTCCAAATTTACACCGACCATCGGAGCCTCCGAGAGCTAGCGTACCAATCCATATAGACACCAGAGCAGCAAAAATGGCTTACAAAACTTCTTGGCATTGAATTTACAATCCATTACCGTCCAGGTCGACAAAACGTGGTGGCTGACGGTCTTTCTCGCGTCATTAACGAAGCGACAACGACGACAATCTCTGGACCCACGTTTCCACTATTGTCCGAGATCCAGCATGCATTGAATAGTGACTGAGAAGCTCAATCCATCATCAATCAGTTGAATTCAGGTACAGCATTAAACCCTAATTTCAAATTGCATAATGGCATATTATTTTAGGGTAATCGTATATACATTTGTATATACATTCCCAATGACACCGAACTACAAAACAAAATCATTTTGGAATTGCACTCGTCTAAAATTGGAGGGCACTCGGGAATTAAGGGCACCATAGCGAGGGTAGCAAGCAGTTTTTACTGGCCGAAATTAGCATCTGCAGTCCACACATCCATTAAACAATGTCTGATTTGCCTCCAGATCAAACCCGATAACACTCCCTACAAAGGTTTGCTCCGACCACTTCCGATTCTAGCTCAAATATAGGAAGATATAATCATGGATTTTGTTACACATTTTCCACCATCGGTTGGAAAAACTGTTATATGGGTTATAATTGACAGGCTTTCGAAATATGCGCATTTTTCAGCACTACCCACTTCAGTTTCGGCTTCCCAACTGGCTTCACAATTCCTCCAAGAATACGTTCGTTTACATGGCTTCCCCCGCTCATAGTATCTGACCGTGATCGTTTATTCACAAGCCAATTCTGGAAAGAGCTATTTCGCTTGCATGGAACGAAACTTCACATGAGTAGTGCGTATTACCCGCAATTCGATGGTCAATCGAAAGTGGTTAATTGCTGCCTAGAAACTTATTTGCGTGCCATTGTCGTTAACATGCCTACAAAATGGGTAAAATGCCTACCATGGGGCTGAGTGGTGGTACAACACCACAAAGCACACATCCATCCATCGGTATGTCACCATTTCAGGTTGTTTACGGTAGACCACAACCGATACTCGCCAATTACATTACCTCCACAACACCAATACCAGAGCTGAATTCGTGGGTTGCTTCCAGAGACCAACTGCTCCACCTTATCAAATCTAATTTACAGAAAGCTCAAAATCGCATGAAAAGCCAAGCTGACCTCCACCGAAGTGATAAACAATTTTCTGTCGGGTCATGGGTATATGTCAAGCTTCAGCCTTACCATCAGACAACTGTTCGTAACAACCATCATAAACTTTCACGAAGGTACTTTGGGCCATTCCAAATCATTGAACGTATAAGGCCAGTAGCCTATAACCTTCTCCTACCACAAGAAGCTTGCATCCACCCTGTCTTCCACGTATCCCTCCTCAAATACTGCCCAAACCCAACTATAAACACACCATAAACACTACTACAAATTCCCATTATCAATGACCTCGAGGATAAGGTCGATCTTGAAGGGGTGGGTAATGATACACACACTACTATTCCATTAGCACAAGATAGCAGCACCACTATTCATGCAAGGCCTAAAAGGACCATACAATTACCCAGGCAGTTATTGGACTAGAGGGCAAGAGACAAAGGCTGACAGTCTGTTACAAAATACCACTATGGGTAGACGTGTATTTTTCTTTATTTTACCTTATTGCAATTTCTGTTACTGCAGAGATTCCTGCTAAAAAGTTGTTTTAGTGCATGGCTCAATATGAAGCCACGTAGGCAGTCGTTAGAGCAGTTGCTATATATGTACCTTGTGAGAAATGGAAAGGATATAGAAAATTTATCTCAAAACTTCCTATTCTATGCATTTCTCCCATACTATCTTCTTCTATATCTTATATGTTCTTCTATATTTCTCTAAAGCCAAGAAAACCACATTGGATAGTATATTAGTTGATTTACTTGATCGTTAATTTATAATTAAAAATAAAGGTTGATCTAAAATTCAAAAATTAATGTATAATTATTGATTAATATGCTTATTGATAAGTTTATGCGAATGTTTAGTATAGTTTAAAATAATGTTTGTTATAATTTATGTAAAAATTAGTGTGTAATTACTGATTAAAATTTGTGCAAACTTTAAATTTTAGTTTACAAAATCAGTTCAAAATTTAAATAGTAAAATGAATTGTAAAATATATTTAAAATTTAGAATTTAGATAATAAAATACTTAAATAGTTGAATGAATTATAAAATTAAGAAATGAAGCGAAAAAGTGAAATAATATATTTTAGTTTGAAATAGTAATTTGTTTTGAAACAAATATTATATTAAAATCAATTTTTTAAAAATTAAGAAATGTATATACACTACAAGGATAATTCTATTTAGCGTCGGCATAGAGCCGACTTCGGCCGACCTGAGCCGTCGCTAAATGCTGATGCTAAATAGCTCGTCGCTAAGTGAAATGGCGACGGCAAAAGCAACGGGTCCGTCCCCTATTTTAGTGATGGCTAGAGTCGGCTAGCCGACGCTAAACGTAGTCCACGTGTAAAAAAATAAGTGACTCTTAGGCCGACCCCAACCGACGCCAGCGGACGCTGATCTGGGTATATTTTTTTTGCATTTCCAGCATCACTTTCTACCATCCATCCATACAATCATATATATTCTACAAACATACTTCACCAAACAACAATATACATAAAAAATATGTCCAACTAAGAACCACAAAACACCAATATACATCTCCAAACGTCCATACATCTTCATACGTCCATCATCATAAATATCCAAAATATTTACAAAAATCAACCACAAGTTCATCAGAAAACATATATAAAAATATGCTACCACTCACTCTAATCATCATCAGTGCCATATCCCTGTGATGGCGACATATTCGTCCCGTGCTTTGCCAAGTAAGCAGCAATCGCCTCGTCTAGTTGTTGCTTCAATCCAGTCTTCCTTCAATCATTCAACTCGATGACTTGTGCTTGCAGAGCCGCTATTGTTTCTGCAGCCTGTTGTTTATTGTAAGCGGCTTGCGTCGCGGCCTGTATATTTATAAATTCATAGTTTAGTTTATACGCAATATTCAATAAAATTTATAAACTGGTTAATGAATTAGTTAAATTCAATAAACATTACCGATTGATTGCCATATCCATACTATCTATTTTTAGTCAACGAGTCGGTGATACGAGCGAATATCCTGTCCGTCTCCTCAACGTCAACTGCTCCCTGTCAGAATCTGCAAGCACGCGAACAATCTCCTGATCGCATCTCTCCTGTTTAGAAATATAATTTTAGAAGATGAATATTCAATTTAATTACTGTTAAATAAGAGAAAAAATTTATAGTCTTTATACCCGGATATTCACAGATTTGGCGTTTGACCATTCATATGTTACATTGCCATATTCATCTATATGCTCGACGACGTGTGTTCGGGTGAAGACGTCCAAATGAGACGGTGCAACACCACCTCTCTTCCTTGTCAGAAATTAGATATGATTAAAGAATGTATATAAGTAAATTACAAATAACGATTTTTACATTTACCATTTCTTCTTTATATTGCCGAAAAGACTTGGATCCACCGCGGTGTGTTGTAGGATTCCTAAGCCTGTTTGCGGAGTTCCTCGATGCTACCGCATGTATTATTTAACTATTATATAAACATTTTAATGAATTATAATTACAGATATATGAAAGTAGAAAATTTACCTTCGCGTCTTCGCTTTTCCAACATTGCAGAAACCGCGCATAAAAATTTTCACTCATCTAGTTTGGCTTTTTACCAGCGTCTTTTATCTTGGAGAGCGTACCTCTATAGTTTTTCCTCATGTTCCTCTCCTAGTGCATCCTGAACGTCTCGAGATCTTCGGGATCCACAATAAAGGGAGCCTGCACATTGAAATTTAAATGAATTATATAAATTATATATTAATTTTCAAAGATCAAATATGCCAATCTTAAATTAATTCGAATTTTATACTTACCTGAAGGTCCCCCTTATGGCATCTCTGATATAAAGTGGGATACTATCCCAGTGCTCCCACAAGTCTGTCATCCTACTATGGTAGCTGTTTCGAGACACATCTCGAATGGGCTCGGACGGCTGTAAATCGAAACTCCTGAATACATTTTGATGTTGTCAGTTACTAAATCGTAAATATACTTGTAGCATGCACTAAATAATATAATGAAGTTGTAGTAAATTAAATACTTACCCTCCATCGGTCTTCGGCACTAAGTATGCTCTTTGGCGATTATCGACCGTACCACTACTATCCTCGTCATGAATAGGGCCTCGTGAACCTTGGGATCGCTTGCTATATGACATAATATCTGCTAGAAACATGCGTATATATATGTATGTATATGTATATATCATTTCATATAATAAGAAAAACATATATCATTTCATAACTAGAAAACATGCCTGATTAATAATCACATACATACAAGTCACAGCAGAACAATAAAAGAATAATACAACAAATGATACGAATTTCCATTACATTAACACAGGTTCTAGAATTGACATAATACAACAAATGATACAATTTTCCATCTTATATACATTACATCATCACTAATTAATAATCAAACTTCGTTGTTTTCTGATTCTGACTCGGTCTCGCACTCTATATCGTCATTTCCCTCTGAAGTCTTAAATGCTTCTATTAGAATATTTGATTCATCGTTCAAAGGTCTTATTTGATTCATCGTTCAAAGGCCTTATATCAACATGATCATCAATTATTATTAATTCATTATTTGGCTCAAGATCTGCTTGATAAGCTGCTTCCTCTGGAATATTATTTCCGTCAAGTGTAAATCTTGCCTTTATTTTAAAAATAGCCAACCAGTCTACTTCATCTCGTTTTAGTGATGGATAGGGAGCAAAATAAACCTGTAATTCTTGTTTGTCTAACACGAAAGGATCATACTTTGAGTAACGCAAGTTATGGTTTATTTCAATAAGTTTATAGTTTTTTTGCACGTTGATACCAGAGCCCAAAACATTGCTAAACCAACTGCATCTGAATAAAAATACTTATTATGTAGATTGGACAGAATATGTCAATTCCAAAACCTGTGTTAAGACGCCGTAAAAATCTTTTATATGTTCATCTGGATCATCAGTCCCTTTGACAAATACACCGCTGTTATAAGTCATTTTTTCAGCACTGTATTCCTTGGTGTTGAATTTAAATCCATTCACGAAGAATATTGGATAAGTGTTGATATTTCTTTTTGGTCCTATCGCAAGGCGTTTCAATTCTCCATCACCGACACAATTTCTTTGATCATAAACGTATTTCGTAAACTAATTAGCAAATTCTTTGCTGAGATCGCCAAGTGGATGTTCTGATTCGTAAATACTGCAAATATATGTATAGGTATATTACGTGAAAAATCAAATTAAATAGGGTAACTCATAAATAATGAAAATATGTACTATTATCGAGAATTATCATTCAATATTTACCTGATAAATGGTGCAACTTCAGCATAATCAAGAAGAACGTATATGTGTGCTATATGGTAATCTCTATCGTCTAACCATATTTCCACACATTTTCCAGCAGCTCGGCCATTCTGTCTAAACATAGAAAACATTGATTCAGAACAATCTTGTTCAACGGCTTCATCATTACGCGAAACACTTGCAAATGATAAGTTCACATGGTCGCTGAAACAGTGAGAGAAAAAGAATGAAGCTTCTTCTTTGATATATGAGTTGTAAATCAAACCTTCAACTCGTGTTTTTTTCTAACTTTTTCCTGAGATGTTTCAATTACCTATTACAAAATTTATTCGATTGAAATTTACTTACATCAAATTCAAATTTAAATTATTATTTCAAATATTCATAATTACCTCTCAAATGGATATATCCATCCATATTGTACAGGACCTCGAAGATGTGCTTCATATGGAAGATGAACAGGTAAATGCTCCATTACATTAAATAATCCTGGAGGAAATATTTTCTCAAGTTTGCAGAGTAATATAGGGATGTCATTTTCAAGTTTAAGAATACGCTCAACTTTTAACGTGGTCGAACAAAGCTCTTTATAAAACAGACTTAATTCTGTTATAGCACTCCACACTTTTACAGGCAATAGTTCTTTGAAAATGACGGGTAAAAAATTTTCCATCATGACATGGCAATCATGACTTTTCATCCCACTCAATTTATTGTTTTTTAAGTCAACACATCTACGGAGATTTGAAGAAATCTCATCAGGACATCTCAGCCCTTCAATCCACTTCAACGCAAGTTTTACTTGATTGTGTCTAGCTCATAGCATGCTTTGGTTTTTTTTACTGACATTAGGGTTTATACGAAGTTCGAGACATTTACAATATTGTTCTATATCACATCTTGAATCAAGATCGTCCTTAGCTTTACCCTTGACATTCAAAATTGTATTGAATACATTATCAAACACGTTTTTCTCATTGTGCTTCACATTAGTATTATGTCGTAGTAAGAGATGCTTCCAATATGGTAACCCCCAAAATATACTTTGTTTGCACCAATTACACCAGCTCGATTTACCTAGAATTTCATTCTGTACTTCGATTTCATGTATCTTCGGATATTCTTTAACTAGTTCGTATAATTCTTCACTTGATAAAGTCGTTGGTTGTATTATGTTTCCTGCTCTATTTACTACAAAGTTTTTCTTGTCTCTTCTAAAAGTATGATTAACATTAAAAAAACATCGATGACAGTCAAACCATGAAATATTCCTTCCATACGGTAATGAAAATGCCCGTGTATCTTTCATGCAGTAAGGACAAGCCAGACGACCTGTCGTACTCTAGCCTGAAAGCATTGCATAAGACGGAAAATCACCAATAGTCCATAACAAAGATGCAAACATACGAAAATTCTTTTTTTTCAACACGTCGTATGTATCCACCCCTTCATATCATAATGTTTTTAACTCTTTGTTCAATGGCTGTAGGTAAACATTGATTCCTTGTGTCGGATCATCAGAACCAGGGATGGCAATTGTAAGAAACATATATGGAGTTTTCATATACATCCACAGAGGTAAATTATAAGGTGTAACGATAATAGGCCAAGACCAATATTTACTACCAAATTGAGAAAATGGTGAAAATCCATCTGTACATAAACCAAGTCTCAACGACTCTCTATGGAAGACGCAGGATAAGTCTTATCAAAATGTTTCCACGGTTCTCCGTTCGATGGATGTATCAAAGTCCCCTCTTTTTCGTCGCTATCGCAAAAGTTCGGGTCATCTTTTATCTTCATGTCCCAAAATTCAAGGCAAGAAGGAGGGAAAGTTAAATGTTACACAAGCCCCTAGCAACACTTCTTGTGATCAAAGTATTTCCAATTCTATCCTTGATGACATTATTTTATTTTATGATCAACCCATTCGAGTTCTTTTTGATACGGGTGCGTCCCTTCTTTTATATCAAAAGAACTTGTTGATACTTTTTCTTTAAGTGTTGTTGCTTTAATGACTTCCTTGAGAATTGCGAATCCGGTTGGTGGATCTGCAACAATTAGTTTACTTTGTAAAGATGTTGAGATTATTTTGTGTGATTTTTCTTTCTAAGCCGATTTGCATGTCATGCGTTATTTAGGCTTTGGAATGATTTTGGGAATGGATTGGCTTAGCCTCTATGAAGCTCAAATCCTATGTCCTGAGCGGACTATTCATCTCCGACATTCTCAATCTGTTAAGCAGATTTCTGTTGATCTTAAAGATTTGGGTTCCAACTTGGTTGCATCTTTATATTCTTTAAATCCTCATGATGACGATAATGATGATGAGGAAAATGTCATTTCTCTTATTCACGTTGTTCGTGAATTTTCCGACATATTTGAGCCCGTTTTAGGACTACCACATAAGCGAGCAATTGAATTCAGAATTAATCTAATTCCTGGAGCTTTACCTGTTACTCATCCTCCTTATCGCATGTCCAATAAGGAAAATGAGGAGATGCGCAAACAATTATCCGAATTGGAACGAAGCAATTTGTTCTCTCTAGTTCCTCGCCTTGGGGAGCATCGGCTATTTTCGTGAAGAAATGCGATGGTACACTTAGACTTTGCGTTGACTACTGCAAGAATGATCTTACTATCAAAAATAAATATCCTTACCTCGGATTGATGATCTATTCGATCAACTTAGTGGTGCTAGAGTCTTTTCACAATTGGACTTGGCAACCGGTTTTCACCAGCTTCGTATTGCAGAGGATAGCATTCCTTTGACATCGTTCTGTACTCGTTATGGATCTTATGAATGGCTTGTTATGCCATTTGGTTTAACGAATGCTCCGGCTTATTTCGTTGACCTTATGAATAGAGTTTTAAAAGACTTCCTCGATCGATTTGTTCTCATCTTTATTGATGATATTCTAGTGTATTCAAAAACCAAGAAGGAGCATGAAAAGCATCTTCAGATTGTGTTGGAAACTCTTAGGAGCAATAAATAGAGAGCAAAATTTTATAAATGCCACTTTTGGCAATCTCGTGTGTAATTTCTTGGTCATATTATTTCCGAATCCGGAATTTCCATGGATCCTTCAAATATTGAAGTGATTCAAAATTGGAAGAGACCGAAGAGTGTGACGGAGATCCGTAGTTTTCTCGGTTTGGTGGGTTATTACCGTCGTTTTATTAAAGACTTTTCTAAAATTGTTGTGACTCTTACTAGCTTAACAAAGAAAGGTGTTAAATACATTTGGTCGGACAAATGTGAAGCTTCTTTTCAGAAATTAAAAGAACTCCTTTCCGATGCTCCTATTCTTGTGATTCCCGAGGGAAGCCAAGATTTTATTGTTTATATCGATGCTAGTCGCGTTGGTTTGGGTGTCGTTCTTATGTAAAGAGAACGTGTTATTGCTTATGCTTCTAGGCAATTGAAGCCAGCCGAGACTAGATATGCCACTCATGATTTGGAGCTCGCGACTATTGTTTTCGCCCTTCGAATTGGGCGTCATTATCTTTTGGGAGAAAAATTTAATCTTTACACCGATCATAAATCTTTGAAATATTTATTTTCTCAAAAGGAACTTAATTTGCGTCAATAGCGTTGGCTCGAGTTCCTTGCATCTTATGATCCTGACATTCTTTATACTCCGGGAAAGGGAAATCGTGTTGCCAATGCACTTAGTCGTAAGCAACAAGCGGTTATTTCCATGATGATATCCGAATGGAAAGATCTCGAAATTTTATCCACTTGTGAGATTAGAGATTGTGTATCCGATTTATGTTCATCTCTTGTTTTATGTAGCCTTGAGGCTCATCCTTCTCTTCTAGACCGCATTCTTGAAGCCGAAAGGTTAGATCGCGAATTGGCTCTTCTTGGCCAAAATTGTATGGATAAAATTGATTTTGAAAGTATGAAAGACTTTGATACTGATTCTCGTGGCGGTATTCGAAAATTTGGTAGACTTATCGTGCCAAATATTAGTGATATTCGTAAACACATTTTAGAAGATTCTCATCGTTCTAAATTTACCATTCATCCCGGTAGTAGTAAAATGTACACGGATATGAAGTGACTTTATTACTGGAAGGGAATGAAATCTGATATTGCTATTTGTTAGGTGTTGCATGACTTGCCAACTTGTCAAGGCCGAGCATTAAAGGCCCGGTGGGTTATTGCAACCTTTAGAAATTCCAATTTGAAAGTGGGATCAAATTTTCATGGATTTTATTGACGGCCTTCCCCGTTCTCGTTCGGGTCATGATAGCTTATGGGTGATAGTTGATAGACTTACTAAATCTGCCCATTTTATTCCCGTTCGGTCTAACCTGACCGTTCCTCTTTTGGCCAAACTCTTTATTAAAGAGATTGTTAAATTACATGGAGTTCCCACTTCTATTGTTAGTGATCGTGATCCATTGTTTACTAGTGGATTTTGGAAGAGTCTTCAAAAAGCTTTAGGAACGAAGCTAAATTTTAGCACCGTTTATCATTCTCAGTCCGATGGACAAACCAAGCGTGTGAATCAAACTCTTGAAGATCTTCTTCGTGCATGTGTTCTTGATTTTGGTGGAAGTTGGGAAGATCATATTGCTCTCGTTGAGTTTTCCTATAATAATAGCTTCCAATCTAGTATTGGTATGGCACCTTTTGAGGCACTCTATGGAAGGCCATGCCGTTCTCCTTCTTGTTGGCTTGAGGCCGGTGAGAAGCTGGTTTTAGGTCTAGACTTTCTTAGTGATTTCACAGAAAAGATTGACCTTATTCGTCATAGGATGAAAGAAGCCCAAAGTAGACAAAAATCCTATGCCGATAACCGAAGAAGAAAATTCGAATTTTCTGTGGGAGATCTTGTGTTTATTCGTGTTTCACCTATGAAGGGTGTTGTACGTTTAAGTCGATCGGGAAAGTTAGCACCTCGATATATTGGTCCATTTCCCATCACCGAACGTATTGGTTGGATGGCTTATTGCCTCTTATTACCGACTCAATTTTCTGCTATTCATGACGTGTTTCACGTTTCTCAATTACGGAAATGCCTTCGAGATTCCGATTCTATTCTTAAGCCCGGTGTTGTGAAAGAAATTGAAGTTTCGCCTAATTTAACTTACGAGCAACATCCTATTCGTATTACTGCTTCGGAGGTCAAACGCTTTCGAAATAAAGATGTTCCTCTTGTGAAGGTTCAATGGTCCTCAAATCCTAAGAATTGTTCTTGGGAATCTAGAGAATTCATCGAGCAAACACATCCGGACTTACTTGCTCGTGCTCTTTAAGGTGAACTTTTTATTTTAAAATTTCTTTTGTGTTGAATATGCTTTTATGGTTGTTACTTTATATTTTCTTCTTAAATATTGCGAGGACGCAATTTATTTAAGGAGAGGAGTCTGTAACAACCCGCATATTTTACGATTAAGTATTTAAATATTTTATATAAATATTTCATCGTTAGTCGGATTTTAATCTGAGAAGCTACTTTTTGAAAACGGTCGAATTAGGACTCAAAACCACCCCCATTGAGTTCAAAATGACGTTTGCGACCTGTTTGAGTATAAACTTTGATATGTTTGGAGTTAGTGGAATTTTGCTACTTTTTCACTTAGGGCTTCGGTTTTGTTTTAGCCTATTAGACCCAAGCTTCACCCCTCTTCTCTTCATTACTTCATTTCTATTTCCTAATACTCAAGCTTTAGCAACAATGGAGAGAGGAATAGGAAATTAAAACTTCAAGCCCTGGTTTCCATTTGCAAATCAAGTTCTAGCTCCAAATTTATTGAAGAAGCTTTGGTAAGCCTCCTTTTTTTCTTCTCCAACTCATTCTCTTACCAATTTCAGAAATTCCTAAACCTAATTTAGGAAATGTTTCTCTTTTAAGCTAAGAATTAAGCTCTTTAGGTTGGAATTGAAGAATGATTGTTCTTGCTATTGCTCTATAGCTTCTTCTTCATAGTTTTGGGTTTAAAGGTGAGCTTTTTATCTCACATCTTAGTCTATGATTATCTTCGACTGTTAGGTATGTATTCCTAACACTTATTTTTGTGCAATTGATTTTGGTTTGGATTGATTTGGTGTATATTCCAATTTTTGGTGTTTTGAAATCAAAAATCTATGAAAATCCTATTATGGATATTTGGACATTGATATTTGGGGCGTATCGAAGAGCCGTTAAGGCTGGGTTGTCGCGTGGCATAAATCCTTAGTCGTCATTTGCTCGTCCGATCGCTTCCGATATTCATTTGGCTATTTTTGGTCGAGGTTCAGGGAATGCCCTGAACCACAGTTTCAGACGTCTGAATCCTTATTTCAGATGTCTGAATATTATATTGGGAATTTTTATTCCCCAGTATTCAATCGTCTGAATCAAAATTCCAGACGTCTGAATTGGCTTGATTTCAAACAGAAAGGAAATAGGAAAAAAAACTATTTCAGACGTCTGAAATATAAGGTTCAGACGTCTGAATTATGTTCTGGAAAATTTCTAATTTTCCAGATTCAGACGTCTGAACCACCTATTTCAGACGTCTGAATCTGCTGTGTTTTGCCTGCTTGTCTATTTTGTTTAAGAATTCCAATTTTATCTATTTGTGTTGATTCCCTTTTGTTGTTATCATCTATTATCGACTTTGATGATATTTTCTTTGGGATTTTTGGAAATATCCATTTTGATGGATTTGATATCGATTTCTTTGGAATTAATTCACGTCTTCGTATGTGAATTTTAGTGATTGATTGTTTCTACAATCATTTTTGTGATTTGTCACTTTAAAAATATAAAGGTTTTCTATACCAGTAGTAAATATCAAAACTCTTTCTTTAAAGCGATTTCAACACTATTTTATTACAAAGCTCGTTCCTTAAACCGTTTTCCAATCTATTAGTATATATAAACTTTTACCTCAATCGTATGAGAAATCAAATTAAACGACTTAGTAAAACAAGTGGTATGAAACGCTTGCGTTTACTTCGTCGGTTAATTCTTAGACTTCTTCGATTGAATTTCTTATGACAATTTTCGAGTGGAGACTTACAGTTTGTTCGTAAATATTTAAGTTAAGCTAGTGGTTATGAGACATGAAGCTAAGCACATATATTTACTAACTTAGTGTAATTGACACTTCTTGATGATCGATGATGATCATTTTGTGATTTAGACTAGCGATATGATATGTTTCTTTGTCCACGTAGGGGACGGTACATCGTTTTATTGAGCTTCGTCTCATTTCTTTTATATGCTAACGACCTATGTATTATTTGGAGTTTCGACTCAATTTACGTGGGCTGGCAACCCATGTTCTTTTATAGAGTTTGGTCCATCGGACGTACCTTTGTACTACGTTGTTGCACCAGCTTATCCGGATCATCGGACGTACCGTTGTACTACGTCGTTGTTCCGAATTATTCGAGTTTCAGGTTCCTCGGACATACCGATATTGTACTACGTCGTTGCACCGGCTCTATGGTTAACGACCATGGGATAGCGTCCCGTTTGTGATACACGCGTTAGTGAGTTTTCATCCTCCCGTTTTGTGATAGGCTTCCCCCTTTTTGTGATTTCTGGATTTCTATTGATGATTTCTAGAGTTCGTGATCCACCAGCTTTTATGATTGGCATCGATATGATGTCGATATTGGTGACTTGGTGAATAAAACTAAAGAGTATGACATTCTTTTGATCTTTGAGAAGATTCTTGTGATATTGATAAATCTCTGGTTGATTTTTAATTGCATACTTATCATAGTATGGCTTTATGGTCATCTTACGTTTTTGTCATATCTCTTACTCTATATCATTTTATCTGATAAAATTTTCCAATCTCCCATTGCTTGCGTGTTTCAGGCTATAAATATTTTTTTTTTATATTAATGCATGTGCCACCTGTGCATAATTAAATCTCAGCCTATATACCTCAGCATCCCTCTGCGTACGTGCTTCTCTAGCCTTAAATATAGTAACAGCCGAGACTTGAGGTGTGGGTTAAATCGTATGGTGAAGGGACCGAGTTATTGGTTAATCATATCATTTTATTCAATCTAGCTTTTCAGTTTTGCTTTATTAAATTTGATATGATCGTAATTGAATTCGCGTAATTAGTTTCATTCGTTTTGTTTCAAGATTTGAATCTGATCTCGCCTCCGCTAAAATTTGATCGTGCCTTCTGTATGTTTTTCCGGTGTGGTTATCGTAGTTTTGAATCTAATCTTCAGCAGTATAGAGGTGAGTATCCTCACCAGACAAACGTACTTATAGATCTGTAAATTAATAGCAAGTGTAATTGTAGAATGGTTATATTATATTTTACTTGCATGTGATATAAATTTATGATGTTAAAAAACCCTATTATTAAATTGACACATCATCGGTTATATTATATACTGTTATATTTATGCTGTTATATTATTGATTTATTTACTATTTTATCACACTGCAAATTCCCTATAGAATAGAATCGTTACGGGCTGAAATGATAGGCCTGAACTATATTTATTTATTTAGTTATTTATTTAACTTGGGATTGCAGGTTTGAAATGATAGAATCCGGGAATTTTTTGTATATTACGGATTGAAATGATATATTATCCGTATCACTTGACCTAGGTTAAAAAATATTATACAGACCCGTGGTTATTATATATATATATATATATATATTCTGGAAATATTAAATATTTTAAAATAGTATGTTATAATATTCTGTTTAAATATGGATTAAAATCATTCTTATAAATATAGTGATTTTGTACAAGTTAAATATGTAAATAAATAAATGGGTAAGTTAGATTTAAAGTATAAATTTATTTTGTAAATTTTGACTTGTAAAATAAAATGGAATTCAAGTTAAGTAATAAAATATGATATTTTGGTATAAATTTGAATATAGAGTGAATAAATAAAGGGTTAAGTTGTCTATGAATTAAATAATTAAATAAAGTGAATACTTAAAAATGGAAGTTCAAATAATAATTAATTTAGAAATGTGACGTTGGTTTTAGAATAAAGGTAAGTACGAAATAAATGGGAAATTAAGTTATTTTGAAATGGTAATTAAACTTAATTATAAGTAAAATTTTATAGAAAATTGTGCACTTTGATTTTAGTAAGTAAAGCATAGAGAAGTTTGATATTTATTTGCAAAGTTTACTTTATAAAAATCATAAATTTTTGAGTAATGTAAATGACTATTTCAAAGGGGAAAATATGATTTTATAAGTTAAATTTGTTTAAATAAAGGTTTAATTATTGCTGAAATTATATTGAGATATGAAATTTAAATTTACTTAAATCTGTTGAAAAGGATATTACCGCACTTTGCAGGTGCTATAGTTGATGCAAATGAACTAAGGCTAAACCTTTGAGATTTATATTGGATTTTGTAAGAATAATAACTTCACCCTTAAATAGTTTAAAATGAAGTATTTTGATTGAAAAATAAACTATTTTTGGAATTTATAACCACGGGTAATAATAACGTTGGTTGTTTAAGAGATCGGGATCGGATATGGGCATACTCTCTATCGATACCGAAAACCACTTTGGCAACCGTGTAAGCGGTGGAGATTTCAGAATGAAGTAGGATGGTGGTGACGTTCTATTGAGGTATTTACGTGGACCCGACTCCCGTGAGTTGGCATAAGGTGGCTAAAACAGGAGCGATTGACGGACTAATGAGGTAGCACCTTTGATCGGACGCACTTCTTCGTATGCCATTCTATTACTTTGTGATTGTTTGGTGTGCACCTTTAATTTTGGAAATTTTGTTCGAGGTGGACGGTAGTAACAGCTACACGTTACCACCGGTCCGGAAGCGTAATTGGTATATCTACTCTGGCATTGCCTAGTTGTGCCATGTCACCTACCCTAGCGAGCCCCGTACGAGTTTGATTTGTGTCGTACCTATAGAGTATCCTCTGCTAGCCTCCCGATCAGGAGGTATTACGGTATTGTATAGACTATTGGCACTATTATGTGTTAAGGTGGAAAATGTAAAGCCCTAACGCTATTTAAAAGTTAGTTTATTTTACCGATAGACGCTATTATAATAGTGAAATATTACTACATAGTAAATAGTTTAACGGATCCTTAGAGGACGGGCGGTCTCAAGCACCCTTTAAGTTACTTGCATTTATATTACAGTTCACTTGAATTAGCTTACACTGTATAAGTATGTATGTCCTGACTCGAGTGTTTGTGTTTTTTTCTTACGCTCGGGTCAGCCCGAGTACCAGTTCAGACTTCACCTTCCCCGGGGCTAGGACTGTTGAAGATCATCTCTTTTAAGCTGCTGTCTATTTTCCATTCAGTCTTTTATCTTAGCATATGTAATTCGAGACAAATGGATTTGAGATTTTCTGTGATTATTTATTTACTGTATATTCTGAGATTTGCCAAAATTTTATTTACAACGCGGTATTTTGAACAATTCAAGTCCGACATATGCGGATGCGAATGGTTGAAAATACCGGGTCGTTACACACAACCTAATCGAAACCAATGCACATGGTATCAATGCTTTGGAACATAATGGATTGGAGAGAGGCAGAAGGTATAGATCGAAACCATACTTTCGAAGGGGTCGAGGCGACTTTAAATAGCTTTCGAAGGTCATTGTTTTGCTTTCAAAAGAGATGCCACTTGCCTAGCTTTTAATGGATGCTTTCGAAAGGGCTGAATTACTTTTATATAGCTTACGAAGGGGTTGCCGCCTCGTTTTTAAAGGGTGGCTTCCGAATGACTTGCCGTACATTATATTTTGAAGAGAAGCTTCCGATAGGGTAGTTTTGAACCAGGTTGAAACCTTGCTGCCATCTTCACACCTTTTGAATAGGTTGAAAGTTTTCAATGAGTTCGAAAGGCTAGTTTTTGTTTTATAAATATAACAAGTCGCTTCCCAATGCTTTTGAAAGGGCTCCATTTGAAAGGGCTCCAGTAGCCATTTAAACTAAAGGTTTCAATGACAATGGCTTCGAAGGGTATTTTGAAGCCATCCTTCCAATTGTTTTACTTAAAAGATTAAAGCTTTCGAAAGGATGGTTCCAAAGCCATTTGTTTTTCCCAACCTATTTCACTTGAAGGTAAATGGTTTTGAAAGGGATACTTTCGCTTATGTTCACCTTGATCCAAATGTTATATTTAAAATTAAACTAAATGGTTTCAAAAGAGGTACTTTCAAATGGTTTTGAAGCTATGCTTCAATAAGTTGGAAAGATATGCTTTAACATTTTCGAAGGGAATGTTTTGATGGTTTCGAAAGAAGGTTTTGATGCTTTTGAAAGAGATATTTTAAAGTTTTTCGAAAGGCATATGTTTATGTGTTTTGAAAAGAAGGTTTGGATGATTTCGAAAGACATATTCTAATGGTTTCAAAAGTGAAGGTCTAAGATTTTGAAAGCCTAAGTTTTCAAAACAAAGAAGCCAGTCTTATTTTTAAAGGATAAAAGAGATTTAGAATGGTTTTTAATTTTGGAGTTTTTGAAGAAGCATTCCTTGATAAGAATAATGAGTTAAAGAGATTAACCATATTTCATGCGGAAATGATTTCAAGGATATTAAACATAAATGTTGGTATTGTTATGTTATTTGCTTCTTCTATAAAAATATTCATTATATAATGGACTCATAACTGTATTTTGGAAAGAAAGGGAAAAATAACCAAATAGGTTGATCCAGTATTGAATATAAATTGAGTTTAACTCCTATATGTATAGAATTGCATCTAGGAGGTTAAGTAGATCAAAACATAGGATGTCCAAACACTGATAAAAGAAGTTGTCAATTTAGACAGGTTCATATTAAACCCATGAAAACTATGTTTGGAAAGAGTTATTGGCAGGAGTCAATAGATTCGTAGTGATCCTATGAAAACTATATCCAAATAAAGTTTTTGACAGAAATCAATTGGTTTATAGTCAAACCATGAAAACTACGATATAAGAGAAGTTATTGGAAATACCAATAGGTTTAGAGTAAACCCATGGAATAATAAAGTTTGCTACAAGAAAATTACTAATTAGTGGCATTTTAGGGTACCATTTGAAGGCACAACGCTCTTTTAGTCTCGTGATAACCAGTACTAAAAAATCATCAACCCTGTATAATGAACTCTTATCACGGGCTTCCAATTTATTGCAGAGGTCGCCTTTTCTTAGTATTATTCCCGAAATTCTACTTTTCACGCTTAAACCTGAAAAACTCAATCAGGTACGACGCTCGCACACTTGTTGCCGCTAGTCGTCTCCAGCATATTCCCTCGTTTCGAACTCAATCAGCTATGATTTTCGAAACTGTACTTGTTTATATTCCTTTCTCTTCTTCCAATTTATATTCATTTAGTCATTAGGTTTTGATCTCTTTCAGAACTATCATGCTTTTGCGCATATTGATTTATTTGATTTCTTACATTGTTCAATTTCTTTCAATAGTTATAAGATCTTATATCTTGTCCGTAACTCAATTTACCCTAATTGCTTCAACTGTTATATTCAATAGAAACATCCTTCTCTATGCTTGCTTATAATTTTCAGCATCTCCTAGAAAAGACACTAAAATATGAGTTGCATTCTAGGTAGATTAATTGTAATATTATATTTATTGTTTGATAACTTAGTTCAGATTTTGTTTGTTCCTAGTTTTAGTATTTTAGAGAGTGTGATATGTAATTTTGTTTGTCTTAATAGTTGGTTTAATTGGGGTATAAACTTAATTGAGTTGGTTAAGTAGTGCTGCTAAATACAAAAATGGATTAAGAGGTTCTTATATGGTTTGTTTGTTGTTGTCGGACGATATAAGAATGATTAATTTTTTGCTAATTATATATATATTTTTTTAAAAGGCTGTTTAGATTGTAATGTGCCTTTTCCAGTAGGCTGTATATTATTACTTTTAATTAGTATTTTAACTATGTGTTACTAGCTTTTCTTATAAACCAAAGTGCAGAAAGCAATTTCAACATGTTGTATCACTACATTTTACAACTATGCAACAACACGAGTCAAAAGAGTTTCGTAACTTATTTCAATCATCGGTTTCTAACAGACACATTATACCATAAATGAAAATATTTCTGACATGGTTTAAGTCAGAGTCAATGATCTATTTAATGTGAAAACTACTTTTTTACCTTGTTATTTTTGTATAATTAATACCATTACCATGCTTACTTACTGTAGAGTATTATGATATAATTGCTTTTCTTGGATCCAAGCATAATAGAAATTCTTTCAATCCTAAAATTGATGTGACTGCGTTGCTGCATGTATAATTTGAATATTGTTGCCAACAGGTGATGGGTAGGAGATCAGTGCTCGAAATTGTTCCTGAACCTAAAATTGCTGATAATGCAAATGGTGTGGATTCTGTTGTTGCCACTATATTGTTGACATCTGCATGGATACTCTCTTCTATCCCTGATAACTAAGAATTACTTGGATTATGCTTTAGCCTCATACAGTGCAATTGATGAACGTCTTTCTAAGGGTATGGTCTTTCTAAATTCCCTTATTTTTTTTCATTTTGAGTTAAATGATGTAATGGTATATCAATGTTATTCGAGTGCTTTTTTAATTTCAAATTTTGTTATATGAAAATGACCTTGGATTGGGATAACATATTTATTACAACCGCATTAAGCAAAGTTTTCTGAAAATGTATCTATAATGTGGTCGAGTGGCCTCCATCATAAATAACAAAATTTGACCTCTTAGCAACCCTAAGGGGATGCTAATAAGCCAACTAGGTAATTCTACAACTACACACACACACACACACACACACACACACACACATATATATATATATATATATATATATATATATATATATATATATATGTAATTGGTAGGGCGCGAAGAGAGCAGTTGGAAATGTGTAAGGGGACGAAAAATATTACCGTGCCAAGTGATGTTGTGAAGTATGCACATGTTGTCGTATTTCGTATCGGTACCTTGTTCAATCACAGAGTTGGTAATCATGTTGTGACTGAACGTAATGTACGTATTAAAACTTATCCATTGGGACGCACAACAGGTTTGATGGAAATTTGTGGTTGTAGTGTGTAGTACAATGTTGTACCATTGAATATGGAGGTAGATAAATGGTAATAGTGGTTATGTCCGAGAAGGCAAGTGGATTTGTACGTCGGCGTTAAAGTATGTTTGTAAAAAGCGGAAAGTAAATTACATGTATATATTCACGTAGACAATCGATGTTGTGTTATGTTTGGATGACGCGTGTAATGGTGAGGCAATATGACTGGTGAAGTTGATGATATGTGCGGACAGGAAAAGAGTGATGCGGGCAAACATATAAAATTAAAAAGCTAATTAGTTGAAGAAAGCGGAACAGACAAATGAAAATCAAATCATAATTATGAGAGAGGAATGAAAAATTTTACAGTGGTTATGTAGGAAAAAAAACATAATGCTGCAGTACGGAACAAAGGTACAAAGGCAAATACGAAATGGTTGCTAAAAACGTAAAAAAGATGGACGTCGTAAAGCTCTAGCACGATCGATCGGCTAGAAAACGATCCACAATCTTATCGCACTGTTCAATCTGCAAGTGGGAAGAAAATTATGATTAGGTATTAGCGAATTAAGGTTAGTGGGGTAGAGGAGTGGACGTAAGTAGTTAAAAACATATAGGAATATAGAAGTAAACAAAAACGTATATATGTGTTTGCATATGTGAATATATGTTGTTAGGATTGAAGGAAGAAGTAGACGTATTGTCGCATACCACTTAAGGAGTAAAAAAAAGTATCTCAGTCATAGTTGTTAGAACTGTGTGGAAGAAGTTGCGGTTCAGCAGTTACTGGTGCTTGTACATCATAGTCGGAAATGTGAGAATACTTGTCATTTAATTCTGCGTTTTTTCTATAAGCGGTCGTAGCGGAAGAGAAACGTTGTTGTTGCAGTCGGTATCATTTTCTGATGGAATATGAGGAGCACTGTGGTTTTTGACGGTGTTTGAAACTCCAACCCTAGCATCGGCAAATGAGTGCGTCTGCTTTGTTTGACGCACTTTTACGTTCTACCTTTTCTGTGCTGATGGCTGTTGCAGCGTCTTTTTGTTGAACGACACATTTCCGCTGCGAGGAAAAAAGGGTATGTTAGTGGCGAGAAAAACTTAAAGGGTGGGGTATACAAAATGTGCGCAATGGAAGGTGAAAATGGAAGGTAGTGTGCTGGGTGTTGGGTATGGTGTAGGGAGGTAAAAAAATAATAGAAGGTGGAAGAGAGAACAACCTTTGTCATAATGGTGGGGAGAAATAGTGCTGCTAGAATATGAAGAAGAAGAAAATGAAATAGATGTTATATAGTGATAAGAATAGAATAACGGAAAAAGACAGTGTGTTGTGGAGTGTTAAGTGGGCCATTTGGTGGGGAGAAATAGTGCTGCTAGAATATGAAGGAGAAGGAAAGGAAATAGAGGTTATATAGTGATGAGAATAGGATAATGGAAAGAGACAGTGTGTTGTGGAGTGTTAAGTGGGCCATTTGGTGGGGAGTAAATAAGGGAGGTGTAAGAGGACTGAGTTGAATTGGTTACATGCGTCCTTTGTTAAAAGCTGGATGCAGAATATGTGGTTGTATGTACCCAGCTATGCAAGTGGTAGTTTGCAGTCTGTTATACTATGTGCTGTCAGTTCAGTAGTAGATAGAATGGGTATGCAAAGTTATCAGGAAAAAATAAGTCAGATGTTTACTGCATTAAACTAGAAATTTAAATCGGCTAAGCAGCAACATGCGTACGTAATATTGTCCAAAAATTCTATGTTGAACGATTCTTCAAACTGCTGTACAACATGAGCAATAGCAGGCGTAGTACATATTATTGTACAAAAAACCATTTTTAAGGAGGCTGCAAACTGGTATACAACATAAGGCATGCATATGATTAGCAGTACTGTAGGCTCATTTCTGTATATGGTACTCATCAATTACTGATGATTGCATGATGTCGTCAACAAATTAACTTTCAACTACGTTGTCTGCACATTGTAATGCATCAATTTTGTCAAGGTCGTTCCATACAGGTTCAGGCGGTGAATTATTTTCGGTTAGTTTTGCCTCATCTTCTTCGAGTTTCTGCATGCAGTCGTTGAATAATGTTGGGTAGTAGTCCGAGAACATGTTGAGGAAATTTTGAGCGATGTTTTGAACTGCTCTGTTCCACTGACGCCTTCTGTTTTTTTGCAGTGAAGGGATTATAATAGGCAGGATCATCTTTATATTTTGCCTTATTACATTGTCGATGTGATCGCTGTTCCATAACAGAAGTGCCCTCTGAGCTACCTAAAAAATGCCAGTAAAATAGTTGATTTACCCTGTCTGTGACGACACAGAATTTCAGTCATTTGAAATTCGTATATTTAATTAATTTTAAATATTTAATAGTTAAGTTTATAAGCTGAATAAATTATATTTCGATTATAGGATTTAATTGGATAATTAAATTATTAATTTAATATTTGAAATTGCAGAAATAATTGGAATTTGGATTTAAAGTGAATAAAAATGATTTATAAAGTTAAATTACATCATATTTGAATTAGAATGATGTTAGAGAACATTTAAAATTGAATTAAAAGTTAATTTGTAGAAATTAAATATTTTAATATTTAATTGACGAGTAAAAATGGTCATTTTTCAAAGAGTCTTGGATTTCGACGAAACCAGTTTCATCGGATCCGTAATGTTATATTATTATAAGATTTCAAGTTTCGTGTCAATCGGATTTACGGTTTGTCCGGGGCAAGCTAAAACGCGTAGAAAATCGTTTAAGTGAATTTTAAATTTAAAATAATTCGATTTGAAAACCTATCTTCCAAATACGGTCGAATTGGATCCCGATATATATTCCATTGCGTTCGGAATATGGGTAAAACATTATAAACGCCAAACGGCACGCTGCGTTTCGAGTTCGGAAAAAATTTGGATGAATAGTGTCGTCAAATTTTATATAAAAGACCACCTATTTTTCTATTTTGCAAACCCTAATCAAAACTAAACCCTATCCGCCACTAAAATTCCAATGGCCAGAAAAGCGCGATCTTCTTCCTCTGATTTCATCCAATCCATCAACAATTACAAAAAAGTTTCAACTATGAAATTTTAAAGGGCAACAAGATCTACACGATCAACGGTTATGGTCGAAAAATACGAAGCGAAACGATGGCAATCTTCATTTAAACGTCGCGCGTTTGGAAGCAAAAATCTTGGCGATGGGACGACCGAGTTTCACAATATTCAAGCCGATGGCGGAGGCGAGCACGACCTTTCAAGCGGTGGCTTTTGATCGTCGTAAAGATCGTCGTTGGTGGGTGCGGCTTGTAAATTTCGAATGGCAAGATGGGTTTTCACGGCCTGGTTCGTGCGTTAAGGAAGAAGAATAGAATCGTGGCCGAGATTTGCTCAAGCAAATGAACGGCTGGATTTGTCTAAGGTTATAAAAAAATTATAAAAAGAAAATAGTAAATTAATTTATAAATTCGTTCAATCTTTAAAACTGTATAACTTTTTCATACGAGGTCCGTTTCGCACAAAACGAATTGCGTTGGGTTCGTATGGACGAACACTACGCGATGAGCTAGTTTGGAGTTGATTGAAGCTAGTGTAAATTTTGGGTAAAATTATACGGTCGTTTAATTTTATTCGGAATAAAACGCTGAAATCGCGACTACAACCAATGTGAGTACAACTCACTCTTTCTGACTCACCGATATTTTTATATAAGTGAGAAATAATTTATTTATGATGATTGATGATTGTTTGGATGATATATGATATATTGATTGGTATTTGGATATATACCTGCCTAGTGGAGCAGGCGACCCTATACGTTCCCGTGTATGAGTGGATGACCCTTTGTACGCGCATTTGCCTTGAAGCGGACATTGTACACATAATCTAATATGTATATTTGTTGCAGGTGACAAGTTGGAGAGATCCAACTGGATTTCTCACCAGTATTGATTTATTTACAGATATTGTGATATATGATGTTATCATATTATAAATGATATTTTGGATGCCGTGATTGATGTATTTGGTGCTGTTGCAGCATTGGGCCTATTTTCGAAAATTTAAAAATGTTAAAGTAACGATTTTGATTTAAAAGAATTTTAAAAGTGATTTTGAAAGTATACGTTTTATTGAATTTTGAAATTGATTCATTTTAAATAAATAAATGTTATAATATTTATGTTATAAAAATTATGGTTTTTGTGAAATATAACCAGAATGAGATTTTTGAAATGTGAAGTTAACTATTTTGTGAAATAGTATAAATTTAGATTTTTGATTTATTGTAAATGGTTTTATATATATGATTTATAAAATTGAATTTTTATAAATCAGAATGAAGGAATTATAAAGAAGTTTTATAAGTGTTGAATTAGAGTTATAAATGGATTTTATAAGTGAATAGGATTTATATTTGTGAAGTTATAAAAAGAATGCTTTTGGAAATAAATGATTTATAAGCAATTAACTTATAAATTGGATTTTTGAATGCAAATGGGATTAAATAGAATTTGTTAATTAAAGGATTTTATAAGTTAAAGTTCTTATATATAATAATAAATGGAATTTATAAACATTGTTTTATAATCCCAAAATCAATCAAGTTTGATAAGTTAAGTATAGAAGATTATTAAAGGCATTATATCCACGATTTTGGACAGTGGGTAACCCTTTAATTTAAATTCGCAATGGTGACGAATTTGTTAAAGGCATTATATCCATGATTTTGGACAGTGGATAATTCTTTAATAAATGTATAGAAATATAGGATTTGGTAAATGAAGTATATTCATGATTTTGGACAGTGAATAATCTTTCGAAATTAAATAAATGTTTTGGGAAGTGATATTTTAAATGAAATTAAATGATAAAAAGATGTTTTAAAATGTGTTAAATATCGAAACCATAGATTTCAACATTCATTGTTGAAATAGAAGTTTTCGAGAAATAAGCGAATGATGGACTATAACACTGTTGTTATAGTAAATGATTTTCAAATGAAAATGTTTTGTATAGTATTGGGGTTTATATATCTATCTTATTTTCGAATCCCTATACTATTGATTTTGGGTTGTCATAACGATGTTTTACGCAACATTCGTTTTGATCCAAATAAATGTGTTTAAGAGAATATTTTCCTTATATAATGAAATATATACTTAAATCGTGTTTTAAGTATATTGAATATTTTCCAAGTGTTGAAAATATAAATTGAATTGTGAATTACTTATTATTAAATAAGTATTTGGAAATGTTTTCCAATATAGAAGTTGAAATGATTTTGAAGATTATATCTTTTAAAGATAATTTGAAGTGAATATTTGGCAAGTGAATTAATTAAAAGGGCCTAGTGATTGTATATAGTGCTGAATATTTGTTTGTTTGCTTTGATAGTTAAATAATCGACTATCAAATTGCCCAAAAATTTCAGTTCCTCAACTTGATGTGGGAATTATTTAGTCGTACACTTAGTACGTAACCTTCTGTGTAGGCTTGATTATCATTTGTGTTGAGGATGTTGATTCGTATAGTGCGGAGTATTACTCCAATCTATCGAGCTTCCATCTTGGTCCGAAGGATAGCAAGTTTAAAGTTAGAAACGTGATAAGTCTATGAGACTTAGTTTCTGTGTGAAGTTGAGAAACGCTTTTGCGTTGTTGGTGCGAAGAGATCAGGATCAGATTTATCTGAAAACCACTTCGGACCAACGTATATGCGACGATTGTGCAGGTTGCTTGTGATGGTATTTATATTTCTGATTTTCATAGTGGAGGACTGCTTGTTGATCGTTTGGGATTAAAATCCCAATATACATCCAGTAGCAATGGTCTCTTCATTATGAAATATCCAATGCAAGGACTATTCGCCACTAATCCTAGGAATTTTCCGACAGGATGTGGTAGGAAAGTACCTTCGGTTTGTCCTGTTCCTGAACAACTTATATGAATGTTTGTCTGACATTGCATTTCTATAGATTACGTACATTGGTTTTTACAAACGTACATCAATGGTGGCGGATAAGGCAACTTCTCTTAGCTTAACACCCTCCTTGAGACGTATGAGCTTAAGGGTTGTATTTTTGTGGAAGGCAATTAGTAGTCAACGAAAATGACCGTGTGGCATTCAAAGTGATGTGATATGTGATTGTGAAGGTAATCGTTACCTCGTCAGGCCTCATCAACCGGAAATGACCAAAACAGGGTTAGATGCGGCAAGGCTAAGTGGGTCATTCCCAAGTAGGATATGATCATCCTCTTCTAATTATATCTTTGCACGCTATGACGTCGTGTATCTAATTATTTTTGATAGAGGGCCCTCGGTAAAGGTCAGTAACGACCATAGGATGACATATTCGGTGCCATCTAGTTATAGAGGTGGGCCGGTCTTGTGTTGGTAGAAGGCAGGTGTTCTGTGCCTCGGGACATCCATCTAGAGGTGTACCCCTTCGGAAGGTAGTCCCTTCATCTGGTCATTTGTATGGAAATCCAAACTCCACTACGTGCTTGCCATTTTGATTGTATTACCCAATTGGGCTATATGCTGGAATTTAATCAATGTAACAATTTCGGCTATGATTAATATTATTCGTATATAGTAGACACTACTATAATATAACATGAGATTTGATATGATATGTTTTAGTTATCGTAAGGTCAAAAAAATCCGTATTTATGTGTGGACTTGTCTTACGAGATACTTCTGTTTTGAAAACTAAGGAAAAGTTTGGTAATTTAATAAATTCAGTTGATTGTGTTTCTCACGCTGGTTTAGCAGACTGATCCGGGCGTTCTTTCCTTTCAATGCTCGGGTCAGACCGAGTATATTTACAGGTCTAGATTTGATGCCTTTGGAGCTTCAACAGGGGAGCTGGAGATCTTCATTTTCGTACATCCGTATTTGCTTGATTATCCGCTTTTCTTAGTGATGTTCGTACATGATAGGGAGTTCTCGCTTCTTGTTAGGTAGCGAACGGATGACTCTTACTCTTACATGTCCCTGAGATTGGGTATCGAATGGTTAGTTTCAGTCGAGAGGCTGGCTCTAAAAGCAAAGCGTGAGGTACCAGTGTAAGATACGGCGGAAAGTGACCGTTGTCGATGGTTGAAAAGCCTAGATCTCACATTTGGTATCAGAGCTTAGATTTCATATATTCCCAAGCTTTGATGTGTACTTAGTAAAGATAGGGACAGTAGCACCCTAGATTGAGTCTGAGTGTATTATATATATGAGCGCTTATTTGTTAGTGAATATAAAATGTTTTATATTGTGTTTACTTATCCGTTGAGTTGTTTTTGAATTCTGGTCGTGATGTGGGACGCCACGTTATCGATAGGGATTTCCAAACATTTAAACGAAGCAAGTCGACATAGTATCATTTTAAATTGGGTAAATGAAATAATTTTACCTCTATTATATTTTATGTATAAAGGTATAATTTTTCAAGAATTATTAAAGTGTATATAAATTGATTGTTTTGTTGTTTGAAAATGTAAATATATGTCAGTTAATAAAGATGTTTGAATAATCTAAATAAAAACAACAATTGTAAAAGAATAAATTATATAAGTAAATGAATTATAAAGTATGAATTATAATTAATATGATTTACAATTGTGAAATAATCTATATATAAGAAGTGAAACTATATGAATGTATTTATAAATATGAGTTATAAATAAAAATGAATTTAAACTAAGAATTTGTGAAATTTGAATCCCATTTTATTTTGGAAGTTGTTTTTCAAAGTTAAAGAGGTTATATTATTATAAATCTTAATAAGATAAAAGAATTTGAAATGATCTTATGTAAGTAAAGTGAAAATAGTGAAATTATACAAGTAAGAAGGTTTATAATTGTGATTTATAAATAAAAGGATTTCTTTTTTTAAGAATATAAAGCACTGAATTCACTACCGTTGCTAGGAAATAATAAGGGTGATGACTGTAGCATCATCAGTATCATTTTCGAGTTTCTATGTGATAGATTTGCTACCAAAGTAAATTGAAATTAAAGTTTTGTTTTGATAAATAAATTTGATTTGAAATCCAAGCTGAAATTAATAAATATGAGTAAAATAAGTTTTGGTCTTATAATATGAAGTAAGAATTTACTTTAGTAAAGTTGAAAGAAATTTGAGTTAGTAAGTGAATTATATGATTTGAAATGTAACTAAAGGAAGGTTAAATAAATTGAATTGGATTTAAATTGGATTAGATATGTTATTGAAATCGAAATTAAACTTAAGATGGTAAGTGATTACATAGTATGAATTTGGAATTTTAGATAAACCTAAGTTGTGAAGTGACTATATAGCCATGATTTGAAATTATAAAAATGTGAATGGAAGTATACTAAGGTAAATGTTTATGGAAGTTGAATAATTAAGATTTATAACTTATAAAGTGAGAAAATGTAAGTAAAACCAATTGTTAAAATGGTTAAACAATTTTGTTAAGTAAAACAAAATCTGAATTTGAATAGTGAGATGAAATTTGACTTAAATAAAAGTTAAATAAAATGAAATTTGAATTAAATTAGAGATGAACTTAAGTTGTATAATGAAGATGAAATGAAATATAAATTAAGTAATGTTGAATGAAGTTGATTTTGGTATTGAAGTAAATTAATAAAGTTAAGTGATGAATATGAACTTGAGTTATATAAATGAAATTCAGCTTTAGTGGTAAAATGCGATTATAGTGAATACTAGAATTCAATCTAAATTGAATATGAAACCAACTAAGTGTTAAACCAAATAGAATGTAAAGTAAAGAAAATTAAATAAATTTAGTAATATTGGATATACTTTGGTTGTTAACTTGTTGTTAGTTGATTGAATAGAAATTCACATGAAATGGAATTAATGAAATTGGACTAAAGTAATCGAATTCAAATTGCTAGTAAGTGAAAGTAAATAGAGTTGAATTTGATTGAATTTGAAAGTAAACTAACTTGAATGTAAATTAGTGAATGTAAACTAATTGAATATGAATGAATGAATGTTAGTAAAATCCAATGTTAATGAATCAAAATGTGATTAAATTGAAAATCAATTCAATGAATATTAAGAAGAAGTGAATGCATATTGATTGGATAGATATGGATTAATTCGATAATAGTTGTTTGATGGTTGGATTTGTTGTTTTGTTGCATTTTCTATATTGACATATATAGTTGTTGGTATATGTTGTATATTGATATTACTTTCATATATACATGTTTTTCATTTGTTGTTGAGTGGTAGTAGGTGCGGATTGCGCTTGCTTTGCTCCATTGAGCTCGCTTTCGCGCTATATTAGCCATATATGCTTGCTAATAATATAAAAGGTACACACCTCTGATTACATATCGTACTTTTACACTCTTTCCATTGGGGATGCTTCTCCTCGATGATGAGATGCATATTTGTGATATATATATTGTTAATTTTTTTCCGAATTGAACCGCGCAAAGGAGACTATGGCGATTTTTGGAAATATTTTGATTTTGAACTAAAAGTTAAACGATATTAGTTGGTTTTCGAAAGACAACTTTATATGGATTGAAAACTTAGTAAAGTTTTACAAGAAGTTTAACTAATGATTTTTGGAAAAAGTTAAAAGGTTAAATAGATTTGGTAAATCTAATTTGAACGAATTGTTTTGAAAAGTTAATAGATTTTGTGACTTTTTCTTACTTGGTAATTTCGAGAACGAAATTCTTTAAGTAGGGGAGAATGTAACGACCCAGAATTTCAGTCATTTGAAATTCGTATATTTAATTAATTTTAAATATTTAATAGTTAAGTTTATAAGCTGAATAAATTATATTTCGATTATAGGATTTAATTGGATAATTAAATTATTAATTTAATATTTGAAATTGCAAAAATAATTGGAATTTGGATTTAAAGTGAATAAAAATGATTTATAAATTTAAATTAAATCATATTTGAATTAGAATGATGTTAGAGAACATTTAAAATTGAATTAAAAGTTAATTTGTAGAAATTAAATATTTTAATATTTAATTGACGAGTAAAAGTGGTCATTTTTCAAACAGTCTTGGATTTCGACGAAACCAGTTTCATCGGATCCGTAATGTTATATTATTGTAAGATTTCAAATTTCGTGTCAATCAGATTTACGGTTTGTCCGGGGCAAGCTAAAACGCGTAGAAAATCATTTAAGTGAATTTTAAAATAATTCGATTTGAAAACCTATCTTCCAAGTACGATCGAATTGGCTCCCGATATAGATTCCATTGCGTTCGGAATTGGGGTAAAACATTATAAACGCCAGGCGGCGCGCTTAGTTTCGAGTTTGGAAAAAATTCGGATGAATAGCGTCATCAAATTTTCTATAAAAGGCCACCTATTTTTCTATTTTGCAAACCCTAATCAAAACTAAACCCTAGCCGCCACTAAAATTCCAATGGCCAGAAAAGTGCGATCTTCTTCCTTTGATTTCATCCAATCCATCAACAATTACAAAAAAGTTTCAACTACGAAATTTTAGAAGGCAACAAGATCTACACGATCAACGGTTATGATTGAAAAATACGAATCGAAACGATGGCAATCTTCATTTAAACGTCACGCGTTTGGAAGCAAAAATCTTGGCGATGGGACGACCGATTTTCACAATATTCAAGCCGATGGTGGAGGCAAGCACGACCTTTCAAGCGGTGGCTTTTGATCGTTGTAAAGATCGTTATTGGTGGGTGCGGCTTGTAAATTTCGAACGGCAAGATGGGTTTTCACGGCTTGGTTCGTGCGTTAGGGAAGAAGAATAGAACCATGGCCGAGATCTGCTCAAGAAAATGAACGGCTGGATTTGTCTAAGGTTATAAAAAAATTATAAAAAGAAAATAGTAAATTAATTTATAAATTCGTTCAATCTTTAAAACTGTATAAATTTTTCATACGAGGTCCGTTTCATAAGAAACGAATTGCATTGGGTTCGTATGGACGAACACTACGCGATAGAGCTAGTTTGGAGTTGATTGAAGCTAGTGTGAATTTTGAATAAAATTAAACGGTCGTTTAATTTTATTCGGAATAAAACGCTGAAATCGCGAGTACAAGCAATGTGAGTACAACTTACTCTTTCTGACTCAAATTTCATGAGTTAAAGTTCTTATATAAAATAATAAATGGAATTTATAAACATTGTTTTATAATCCCGAAATCAATTGAATTTGATAAGTTAAATATAGAAGATTATTAAAGGCATTATATCCACGATTTTGGATAGTGGACAACCCTTTAATTTAAATTCGCAATAGTGATGAATTTCGTAAAGACATTTTATCCATAATTTTGGACAGTGGATAATTATTTAATAAATGTATAGAAATGTGGGATTTGGTAAACGAAGTATATTCATGATTTTGGACAGTGAATAATCTTTCGAAATTAAATAAATGTTTTGGAAAGTGATATTTTAAATGAAGTTAAATGATTAAAAGATGTTTTAAAATGTATTAAGTATCGAAACCATAGATTTCAACATTCATTGTTGAAATAGACGTTTTCGAGAAAAAAGGGAATGATGGACTATTACACTGTTATAGTAAATGATTTTCGAAAGAAAGTGTTTTGTATAATATTGAGGTTTATATATCTATCTTATTTTCGAATTCCTATACTATTGATTTTGGGTTGTCGTAATGATGTTTTAAGCAACATTCGTTTTGACCCAAATAAATGTGTTTAAGAGAATGTTTTCCTTATATAATGAAATATATACTTAATCGTGTTTTAAGTATACTCAATATTTTCCAAGTGTTGAAAATATAAATTGAATTGTGAATTACTTATTATTAAAGAAGTATTTGGAAATGTTTTCCAATATAGAAGTTGAAATGATTTTGAAGATTATATCTTTTAAATATAATTTGAAGTGAATATTTGGCAAGTGAATTATTTAAAAGGGCCCAGTGATTGTATATAGTGCTGAATATTTGTTTGTTTGCTTTGATAGTTGAATAACCGACTATCAAATTGCCCAAAAATTTCAGTTCCTCAACTTGATGTGGGAATTATTTAGTCGTACACTTAGTACGTAACCTTTTGTGTAGGCTTGATTATCATTTGTGTTGAGGATGTTGATTCGTATAGTGCGGAGTATTACTCCAATCTATCGAGCTTCCTTCTTGGCCCGAAGGATAGCATATCGAAAGTTGGAAACGTGATAAGTCTATAAGACTTAGTTTCTGTGTGAAGTTGAGAAATGCTTTTGCTTTGTTAGTGCGAAGAGACCGGGATCAGATTTATCTGAAAACCACTTCGGACCAATGTATATGCGACGATTGTGCAGGTTGCTTGTGATGATATTGATATTTTGGATTTTCATAGTGGAGGACTGCTTGTTGGTCGTTTGGGGTTAAAATCCCAATATACATCCAGTAGCAATGGTCTCTTCATTATGAAATATCCAATGCAATGACTATTCGCTACTAATCCTAGGGATTTTCCGACAGGATATGGTAGGAAAGTACCTTCGGTTTGTCCTGTTCCTGGACAACTTGTATGGATGTTTGTCTGACATTGCATTTCTATATATTACGTACATTGGTTTTTACAAACGTACATTAGTGGTGGCGGAGAAGACAACTTCTTTTAGCTTAACACCCTCCTTGAGACGTATGCGCTTAAGGGTTGTATTTTTGTGGAAAGCAATTAGTAGTAAACGGAAATTGCCATATGGCATTCAAAGTTATGTGATATGTGATTGTGAAAGGTAATCATTACCTCGTCAGGCCTCATCAACCGGAAATGACCAAAACAAGGTTAGATGCAGCAATGCTAAGCAGGTCATTTTCAAGTAGGATATGATCATCCTCTTCTAGATATATCTTTGCACGTTATGACGTCGTGTATCCGATTATTGTGGTTTGTATGTTAGAGGGCCCTCGGTAAAGGTCGGTAACGACCAGAGGATGACATTTTCGGTGTCATTTGGTTATAGAGGTGGGCCGGTTCTGTGTTGGTAGAGGGTAGATGTTCTGTGCCTCGGGACATCCATCTAGAGGTGTACCCCTTCGGAAGGTAGTCCCTTCACCTGGTCATTTGTATTGAAATCCAAACTCCACTATGTGTTTGCCATTTCGATTGTATTACCCAATTGGGCTATATGCTGGAATTTAATCAAGGTAACAATTTCGGCTATGATTAATATTATTTGTATATTGTAGACATTACTATAATATAACATGAGATTTGATACGATATGTTTATGTGTGGACTTGTCTTACGAGATACTTTGTTTTGAAAACTAAGGAAAAGTTTAGTGATTTAATAAATTCAGTTGAGTGTGTTTCTCACGCTAGTTTACCAGACTGATCCGGACGTTCTTCCCTTTCAATGTTCGGGTCAGACGGAGTATATTTACAGGTCTAGATTTGATGCCTTTGGAGCTTCAGCAGGAGAGCTGGAGATCTTTATTTTCGTACATCCGTATTTGCTTGATTATCCGCTTTGCTTTGTTTGTTGTATATTATCGGCAATTTTGAGGACATGTTATTATAACTGTTCAAGCTGATAACTGTTGCTTGATTATTGACCCTGATTTATGTATGTATATATACAGTTTTTATTTTGTAAAGATCATTGATATGATATTATATGTTTTCCGCTGCGATGTGAGATTCTGTATTGTTCTATTGGTTCTATCTTCTCTCTTTCTTCTCTTTTTTCTTTTCTTTCTCTTGACTTTCCGTCAGTCTGTGCTTTTTGGGTCGGACATGTGTGAATTATTGTCAATTCAAAGGGTACAGATTTTTGGGCTGTCACACTGCTTGTGTTAACAATCACGGAAAAAAGGGAAAAAAGAAACATAACAGTCATACATCATGTTATGTATTAAATTTAAAGTATGCATGAACATATACATCCAATATCTAATATTGGATTTAGATAACAACATATATATATATATATATATATATATATATATGTTTATATATATGTGTGTGTGTGTGTGTAAATGTGTATGTGTGTGTGTATATATGTATGAAAGGTCAATATGTGTTAGATGTCTACAGTGGTAAAGAACATAGTAGGTCACTACATTAGTGCAAAGTTAATTATATATATGCTATAGCAGGTGAAAGTTGAGTGGAGTAAAAATGTATAAGTAGTGAACACAGAGAAAATGTTTGTAAACGAATGCAAAAAGTAAAAAGTGGATACCGCACCGTATTAGTAAAGCAATTATGTGACAATTCATAGAAGTAAGCTACAGCCATATCATGAAGGAAAACACGATATGTTGTCAACCAATATATGTGTGTAGTAGACAAAAGGAAAAAAATGTGATATTTTTTGTTTTATCGGTTTACAGCAAGGAATAACAGGATGTTGGGGAATTATAAGTACATAGTAAGAAATGAAGTGATAAATGCAGAGGAGATTTGAACGTACCTGGCGATCAAACTGTGAGATGGAAGATCATAGCTGGTAGACAGATGGGTGGGAAGTGGAAAATGAACTGCCCGCGTGCGTGTAATGGAGGGAACTTTGAGGAGGGAGACGTGTGCAACGTCGTAGTGCTAGTCCTCATTTATTAGTAGAGATTGGAAAAAAGAAGAAAAACAGCAGCTTTATTAGTAGACAGAAAATAAATTAATGCATTTATTTTATGATGAATGAGTCATGTTTTCCGTACATGTGAGTAAAACATCTTTGTAAACTACATTTCTAGTATAAGTTCCTTTTTTCCTTTTAATGTTTCCATTTTGTACTAATACCGTTGTTGTTCGACGTCCGGCATCATGGGACGAAGCTACGTACAGCTGACCATGAGTGAAAACATGTTGTGAAAGGTAAATGCCAACGTTTGGAATTGTTTGGCCTTGGGACTTGTTAATTGTAACTGCAAAAGCTAATTTTACTGGAAATTGTTTTTGAATTAGGGTGAAATGCATGTTTACATTTTCTGATGGTTTTAGTGGTATGCGGGGGATAAATACTCTCGTACCGTGGAAGTGACCAACTATAATTTCAGCATCTATAAGATTTCTGTGGAAAACACGATAGATTAATTGAACACCATTACACAATCCAATTTTGGGGTCAATATTTCTAAGAAGCATTATTGAGGATCCTACTTTAAGAGTTAGTTTATGAGGTGGTAATCCACCCGGTGCAAGAGAATGCAAGAATTCCGGTTGATACAAATTACTTGTATCGTCTTCAACTGAATCAAAAGAGTAATAAATTTTCTCAATGCCCGGGAACATATGAATTACTTTACTATTGAGTTTGTCAACTGTCTCATTTGTTGGTGCTAATATGGCTCCATCCTTATGTAATCCATATCGAGCAATCTGGTAGCAAGGTTAGGAAAAACAGTGTTAATCAAAGAGTGAATGGAGTTTAAGTTAACCCAATTTATGACAATATCATATGGAAGTTTGATCATGTGATCTTGTACGTATGGTTCGGCCCCATCTCCAATACGTAACACAAAGTCAGCGTATGGAGTATCATTTCTAGCACGTATATTTTCTGTTAAGTGTATGACATGAATGGACGACCATAAGACTGATCTTACTATGCATGCGTCAACTGTTTGAGCCCTAGTACCTTTGCTAACGATGGGCAAAACTTGACGGAAATCACCTCCTAAAAATGACAACTTTACCACCAAAGGGTTTATCGGTATTAGTTAGATCTCTTAACGTTCTGTCCACTGCCTCAAATGCGTGGCGATGAGCCATTGTAGCTTCATCCCATAGTATAACAGTGGACATGCGTAAAAGTTTAGCTGTATCGGACTGTTTGGGAATACAACAGGTGGATGAGGAATCAATGTTTATTGGTATTTTAAAGCGAGAATGTGCAGTTCGACCACCGGGTAAGGCTATAGAAGCAATACCTGAAGTGACAACTGGAATGGCAATAAGTCCCTGACCCCATGAGTGTGCTAAGATTGCTCGATATAAATAAGTTTTTCCGGTTCCACCTGGACGGTCGACGAAGTAAATTGAGCTTGTTTTCGAGTTTATCGAATTCATTATCATATCAAAAGCCTCCTTCTGCTGTAAGTTGAAATTGTTAACGGATTCTTTGTCTGCCTATGGTATTTCAAAAGAATGGTCTTGTGAAATAGTGGTTGTAGTGCTGTAATTGGTAGAGTAATTAAGAGTATCGTGCAGTAAGTCGTAATCAAAAACTGATTTATTGTACTTGTTTAGTAGGTCATTAAGATCAGAGAGACAATGAAGGAGTAAATGAGCATTGTTTGCTGTGAAGGTGGAAGTATGCTGATAATTTTCAATTAAATGTGGAGATAAGTCTTCCCACAGCTGTCGCACATGACTTGGTTCACAGTATACCAAAATCGTAACGAATAATTTTCGTAGTGCAGCGAGCATATGTGTGTTTGAAGTATCTGTTAAATAGTCTGTAATACTATCATCATTTTCTAATGAACCTCTACGTTCAACCGCTTCTTTAAAGGTATGACACTGTATTCCACCAGCGGTAAGTAAATGGTTAAAGTATAATGGTCCCTTAACATGCGTTAATAACAATCGTAAAAAATAACGATCGCCTTCTAGGGGGGATACCGTGTACATTCTACCTATTACCCTACGATTGTTTCGTCTACGAATCCAAGCCTTTTGTTTATATTCCCACCAACATTTCTCGGGGAATTCATGATAAAAGTATTGACGTGCATCCGCGTAGTTAACATTTGTGTCAAAGAATTCAGTAAGCATTGTTTTTGATCTGGCCTGATCGTTGAGAACATGCTGTAACTGTTCTGTCGGCGAAAACTGGACGGGTTGTCTATTTGGTAGATGTATTTGTAAACCAATAATGGAGGATGAAATATTGTCGAGAGAGAATTTAAAATTTCTCCATAAGGCCTCTGGAGCAAAGACCCAGCGTGCGTTACTGAATTTCGAAATTTCATCGTCATTATCAGTTGGTGTAGTAGAAACAAAAAATGACACACGATCTGGTCCCTTGTACACGTACTTGTAAATATATTTTATGGATTTGATACTGGAGCAAATTTCAACATTTATATGACCATCATATTTCAAAAGTAAGTAGGGATTATAAGGAACTACCCAATGGTTGTCAACTGTATGTTCAGCTGTTTCAAAATGAGTTTGATTATCGCTATGTCTGTAAATTGGGTATGAGTCATTTCCTTGTAAAGTTATGCGAGCAAAAGGCTTAGGAAACCCTTTGTTACACATGCCTTTTTCATACAAACGGCGGTAGGGTTGAACCGACCACAGGGACGATGAATCATGTGTTTCATGACGGCAGTATACAAATCAGGTTCAATATCCTTGTTGGGAATTTCAGCTCTAAATAAGGCATCGTATTCATCAGGATTGCTAATTTTATCATTGTCAGCTAAAATAAATAGAATATGCGAGTGTGGTATGCCTCTTTTTTGAAATTCAATTACATGCACATAGGCGACGACCTTACCTAAAACGCCTTTGTCAAACAAATCATGTTTTAACTGTTCTAATTTAGCACGAAAAACCCTGGTCGTTAAATGTGATAGCCCGCAAATCCGTACCCCTTGAATCAACACTAATCTACCTCTATTAACTCAAGTGGCACAGGAATACGAACCATTAAGGTTAAAGAAGAAGAGATAGAAGAAGAAGGAACTAAACAATATCAAAATCTCATAGTCGCAGCGGAATAAAATATAATAGTAAATATAAAACTTTACACAAAATGAAATCTATTACTATTTTATACATCATATCATCAGAGTATCTCATACATCAACAATTACAAATCAGACCTACTATACAATCACAGCAGCGGATATATATATAGATACATATAATACGTCTCGGACTCCAGCTCCTCTCCTGCTCCATAGCAACCTATCCTGAACATATAATACTCGGTCTGACCCGAGCATTATAATGAAATAACACCCGAGTCAGTCTGGAATACCAGCTAATAATAAACATGCATCCAAATTGGTTATTAAAGTTTCAAAATTCTTTGAAAACAAAAGCATCTCGTAAGACCACGCCACAAATAAACATGTCGGGTTTTTACCTTACGATAGCTAAATCACTTTTTATAGAAATCCTCTGATATTATAATAGGGTCTATTTACAAATACTTATAAAATAGCCGAAATTGTTACATCTATTAAATTCCAGCTACTAGCCACAAAAGTGGGTAATACAAACAAAACTTGTACAAGGCTCGTAGGGAAAATGGATTTCCAACAATGACTAGGCACTGTGGTGCCACCTGTCATAGTACGGGGCCTAGATCACCGTACCGAGGATTACTCCCTTCATCCCCTGCAACACAAGGCCGGAACCATTCCTTACTGAACAGTCCCGAACAAGATAAACCCCGTGGTTGGCGCGACCAACCACCCACTAAGCCGAAATAATAAAGGGACATCTAGACAGGGGAAATATCTTGTCCTGCTTGGGCATGACCCACCTAACCTTGCTGCATATCCCTTGATTTTCAGTCATTCCCATTTGACGAGGCTTGAGGCTAAGCGTTACCTTTAGAACGTTTTCACTTAGAATGCCCATCGTCCACCCGACGATGTTTCGCAAGCATTCGTCCATACAAGTCCGTCCCGGGTCGAACGGAACCGAAGGCACTACTCCTACTACATCCATTTGGAAATATCCTCAGGATTAGTAGCGACTAGCCCTTGCACTTCACTGCTCCATCTTCGACTTCGAACACGCTTTTCGCACGAAACGTACAAATCGGATCGAAGTGGTTTTCGAGAAATAAATCTCGATCCCGGTCTCTTCGAAACGATCAACGCATTTATCCAATATTGATAGTCGGTGATTTAACTATCAATTTATATTCATAAACATCCATCACACAATAAATAATTCCCACATTATTTATTTGCCTCCAATATCTTTAAAAGATATATTTCCAAATTTTCAAAACTCATTTGAGAACAATTCCCCACAATTCTTCCTTACAAGGTAAATCCTTTACCATATATTCCCATTGGAAATAACCAAGTTCAAAAACAATTTAAATTTAAAACAGTTAAAATATTTTGTACTGAAAAATACTTTAAAATATGCAAATTTACTTCTAGTTATTTACTCAAAATATAATTTCGAAATATTTAAAGTAAAACTATTTTATAAGATATAACTTGATTTAAAATAAGGTTTTAGTTAAACTAAATTTAAAAATAGAGTTGTAAAAGGCTTAATACTAATTTTCAAATAATTTAGGTCAAAACTAGCCTTTTTAAAACAATCCATTTATAAAATTAATTACTAATGTAATCGAAAATAACCACTATTGTTACCTTATTAATTAGCTTTTAAAAACAATAATTTTCCAAACACTTATTTATAACAGGTTTTAAACTTAAATTCACTTTTAATAAAATCTGTTTAAAACTCAAACTTGGTGTTTCCCAGGGAAACTCATTCCTACTCAAATATCCCAAAAATCCTTCTTATAAATTCTGTCAATTTATTCAGATTCAGGTTTAAGTTTAATATCATAAATTTACTTTCACATTTATTAACTGATAACATTTCTCTTTGTTTATCATTCCAGATTTACCAAATTTCAATTTTCATTCCAAATAGATTTCAAATTTTAATTCCTTTAAATTCATTATTTAACAATATCTTTTATTTCTCTAAAATTCAATTTATCCATTTAAAATTAATTATGGATTTATAATTTACCCAGCAATATTCCAATACAATTTTATTTCAGTTTTCCATCCAAACTGGATCTAATTTTTATATTCCTTATTTATTAATTTCTTAATTCCTTTTTAAAACCCAATTTAATTTCTTTATAATTAAAACTCCAAATCTCTTTATAACTTAACATTCTGGGCTTATAGTTTATCCCACAATTTCACAATACAATTTAATCCCAAATTTATCAATCACAATATATAACAGGCATCATCATCAATTAAAAATATAATTACTACATTGTGAGGAATCCAGTTGGATCCCTCCAACCTGTTTTCCCTGCATCCACAAATATTAGCACAACACTATAAATATATATCAATCCAGGCTGATATAAATAAACATTTCAACCAATCACACAATTATTTAAATATCAACTACTTAAATCAGCTAACATTCCAGATGTGAGTGAGATTAACTCATCTTGAGTTTCGGCGAGCGTTCAAAATTTAAATTAAACCGAACGGTGTCCGATTTAACTCAAATTTCTACTTGTCCGGAATGACTCCGGATCTGCACCATCGCGTAGTACTCGATTTTGCGATTCCGACGTTTCCTGTTTCGTCAAATTCTGATACAGTATGAATTAGTTACGATTTTATAAAGTTTTGTATATAGTTTAAAACAAATTTCTCTTATTTAATTTTATTACCAAAACCAAAGCCGTTCAAAACAATTAGCACATCTCGGCCGCTCCTGACTAATCTCCTTCCTCATGCAACTTCCAGGCGAGATCGAACCCAAAATAGTCGACTTAGGGTTTAAAATTGCAACCACATTCGTCGCATCCAGTTCGATCGAAGCTCGCCACCGCAGTCGCCTCCACCGCCTCCACCATCGCCCACGAACACGTGCAGCTCGGTCGACCCTACCACCACGAAATCGCGTTCGAACGACGAGCCTTCAACCTCGTATCGCCTCCAATCCGCTTCGCTAAAAACAATCATGGCCGTTGGATAGATAAAACTCGGCGAGCACGTCAATTATGCAGTTGGAAGCATTTCGAATTACTGCATGGATTGAGATATTTTTGAGGGAAATTGAAATCGATTTTCGGCCATGAACGAAAGGGAGTGGCGGCCTGGGAGTAAAGATCAGTGTTAGGGCTAAAACGTATTATATAAATGTTATTATAATATTATTTTATTATTAGTTTCACCTTTAAACAATAAATTTCAAACAAACTCCAATTCTCACGCACCCACAGGCGTTTCTAGGGTTTTTCCTCATTCCGGACACAATGGAACAGGTTTCGTAAGCTAGTTCGAGCATACGTGCGAGTTATGAAATTAAACGATCAATTTTAATTTAAACCGATTAAAACGATTTCGATGCGTTTCGAGCTGCCACAGTCAAACGACAAATCCGATTGCTACGAAAATTGAAATCCGATAATAACTAACTATTACGGATCCAATGGAATTAGTTTCGTCGAATTCCGAGACTGTGCCCTGGAAGGCTATTTTCACTCGTCTATTCAAGTGATTTTCAAAATTGACGAAAACGCTTTAAATTTTACTTTTAAAATTTTAATAACTTAATAATAAATCATATAAAATTTATAAACACATTAAAAATCATTCTTGCTCATTCCGGACCAAAATCTGATTAAATTGCATTTTAATAAATATTAAATTAAATTTTAAATTAGTATAAAATCTCAAATATTAATTTATCAACTTTAAAATTCATCTAAAATTCCCACCACGCCATTTATACTCAAATAACTCAAAATAAATTTTTAAAACCATTTTTATCACTATTTACATTCAGATTTACTTTTATTTCTATTCCGAATATTTAAATTATTATTCTCCCCCATTAGTCAAATTCAACCGGAATTACTATAATTACAAATTATAGCTTATTTCATTGATTGATCCCGAATCCACTCATTTCAAAATCAAGTAAGAATCCACATTAAACATTTAAAATGAGTTTAAATGTTCAAATTCAATGGCCTAAAAATACGGGATGTTACATTAAATCAGGTCTATCGGGTGGTTATTGACTGGGAAGTAGTTCGTTACTAATTTCTATCCATTTAGCATTACAGGTTACAGTAATAAATAAATCAGGCTTTCCATACCTCTGAACTACTGCCATTGCATCTTGGTACCGCTGGTGCATATCACGTTGACTACCAATGTGAGAGGAAGGAAGAATTTTTCTCACACCAATATTACCTGAGTGGATGAGTTTTTGAGTAGGTTAGAAATAAAGTTTGTAGGGAGGTAGTAGTAAGTGGGTAATATTATGTGGTGAGTGTGGACAACTTACTTGCCAATGTCTCTCCCATGCTGAAAGCATCTTGCAAACCTTGATATAGATCAGCTTTAATGGTATCTTGGTTATTACAAAGAAATCTAAGGCGCATGGTTTTTATTTTGACAAACATGTCAACTGCATATTGTTGAAATAGATGTCCACCGAGCAAAATAGGTGATACATTTGTTGGTCGAATCTAAGGAGATAACAATATGTTTGAATGCAACATTAATAGGGAAATAATACGTAATAGATAACAGTATGATGTGGAAAAGACTTGTTTATCGAATGATATATTCTTAATGGTCAGATAGTGGTATTTATGTTTAGAACATAGGATGGTTGTGGGAGTAAAAGCAAAGGTGGAGTTAGTTTTATACGCCACGAAAATTTATTAGTATATGGATAATTGGTAGTGCAACATTTGTACCTGCATAAGATGGGAGTAGTAAGATGCACAACTGATGTGGTTATTTCTTTTATCGTGAACGTTCAAATCCCACGCATGGTCACCATACGGGAGAAGCAGAGGATATTGTAGTGGGTCATAAAATCCGCTTGTATCAGGAACTCGTTGGAGATTTCCACTTCTTGTTTCAATAATGATATCCCTACCATGCAAGTCACCTACTTCGTCTCCTACAACTATCGCAACCACTTGTGATGCAGTTGGTAAGACGTAAAGATGTCGGTTTATTGTAATCTCCTTTATTTTAATTCTACAGTTTTCAATATCTTCACGTTGCCCAAGTTGACGGAAGATGGATACGTAAGGGTTGTAGGTATCTAGAATGTGCTGTAAGCGGAGAAGTACATCCAATCTCAACATCTCATTATTAATTTGTCGATTTTGAATCTCGTGGTTTGCGTCGTAGATGTAATGTTGTAGATATCTTGGTCTGCTTTCAGTTGTTGGTAAAACACTTTCAATACGATGATATATGGAACCTTGGGAACAGTAGGAATAAATTCCGGTCGTTGCATTTGCTAGGTTTTCATCTATATGTGCACCCATAGATGTAAAAGAAAATGCATTATTATAAGCTCTGATGTTTTTCCTGTAATGCGTACCAATTTCGCCTTAATCCATAAACAAGTTAGTTAATTCCTGTGGAGAAGTGGGTCGACAAATAGTAATACTTCCATTGGAGCAACAGTTTTGCGAAGTTTCAGCATATAATTTTTGGGCTCCACAGAATGAGCAGTATGTGGGTTATGGTAGTAGGTGAGGACAAAGAGAATTCGTTGGGATAAAGTTTCGACCGTAGTTGTAAGTGGTGGGAAAAGGCGGCAGAGGTTCTAAATCTTATTGATTTTTAGATGGTGCAGTTCCTAAAGATGGATTACCAGCTGTAAGAGAAATAAAACATATATTGGTAACGGAGGATGAAAGCGGGGCGGAAAAGTGGGAGAAAGATATGGAAGTAATTAAAAAGGGAGGGTCGATGGGGTATCAAATTGGGAAATACATTGTCGTAGAAAAAAATTTTGTTACTACGGTAAGGGTAAACTGTATTATGATTTGATTTAATTTGGTAAGGGTAAACTGTATTGTGATTTGATTTACTTTGGTATGTTTTGTAAAAAAAAAAATGTTGCCCATGTGAAGGAAGAATTAACTGATAGTTATAGCAGTTAAAATGTTAATGTTTTTTTATGAGTAGAACAGTTGTGCGAATGGAGTGTATGTGTTAAGGGGAAAGTAAAAAAACAGTAGATGGTAGGCAGTACTAATAGGCCGAAATAGAGGTAAGTGAATAACAGTGTATAAAACCGGGAAGGTGGTACAGATGTATGTAGAAGCGAGCGCAGGTAAATTATGCAATCATGTATGCAAAACCAAATTTGACATGTTGAGTAGAATGAATAGTAAATGTCATAACACCTGGTATAAAAATACTAACATAGGATTCTTGAAATTTGGCAATATGCTAATGATTAATAGATTGGATAGATAAGTATTAGTGAAATAGAAGAAGGATCAAAACAGTATCGTCCGAAACTTGAAATCATGTATAGTTGTAGGGAAAAAGTTAAAAACAACAGGTGGTTAGTTTGCCAACTTTCTGTCATGTTGTTGATAATATTTTTTTGAAACGTCAAATGTCCAAGCAAAAACCTGTTATGCTTTGAAAACCAAATTTATATATACATTTTTGAAAACCCAAAGGCATACAGATTCGAAGTCCATATATGAACTGTAAAGAGTTATAAACATTGATATACAGCCAGCAGGTTAAGCATTTGAAATTGTATGATCAAACCAAAATTCATATGAAATTCAATATTCTTAAAACTCAGAAATGTGCAAAAAGCCTATATTTTAAAACTCAGACATGTGCTCGAAATTAAGTTATTGGAAACCTGGTGATATGCACATAAATTGATGCATATATAAACTTTTTTTTATCCTTTTAAACTTATAATTCCTAATCTGTTGCAATATCGAATATTTGTAACACTCCGTACTTTCAATACTTATACATATGAATCTTTACAGTTGAAACCAAATACCGGTGAAGCTTACATATTTTGAACTGTACAGTATGAAGTATGAGGCAGTTGAACGCAATATGTACGACAATCCATAAAATGTTGAAATGTATGCGTTTGAGGAACCTAGTATATATAAAACTTTATGTTCTTACCTAAAAGTCATAAGAAGCTTTTTGGTAATCAAAGCCCAAGTATATATGTATATTTGAAACTGTGTATATTTAAAAAACCTTGTACTCATTTGAAATCCGATGTATATTTGAAGCCTCAAAACTACATAGATATGTATGTACAGAAATATTATATACTTGAAAACCTGACATGTTCGAAATGTTTGTGCATTCAAAATCTAATATATACATTCTTAACCTTATGCTTGTATTGACATGAGGTTATATGTTCAAAAATTGGTACATTCCGAAGGTTTGATATGCCTAAAACAGCGTAAATTTGATAGGTGTAAATTCGTAAACTCAAATATACGAAACTGCACTTGTAATTTGCGAGAAGTTGGTTGGGAAAAAAGTATTGTATAGGGTCTATAGTAAATTTCTATAATTTGCAGATGTACACGGAAACTTTTAATAGGTACGCACATTGTCCATGTATGCAGGGACTGTATGGGATGAGGGTGAAGTAAAATGGCATGAAATGCAGACCCAGTAACGGTGCAGAAAAAGAGTTGAAAGTAAAGAAAAATGGAAAAGAGTAAAAAAAAAACCTGTTGTAGATGGTGGCTGCAATTTTGATGTCACCAGGTGTTGTGCACGTCGTCGTCGTCTACGGTTAGCCAGTTGAACTTGTCTTGCATCATTGGACAGTTGTGGGCGTCGGGCTCGCTGGGCCAACCGACGGTATTCACGTTGCTCAGAATCCATGTGGTTGACAATCAGAGCTGGAAAAACATGAGTAACTGAGTAAGCGATGAATAAACAGGGTAATAAGGCAGCGTAAAGTGGGTGTAATTGAAAAAAGCGGTGTTGTGGAACACTGGGTAAAAACCGAGGGACGACAGTGTCAGTGTAACTGGGGAGACATGAACTCTGAAGTAACGATGTAAGCAGGGAAGAAGAGGGGAGGGGATACGTAGGTGGTGCAAGTGTGCAAACGTGTGAACAGACGAAGGAGAATGCAGAGGTTAAGTACAGTTGATATTTGTGTACGTAGTCGGTGTAGGGGGAAAAAGAAGGTGATTTTTTGGAGTTTGAACGGGAAAAAAATAGAAATGTTCAACGTGGAATAAGTCAGCATGGATTAACCGCTATTTTTGTAATATGTGGGCTGAAAATAGACTATGAATTGGGATATTCGAGAAGTGGGGAAAACAGTCGAATTTGAAAGTAAATGGAAAAAGCGGTAAACAGTAAACAACAAAGGAGAAAAACAAGTATGAGATATTTTGGATTTTCAATCAGTAAAATAAAGAAAATGTCAAAGTGGAATAAGTCAAAATGTAGCAACTGAAATATTGAAATATTTGTTAGAGGTCAGTTAATTTAAACAATGAAGGCAATTAAGCCATTCATTGTCTATCAATTTAAGGAAATACATGATAAATGGGTGAATAAAAGGGTAAATAATAAACAATAATTTTGATGAACAGTCAAACAGAAGCTAATTTTGTTTTCAAAAGGGTGGAATAACTGTCAGCAGAAATAAAATTTCCGAAAAATATAACGTAAACAATCAACTTAACCACATAAAATCCAATGTAATTCAAGTGGACAACTTTTGGCAAATGTGGAATGAGTAAAACGCATATACCGACCGTCCAAACTAAACAGTAGAGGACTTTTTGTTATCAAATGGTGGGTTTTATGAGTAAATAGCAAGTATCAATGAAATCAAGAAAAATAAATTACTTATTCAGTATATATATTTGCAACTGCTTTTCCCAACAACAGTGAAGGTTGGTATTAAAAGTTAGAAAATAATGTAATTTGATTAGTAATAGAGCCATCAGTTTCTGTTTAAATGCAAAAATTGGTTAGATCAAGTGGATAACTCATTCTGGCTGACAATGAAATGCATAAATGCCTTCATTGTACATAAGAAAAAAATTGGTACATGCTTATTAGTTAATTTGGCGCTGTAACTAAGGATGGTGCATGTTGTTGAAGTATCAATTTTACGCAATGAAGACAGTTTAGCGTTTCGGTATGTAATAATTTACGAAGGGTAGGAGAAAATATACCGTACCAAATGGGTGAATCGATAGATAAATTAATAAACAGTAATTTTGATGAAAAATCAGTTTTGGAATAAATTTTTTTCAGTAACTGAAGATAAATTTCAATCGGAATAAAATTTGTATAAAACTTGAATGAAAAAAATCAAGTCAAGCATATAAAATTCCAAAGTAGACCAAGTAAATTACCGTGTAACAAAATATAGTATTAGAAAAAGTCATATATTGGTTGTGGAAAATAAATATTGTAGACAAAGCATACATATTTTAGATAACGGACGAAGAAAGTGGACATTCGTATTGTACTTGCTAGCGTCGAACTCCGCGTCATTCACCACAGTGTCTCCATCAGCGGCATGGGTCAGCATCGCACTTTTTGTTTTCAAATGCTGGGTTTTATGAGTAAACAGTAAGTATCAAAGAAATGAAGAAAAATAAATTACTTATTCAGTACATATATTTGCAACTGGATTTCCCAACCACAGTGAAGATTGGTATTAAAAGATAGAAACTAATGTAATTTGATCAGTAATAGAGCCATCAGTAACTGTTTAAATGCAAAAATTGGTTAGATCAAGTGGATAACTCATTTTAGATGACAATGAAATGCATAAATGCCTTCATTGTTCAGAAGAAAAAAATTGGTACATGCTCATTAGTTAATTTGGCGCTGTAACTAAGGATGGTGCATGTCGTTGATGTATCAATTTTATGCAATGAAGACAGTTTAGCATTTCATTATGTAATAATTTACGAAGGGTAGGAGAAAATACACCGTACCAAATGGGTGGGTCAATAGATAAATTAATAAAAAACAATTTTGATGAAAAATCAGTTTTGGAATAAATTTTTTCACTAACTGAAGATAAATTTCAATCGGAATAAAATTTGTATAAAACTTGAATGAAAAAAATCAAGTCAAGCATATACAATTCCAAAGTAGACTAAATGAATTACCGTGTAACAAAATATAGTGTTAGAAAAAGTCATATATTGGTTGTGGAAAATAAATATTGTAGGAAAAGCATACATATTTTAGCTAACGGACGAAGAAAGTGGACATTCGTATTGTACCTGCCAGCGTCGAACTCCGCGTCATCCACCACAATGTCTCCATCAGCAGCATGGGTCGACATCGCCCAGCTGAACCGACCTGTTTATGAATGAGCCATCAGATAGAGCGACCACAACAGGGGTCGGTGTTGAAATGCTGTTTTGTTTGAGTAAAGGGCAACTATCAATGTAATGAAGTAAAATAAATTATTTATTCAATACATGCATTTGCAATTGGATTTCCCAACCGCAATGAACGTTGGTATTAAAAGTTAGAAAGTAATATAATTTGATCAGTAACAGAGCGATCAGTAAATGTTTAAATGCAAAAAGTGAGTAGATCAAGTGGATAAATCATTTTTCCTGACAATGAAATACATAAATGCGTCCATTGTTAAGAATGAAAAAGTTGATACATGCTTATTAGTTCATTTGATGCCATAAGCAAGGATGGTGCATGTAGGTGAACTATCAATTTTATGCAATGACAACAATTTAGCATTTCAATATCTATTAATTTATGAAGGCAATGAGAAAATAAAGCTTACCAACTGGGTGAATCAATAGCTGAATTAATAAACACTAATTTTGATGAAAAATCAGTTGTGGAATAATTTGTTTTCAATAAATGAAGATAAATTTGCAGAAGAATAAAATTTGTATAAAACCTCAATGGAAAAAATAAAGTCAACCATATGAAATTTCAAAGTAAACCAAATGAATTAGTGTGTAACAAAATATAGTGTTAGGAAAAGTCATATATTGATTGTCGAAAATAAATATCGTAGACAAAGCATACGTATTTTAGTTAACGGACAAAGAAAGTGGACATTCGTATTGTACCTGCCAGCGTCAAAGTACGCGTCATCCACCAGACCGTGTCCATCATGATCATGTGTCGGCATCGCCCAGATGACCCGAATTTTTTATGAATTACCCATCAAATAGAGGGGGGACAACATGGCGTGATGTCGTCCAAAATTGTAGTTTGGCTTCTATACGCGGCAGTTTCCAATGTGCAGCCAGCGTCAACCAATTTTCAGTTTGCTGAAAAAAATGTAAGAAAAATTTAAATATTAATGTAATAAGCAGTAGGACAAATTGAGGATGGCCGTTTGTTTATTTAAGTAAGGAAGGAAAATGACCTATCAACTGGTAAATTGTCAATCGTACATTGCAAACCAAGAAAGGCAGCAGTAAGAGAAATGTTAAAGATACGACCAAGATTAAACAGGCAATACAAACATATGTACTTATTTCACCATCGAGTTGCAAAGGCAGTGTTTACCAAAACTGTGTTCAAAAGAGAACAAAAAAGCGTAAAATAAGAGACATCGTCTGATTATTTTTACAGGCTAATGTATGAAATATATCTTGGTACATAAAGTTGATGTTATGCAAAGGGTACATGTACGCCCACAAACATATTAACAGTAATGAAGGAACGTGGTTTAAAATATGTGCAAGCGAACAGTCAATTGTAGGCAGTTAGAATGCAATGATTAATCAGTTGTATAGCAAGAGAAAAAACGTAAACAGATGAGATTTTAATGTAAGCAGAGTACAATCAGTTCATGTTGACATACCCAACATCATAAATGGACCAAGGTGACAACAATTACAGAACATAATTCTAGCGGGAAGCCGAAGATGATTTGAATTAAATTAAGACGACCAAATAGATTAACTACGTATAACAACTTAATTTAAAGTAGCCAAATATAAGAGCTTACTACGCAAATAAATACGTATAATGAAGCAAATGAATCAACATATATCAAACTTGAGAGAAAAAGTGAACAATAAATCAGTAGCAGGCATGAAGGTTGAAAACAATGGATGCAGGCAGAACATGCACAGTAATCCAAACATAAACTGATGAAATATGGGCATGGAAAATGGTTTAAGGAAACAGGGGTTTTATGAAATTGAAGGGATAACAAAGTTTCAGATGCGAAGAATGAAATAATGAAAGTAATAAGGAAAGCATAACAATAATAGTTTGGAAATAAATTGTAACATAACAACTATTGGAAAAAACTCACATTTTATCAGCTGATGTACAATTTGAGGAAACCAAACTGCAAGTGCAGTTAGACACCATCAGCGCAGGTGGTGTGAGTGGATGGAAGGTTGAAGGAGGCAGTTGAGAGAAGATAGCTACTGAGTTGACTTCGGTTCTGTCTGTCAGTCGATGTGACCTGTAAGGATATAGATGAATTGGTCTGTTCAGTACTACTGAATACAGTAGAATCTACGTCATTTAATAATATTGCAGATGGTAAATACCTAAGTTCTGACTAAACAGGTTTACTTCAATAACGTGTTACCATTTAACAAATAGGCGTTAGTATCTGTACCCAACTGAACACTTGCTTAATCTTGTTTGAAAAGAGAAAATAAGTAAAGAAGTGATGCCAAGACCGGGGGGGGGGGGGACGAAAGTTGATTGAATAAGAGTCAGTAATGGTGATAAAGTGTAAGTGTAAATTTTCAAAAATTCCAATATTTGAACGTAGATAACGAAAGTAGGATTCCAATATTTGAAAACAATTTGAAACACAGAAAGGAGAGGTTTTTTTTCTTCAAAAGTGGCATCTTTCAGTTAATGCGAGCAGCAGATAACAAGAAATGGATGGACTATGAAATGCTTAAGTATCAACTTTATAGACTGAAGGCAATTAACCATTTCATTGTCTACCCATTTACAAATCCATGATAAATGGGTGAGTAAATGATTAAATAGTAAACAATAATTTTGATGAACAATCAAATATAAGGTAATTTTGTTTTCAAAAGGGTGGAATAAATTTCCGTAAAAAAAAAATTTCCGTAAAATCTAACGTTAACAATCTACCTAACCACAAAAATCCAAAGCAATTCAACCGGGCAACTTCTGCCAAACATGGAAGTAGAAATACGTGTATACCTAGTTATTGAATACATTTATTTGGTCGTCAGCCATTAAATCCGGATGTTGGTTGGGCTTTGTTTATGGTCAGAATATGTCATCGAGTATAGCCAAAGCCGTAAACATACACCTACCGCAAGCATAAGCAAAAGTAGGAATATAAGAGTCGGAAGTAGCTTACCCAACGCTAATTTATGCGCGAAATGCCAATTGTTGGAGGAAGAAGAGAACACGGTCTGGTAAACGTTGATTGTTGTTCACCCCTAGGCTGCAACCTACTGCCGCAGGCATTTGATCCGGTTGTTAGCATCGGAGAGCGGAAACCGAGGAGAAGTAGGTAGATTTAGGTGACGTGACATCGGGGGCAATTTTGGTTAAGGATGGTGAAGGGGTGTGTGAAGTTGGTCGTTGGTCACCCCTAGCCGACGAGCTACATCGCCAGGCTTCAAATCTGGATTTCATCATGTTAGAGCGTAAACGAAATGGTACAGGGGGAGGAAGAAGAGTGGATAAGAAATTGTTTGGGAGTGGAATTTTGGACGAAGAAGAGAACACGGTCAGGTAAACGTTGACTGCTGTTCACCCCTAGGCTGCAACCTACCGCCACAGGCATCAGATCCAGTTGTTAACATCGGAGAGCGGAAACCGAGGAGAAGTAGGTGGATTTAGGTGACGTGACATCGAGGGAAATTTTGGTTAAGGATGGTGAAGGGGTGTGGGAAGTTGGCCGTTGGTCACCCTTAGCCGTCGAGCTGTCGCCAGGCTTCAGATCCGGATTTCATCATGTTAGAGCGTAAACGGAATGGTACGGGAGGAGGAAGAAGAGTGGATGAGAAATTGTTTGGGAGTGGAATTTTGGGGAAAGGCGGTTGAAAAGTTGTGGAAGAGAGAAGGAAGAGAAAATGGGGAGAAGAGTAAACGGTCGATGTTGTGGGAGTAGAACGTGCGCGTGGAAAAGGACGACTTGCCCTGGTCTGTTAAATTGTACGTAGATTTGGGGGAAGGGGTTGTTGGAAAGTTTAAAAAACTTCACCAAAACAAAGTATTTGTATTATTAGTAGATATATATATATATATATAGAGTTGTGTGTGTACAAACACATAGATACATACATATATACATACATACACGCATACATATATGTGTGTGCGTGCACATGCGTGTTGTTGTGCGTATGTGCGTGCGTGTTTATATTTTTTTTACAATATAGTCTACTCGCAATTGCTGAGGAGATCATGGCTGAGTTCCTGTCCAAGGAGACCGGAACTGCCATCGAATGGGTATAAATGGTTAGAGTGAAGGTTGATTCTTCTTTCAGTCTTGCTTTTGTGCATTCTTTTATTTCAAAGTTCTAAATTTAATTAATCTTTGCTATAATTTTATGATGAAGTAATTCCTCCATTTTATCGCATAGGATGGTCCGAATTTCATTGGAACCATTGCTGTATAACACAACAGTTGTGGTATTGCAACAAAAGCATGTGGTTGTGTGAGTCTCAAGCCCACAAAGGTGATTATTCTTCTGAAATATTTCTATTTATGGATTATTGTTTTTAAGGAAGCTTTAAGGGTATCTTTTTCCTCTCGTTGCTTTATGGTTATTATATGATTCATAGTTTGTATTTCAGCTAGGTGTCTCGAACCCTAAACTAATTGCTTTACAGTTCACGTTTTCGATGTATGTTAAGTTTAGTTGATCGTTATATATTTTAGATTAATGTGTTCATGTTAGTATGAACTCAACCTCTGCGCTGGGTTGCATGTACAGTAGTGCCCTGAGATGTGCCCTGAGCATAACCAATGACCTTTGAGTTTTGCTCATGTCCTTCCCTTAAGTTACCATAGTACACAGACACATCCCTTAGGAGTCTAAGGCAGTGTTGTTTTGATGCACAGCTATTAGTAATGTCTTGTTTGGCCCAGCAATAATTTCGTGGTAGTAGAATTGGAGTTTGGGTTCGTTTTCTTTTGGATGGAGGATGGAGGGGATGGTGAGATTGGTTAGGGAGAAGGTTATGAGAAAGGTTGTGCTGATGATAGAAGACATTGTGATGCAGCGCAATCTACCAACTCAATGGAATTGAGTTGTTTAGGTCGCTCACGACCTAGTGAAGGGCGTTCGCAAGGGAACACATCAGACACCAAGGCATTTAAGCGACCTAGTGATGCAAAGATAGGTCGCGAACGATCTAGTGAAGCAGCGCACCATGATTCACATGTTTTAAGTTGCCAACGACCTAGTGGGTTACGACCTAGCGACCTAAGCCTTGGATCGCGCTTCCCAGTAGGTCGCTCAAAGTTAGATCGTAGGAAGATATCTCCGAAACTTAAGTCGAGTTAGGTCACTCAGATCTTAGGTCGCTGCCGCATTCTGCTCTAAGCCATTGCTTTCTTGAGTCGCATGAAGGAGGTGTCCTTATGTCGCTCGAGTGCTAGGTCGCATGAAGATTTCCAGAAGCTATTTTCTTAAGTCGCTGCTGTCTTGGGTCGTTAGTTTGTTGAGTCGTTTGTTCATAGGTCGTGTGTTGTATATTTCTTGTGTAGTATCTGCTGTAGTCTGTACATATAGGTCGCATGTGTTGTAGCTCGTGCAGTGCTAAGTCGTGCAGTGTTAGGTCGTTAACGACCTATGTTAGGTCGGTCACCTGTAGGTCGTGAAAGGTTGTGTTGTAATCTCTATAAATAGAGAGGTGGTGGTCATTTGTAAGGTGGTTGATTTCTGAATGAAACTTTGTGTTTGTGTGCTTTGTGCCACTTTTGAAATTGGAAGTTGAGCGTTGTCTCCTTTCTCCATTTGCGGTATTCGAGTGCGCTCGAATCAACGGATTTGAAGTCGATTCAGGGAATCTCGTGCGCGAGATCAACGTCGAAGAATCGTAGATCTTTTAACACGGTATCGTGCGCGCAACGTGTTTGAGATAGCTAGAATTCGGTATCTTTTGGAGATCAACGAATTTGGACATTCGGTATCTTTCAATCCATCGATTTATATTGTTTCATCTAATCGTTTTTCGATTAGTTTGACACGAAATCCTCATTTCGTCGTCATCCGTTATAATCCGCTGCGTCAGTTTTGGTATCAAAGCTAGACTTAGCCAATCATAGCTAAGCCGAGTCCTTGGAGCCAAAGAGAAGAGTTTGAAGAGTAGAGCCGAGGTTGTTCAAGTTTGTGGGAGATTTGTTTAAGCTGAGAGCAAGTAGAGAAGGTAGATCCGAGCTATAAATGGAGGCGTGTATCACTTGTGTAGATCAAGGCCGAAAGTCAGTTGGTATCAGTTCAGTTGAAGTGTGTTTGAAGATTCGACAATGCCGCCGAGAAGAGCTAATCGCCATCAAAATGTTGAAGCGTTGTATAGAAGAGAAGAAACTGAGCAAATGGAACAACGCATCAATGAAAAATTTGATGAAGGTATTGGAAAGTTAGAGAAGTTGATGATTGATATGAATCAAAGTCAAAGGAGAAGGTCGCCAGTCTCGAACCATGAAGGAAACAGAGTTTCGCCATCGGTTGCGGAAGCGAGGAGGGTGGCACCACAATCTTATAGAGAAAGAAGAGAATCATCAGTTTCATTGAGACGAGAACACCACGAGCATAGAAATGAAGAGAGAAGAACTCCACGGGAGTATGAACATGAGCCATATTGTGATGCTGAAAGACATAGTAAAAGAGATATGCGTGATCATAGAGATGTTGATGGTCGAGATCGATATCGAAGTACATTTGATTTTGATGAAGATGGTGATAAATGTAGTGTTCATTATCGAGATCGAAACCAAGTGCGAAATCAATATCGAGATGTTGAAGATGATCGTAAATGGGAGTCGGGGATGAAGACTGAAATTCCAGAATTCAAACATGGAATGGTAGCAGAAGAATTTCTAGATTGGTTGTCTAATGTTGAAGAGATTTTTGACTTCAAAGAAGTTCCTGAGCATCGTATAGTTAAGTTGGTTGCTACTCGTTTGAGAGGGAGAGCTATGGCATGGTGGCAGCAAACTAAACTTACAAGGGAGAGAATGAGGAAGTCAAAGATTGAATCATGGGAGAAGATGAAGAAGTTAATGAAGGCTACTTTCTTGCCTTATAACTATCAATCCCTTATGTATTAGAGATTGCAGAACTTGAGACCGAGAATAAAGTCGGTGAATGATTATGCAGATGAATTTTATCAATTGATTGCGAGGAATGATATCTTGGAAACAGAGGAACAATTGACCGCTAGATTTGTTGGAGGGTTGAGAATGCATATTCAAGATATGGTGAATATGTTTGATCCTAGATCTGTTGCAGAAGCACACCAGCAGGCGTTAGCTTGGGAGAAGTAAGGCAGAAGAGGTGGTGGTGTGTTTACAAATTCCAACAATCAAGTGAAAGGGGCTAGTAGCAATGCGAATGTTTCCAAGGCTGTTGCGAAACCAGTTCTCAATGAAGTTGCTAAGACCAAGGTCAATAGTGGTATCAAATGCTTTAATTGTCAGGAGTTTGGTCACAAGAGCAATGAATGTCCGAAGCCAAAGAAGCGAGCGATGGTTGCTGAGGTTGAGGATGGGGATGCAGAAGTAGAATGTTCCAATTCGCCACAAGCTGAGGAGGAAGAATTATTGTCAGGAGACGAGGGACGTAATTTGATGATAAGGAGATCTTGTTTGACACCAAAGCAAGAGGATGATTCAGGTTGGTTGAGGAGTAACATCTTTCAGTCAACGTGTACTATCTTGGGAAGGGTGTGCAAGTTTGTTATTGATGCGGGAAGTTGTGACAATATCATTTCTACAGAGGCTGTAAAGAAGTTGGAATTAAAGACTGAGAAGCATCCTAAACCTTACAAGTTAGCTTGGTTGAGGAAAGGAGGAGAAGTGAAGGTTATTAGAAGAGCTTGTGTAACTTTTTCAATTGGGAAGAAATATAAAAATGAAATTTGGTGTGATGTTGTGGATATGGATGTATGTCATCTATTGTTGGGAAGACCGTGGCAGTATGATAGAGCTGTGCAACATGATGGTCGTACCAACAGCTACAGTTTCATGTTCGAGGGCACTAAATCACTTTGGTTCCTAAAAAACAACAACAAGAAGAAAGCAAGTTGGAGGAGATTGAAGAACTGAAAACCTTGCTATCTTTGAAAGAGTCTGTTGAAGAAGTAGAGGAGAGTCCATAGGTGTTCTTGTTGATTGGACATGAAACTACTAAATCTGTTGAAGTTCCAGAGGGAGTAAAGCCAGTATTGGAAGAATTCAAAGATGTGTTTCCTGAAGAGTTGCCAAAGGAGTTACCACCGTTGAGAGATATTCAGCATCAGATTGATCTTGTGCCAGGGGCAATATTACCTCACAGACCACATTACAGGATGAGTCCTAAGGAGCATGAGGAACTGAGAAGGCAGGCGGAGGAGTTGTTAGAACGAGGGCGTGTTCAGAAGAGTTTGAGTCCTTGTGCAGTGCCAGCCTTATTGGTACCAAAGAAGGATGGTTCGTGGAGAATGTGTACAGACAGTCGGGCTCTAAATAAGATCACTGTGAGATACATGTTTCCTATGCCGAGGTTCGATGATTTGATTGATCGATTGAGTGGGGCTGTTGTGTTCTCAAAGATTGACTTGAAGAGTGGATACCATCAGATTCGTATTAAACCGGGTGATGAGTGGAAGACTGCTTTTAAAACTAGGGAAGGTCTATACGAATGGCTGTTCATGCCGTTTGGCTTGTCAAATGCTCCTAGTACTTTTATGAGAGTGACGAACCAGATTTTCAGACCATTTATTGGGAAGTTCATAGTAGTTTACTTTGACGATATTTTGATCTATAGTGGGAGTATGGAAGAGCATATCCAGCATTTGTGAGAAGTGCTGTTTATTCTACGACAGGAGCAATTCTATGTAGCAGCGAAGAAGTGTGTGTTCATGACGCACAGTGTTTTGTTTCTGGGCTATGTTCTGTCAAAGGAGGGTATTCAAGTGAATGAAAGCAAAGTGGAAGCTGTCAGGAGTTGGCCACAACCCAAGACAATTACTGAAGTGAGGAGCTTTCATGTGTTGGTATCTTTTTAACGAAGATTTATTCCACATTTCAGTAGCGTGATGACACCGCTTACTGATTGTATGAAGGGGAAGCAATTTTCATGGACAGAGGAAGCAGGATTTGCTTTTGAGCGAATCAAGAAACTTTTGACGACAGCACAAATTCTAGTTTTGCCGGATTTTCAGTTGTTGTTTGAGTTACATACTGATGCATCGAAGGTTGGGATTGGAGGGGTGTTGAGTCAGAAGGGACGTCCTATTGCTTATTTCAGTGAGAAGCTTTCGCGAGCAAAGATGAGATATAATACATATGATGTGGAGTTTTACGCGATTGTTCAAGCTGTGAAGCACTGGAGGCATTATCTGTTTCAGAAGGAGTTTGTTCTTTATACTGATCATAAGGTATTGAAACATTTGCAAGGGCAGGACAAGATTGTAGCTAAGCATGCCTCGTGGATTGCATACTTGCAGCAATTTACATTTGTTGTGAAACATAAGTCGGGAATTACAAACCGTGTGGCAGATGCATTGAGAAGGAGAAATCATTTATTAACTACAATGAAAGTTGAAGTGACCGGGTTTGACGTGTTGCCAGAATTGCTTGTGGATGATCCTTACTTTGCTAAGGTTATGGATGAAGTCACAAAGGGGAAGATGGATGAGTATATTTTGGTGGATGATTTTCTGTTCAAGGGAAATCAATTATGTATACCCGAGGGAAGTTTGCGAATGAAGATTGTAAAAGAGCTACACGAAGAAGGTCATGTAGGTAGAGATCGCACATTGTAGTTGATTTTTCAATCTTATTTTTGGCCTTCCATGAGAAAAGAAGTTGAGAGATTTGTGAAGGGATGTTACATATGTCAAGTTTTCAAAGGGACAGCTACGAATGCGCGATTGTATATTCCATTGTCTGTGCCTACCAGACCGTGGGTTGATGTGAGCATGGATTTCATTTTGGGCTTACCAAGAACACAGCGAGGAAATGATTCTATATTTGTTGTGGTTGATCGATTTTCAAAGATGGTACATTTTATTGCCTGCAAGAAGACAGTAAATGCGGTCATTGTAGCACAGTTATACTTTAGAGAGATCTATAGACTTCATGGATTGCCTGAATCTATTGTTTCAGATAGTGATACTCGTTTTCTGAGCCACTTTTGGACGAGTCTATGGAAAATGGTTGGAACTAAGTTGAAATTTAGCAGTGCTTATCATCCACAGACGGATGGACAGACAGAAGCAGTGAACAGATCCCTAGATAATCTGTTGCGTTGCCTCGTGGAAGGTAATCTGAAAAGTTGGGATTCGAAGTTATGTCAAGCTGAGTTTGCACGTAACCATACAGTTAATCGTAGCACGGGTTTCAGTGCATTTCAGGTTGTCTATTCAACAATTCCAAAGGGAGCGTTGGATTTATCGAGAATTCCATTTCAGAAAGGGGTTGTTAAACGGGCTAGTGATTTGGTGAATAATTTGCAAGAATGCCACAAAATTGTTCAAGAACGATTGCTTGCATCAAATGAGAAGTACAAACAATTGATAGATAAGAAACGAAGGAGTGTGAACTTCAAAGAAGGTGATTTGGTTTACACCGTTTTGACGAAAGATCGTTTTTCAGTTGGAACTTACAACAAGTTGAAAGCTCGAAAATTTGGTCCAGTGGAAATCTTGAAGAAAATCAATGAGAACGCGTATCAGTTGAGGTTGCCGGATAATGTTTATACTTCGATGTTTTCAATGTCAAATACTTGACTCCGAATCATGGGGATGAGCTTGTTGTGGAAGAGGAAGGTGCAAATTCGAGGTCGAATTCTTGTCAACTGGGGGAGGATGATGCAGCGCAATCTACCAACTCAATGGAATTGAGTCGTTTAGGTCGCTCACGACCTAGTGAAGGGCGCTCGTAAGGGAACACATCATACACCAAGGCATTCAAGCGGCCTAGTGATGCAAAGATAGGTCGCGAACGATCTAGTGAAGCAGCGCACCATGATTCACATGTTTTAAGTTGCTAACGACCTAGTGGGTTACGACCTAGCGACCTAAGCCTTGGATCGCGCTTACCAGTAGGCCGCTCAAAGTTAGGTCGCAGGAAGATATCTCTGAAGCTTAAATCGAGTTAGGTCGCTGCCGCATTCTGCTGTAAGCCGTTGCTTTCTTGAGTCGCATGAAGGAGGTGTCCTTATGTCGCTCGAGTGCTAGGTCGCGTGAAGATTTCCAGAAGCTATCTTCTTAAGTCGCTGTTGCCTTGGGTCGTTAGTTTATTGAGTCGTTTGTTCATAGGTCGTGTGTTGTATATTTCTTGTGTTGTATCTGCTGTAGTTTGTACATATAGGTCGCATGTGTTGTAGCTCGTGCAGTGCTAAGTCGTGCAGTGTTAGGTCGTTAACGACCTATGTTAGGTCGATCACCTGTAGGTTGTGAAAGGTTGTGTTGTAATCTCTATAAATAGAGAGGTGATGGTCATTTGTAAGGTGGTTGATTTCTGAATGAAACTTTGTGTTTGTGTGCTTTGTGCCACTTTTGAAATTGGAAGTTGAGCGTTGTCTCCTTTATCCATTTGCGGTATTCGAGTGCGCTCGAATCAATGGATTTGAAGCCGATTCACGGAATCTCCTGCGCGAGGTCAACGTTGAAGAATCGTAGATCTTTTAACACGGTAACGTGCGCGATCAATGTGTTAGAGATAGCTAGAATTCGGTATCTTTTGGAGATCAACGAATTTGGGCATTCGGTATCTTTCAATCCATCGATTTATATTGTTTCATCTAATCGTTTTTCGATTAGTTTGACACGAAATCTCATTTCGTCGTCATCCGTTATAATCCGCTGCGTCACATTGTCAGTGTTGGATTTGCAAAAGTTTTACATATGATTAATTATATAGGTTGAGAGAGAATTGCTTGGCCAGTGATGTTATTATATGCGTCTGACTAGTTGTGGTAGAATGTATCTCTGTTGTAAATATTCTATCCTGCAAAGCATCTGAAAGCATGCAATACTACACTTGTTAACGATAACTATATTTGTTATTCAATTTGGTCCAGCATCTGTATATTTATGTTGAAGGTTTCTAGGATGAGAGAGGCTTAAAATAAGTGGAATTAATCATTTGAGCAACTCCATCAAAGCATGGATGACATATAATAAACTCGCAATGCAAAATATTCTATATGTAACTAAGGAGCATCTGTTTAGCAAATGGTCAAAAGTCAAAACTGAATATCATTCTAAACACATGTTAAACATGCATTCATCTTGATTTGCTTACAAAAAGCATCGAACTTCACATTTTTACCATGCTACTCCATTATTTCTCATTTTTATCTATTCTATATTTTATGAAAGTTGAAACAATGTCCGTTCATCTTTTTATTTATATAAATTTAGGAATTAAATGACTAATTTTAGCTGATTCATGCTATGTATAGCTCCTACATCGTCTTTCATAATAGTTTTTGAACTCGATTTTATTTGGTTGGAACAAGACTTAAGGTCCAATATCTACTCATTTATCACCTTCTTGCCTCTTGAAACTTCAAATTGCAAAAGTTGATTTCCAAGAAAAATGGAAATTTCCCCTCCACTGTGCGTCTTCTCCAGAATACTTATCAGCTGATTGCTAAAAAAATTGGGTGATTCATGTTCTTTAATTTCAACTACATCAATATAAGTGGTAATCGGCACTGTTTAATTTCAGTTCATCCTGTAACCTTGATTCTAAGTTTTTAGAATGAATCGACGGTCTTTTTTACTTTGGCATTAACCCTTTCACTTTGTCTATGGGAAGCCGAAATCCCATCTTTTGTATATCCGTCCTCATTTATCATTCTGATGCGGATATACACTCAGCAAGTTGATTCTTTTCAACCACTGTTCTATATTTTGTGATTATATCTCATCCTGGTATTTTCAAGTTTTAATGTGTGGTACAATTTGCGAAAATCATGGTTTTGGTGATGAAGTTCATATCTGGTGACAAGCTGAGCCTTTTTTAACGCTTTTAAGTTTTTTTTTTTTTTTAAATCTCATAATGAGGCATGTTCGTAGTTTTGCCCAATATATTTCAACTATGCCATTTTAATTTTCTTTATTTTTGGAATGTTGGATTTTGGTGCAAGATAGTCGGTATCAGATAGAGAACAAGGTACCATCAAGTAGACTTCTTTCTTGGCTGTACATAACATTATTACATAATATAAAATTACATCTCATGTCTTTCCTTCTTGCGTTGCATGTTAGTAGTTAAAACCCAACAATAACAAAAGTAATAGGCTAAATTTATCTTTAACTAATTTTACTTTTCAAGTAAAAAAGAATGCATTTTCTTCCTTACAACCTAGCAACTTACTGAGATTTTTAAAGCCCTACCACTGTAACTTGGGGTTTACTGTACTGAACCCCGCGAACGCTTTTGGGTAGGTTCTGAAATATAGGTTTGTTCATGTCTTGATTTTCATGTTGTTGTCTTAGTTTTCTATGCCTGCAAGTAAATGTCTGTCATTCTTCAGATTTGCTTTGTGATTGAAACAAATTTGGGTTCGTTTTTCTATTACTAACTTAGTTTTTGTAATATGTGAATCATATTTTTGTTAACCTGTTTACTTCAACCTTTTTTTTTTAAGTTATTAGTTTTAATACGCAAGTTCATGACATAAAGTTATGTATGAGAATTATTCATAATAGGCAAATTTAGACATGCTAATTTTAAGATTTCTAATATTGCAGTGTTCTTTGTTAGTATGTAAAATTAAATTCTGTTTATGCCAAAAATGGAACTTTTGTTATTATTTAAGAGTAGTAACTCAGCTGCCTTTTTTTGATAAACTAAAATAAAATAAGAATTACAGTACAAATAATTATGGTACTACCCTTTTGGTAGTAATTGATTGTAATAGTTAGTTTTCTTTTGGTAATAATTTGGAAATATGATATTTTGATTTTTTTTCTTCTTCATATTGCAGAATGATGGTGGAAGAGGAGCAAATCTTATCCAGATCAGATTCATTTATGGTTGATGGTGTAGAAGATTGCTCGCACCAGATAGCAGAGATGATTGGTTTGGGAAATGAATCAATGAGGCTGGAGTAGGCCTGTCAAATGGGTTGGGTCAAAATGGGTTGGGTCGAGTTCGACCAAACCCATTTATGACCCAACCCACTTAATAAGCAGGTTGCTTATTTAACCCATTTAAAGATTTAAATTTAATTTGACTAATAAAAAACAAATAAATATAAAATAATTCTAATTTCAAGTTTTATGTTTTGAGATCCGACAAAAATTTAAAATTTTAATTCTAATTTTCATCAAAATTCAAGTATGGGGATCAGGTAGCTTATTATTTTCTAAGTACAACTGTCGATTTCCTTGGAGAGCTACAGTGTGCGTTCACACGATAAAGTGACCGAGTGTTCCATATTATCCGTAATTTAGGTGGTAGTTAATCGGTCGAAGTCCCGCTTGATTCTGAGTTAGAACGAAGAAGTTATTGCAGTCTGAACAAAAAAAATAGTGGCTTATGCACTAGGCGGAGTTCAATATGCAGATGTGACAGCCTGTTATTTTCTAAGTACAACTGTAAGTCTCATTGGAGAACTACAGTGTACGTTCACATAATGAAGTATCTGAGCGTTCCATACTGTCCGTAATTTAGGTGGAAGTTGATCGGTCGAAGTCTCGTCTGATTCCGAGTTAGAACGAAGGAGTTACTACAGTCTGAACAAAAAAAATGGCGGCTTCTGCACTAGGCAGAGTTCAATATGCAGGTGTGATAGCCTGTTATTTTCTAAGTGCAAAACTGTCAGTCCCCTTGGAGAACTACAGCGTGCGTTCACACGATCAAGTATCCGAGTGTTACATACTGTCCGTAATTTAGGTGGGAGTTGATCGGTCGAAGTCTCGCCTAATTCCGAGTTAGAACGAAGGAGTTATTGCAGTCCGAACAAAAAAAAATAGCGGCTTCTGCATTAGACGGAGTTAAATATAGGCATGTAGTAGCCTGTTATTTTTTAAGTACAACTGTCAGTCTCATTGGAGAACTACAATGTGCGTTCACACGATGAAGTATCCGAGTGTTCCACACTGTCTGTAATTTAAGTTGGAGTTGATCGGTCGAAGTCTCGTTTGATTCCGAGTTAGAACGAAGAAGATATTGCAGTCTGAGCAAAAAAAATAGCGGCTTCTGCATTAGGTGGATTCAAATATGGGGATGTGATATTCTGTTATTTTCTAAGTACAACTGTCAGTCTTCATGAAAAATTATAATGTATGTTCAAAATTCTTATTTTTTAAATTTATATTAAAATTTAATATTTTTAATAAATGGGTAAATGAGTTATCCATTTATAACCTTTTAAAAACGGATCAACCCAACCCATAACCCATTTCATTATATTCATAAATGGGTTGACCCAACCCATTTATAAGTAGGGTAAATGGGTTGGTTCAATGGGTTGGGTCAAATTTTGACAGGTCTAGGCTGAAGTGAGTAAATCATACAATGTTTTTCACTTGTAGCTAATAAAAAGTACATATTACAAAACAAATTAGGTTGTGGAGGATCTACTACTTTCTTAAGTACATTATACAATATATCTGAGTGGTACATATTTTATTGCTTGTTATTGCAAACTTTTGTTCTGTTGCATTTTTTCTGGGTAGGGGGAGAGGAGGGGGGGTGGCCTTGATTGTTGAGTTACATGCGCACCGACTTGTTTAAAGCTAATATGAGCTGGTTTTGAAACTAAATGGATAATGGTGGACACCTCATCAAAAGAACCTTCCTCTTGATTAAATTATAACATTTCCTTTTTGAGACAATCGAGGAATATTCTTTAACAAGAAATCAGTTCTCTTCTTCATTCTTTTACCTAATCGTAAATAAACTATTTATGATACATCCCTCAGTCATAAAATTTGAAACTAAATATCATTTCACCAATATTTTCAGGATCATTTAATTTGTTCCATGTTATTCCGCTTTTTGGCAAAGCCGTGGTACCAAAAGAGTGGTCAAAAACAAAAGACGGTTCGTCTCAGAGATTGATTGTACTTCACTTCGTTATGGATATCGATGAATTTTTGTCCGAGCCCAGATCAGGCCACAATTGATGGGACATGACAAGCAAAGCCATGAAAGCCAGTGTTTCAAATTTCAGGTTAATCGGAGTTTGTATGGACAAGATATGATCGATGCAAGTTAGCCAAAGTTCACAGTGTTCGAAACCATTGGCTTGCTGAGTAGATGACCATTTCGAACCGATAGGGATCGAATCCATCGATGATTGCCTTGTTCGAACCCATTAGGTTCCACGCGTTTCGAATCGATCGCATTCGAATCGATCAGCAATATTGATCGCTTCGAATCGATCAGGTTCGAATCGATCAGATGGACATCCACTCAGCATGACAACGCCTCGCTCCATTCGAATCCATCAGTTTCGAACCCATGCTAGAGCACTGTTTCGTATCCATTGAGTTAGAGTAGTTCGAATCCATCGGGAAGTCATGTATTGACCAATTCGAACCCATCAGGTTCGAATCGATGGAGTTCGCATCGATCAATTCACGCCGCTTCGCATCCATCGATGCACCAAAGCCTTAGTTTGTATCGATTCTATAATAAAGACATTGGATCGAATCCATCAGAAAACCCTGGTTCATATCCATCAGATGTACTCACTTCGTATCAACCATCGATACGAAGTGTGCACGATACGAACCGATTACAGTCATTAGTGGATTTGAACAATACAACGGTTATCGGTACAAACGAGCCAAAATTCACGGAGTCGAAGCGGTCCACTCGGAGAAAAAATAGGATCGATGCGAGGAGTGCGCGCCACGTCACTGCAGAACCACGTGCATCCATCGATTCGAACACATGGGTTCGAAGTGATCGGTTCGAACTAAACAGCCAACCGAAAATCACCATTTCGTATCGATCATATCTCCTAAACCACTCGCCCAAATGCAACGAAATTTTCACAGTAGCTTCCATACAAGATAAAGATCATTCCTGCCAAGTTTCAACTCGATTGGACCATTTCTTGATGGGCTCGAAATCACTTCGAATCGATGTCAGATCGAGCCGAAACTTGGTGGGGTTGGCCGCGTGGGCCCACTCACGTGCCAGAATAAGTTTCCCGAAGTTTGAGCGAGATCTGGGCCTCCTACGCCTATAAATAGCACCCTGAAGCCTTCAGAAAAGGGAATCTTTCGGAGCTTCCAACATTGAACGTCCAGACTCTGCCGGATTTAACTCCATACCTCATTATCGCTGTGGTATTCAAGATTTCAAAGCTATCATCAACTGTAATCCATTGTAATCGATTAATATCATCAAGTGAATCAATAAAGAGAGAACCTTCAAAGTGGACGTAGGCAAGATCGTCGAACCACTATTATGATTGTTTGTGATTGTTATCTGTGAATTATTATGATTGTTGTTGCTTAGATCTGAATTCTATATTGATTGTTGCTGATCTGTGTTGATAAACGGGTGCTTTCACGACTATTGGGTGTTTGTGACCAATTTTGACGCAAACATTCTCTAACTTTAAATATCCTTTCATTTCTGTTCTTGAGAGAAACATTTTCTTTTTTAACCTTTCAGATCAGAAATGTACTAGATAAAGGATGTGGATTTGGAAGTTTAGGAGCTCACCTTTTCTCCAAACGCATTTTGACAATGTGCATTGCAAATCATGAGCCTTCGGGTAGTCAAGTTCAAATCACTCTTGAAAGAGGTCTTCCTGCTATGGTTTCTTCATTTGCATCAAAGCAGTTGCCATTTCCTTATCTTTCTTTCGATATGATTCATTGTGCAAGATGTGGAATTGACTGGGACAAGAACGGTACATGTTTATACCACTACTGCATTTCTTCCATCGACCGAATTTGTAATGTTATATTCATGTTCTACTTTTATTGATGTAAACTATCAGTAATATCAGAAATGAATTTTGCAGATGGTATATTTTTGGCTAAAGTGGATAGTTACTAGAAATCTACCGTTTCTTTTGGTGCATATTGTTCGTAGGCAATTGGTGGATACAGTTAATAGATTATAATGTTTCCCATTTCATGCAATTTTATATTAAGGTTGTTTGGTATTTATATTTAGCAAGGGTTATTGAAAATGGTTTAAAGGTGATAAAATAGTACGGAGGATAACTTGGCATATTTATTTGTTCTTATTTTACAGACAAGTTTAAACAGCGGTGGGGCCAACCAATGGGTTCAGGTGATTAGCAGTTGTTTTTGAAATCACTCTGTAACCTTTTAGAAAATTTGTTCTTCAATAATATATTTTGTCAACCCCAGACAGGGAACTAATTCGGTCTAGCCTCAGCCTAATCCATACAATGAGTTTAGTCCAGTTGAGAAGAACAAGCATTTTTATTGGATAGCAAAAATGAAGATGTGGCATTGTAGCCACTCCCATGAGGATGTGCTTGAGCGTTGATTTCAAGCCAGGTACTGTTGAATATGCAAGTATATGATTTTTGTTTGATGATAATAAACATGTATATATTCATTTAAATGTATTTGTTATTGTATTATTTTATTTTCACATAATTAAATAAATATTTGTTGAATAAAACAAATAACACGAAATTTAAATTTAAAAAGATATTTTATTCAAACAAATATTTTGTTACAATTCTGAATAATACAAATTTGTGCTCTTAGTATATAATATGCAACATTTCAAATTGCAATACAATTTCGATTACATCACAATTTTCAATTTACAATGTGCACCTCAATACATATCATTCATTCACTCGTATTTATCTTCAATTCTATTCCAATTTGTATCCAGTATCTGAATTACCTGCAAAATAAACACTAACGCAGTAAAATTGAAAAAGAAATATTTGTGCTGTGTAAAATAAAGTGTGTTTTGAAAATAGTATTTGCCTCAGTTATTTGGGTTGTTCATTATCATTTAATTTTGAATTAATCATACACGAACAACCCGTGACATGCATAGTGTATCACTGTACATGCCACAAGGCCGTGCACACCAATGTATACTTGATAAAATTACAGGGACAGGTGAGCACAAGGTCAAACCCAACCAAAAGCTATGTTCAACTCAAGTGCAATAAAAATAAAGTCACGATATGAGCACAAAGTCAAAACCGAGCTATAAGCTGGATTCAACTCAGATGCAATACAAAACTGTCAAGTACAAGTGACTCGACGCATAAGGAACAATGAAGCAGAAACCAGACTTCAATGATGATATACAAATGACAACATTTAAGTTCATCACAAAATCAACAATGAATCAATACACAAAGTGATGAACATCACCTAAAGAAGGCCACACAAGCTGCAGACTACAAGCGCCAAGCGCCAATGGAGCAAGTCATATACAACCAGACTCCATAAACACAACCAGAGAATCAGATCATCCAAGACCAGATTTCAAGATGACACAGAACATATTTCAAGTGCAAAGCGCAAATGTAACCAAAAGATTTGAAGTTCAGTGACAATCAAACATGAATGAAGGCTGCAATATGTTCATGAACCCAGTCCAACCAACAAATGCTCCAGACCAGACGAACATAAAATGAACCAGATCAAAAGGTAAAAGTGAACTAGACCAACAGAGACCAAAACAACACATACACATGCATGTGTGTGTGTGTGTGTAGTTCAGAACTACTCCAGACAGACTCTAGTGCATAAAGACATCATGAACTAGATAAGGACTGTACTCAGACTAACAGGCAGTGGCAACAACATCAAAATGAAGTTCCAAATCAACAATAGTTCAACATGCTTATATGTACACAGTGAAGACATAAACAAGACTCAAGTACTACTAGAGTTCATCAAGCAACAGCAAGTGTACTGGTACGTACGTACATACATACATATATACATCATCTTCGATGGACCGAAGTATAGAGTAGTATAACATGAATATATACATGCGTGAACATATATATGCAGTGAAACCAGATCTAACTCCGAAGTATGGATTCAAATTGAAAATCAACCTTTAGAGAATTTGATTTTATAATTATTTTTGATTTTGATCTTAAATGACTAGATTAACTAATCTAACTCCCTACTGCTTATCGAAAAGATAAATAGTGGTTGAAAAAGTGACGAGTATTGATATTAATCATATATTATAACTTAAGGCAGTATAATTAGTAAATTTCTTTAGAAATTTAAACAATATTTATAATAACTTTTAATGGGTAAAAATTCCATGACCATCTCTATTTCTATCATATTTCTAATGACCATCACTCATCAAAATCCAATATAGTATATCAATATGTAGTATTTTAAACGAGAAATTATTCGGGTTTCATTTTATTTTTTTAGCAATAAAAATATCCAAAGTATTCACTCTCATTTAAAAGTCCTCACGGTTATGCATGCGTGAATTACTTGGAATTTTTTATTATGTGCTTTTATGCTCATTTAAAAGTCCACACGTTATGCACGTATGGAACGCATATCAAAATTGATTATTAAATAGACAAGTTGATTCTAATCCCATTTAAAAGTCCTCACGGTTATGCGTGGTTAGAAGATGCTTGAAATTCATTTTTAAAAAAAAATTGTGAATACTACTAACCTCATTTAAAAGTCCTAACGGTTATGCATGGTTATTAGATTCAAATTCCTGATATAAATATACCACAAATAGACACAACTATATGGTTTTATAAGATGACATCCCCTATCACTCTAAAGTGGAATATGCGCCTAATAGAGTATAATGATTTTTGTTTGATTTTTTATTGAAATTTAATATTTATACTCCATTGGGTATTTATATTGTATTAATGTCTATCACTGTATCTTTATTTTTCTAACACTATTACTCTTTTGCTGATAACAAAAGGGGGAGAGAAAAGTTAAGATTTTGGTAAGTAAAGGTCAAATATTTTCTATTTGAATCTAGGTACATTTCATATTTTTTATTTTCATGCATATATAAAGAGATGAGCTTTGTTGTAGAGAGGGAGCATTCAAATAAGGGGGGCAAGTTGAATGATCAAATACATTTAATAAATTCAAAATCTTAAATATATGTTTGTTATCATCAAAAGGGGGAGATTATTGAACATGCAAGTATATGATTTTTGTTTGATGACAATAAACATATATATATATATATATATTCATTTAAATGTATTTGTTATTGTACTATTTTATTTTCACATAATTGAATGAATATTTGCTGAATAAAATAAATAACACGGAATTTAAATTCAAACAAATATTTTATTACAATTATGAATAGTACAAATTTGTGCTCTCACTATATAATATGCAATATTTCAAATTACAATACTATTTCGATTACATCACAATTTTCAATTTACAATGTGCACCTCACTCCATATCATTCATTCACTCGTATTTATCTTCAACTCTATTACAGTTTGTATCCAATATCTGAATTATCTACAAAATAAACACTGACGCAGTAAAATTGAAAAAAAATATTTGTGCAGTGTGAAATAAAATGTATTTTGAAAATAGTATTTGTCTCAGTTATTTGAGTTGTTCGTCATCGTTTAATTTTGAATTTATCATATGCGAATAACCCGTGACATGCACATTGTATCACTGTACATGCCACAAGGCCGTGCACACCAATGTACACTTGATAAAATTATAGGGACAGGTGAGTGTTGATACGCGAAGATTTTGATCAATGACAATGTGCTTTAACAAACAAGGAAGAAATATATGCAAATGCTAAAGGAAGATAGATGAAGACCAAACAAACTTAAAGTATGTTTTTACATATGTCTTAGTCTAGATGTATTATTAAAATCTATCCTCAAGAAGCTTGCACGAACACTAGAATTTTTTTTATAAACTTCAATTTTCAATTAAGTTTTCACTATGCATGTTTTATGAGTCCAGTCGACGGAACAGGAATAGCCAGTCGACTGAAACTGGAACAAATTTATACACATGCACAGTATCAGTCGACTAAATTTCCTGCACAGTCGATTGAATTTGCTCCTGAAAATTTTACTTCATATTTTCAGTTGACTGAATTCCCTGCTCAGTCGACTGAATTTGAACCTGCGAATTTTCTCTGAAAAGACACCTTCTTCCTCCCAAGAGTTGCAAACATTCATCAATGGAAATGGAAGCATCTCTTATTTGCAACCTTTGACAACATATGCATCTCTTCTACAAGTATATATACATGATTCTAACATCATTTAATTCACCGAATTCTCTTGCTTTAATCTTACTATTCTCTTGTTCATATTTTCTAGATATTCTCAAAGCAATCACCAATTTATTGCTTAAATCACTGTTTTTGTTTATAACATTCTTTTGATTCATAGCAATTCACAATTCCTAAATCTTCACATACACATTGCATACTCTCGAGGATAAGATTATAGGAATATTGTACTACATTAGACTCATTAGTGTCGACAAGAACACAACAAGTCGAATATTGTATTTTAGTAATTGATTTGAAGTCCTCTTCGGTAGTTGAGGCAAGAAATCCCGTTCGGTTGTTCGGGTAAGTTGTAAACTATTCCTCTGGGTGAAGTGAGGGTGTTAGTTAGTGAAATTCCTAAGTGAAGCTTAGGGACTGGACGTAGGACGAGAGGTCCGAACCAGTATAAAATCTTGGTGTCTTCTTGCATTTACCTACTTTATCTACCTAGACTATTTCATTATTCCATATTACACGATCTTACCACATAGCCTCTTACATTTGGTATCAGAGCAAGGCCGTCCTATAACCATAACACCGTTAATTAGACATATTGATAATATGTAAAATAACGCAAGTACAAGCACAACATCTGCCTATAGTTCTACATTTGCGGAAGGACAATCTACCCAAAGACCTCCTCTATTCAATGGACTAAACTATAACTATTGGGCTACACGGATGAGGATTTATATGCAAGCAACAAGTTTCGAAGCCTGGAATGCTATTCAAGCAGAGTTCGTTGTACCCACAACCGATTATCCTACATGGACACAAATTCAAAAGAATGAAGCTAGTGCAAATGCCAAAGCTATGAATATGCTATTTTGTGCCCTGGATAGAAATGAATTCAACCGTGTTCGCATATGTACTACTGCATATCAGATATGGGAAACACTTAAAGTCATACATGAAGGCACAGACAAGGTTAAACAAACAAAGATATCCATGCTGAAGAATCAATTCCAAAATTTTAGAATGCGACAAAATGAATCCATCAACGACATGTACTCAAGATTTCAAGACATTCATCATGCTCTAATCGGACTAGGAGAAAGATACACGGACTTTGACATTGTGTCTAAAGTTCAAAATTCACTCACTGATTAATGGGAAAGAAAAGTACTAGCAATCGAGGAAGCAAATGATCTATCTACAATGAAACCAGAAGAATTTATTGGAAATCTTATGTCGTATGAAGTAAATATGCAAGCTAAAAAGGATCAAGCTCAAGAAAGAAAGAATGTTGCTTTTCATGCGGAAAAGGAAGAATCAGAGTCTGAAGATGAGGATCTAGCATTTATAGCCAAAAATTTTAAGAAATTCTTAAAGTATGGAAAAGGAAACAAAAACGGATTCAAAAAGAATTTCTTGAACAAACCTTCATCCTCAAATATAGAATGCTTCAATTGTCACAAGAAAGGACATATGCAAAAAGATTGTCAAGAACAAATGAAGGAAAATCAGAAAAACTTCAACAACAAAAACAAGAAGGATAAATTCAAAAAGAAGGCATTTTCTGTAACATGGGACGATTCAGATTCATCCTTCATCCGAAAATGATAGTGATAGCGACAATGAACAGGCAAATGTATGCATCATGGCTCAAGAATCTGACGTAAATAATTTAACTTTCGACGATTTATTTGAAGTTAAACACTGAACTTTTAAGCACAATAAAAACTCTTAAAAAGAAACTCAAAGAAACTCGTGAAAATCAAAACAAAGCTGAATTTGAAAGGGATATGTTAAAAGATGAAAAGAAAATCTTAGAAGAAGAACTTGAAAAAGTTCAAGAATCTCATTCAAATTCGAAAACTCAATTATCACTTTTAAGTCAAGAAATTGAAACTCAAAAAACAAAGAATAATATAATTGTTTATGAAAATTATGAGTTAAAAATTAAGATTAGACAAGTTGAGTTAGAAAATAATAGTCTTCAAGCAAGATTAGATAACATCACTAAAAATGTTTCTAACTTTAACAAAGGAAGTGAAAATTTATCTAAGATGTTAGAAAATTCTCAATCCTCTTCAAGTAAACATGGATTAGGATATAAAAAGGAGTCAAAAATTCCTAAAAAGAAAAATACAAATTTTAAAAGGAATATGGATTCAAAACAACAAATATTGCTAAAGAAACCTATTAAAACAAAAGTAGAAAACAATGTAGTTAAAATTTGGGTACCAAAATCTAACAATGTATTAATAAGAAATAAATATATTAAAACATTTATGGATAATGTTCATCATAATGAAAACTATACTTATAAAAAGGATACTAAACCAAATTGGGTTTGGTTTCCTAAACTCTAACTTTTTAGGACCCTATTAAAAGGTGGGTACCAATAATTTCATATTTACTTTCAAGTCCCACTCAAAAAGAAGAAATGGATATTAGACAGTGGTTGTTCAAAACACATGACCGGAGACAAAGATATGCTTACAAACATCACATACTTTGATGGTGGCTCGGTTACCTTCGGAGGCAATTCAAAAGGCTATATCATTGGCAAAGGAGATGTGAACAATTACGGTACATCAAATTTACCTTTTATAACAAATGTTTCATTAGTTGAAAATTTAAAACATAATCTACTTAGCATAAGTCAATTGTGTGACAAAGGTTTTAAAATAACTTTCTCGAATAATAAATGTAGTATTTTTGATCAAAACCAAAATCTTGTTTTTGAAGGAAATAGAGATAGAAATATTTATGTTTTAAATATGAATATTAATCATAATTCAAGTATGTGTTTACTTGCCAAAGATAATGATCCTTGGTTATGGCACAAAAGATTTTGTCATATAAATTTTAAAACTATTAGAAAACTTTCTAAAAATGAATTAGTAAGAGGTTTACCCAAAATAAACTTTAAAATAAATAAACTTTGTGATGATTGTCAAAAAGGAAAATTAACGAAATCATCTTTCAAATCTAAGAAAAATATTTCGACTTTACAACCGTTAGAATTATTACATATGGATTTATTTGGACCAACACAAGTTCAATCCATTAATCATAATCGATACATATTTGTAATAGTTAATGATTTTTCAAGATATACATGGACTATTTTTATGAAAAATAAAAGTGACTCTTTTGAGCATTTTAAAACATTTTTCAAAAGAATTCAAAACACTAAAGATTTGAAAATTAAAATATTCGAAGCGATCATGGAGGCGAATTCGAAAATGAAGTTTTTGAAACTTTTTGTAAAAAGAAAGGAATAAATCATAACTTTTCTTTTCCTAGAACTCCTCAACAAAATGGAGTTGTAGAAAAAAAATAGAACATTACAAGAATGCACAAGAACATTATTAAATGGATGTTCTCTACCAAAACATTTTTGGGCGGAAGCCGTTGCTACTGCATGTTATGTATTAAATAGAATATCAATTAGACCATTAACAAAAAATACTTCTTATGAACTATTTAATAATAAAAAGCCAAATATATCTTATTTTAAAATATTTGGATCAAAATGTTTCATTTTAAATACAAAAGATCAACTAGGAAAATTCGATTCAAAAGCTGATGAAGGAATTTTCGTAGGATACTCAGAACGAAGTAAAGCATATCGAGTATTTAATAAACGAACAAACTTAATTGAAGAAACTTTGCATATATCTTTTGATGAAAATTTTAATAAAAATTTTAATATAAAAGATGATGAAGAATTGATAAATATAGAAGAAACAAACCTTGAAAATAATAATAATGAACCAAGATCTCCTCCTAGAATATTACGAGATCATCCAAATATAATAGGAGAAATAAATTCTCAAGTTAGAACAAGAAATCAACTAAATCAAATGGGTCATGTAGCTTTCATTTCATCAATAGAACCTAAAAATCCAAAAGAAGCATCTACAGATGATTATTGGATTATCGCAATGCAAGAAGAATTAAATCAATTTGAACGTAACGATGTTTGGGAATTAATTCCCCGTCCTAATAATCAATCAGTAATTGGAACAAAATGGATTTACAAAAATAAAGTAGACGAACAAGGTAATATAACAAGGAATAAAGCAAGACTAGTAGCACAAGGGTATAATCAAGAAGAAGGTATTGATTTTGAAGAAACTTTTGCTCCCGTTGCAAGACTTGAAGCAATACGTATACTATTAGCCTTTGCATGTTTTCACAATTTTAAAATTTATCAAATGGATGTTAAAAGTGCATTTTTAAATGGTTTTATTAAAGAAAATGTATATGTAGAACAACCTCCTTTATTTATACGTGAAAAATATCCGGATCATGTATTTAAATTAAAGAAAGCACTATATGGTCTTAAACAAGCACCTCGTGCTTGGTATGAAAGACTTAAAAGTTATTTATTAAACTCGGGATTTAAAATTGGAAAAGTAGATCAAACGCTTTTTATTAAAAATACTACCAAAGATATTTTAATAATTCAAATATACGTAGACGATATTATTTTTGGTTCAACAAATGAAAATTTATGTAAAGAATTTTCAAATATAATGACTAATGAGTTCGAAATGTCTCATATGAGAGAATTATCATATTTTCTCGGACTTCAAATCAAACAATTAACAAATGGAATTTTTATAAACCAAAAAAAATATTGTGCTAATTTAATTATACGATTCGGCATGGAAAACACTTCTGCTAAACCTACTCCTATGAGTACCACTACACATCTCGATCGAGATGAAAATGGCAAAAGTGTAGATCAAATTTTTTTTTAGAAATATGATAGGTTCCTTACTTTACTTAACCGCTAGTAGACCTGACATAATGATGAGTGTTTGTTTATGTGCACGTTTTCAATCCGACCCTAAAGATTCACACTTAAGAGCAGTAAAACGAATAATGCGATATCTTAACAAAACTAAAGATTTCGGTCTGTTCTATCCAAAGGAGTGTCCATTTGAGTTAGTATCATTTAGTGATGCTGATTTTGGTGGATCTCGAACAGATAGAAAAAGTACAAGTGGTACTTGCCATTTCATTGGAAAATCACTTGTATCTTGGTTTAGTAAGAAAAAAAATTGTGTCTCGCTTTCCACCTACGTAGCAGAGTATATATCAGCTGCTTTAGCTTGCACTCAAGTTATATACATGCAACAAACACTTAAAGATTTTAATATAAATTTAACAAATTCTACAATATACTGTGATAATACAAGTACAATAAACTTATCTAAAAATCCGGTTAGTCCTCTCGTACAAAACATATAGATATTCGTCACCATTTTCTACGTGACAATATCGAAAAAGGAATAATTAATTTAGAACATATTTCTACCGAAAATCAAATTGCCGATATATTTACTAAACCTCTATTAGAAAAATCCTTTATAAAACTTCGACGAGAATTAGGTATAATATCCTTTAAAAATATTAATTAGATATACATTAGAAATATTCCCACATTTCAGTCGACTAAAACAAAATGTTCAGTCGACTGAATAAGAATTTTCAAATATTTTCAGTTATGTTATATGCTACATTATATAATTTATAGACCACACATTTTTAAACTGAATTATTAAATAAGAACCATACATTTTAACAAAATCCTCTTTACCATTAAATCTTTATGCGGTTAAAAAATCTTATTAAATTATAACCATTGTTTGTTTAGTAAAATTCTACTATAAATAAATTCTTAAAAATATTTTTATTTTCACATCTCGATTTTACGAATAAAATCTTAACAAAATTCAACATAAAATGTCGTCCAACACTCCTTCTCTCCAATCAATATCACCTCGTCAGTTGATAACACTCCAACATCGCCAAAACTTCCCACACCAACACCAGCACATGAGCCGGTTTACAAATGGGAAAATTATCGTACTGGTTTCACACCAGAATCTAAGAAGGCGAAACGCGGACTCTTTATTTCACTTGACACAAAAAGAAAGATTGATGAAATTCATCACTTTCAACAACAACAGATAGATCTTCAACGAGAACTATACTTCGAGCAAAAAGTTACGGCAAGACGTTTGAGCTTCCTAGAGCAAATTGGTTTACGCTTATGTGGATTAAAGAAGAACGAAGTAGCTGAACCCCTACCTCGCCCAGTTAGCTCACTTGATCCGTCTTCATGTTATCGTATACCAGTCGATCCTGTGAATCCTTGGATGTCTCCTAAGACTCCTCAATATAGTCCAAATTCATGGGATATCAATTATATAAAGAATGAAGGGAAAAAGGATCCAAGTCCATACCCTAAGAAATAGTTAGTATTGAAATCTATTCATCCATATAATTGTAATTATCTCCTTGTATAAAGAGTTTGCCTTCAAAATTAACAAGGAACAACAAAATAAGCCAGTCGACTAAAACCCCCTATTCAGTCGACTGAACTTAAGACAGCATGCAAATTTTTTTACAATTCAGTCGACTGAATCTTCTGCTCAGTCGACTGGACTACTAACAGAAACCTTCAGGCAAACATTCAGTCGACTAAAAATCCTGTTCAGTCGACTGAATTTAGCCCAGAAAATTTTCGGCCTTCAATTCAGTCGACTGAACAGTGAATTCAGTCGACTGAACGCCAATTCTCAGGCAAACTTCCCCTTTTAACCACCAATTTTTACCCTACCAATTCACTTTTTACCTCCTACAAACTTTCTTCCCCAAATTAATTTCGAAACCTTAGCCCCCAATTCCTCAAAATCAACTCAAATCTCACCCAAATGGCACCAAAAAGATCAAGAGCTTCATCTTCTTCATCCTCCGAGCCAATTGATGCTCAAATAGCACAATGGCTTTATGATGGAACCGCTGTCACTAGATGGAATAAGATGAAGAATTCCCGAATTTTCAAGCATTCTTTCGTTGATTTCCAAAGCTTTCAAACCTACAACATCCAAGCGTTAACCGATCCAGCAGGTTTAACTTCTCTTTTAGATTTGAAAAGAAACGACCATGCCATAAATCATGTAATGGTCAAATTATTTTATGCTAATCTTAATCTTGGACACCAAACTCCAAGAAATCCAAACAATAGTGTTTGGAGTATGGTATGTGGAAAAAAAGTTTGGTTTTCCTTGGATAGAATAGCACACATTTTAGAATCACCAAATGTCGGAAGAAAGCTAGAGGAGATAGAATTCAATCCACATATTCGAGACAACATAAACCATCGATTTATGGATGATAATATCAACTTTAGGGATTTTAAGTCCACCTCTCTTCGACCTATGGCAAGAATCCTCCATAAATCCCTAATGAGAACAATTACTCCTCGCACAGGCTCGTATGAATTGTCTACCCAAATAATTATCGAGCTCTATATGCTATTTTTGGCAATATACAAGTCAATCAGGTACAACTTATTCTTGATGAGTTTCTCACTTTCAATAAGGGCAAAATGCGTACTATCTACTTTGGAGAGTACATCGTGCGACTTCTCCTCAATGTCGATACGCCATTACCTGAGTCGGAGAATACAATGGTCCACCAAATTAACCACCGGACCATAAGCCTAATGCAACTCCCATCTCGACCTCCTCGCATAATATCACTTGCCGAATGGGAAGCAAGGCATCAAGAACAACAACAACAACAACCTCCTCAACCTCACCACGAAGAACATCTCGAGCAAGATGATGAAATACGTCTTGTTGACCCAAGCTTCACTACCAACCAATCCTTGGGGATATTGTCAAGAAATCAACAAATTCTTGACACTCGTCTTAAAAAGGTAGATCATAAGCTTGACAAAATCAAAGGATTCTTCAACAAGCTTTGGGATGCAATCTCGTGCTCAAGCACCACTACTGCTTCAACATCTCGCGGCAAACGTCTGGCACCTACGTTTACATGGACGACATTCGAAGAGCATACAAGTAGGAGTGCAAGTGGAGCTAGTTGTGGCCAAGGAGGAAGAGCGCATAGACCACCAACAGGAGGACCCGTCATATTTGAACCAACAGGAAGAGAAGGTTCATATGACTGGGACAGAGATGAGTAATTTTTTGTTTTGATGTGTATTTTTTCTAGTGGCTTATATAAATAGCCATTTTATGCTTGTTTGTCACAACATTTTTATTTTTTCTTAAGCCATGATTATTCAAATATTCTCTATGATTCAGTGATTGTTTTGATAAACTATTACTGCTGCTAGTTCTTCCTTTTTGTTGATGACAAAGGGGGAGAAAATCTATGGTACTAACTTTGTTTTGTAGGAAAGATAGTGCATACATTCAGGGGGAGAAAATAAGTAAAACGTCTCTAGAATAAATCAGTATTGTCATCAATCAAAAAAGGGGAGAATGTTGATACGCGAAGATTTTGATCAATGACAATGTGCTTTAACAAACAAGGAAGAAATATATGCAAATATTAAAGGAAGATAGATGAAGACCAAACAAACTTAAAGTATGTTTTTACATATGTCTTAGTCTAGATGTATTGTTAAAATCTATCCTCAAGAAGCTTGCACGAACACTATAAAATTTTTATAAACTTCATTTTTCAATTAAGTTTTCACTATGCATTTTTTATGAGTTCAGTCGACTGAACAGGAACAGCCAGTCGACTAAAACTGGAACAAATTTATACACATGCACAGTTTCAGTCGACTGAATTTCCTGCACAGTCGATTGAATTTGCTTTCGAAAATTTTACTTCATATTTTCAGTTGACTGAATTTCCTGCTCAGGCGACTGAATTTGAACCTGCGAATTTTCTCTGAAAAGACACCTTCTTCCTCCCAAGAGTTGCAACCATTCATCGATGGAAATGGAAGCATCTCTTGTTTGCAACATTTGACAACATATGCATCTTTTCTACAAGTATATATACATGATTCTAACATCATTTAATTCACCGAATTCTCTTGCTTTAATCTTACTATTCTCTTGTTCATATTTTCTAGATATTCTCAAAGCAATCACCAATCTTTTGCTTGAATCACTGTTTTTGTTTATAACATTCTTTTGATTCATAGAAATTCACAATTCCTAAATCTTCACATACACATTGCATACTCTCGAGGATAAGATTATAGGAATATTGTACTACATTAGACTCATTAGTGTCGACAAGAACACAACAAGTCGAATATTGTATTTTAGTAATTGAGTTGAAGTCCTCTTCGGTAGTTGAGGCAAGAAATCCCGTTCGGTTGTTCGGGTAAGTTGTAAACCCATTCCTCCGGGTGAAGTGAGGGTGTTAGTTAGTGAAATTTCTAAGTGAAGCTTAGGGACTGGACGTAGGACGAGAGGTCCAAACCAGTATAAAATCCTGGTGTCTCCTTGCATTTACCTACTTTATCTACCTAGACTATTTCATTATTCCATATTACACGATCCTACCACATAGCCTCTTACAGTGAGCACAAAGTCAAACCAAACCAAAAGCTAGGTTCAACTCAAGTGCAATAAACATAAAGTCATGACATGAGCACAAGGTCAAAACCGAGCTATAAGCTGGATTCAACTCAGGTCCAATACAAAACTATCAAGTACAAGTGACTCGATGCAAAAGGAACAATGAAGCAGAAACCAGACTTCAATGATGATATACAAATGACAACATTTAAGTTCATCACAAAATCAATAATGAATCAATACATAAAGTGGTGAATAGCATCTAAAGAAGGCCATACAAGCTACAAACTACAAGTGCCAAGCACCAGTGGAGCAAGTCATATACAACCAGACTTCACAAATACAATCGAAGAATCAGCTCATCCAAGACCAGACTTCAAGATGACACAGAACAGATTTCAAGTGCAAAGCACAAATGTAACCAGACCACTTGAAGTTCAGTGACAATCAAGCATGAATGAAGACTGCAATATGTTCATGAACCCAGTCCAACAAACAAATGCTCCAGACCAGACCAACTAGAAAATGAACCAGATCAAAAGGTAAAAGTGAACTAGCCCAACAGAGACCAAAACAACACACACACACACACACACACACACATATAATTCAGAACTACTCCAGGCAGACTGTAGTGCACAAAGACATCATGACCTAGATAAGGACTGTACTCAGACTAACAGGGAGTGGCAACAACATCAAAATGAAGTTCCAAATCAACAATAGTTCAACATGCTCATATGTACACAGTGAAGACATGAACAAGACTCAAGTACTACCAGAGTTCATCAAGCAACAACAAGTGTACTCATTAATGAAGGTTCAAGCATGCACATAAACAAGTCTGGTCACAACAAACTACACACACACATATAGACTGTACAACATGTAACATCATCATCATCAATGGACCGAAGTATAGAGCAGTATAACATGAATATATACATGCGTGAACATATATGTGCAGTGAAACCAGAGGCAACGGCAAATAAATGGTCAAACTACGGAACAATTCATATTGAAACATACAACAGTTCAATTGTCGCAGGGGATTTCAAAATAACAAAGCCAAGAGAATCAATGCCAGACTAATATACATATATAATGAACATGAATGCAATGGCCAGTAGCCTAAATAGTAAAATTCACAAGAAGCTGTAAGTGATTGAATGAAGTCAAAGTCAAATTTTCACAAATCAAAGTGGCCAAAGTCAATAGAGAAAAGAACAAAACAAAATCCATAATTCAAAGCCGTGATGGTCAAGAAATCGAACAAGCCAAAATCGAAGCCGTGATAATCAAGCAAAGAATTATACGAATTGAACAAGTTAGAGAAATCTGTCAGAGAAATCTCAAGCATTCAAGCATAATCAAACGGAGGAACTAAAAACATCAGACGAATTCGAATAAAATATTCGAATGAAAATAAAGGGAATCGATCCCTATTTAAACCCACTCATCATCGACTAAAAATTCATTCGAGTTCAAGCAATACCACAGAGCAAAGCATCAATCCAGAACTCGAATCAAAGTCAAGTATTATCAAATATCGAAAAAGGGAAAAATCACATACCATTTTAAAAATCGAACTTGACTTAATTGAAGCAGCCGTTTGCAAATCAGAGAGACAATTGATCATCAAAGCAAGCACGAGAATCATTTCGATTGATCAACAGAAAGCGGCGACTTCAATTTCCCACGAAACCCTAACTTTTAGAACAAAAAGGAACGAGGAGGCCGCCATGAAAATACGGCTGATAGTATAAAAGAAAAAAGTGGGATAATTTCTTTTTTCACTTGCCATAATATTTCATTCGTATTGTGTGCTGGAAAACAGGGAGCTACATGGGTGTTGCAAAACAAGTGTATCAGTGAGTGCTCCTCACACACACGGAGCGTGTTTAATGACACTCCAAATACTGAGGCACCTCTGTAGCCCATTAATTTTCACCACACAATCCGAATTAAACAATATGTGCTGTAAAACGGAGGTGCCATTGGGTGCTTCAACATACACACACCCCCATACATACATACGTATATTTGTGTGTGTTGTGTCTCTCCTTCATTGGTCACGGTAACATTTCTAGCCAGCTATGAGTTTTTGTTGCTGAAATTTGAAATCAAGCTTGAAAAACATTTTTGACATGACATGATGTTTTTTTTATCCTTCTCATTTCTATGATCTTTTCATAAGTTGAAAAGTTAAATATTAACTCTGAGCGTTACTAACTTATAAGTTCAATTTGAAAACTTCAAAATAAAGCAAATAAGCACTCTACCATTTCCACTTTCAGAAATTGTAATAAAAAACTCTAATTTAATAAAATTAAAGTTACTTAAATTACTTTAAATTACTCAGAGATAAATATATTCGAAATTCAAAAAAGTTAAACGTTCATGTTTAAAAAGATTTGTAGATTGAAATTAAAGGTTAAGATTTCTAATTTAAGAACGTCAAAAGTTAAAAAAAAGGTTATAAAAAATTAATATCAAATTTAACAAAAAAAGTTGAAGTAAATAAAATTTAAAAATCTAAATATAGCTTATTTTTATTTTATAAGTCAATTTAAAATTTAAATACCTTAGACAACTATTTATAAGTTAATTTATTTTATAACTCATATTTTTATTTTAGTTAATAAAGACATATTTTTATTTTACAACTATTTAAAATTTAAATTATTAAGGCACGAATGAATCTAAATATAACATATGTTTATTTTATAAGTCAATTTATTGAAAACATTCTTGAAAGGAAACAGTTCATTCGCGCCTTGGAGTAACAGTTCCTCTTTGAAAATGCTAATGAAAAATGCATTCTTTTTAATATTAACAGAGCCACGCTATGTAAATTATTGCGAATAACCAAATTCGACAATTGAAATCAGCAACTATCGTTGGGGTCCAACTAAAAGTTATGTAGCCTTTTGCATTACCTATTTTCAAGTGCCTTTCATTTTACTTTTGTCTAGTATATGTTCCTCATGCTTCCATATGTTATTACCAAATAAATCCCATCCTAATGCTAATATAATACCTCTTTTATGAAGAACTAGATTATTCATATGTAAATTTAAGTTAGCATGTGCAGATTCTAACACCGTTTAGGTATAAAAAGAACTATTTATCATCACAATTTAATTTTTGGTAAGTTACCGGCCATTTAAATAGTCAAGTACACAATATAGTTAATTTATAAGCAATTTGGTTGATTGGTGGATGCTTAGATTCTATTTATATGTAAATATAATTTATATGGGAACATTTGTAAATGTTATTTATATCTGTAAATGCATAACTTAAGTTTATTTGTAAATGTTCTCACTATATTTATATCTATAAATGCGTTGACTATATTTTCATACTTGTGAATACCTGTAAATGCATAGATTTAGCAAAATTTCAAGTTAAAACTGTCGATATCTACCTATGTATTTTTTGGCCTGCAGGAATTGTCGAAGATTGTTGATAGCTATTTTCGGGATTCAGTAAGGAAGGTAATATCACATAGCTATATTGTATCAGTTGCATGGATGAGTTATTGTTATAGTGAATCATTTGCTAAGAGATACACATGACACCTTCTTGTTAAGCAGTTGTTTGTTAGGCGGCTGATGCAAATATGCAATATGTATAAAATATATAACGTATATATAATATACGTATGAACAATGGAAAAGTTGTTTGAAAGTGTATGAAATATCACGTGCTTTGATTTACATATTTTGCTTCTGTTTGACGTAATATACGTACAAATCTATTATATTTATATGCAATGAGGAAATAGTAAAAGGATATCACATATTTGATTTAATATATAAACTAATGGATGTTTTAAAACTAAACAACACCGAATAAAAGTTGTAAAAATGAAATTACGTTTCATAGCGTTTTAAAATCAGAAAGAAAATGCTATATCTATAATTATACAAACGCTATGGAAATATGACTTTTTTATATAGCGTTTTACTTTTGCTCACAAGTTGATGGTCTACAGTAGCGTTTAACTATACTAGCATTTTAAAAACACTATGGAAACATAATATTTTATAGCGTTTTATTTTTGCTATTACAGGTTGATGGTCTGTTATAGTATGTCGTTCCACAGCGTTCTATGAAATGCTGTGGTAAACTATAACAGCATTTTTCAAATGATATGGAAACTCCAATTTGTTGTAGTGGTTATTGGCAGAGGTTAATAGGTTCTTAGCGATCCAGTGAAAATAATGAACCAGATAGATAGTCCATAAGCATTGAACATGTTATTAGTCACCCCATGAAAACTAATAGGTTAATATGACCCTAGAAACTATAATTGAGACAGATAGTCAAATGAATGGGGATGGGAAATCCCGGATATTTTCCTTATTTACATATCATCATGATATTTTAAATTCCTATGTTTTTAATCATTGTGGATGCAGGAGTACAGTATATAGTTATTATAAATTTTTGGGTAAGATACCAGTGAGGGGACACCCATTCCGTTAAGCGGCGTGGTCTCACTGGATATCTAAATGGTTTGGGATGGTAGATTATTATTTATACCAGGAATTTTGTCTAACTCGAAGTTTACGTTTTCCCCTTGAACTCTCGGGTGATCAATTGATTTTGAGTAGTTTGAGAGTTGAGGTTTTCAGGTTCTCCTTTGGACGAATATGCTTCTGGAGACGTGCAGGAGGCAAGCTAGCTATTAAGAGTTCTTTTCTTTTTGATTTTGCTATGTTTTGGTTGCAAAGGCAAAGTTGTTTAATTGCATATGTTTCAACTCTGATCATCCAAAGGGGCATCTTCATATGTTGCTCTTGGCGTATTTTGTAATAATTATATTTTCTCTAAACATGGTTCTCAAATTTGGGATTATGTAATGAATTTGAAATGTGATTGAAATGGAATAAGAAACTTGTTTAATGTTTTTATTTTATTTTTCATATCCATGTGTTTCTGTTATATAAATGTATCTAACATTACCGAATTTGGTTACCGAGAATTAATATCTATAGATGATTGTAGCATCTGTAGCCGTTAGTTTTGCGCCTTCTAGTGGGGAATGTTATATTTAATCCTCTAACATTCCAAGAAATTATTGACATTATAAAATATAATAAAAGATATTATAAAGGATACACTCTTCATTACAAAGAAAGCCTAAGATGCTCCTCATTTACTAGCATTCTGCCCCTTTTTTGCACGAAACCTTGCCTTGTATTTGTAGTTCTTTTTCCTAATTTAGATTTCTCATTATGTACTTGTTTTTGAATTCAGCAATCTCTTCTGCTTGAGTATTTCGATTAGGTTTAAGTAGTTCATTTATATTATTTATTTTTGTTTTCTTTCTTTTATTACTCTTTAAAGGAGAAAGGTGTTCAAGAGTAGCTTAGCTGCACTTTATATAAGCAAGTCCCGGTTTGAAGTTGATACTGTGTTAGTGGCATTAGTTGCAGTTGCTTTACCTATCTTAAGATAGTTGATATTATCAATATTATGAGATTCATCCATATTTGTAATATTCTTGTTTGTAGTTAAATTTGAGTAATACTTTAAGGGGGATGCTCAATGACCTGTTCAAAATTAACCCCATTTGTGTGCTTTGTTGTATTATGATCTCTTCTAAATTCAGTTGCTGAAACTAGCTCATTGGGATCAAGCACGGTCATGTCTCGACTAGCTTCCCCACTTACAATAGGGACTTGCATTTCCAATCTTTGATATGAATCCCTTATCTTACTGTTGTCTGGATTACTAGAACTTGGATTCGATTCTAAATGAATATTTACATGTTTTGATACCCATTAGCAACATCATTATTTTTCACATTGATTTTTTGAAGCATCGTCATCAATTTTTTCATTCACACATTGACTAACACAAACATTTTCGGCAGAACAATTTTCAATGTTTTGATTTCCTGCATATACATTTCCCGAAGTTATGTTTTTATCAATTTGCATGTTTTCTTCATTTGCATTTGGGTTAGATTTCATGAAGGTCACATTAGTGTGACATTTTTCTTTCCAAACTTTCTTTATCATACTATTTTCAGTGTTATTGCCAAAATATATATAGTTCTTGCATCTTGGAGGAATCCACTCGTACTCGATTTTTTGCACAATGATTTCACCATCATGCATTGAGATGTAAGCTTCCCCTAGAAGATCCACATTGGCTTTTATTTCAACAAGTATTCTAGCATAGCATAATCTCGCTTCATTCGCTATTGGTTCATCTAGTTTCAAAGGATTCAAACTACACTTGCAATAGCGCTAAAGGCTTCCTTACCCATAGCCTTATACTGAATTCTAGCAGTCGAATCCAGATTGGCATTATTACGAGCTTATCTCCATCAAGATTTAATTTCATACTCCATTTTTTCAAAATAACGAGTTTTCCATTTATGAAGTTTGGTCCACCATTAATGATTTTTTCACAGTCTGCTGTATTTGAAAATCCAATGATAAAGAATCGATTATTACAAGTAAAGATTTCAAATTTACCTGACGGGTTCCATGTTCTAGTTACCCAAGCCTTGAAATTGTGATGGACGGTCTATTTCCATATACATAGGCAATAATAGAGGAACCCTACTTGGATTCTGTTCTTTTGCCGACCTCCCCATTAACAACAACCATCGTTTTCTTGTTGATGGAGAGTGAAGCTACATGTTTCAAGTCAAAGTTTGAATTTAGTCCCCCTTTCTTTATCATATCCGCCCATGTTGATGTAGGACTTTGATTATCTCTGAGTGGTAACTTAGTATTCTGATTTACATAACTATTTCTTGTATCTAGAACTGGCTTGCTAAATGATTTTCTCTAATTTTTTATCGTCGACTGTTTAAATTGAGATGCATATTCTCAATTTGGTGGCCAATATTAGCAGATTACGCCTGTTTCTAACCATTTGAAATACCTCTTCATCAATTTCTAATGCCTTATCTTTGTAGGTTTATTGTGAATGGGGATTGAGATTTGGCAAAAGAGGAGAATTGGTTGGGGAAAATGAAGAAATCCCTTATTTTGAACTAGGTTTTCAACAAAGATAGGATTATTAATTATATTCATTGTAGTCATGGTTGCTTGAGAGGAGAAAGCAATAGTACTTCAATTAACTTGTTTGCCTATTTTGTACATGCGCTCTTTTTAAGTGCGCATGTACATCAAAGACCAACTAGCTTATGGGATAAGTGATATGACGTTTTAGTTCAAAAGGTTATGCGTTCAGACCTTTAAGACATCAAAATAAGTGTTTTACTCAAATAAAATACCACTTTTATTTATAAAAAATGAGCGCATATGGAAATGGCCAATCTTGCGAAAATAAACCTATATTTGCAATAAGTTTTCAATAAGGTTGTTGTTATTATTTTTTTCGCAAAGGTATCAATGAGTCCATCATGTCAGAGCCAGCAGCATAGGCTCGAATAACACATGTTGATCAATGTCACCTTCGACCTAACTTTCTAGCCCAAAAAGGGCTAGTCACTCCATCACCATTATTTAAAACATTGTTTGTCATGTTCTATAGAAAAATGAAAAGCTTCAACTCTTGTTAACAACAAATGCCTAAGAAAAGAATGATTTTATCTTCATGTAATCACAATTAAGTAATCAGATGAATCACCAACTTTTCTCCATGCTAGCAACCTATTTGAAGATTTGGAATGGCACTCTTCTACCTTTTGAGAAAAAGTTAAAAATGGTGTTTTATATAATTTTGAATTACAATTATTGATGATTTGCTTATCTCCAACAATGAACATGGTTTACTATTTGAAACTAAGAAATACCTTTCTGAAAAACTTTGAGATGAAAGATTTAGGCGAGGCATCCTACGTGACCGGGATAGAAATATCTCGAGATAGATCATAAGGAATGTCAGGATTGTCTAAGGAAACTTACATCACTAATATTGTAGAAAGGTTCAGGATGCGCAATGTAACAACCTCGGATTTTGGAGATTACCGTTAATATTAAATTATAATACAAATTATAATCTAATATTGTTTTTAAAAATGAATTGGATAAATATTTGGTTTGAATAAATTGAAATATTGGGTATTTACTAGTTTGGAGCTAATAAATTAATTAGGTGATGTATTTCAATGTTAAATTGTTGAAATAAATCTAAAGTAATGAAAATAAAGTTTTAAAAACTTTATTTTTAGAATTTGAGTAGAAAATAATCAAAGTGAAACTTTATTTTGGTCAATATAACAATATTGAAAAACATTGTCAATATTAACCTTTTATTGATTTTAAAAAGAGGAAATTTGAAGAACTTATGTATTTTATTAAAATAAAAGATGAAATATTGTTTGGAAAAAATATTTTAATGATTGAAAAGTGTTAGAATGATTTATTGCAATTTATTTGACACGAAAGAAATTTTTGTTTAAGTTATTGCATTAAAAATAGTGTTTTTACACTAAAATGATGTAATTTGTGAAATATTGTCAAAGATAGGGTTTTATTTATAAAAATAAATTTTTTTGTCGAAATATTTTTTTTATATAATAACAATTTTAGTTACATAAATATGTTGTATAGATTTTTATTTGACTTTAAAATGTAAAAGGATATATATATATATATATATATATATATATATATATAATTTTAAAATAGGATAAATTTGTACATTGCTTTATATTTTCACTAAGTATTTAAGTCTTGGGCTAATTGTGCAAGGATTTAGAACCCAAAACCCATTATCCAGAAAATTTCTGGTAAGAAGAAATTAACACTACGTTGATTTCTTCTTCCTTCTCAAAACATTCATATACAGAACATAGAAAAAAAATCAATGGCTTCCTTCTTATAAATCAATTTTCACTCAAAATCTCTACAAATTCAAGAATTAAATCAAGCAAATAGAGAGATTAGAGAAGGCAATTTCCACTAATACCCAAAGATTTCATCAAAAATCTTAGAATTAGGTATGAATTGTCTCTAACCAATTTCTTTTGATGTGCATGTCTTTGTTTTAGCTTTTATGGGTCTTTGAAGCTCCAATTCTCCTCCAAAGTTCGTTGCTTGCTATCAAAACTTTGCTAAATCACTAAGGCCAGTAAAGCTCATGAATTGTTGGCTAAAAATTAAAGTTTCTGTAAGAAAATTTGCAAAATTGTTTACTGTATATGTTATTCTTTCTGGTTGCTATTCTCATTGTTTCCCGATTTCTGTTAGCCACTTTGTTTCGGCCATAACTCTTTCATTTTTTAACCAAATTAAATAATCTTAGATGTTCTGGAAATCGCAGACATAGATCTATAAGTTTCATGTTTTAGTTTTGTGAAATTTTGATGTTTTCTTGTTCAAAATAGTGCTTGTTTGTTGCTGTCCCGAGAGCAAATTGACAGCAGCAACAATCACAGGCCAGAGAAGTGTTTTTAGCCATAAGTTACTCGTTTCTTATCCGGTTTAGGTCAAATATTTTTTGCTGGAAAATAAATTCAATAAGGAATAATTTCTATTCAGGTCACTTCAATATTTTACTATTTGATTGACCTAAAATAGATTTGAAAGCAGAAATATAGTTCTGTCTTTTACAGAATTTCTTGAGTTTAAATCCGATATTGTTTGAGCTATATCTTTCTCAATTGTGATCGGAATTTGATAATTTTTAATGTTACGGAAAGCACAATTCATGTACTATAACCTTCATTCATTGATTTTTCTATAATTTTGAGGTTAGCTACGTCAAAATTGAATTATTTCACTACTATCCCGAGAGCAAAACTATTAATTGCTCTATGTTTGAAACTGAAACGAAATTGGCTTTAACTTCTTCGCTTCCTATCCGAATTTGATAATTTTGGATGTTCCGAAAAGCTTAGGTCATGTGCTACAAGTTTTATTCATTGTGTTTTTTGAAAATTTGAAGTTTGCTTGGTCGAAATTATGGTTGTATGTTGCTGTCCTGGGAGCAAAATGACAACAACAACAATCGTTGACCTTAGAATTGTATTAGCTCATTTTTGCTCTCATTCTCTTCAGTTTTGATGATGTTTTTGAGATATTTTGAGAGCTATGATGCCTATCAGTAGACTAGCTATATTTGTAGAATTTGAAATTCAAATTTAAATGGAATTTGAATTGATTTTGGATAAAATATGAAATGAATTCATATTGAATTCAAGTTATCAGTTTTGTGATATCCCTCTTAGTTTTTATTGCTTTCGAGAACGGTTTTCACTAAACCATTTTTGAAATACATGGGCATTTCAAATTATTATTACATAGTATTTTTTAAATTATTTTTCTAAATAAAGATAGATTTATTTCCTATAATAAAGGAATTTCAAATATTGGTTTTAATAATCGTTTTTGGAAAATCATTTTAAATTTCTGTTTTCTCTAATAAAATTATTTATAAATAAAATTACTTATTTTTATGAATATCAGACTCATACGATCGAAATCCTTTCGATGAACTGTTTCAGATGATTTAAGATGTTATTAAAATTTGGGTAGATTATATGGTCCAAGAACTCCAATTTAGGAGTATATTCGATGAAGGACCATTTTAAGATGTGTTTCTTAATCGCCAATGAAATGAGGTGAATTAAGAGCTAGAAATTCCTAATTGAAATTATGGTTATAAATAACCATCTAGATGTTGTTTTTACTTGCAAATGAGACGAGGCAAGCTTCTTTATGATGATTTTACGATGTTGAGATGTATTATGATAATTTTTACTTGTCGATGAGATGAGACAAGCTACTATGCTACTAGTACTTGTCAATGAGATGATACAAGCATGGTATTGTATTTACTCGTCAATGAGATGAGGCTGAGTATATTTTCCCAATGTTTATGATGTTTTACTAGCGTGGTACCAAGTAATGGCTAGTAAACTGTTAGGTGCAAACGTATGGTATATGACATACGTTAACGCCTATTGGGTTCCTATCCAAAAAGTTGAGAAACATGCATGATGTTTACTATTATTACAGATCATGAGTACTCGATTGAGTCATCACGACGTAGTTGCTACTCCGATCATCACGATGTTATTAACTCGGGTCTTTGTGACTGAGATTCATTATGATGTTATAGACTATAGTCATTCATGATGTTCACGATGTTAAGATGTTATTTGACTCCAGTCATCATGATGTTTATGGTACCAAACAGTAGTACTAGTCACGATGTAGCGCGCACAGCATTTCTTCGGCATGCAATCGAGGATCTGGCCAATCTGGGATTTCTTTGGGTTTTGATGTTTTAGACTTCACCATCTTTAAATGATTGTTACATTGATAGCATAGTTCCAGATGAGATGTATACATATATGGTGAAATCATTTATGATGTTACTCTTTGATTGAGTTATTTGCATTATGGATTGATGATTTGATGATTTTATAGACTACTTGATGTTAAGATGGAGTTGAGATGCATTTATATATTTATACCGATGAGATGAGGTATAAATTATTATGAAGAATCTTTTATGATGAGTTTTAGTGATGGATTTGAGATGTATCTATATTCATACCGATGAGATGAGGTATGAAAAAGTATAATGCTTCTTTTATGATTGGGTTTTATATTTCCTTGAATGATCCTTGGGATTGCCAATGAGATGAGGCACATCCATATGCGTTTTATTCTATGTATGAAGAATATGTACCTTTGATGTATTGTTATATTGACAATCACTTCTAAAAAGATAGTTGAATCATTTGAAGTCATTATCCATATTCCTTTATACCGCCGATGGTATGAGGCGAAATCAATGTTTATTGAGTCTTATCTTTAAAATTTTGCTCGTCGATGTTCCATTTTCTTAAATGTCAGATATGCCACTTTAGTATGACTTTATCATCATTATCTCTTCTACTTGCCAAGAATAGATGTTGTCCTTTCTTATGATGTTGAAACCCTGTTTAGGGCATGGCATCTATTAAGAAAAATGATACCATAGCTTTCATCTACTTATCCTTATCGATTATTCTGTTTAACTGATGATTTTAGCTTGCCTGACCTGTGTGTTTTCACTCGGGTCAGACCGAGTTGTTTCAGGTATCATCTATTAGACATAGCCTGAAGTTGATGTTGGATATCAGCTTTTCTTTCCGTTAAGTAGTTTCTATTCTTTCGCATACTCTGATGTAGTTATATTTGATTCGATGTATATAATGTGGCCGAGTACCACCTTTATTGTATTCATATTGTATTGTACTAAACATGTATCAGTGTATATGTATATATATGATATTAATTACTGTTCTGTGATGTGCTTTTCATTTAATTGTTGTATTTTATGCTGATAGATCTATTAGCCACCTATAGTTTTGAATTAAGCATTTGCTGGGTATGTCGATCCACTTGAGATAGAAAAAAAATCATATTGCATTTATCGATTTATTCAGTAGATGTTTAAGACAAAATTATAGATGGTCGTCCTTAACCAGCCCTATTCTCCACTTTAGTAGACAGAATTACTCGTTAATTTTCTTTATTAAGGTGGGTCTCGGGGTAGGGCGTTATAGTTTGGTATCAGAGCCGTGGTCAGAACAAAGTAGAATAAACACAAAACAGTACGTATATCATGAAACATCGAAGTACAATACGGGTGAATCATTGTCCTTTATTCAAGCTTGTTTTCGAATCGAGCCTTGATTCTTTTTCGAGTTTTGGGATTGTTGAGATGGAACATGTCTACGAATATAGATATAATGTGGTATTCCATAATAGAGTTTGATGTCATCTTATCCTATATAAAATCTTATTTGGGATTATTCTATTCTTATTTTTATCGACACGAGTGAGTTCGTATCGATGGAGCTGATTGATTTATTTGAGCATTCTTGTTGCATTCCTTTGAGAGTTGTGAATCCTATTAAAGGGATCCACAACGATTGTCTTGTTGTGATCATTCTGAGTTCTTTATTTGTTTCTGCTTTAGTGAGTATTTGTTTATTACTCATTATCTTGAGATGCATCTGATTTGAGATGGATTGACTTATTTGATGTAAAGTCTGATCCTTTTGTTGTTATAGGATCCTATATTTATTTCGGCATCCTAATTTGATTGGTTTATTCTTTCTATCATTTTGGAATGTTAATAATGATTTCGAAGTTTCTGTATTCACTCTTGAGTATCGATATGTTGATGATATATCTCAAATTCCAGTCATGGTGACTTTGTTGAGTTTTTTGAGTCCGTTTGGATTTGACATCGAATCGGGCAATCGGGTATTGAGGTAACCTTATTCCTGGTTCTTAGCTCTTCGGTTATCCTTCCACGAGGATATCCACTGAGGAATGAGGTGAGTTTCTAGATTGTTCGAGTTTGGTTGAGTTTATCATTCAGCTTCGTTTGAGTGTTCTTTTCAGATACTCAATCAATTTTATCCTTTGTAGCATTGCTCTATTTGAAGTAGTGATTCGTGGATTGTGTGCTTCTTCTCCTTCGAGAAGAATATCATGCTTATCCTGTATCTTGATGATTTTTGGGAGTGACTCGTGACATCGTAAGATTGACAAACACTCTATCTCCTTTTGATGATTTTGAGAATCGGGTATTCTGGGAATATCTCGATGCATTCTCTTAATGCTCTTTGGTTTGAGTTTTGAAGCTATATAAATATGAGTTTTATAGAGAAATTTGAGCTTTGAGATATATATATATATAATAATTGAGATTTTGAAAATAATATTTTGAGATTATATATTAAATTTATATTTAAATGGTAATTGCAGGCATGGAATTTAGAGATGAGTATCATAGCGGCGAGGCAGTTTTGATCGTTCGATCGACTCTGCAGCCAACAGATATATCTATTTATTAGATATTCAATGGCGAGGTAATGCCATTTATTTATTTATTTACTTTGAAATTATAAAGATGAGAATATGTGAGAATATTCTTGAGCTATACTTTATTAAAAGTATAATTTGAAATTTTACAATCCACATTATATACATTGGATGTTTTAAGAGAAGGGTTATAAGAGGATTTGAAGATTGTTTTTAAACCATTTAAGTGGTTTAATAAAAAGAGTAAAGAGAATTTAAACCCTTAATTTATTTGAGGAAAATTATTATGGATTTACATAATTATTTGAAAATTAATTTTGAAATAAGAGAAGAAATTTGGACTTTTAATTTGAGTTTTATATAACTTACTAAGTAATATGGTAAAGAGTTTGAAAATTTTCAAATGTTGAAAATTGAGACTTAAAATTTAAAAGATGTTGAGAAAATGATTTTCTTTCATGTTGGGTGATCCACCGAGTGTTCTAGAATTCTAGTCGATGCGATTGATCAACGTTATCGATAGGAATTTCCTAAACGCTAGGATGAGATAATCAGACATGATAATAAAGGTAATAAGATTGAAGTGTAAATTTTATACCTTAAAGATTAGAGCCTAAAGCTTTATTTGAATGACTTATGTAGTGTTGAAGAAAAATTGGAATAAGATTTCAAACCTTATTTTGGGCTAGACTTACAAGAATTGTTTGTGGAAATTTATCTTTATGAAGTAAGAGAAGATAGTATTAAAATTACTTCTAATTGAAAAGCTATGTTAAAAGTTTAAGAATTCTTTTAGTAAAGAAAAAAATTGAGATTTTATTTTTCTAAGTAATGAGTCCTTAAACTATAAAAAAATTGTGTTCATACCAATCTTTTTAGGGTAACTTGATTCTTTGTGCTTCTATTGCCTTAGCGCAATACTCGAATGATTCGCATTATGGCAGTCATTGAGGTTGATGGCTCTTGCAAAAAACCTTCTTTTGAGTTTTCCTATCCTTCTTGATGTTCATTCTTTTATCGATTTGATTTTTCCGTTATGAAATACGGAAAAGTGGGTTGATGATTTCTTTGATAACTTGATTTTGGAGTAAAGTTGTGCTAAATCTCAATTAATTCAATTTTTTTTTGGGGATCTTTCTCTTTTAACGGATTTTGCGAGGTATTTTTACCTTTGCATTCTTATTCGAAGGTGAGATGCCTTCAAAATATTGAGTTGTTGCTTGGAATATTTATAGAATCCGGTTATCCCTATAAAGATGTTCGGGAAAATTTATAGTATAACCAAGCAATTTCCTTTTTCTTTGCCTTCATCTTAATAAGAGATGAGGAATTTCGTCTCATGCCTGTCTAGCTTTTTTTCGATTAATGAAATTGATGTGTTGTTTACAGCCTTTTTCCTCTAGAAATTGCGAGGTCGCAACTTTGTTAAGAGGGGGAGTCTGTAACAATCCGGGATTTTGGAGATTACCGTTAATATTGAATTATAATGCAAATTATAATTTAATATTGTTTTTAAAAATGAATTAGATAAGTATTTGGTATAAATAAATTGAAATATCAGATATTTATAAGTTTGGAGCTAATAAATTAATTAGGTGATGTATTTCAATGTTAAATTGTTGAAATAAATCTAAAGTAATGAAAATAAAGTTTTAAAAACTTTATTTTGAGAATCTGAGTAGAAAATGATCAAAGTGCAACTTTATTTGGCTAAATACAACAATATTGAAAAACAATGTCAATATTAACCTTTTATTGATTTTAAAAAGAGAAAATTTGAAGAAATTATGTATTTTATTAAAATAAAAGATGAAATATTGTTTGAAAAATATATTTTAATGATTAAAAGTGTTAGATTGATTCATTGCAATTTATTTGAAACGAAAGAAAATTTTGTTTAAGTTGTTGCATTAAAAATAGTGTTTTTACACTATAATGGTATAATTTGTAAAATATTGTCAAAAATTGGGTTTTATTTATAAAATTAACTTTTCCTTGTCGAAATATTTTTTTATATAATAATAAATTTAGTTACATACATCTGTTGTATAGATTTTTATTGACTTTAAAATGTAAAAGGATATATATATATATATATATATATATATATAATGTAAAAATAGTTTTAAACATGTACATAGCTTTATATTTTCACTAAGTATTTAAGTCTTGGGCTAATTGGGTAAGGATTTAGAACCCAAAACCCATTATCTAGAAATTTCTGGTAAGAGGAAATTAACAGTACTTTGATTTCTTCTTCCTTCTCAAAACATCCGTATACAGAACATAGAAAAAATAAATAAATGGCTTCCTTCTTATAAATCAATTTTCACTCAAAATCTCCGCAAATTCAAGAATTAAATCAAGAAAAGAGAGAGATTAGAGAAGGTAATCTCCACAATATCCAAAGATTTCATCAAAAATCTTAGAATTAGGTATGAATTGTCTGTAACCAATTTATTTTGATGTGCATGTCTTTGTTTTAGCTTTTATAGATCTTTGAAGCTCCAATTCTCCTCCAAAATTCGCTGCTTGCTATCAAAATCTTTGCGAAATTGCTGAGGTGAGTACAAGCTCATGAATTGTTAGCTAAAAATTAAAGTTCCTACGAGAAAATTTGCAAAATTGTTTACTGTATATGTTATTCTTTCTGGTTGTTATTTTCTTTGTTTTCTGATTTCTGTTAGCCACTTTGTTTTGACCATAACTCTTTCATTTATTAACCAAATTCAATAATCTTGGATGTTATAAAAATCACAGACATAGATCTACAAGTTTCTTGTTTTTAGTGTTTCAAAATTTTGATGTTTTCTTGATAAAAATAGTGCTTGTTTGTTGCTGTCCTGAGAGCAAATTGACAGCAGCAACAATCACAGGCCAAAGAAGTATTTTAGCCATAAGTTACTCATTTCTTATCCCATTTAGATCAAATTATTTTTTCTGGAAACTACATTCAATAAGAAATAATTTCTATTTAGGTTGCATTTCGATGTTTTACTATTTGTTTGACTTAAAATAGATTTGAATGCAGAAGTATAATTCTGTCTTTGACAAAATTTCCTGAGTTTGAATCTGATATTGTTTGAGCTATATCTTTCTCATTTTTATTTGGAATTCGATAATATTTAATGTTATGGAAAGGAAAATTCATGTACTACAACTTCCATTCATTGAGTTTTTTTATAATTTTGAGGTTATCTATGTCAAAATCGAATTTTTCACTGCTATCCCGAGAGCAAAACTATTATTTACCCTGTGTTTGAAACTGAAACGAAATTGGCTCTAACTTCTTCGTTTCTTATCCGAATTTGATAATTTTAGATGTTCCGGAAAGCTTAAGTCATGCGTTACAAGTTTCATTCATTGTGTTTTTGGAATTTTGAAGTTTGCTTCGTCGAAATTGTGGTTGTATGTTGCTGTCCTGAGAGCAAAATGACAGCAACAACAATCGTTGACCTTAGAATTGTATTAGCTCATTTTTGTTCTCATTCTCTTCGGTTTTGATGATGTTTTTAAGAAATTTTGAGAGCTATAATGCCTGTCAGTAGGCTGGCTATATCTGAAGAATTTGAAATTCAAATTTAAATGGAATTTGAATTGATTTTGGGTTAAATTTGAATTGAATTCGTACTGAATTCAATTTATCGGTTTTGAGATATCCCTCTTTGTTTTTATTGCTTTCAAGAACGGTTTTCACTAAACCATTTTTGGAGTACATAGACATTTCAAATTATTATTACGTAGTATTTTTTTTAAATTATTTTTCTAAATAAAGATAGATTTATTTCCTATAATAAAGGAATTTCAGACATTAGTTTTAATAATCGTTTTTGGAAAATGGTTTTAAATTTCTGCTTTCCCTAATAAATTATTTTATAAACAAAATTACTTATATGAATATCGAACATATACGATCGAAACCCTTTCGATGAACTGTTTGAGATGATTTAAGATGTTTTTAAAATTTTGGGTAGATTATATGGTCTGAGAACTCCAATTTAGGAGTATATTCGATGAAGGACCATTTAAGATGTGTTTCTTAATCGTCGATGAAATGAGGTGAAATATGAGCTAGAAATTGCTAATTGGAATTATGATTATAAATAACCATCTAGATGTTATCTTTACTTGCCGATGAGATGAGGTAAGCTTCTTTATGATGATTTTACGATATTGAGATGTATTATGATATTTTTTATTTGTCGATGAGATGAGACAAGCCAGGATGCCACTAGTACTCGTCAATGAGATGAAACGAGCATGGTATTGTATTTACTCGTCAATGAGATGAGGCTGAGTATATTTTCCTGATGTTTTACTAGTGTGGTACTAAATAGCGGCTAGTAATCCGTTAGGTGCGAATGTATGGTATGGGTCATACGTTAACGCCTATTGGGTTCCTATCCGGGAAGTTGAGATACATGCACGATGTTTACTATTACTACGGACCACGAGTATTCGATTGGAGTCATCACGATGTAGTTGATACTCCGATCATCACGATGTAGTTGCTACTCCAATCATCAAAATGTTATTAACTCGGGTCTTTGTGACTGAGAGTCATTATGATGTTATAGACTATATTCATTCATGACGTTCACGATGTTAAGATGTTATTTGACTCCAGTCATTACGATGTTTATGGTACCAAATAGTAGTACTAGTCACGATGTAGCGCGCGTAGCATTGCTTCATCATGCAATCGAGGATCTGGCCAATCCGGGATTTCTTTGAGTTTTGATGTTTTAGACTTCACCGTCTTTAAATGATTATTACATTGATACCCTAGTGCCAGATGATATGTATACATATATGGTGAAATCATTTATGATGTTACTCTTTGATTGAGTTATTTGCATTATGGATTGATGATTTGATGATTTTATAGACTACTTGATGTTAAGATGGAGTTGAGATGTATTTATATATTTATACCTGTGAGATGAGGTATAAATGATTATGAAGAATCTTTTATGATGATTTTTAGTGATGGATTTGAGATGTATCTATATTCATACCGTTGAGATGAGGTATGAATAAGTATAATGCTTCTTTTATGATTAGGTTTTATATTTCCTTGATTGATCCTTGGGATGTGCCAATGAGATGAGGCACATCCATATGCGTTTTATTCTATGTATGAAGGATATGTACCTTTGATGTATAGTTATATTGACAACCACTTCTAAGAAGATAGTTGAATCATTTGAAGTCATTATCCATATTCCTTTATACCGTCGATGATATGAGGCGAAAGCGATGTTTATTGAATCTTATCTTTAAAACTTTGCTCGTCGATGGTCCATTTGCTTAAGTGTCAGATATGCCACTTAAGTATGACTTTATCATCATTATCTCTTCTACTTGCCAAGAAGAGATGTTGTCCTTTCTTATGATGTTGAAACCCTATTTGGGGCATGGCATCCTTTAAGAAAAAGGATACCATAGCTTTCACCTACTTCTCCTTATCAATTATTTTGTTTAACTGATTATTTTAGCTAGCCTGACCCGTGTGTTTTCACTCGGGTCAGACCGAGTTGTTTCAGGTATCATCTATTGGACTTAGCTTGAAGTTGATGTTGGATATCAGCTCTTCTTTCTGTTGAGTAGTTTCTGTTCTTTCGCATACTCTGATGTAGTTATATTTGATTCGATGTATATGGTGTGGTCGAGTACCACCTTTATTGTATTCATATTGTATTATAATAAACATGTACCAGTGTGTATGTATATATATGATATTGATTACTGTTCTGTGATCTTCTTTTCATTTAATTATTGTATTTTGTTCTGATAGACCCTTTAGCCACTATAGTTTTAAATTAAGCATTTACTGGGTATGCCGATCCACTTGAGATAGAAAAAAATCATATTGCATATATCGATTTATTCAGTAGATGTTTAAGACAAAATTATAGATGGTCCCCCTTAACCAACCCTATTCTCCACTTTAGTAGACAAAATTACTCGTTAATTCTCTTTACTAAGGTGGGTCTCGGGGTGGGGCGTTACACACAACTTATTCTTCCACTTCAAAAATGGGATAAGTTCAATTTAAATCAATGCCCTGTAAGTGATTTCGAAAGGGAGCAAATGGAAACTTTGTCGTATGCTTTGCTTGTAGGGGGCTTGATGTATGCATAACTTTGTACTAGACCGGACATTAGTTTTACAGCTAGGATGTTAGGCAAATATCAAAGTAACCCGGGTTATTATAATTGGAATGATGCAAAGAAAGTACTAAGGTATTTGCAAGGTGCCAAAGACTACATGCTTACATATAAGAAAACAGATCACCTTGAGGTAATTGGTTACTTAGAATCGGATTTTGGTGGATACACTAATAGTAGAAATAGCACTTCAGGTTATGTTTTCTATCTTGTTGAAGGAACGATCTCATGAAAATGTGCTAAGCAGAGCTTAATTGTATCATCCACTACGGAGGCTAAATTCATAGCTTGCTTTGAAGCTACAAATCATTGATTATGGCTACATAATTTTATTTCAGTACTTAAAATTATGGGTGCTATATCTTAGCCGTTGAAATTTTATTACAACATCGACAGCCTTCTTTTCGAAGAACGATTGGTATACAAAAGTAGCAAAGTATATGGAGATGAAATATCTATCATTGAAATAAAAATGGAAAATTTTGAAATTTAACCCTGAAAGTAATGCAGTTGCGTGTATGGTGAAATTCCGATCAATTTCTATATATAATATGTTGAAAACGGAGCTCCAACGGAAAAGTTATAGACGTTTGAGGTTTTCGGATTTAAAATAATTTAAATAGAATTCAAATTCAAATGAATAATTAATTTTGAAATTTGAAAGATTATAATAATTAGACTAAGGGGTTAAGTAAACGTAAAAATTAACGTTAACGTTAAATGATAATTATAGAAGAAAGTAAATAAAATACAACGACACAAAAATATTCCCAAAACAAACGTCATGGTCGACTGGTAGGGTAGGGCGGTTGACCGTTGGCCGTCAAGTGGCGGCTAGGGTTTTTGAATTTGAACATTTCGGATCTTATAGTTTTCAACTGATTTTCATCCAATGGTTCTAGTGCATTACAACCACTATAAATAAGTCCCTAGTCCCCTCACTTTCATTCACAAATATTTTAGAAACATTAGCGAAGCTCTGCCAAGTCGTCTCTTCATAGATTCAGAAAAGCTCCATTAAGGTTTCACATAAGAAATTCTACACATTTATTTTTGTTTATTGTTTATTTTCTTGATCTATTCTTCTCTAATCCCTTAATTTATGAATCTAATCTATTTGTAAAAATCCCTTGCTTTATATATATAAAAAAGAAGGGATTTGAAAAAGATTATCAAAGGTATGTCAAACCCAAAGGGGGAAAAGCTGTTGAAATACCATCGGTTGAAATCTTAAATTTTCCGTTTAAGTAATTGATCAATATTAGTTTGGGTTTGAGTATGCCTTAGGGAGTTTTAGTCTGCAAAAACACCATATTATAAACCCCCAATACTCCTTCAATGTGAAATGTTGATTCTACGCTGAAATCTCAATTGTTCATCGAAAATAATGGAAATAGTTTAGATTTGCAGTTTTGATAATTTTACCTTCTATTCCACTCCTTATTTTTTTCTTTGAATTTGGTTAAAGGATTCTAATTAAGGAATAGTGTGTAAGGTAAAAAATTTATTCGTAGTTCGCACTGTTTATTCCCATCAGTTAAAAAGAAATTCGTTTATTTATTTTTATATGAAAAAGGAGTTGAATAGAGCATAAAGATTGAAATTGTAAGTTTCTAATATCAATATATTCCATTATTTTGATGTGCTAAGTTCAGTATAATTTTTTATTATATACATGTCTATTGATTGGAATTTTTGGATATGAACATTGGAATTTTGGTATTGTTAGATAATCTGGGATAAGATTTGTATAATTGTTGAAAGAGTTGATGTTTATACACTAGTTTAGGGCATAAATTTTGCATGCTTAGAAATTACTAAGCACATACTGTGTGTGTATAGATGTATGTATGTATGTATTCACGCATATGCGTATGTATATGTATGTAGATTAGCAAAGTTAACGTATAACTATAACGTATAATTGCGTAGTTGAATAGGTTATTAATTTTATTAAAATCGTTATTAGGAAGGTAATTAATGTTAAAGGAGAAATAACAAAGATCTCTTATAAGGCCTTGATTATGGGAACGGTGAGATGTGTGATAATATATGTAGAAAGTGATATAGATTTTGACTAAGTTATAGAGATGCGAGGTCGGTCAAAAGCACATGGAAGTCTGTCCAGGTAATTTGCCACTCAATAGTGTGACTTTGGGTCTGATGTGAGACATCGCCTATAATAAGTAACCATGATGACCCGAAGTTAGTCCCAAATTATATAGGGTAAATCTCTCCAACTAATCTGGCTACTGGTACCTACGAATAATCGGGCTAATGTGAGATGTCACCGCAAAGTATAAATCATAATACGAAGTACTGCTTCAAAGATTAAAGGTAATAAGTGGTTGTGTAAGGGTCTATCTATTCTCAATGTAGGAAGTAGAAGTGGTCAGAATTATGGTTATGCGCGGTAGAGGATATCTCGGGAAAGGGCCCGCTTATAAATAAAGTATTAAGTGGCTTAGAGGATTCCATGCAATGTATGCTAGACAGTTACTAGTGAGGACTCTACATTGGGATTATATATAGTAAATAACATGGACTGCCTTAAATGAGCAAGGGTGTATATTAGTCAGACCAGATCAGACGAATGTGTGTTTAATTTTTATCCTAAATGAAACTGGATCGAACACGAGCTGGACGAGATTTATGCTCGTACAATTTTTTTTTCCTAATTCATGTTTGAACCAAATCAAACGGACACGAAAAGACATTATTAAGCCATGAATTCAAACAGACACGAATGAAGATTGCTATTTACATCACATTTTATGTTTTTAATAGAATTTCTATCAATTAGATTATTTTTATAAGTATGTCTAAAGAATAAGCATTTTATGAATCTTTACTCAATTAGCTAACCAAATAATTGTCATAAACATTTAGAAGAACATACTGGATATGCTGAATTACAAGAAATTCAAACGAATTCGAATGAACATGGGTCAGACGAGATTTTTGGTTGTACAAATTTTGTTGTTCTAATTTATGTCCTAAATGAAAATCGAACGAATCAGAAGGACGTTTTTCGACCATGGACTCGAACATACATCGGATGCTTGTACAAAATTAACAGATCTATAAATAAATAAGGTATTAAACAGTCGGAATCTGCCTATTTCTCTTTAAAAGGTATTAAGTGACTTGAGTATCATCTCTTACATTGATAGGGAATTCTGTACAATAAATATGAATTATCGCGTTGATATCAGGTTGGCTATGAGCTTATATTTTGAAAGCCTTTTGTATTTATGTTTGAAAATACCCTTTGGGCTTATATTTAAAAAGACTTATGATGTAGGTAGAAAACGTAAGACATATTCCTATTTGAATTATACTCCCCAAATATTAATACAGTAAGGCTCAAGGTTTTTATTCACCAAACATATATTTCTCTAACTCCATCCTTATTACAACATAGGTAAGGAAAGGCAATGCTGAAGGCAAAGATGATGATGAGACTGGTGATAGTAGTCTATTTATTTATTTGTTATTTTCTACAGTTTATTGATATACCCATGCAATAAAAACATAGTTGTGATTTTGGAATATTGTATTACAAATATGTTATGACCGTTGTTTGGTTTATGTATTGTGGATATTTTATTACGATTTTGAATAAAAATTTGAATAAAATAAGTACTACTATTATTGTTATATTTTATCCTTCTATTGTGAGATGCTGAATGTGTAGATAAATAGCTCTTTATCGTTTATTTTACCAACCAACAGCCGGCTTTAAGATGGTTCTAAGTTTCGATGGCATTTTCTAGTTTGGTATTTAGGCTTATTTCAAGGTGGGTTGTTACATTTTGTATTAAAGCCTAGGTTACCAACTAATGGGGAAGAGTAAACATATAAGTGACGTATTTGTTATTTTTGAAAAGTAATTTTCAAGAACTCTACTATATATAAATATATACTTATTTTGAAGATATGCCTAAATCTATAAATTCCTACTATAAATGTAGTTGCAACCATATTCCAAAAGGATGGCCAAAGAGACCATGAGTTGGAAAAATAAATAGAGTTAAATTTATAATCCTACCCCGATTCCCCTTGAGGCGGAGGTCGCATCGTAAGGAGTGGATTAAGAAGAACATGAGCAACATATGAAAGCACCTTAGAAGCTGAATGGTATTTGATTTCTTTTCTGACCTAGACTTCCTTATAATTATGAACTCTATATGCATAATACATGTCGATGTTCATATTAGATGTAATTAGAACGTTAACGTAAATCGCCTAATAAATATCGGGTATAGAAAATGTAAATGGAAAAGATTGCAACTCTAAGGATAAAAAGGAAATAAATGTGGAATAAATACGGGGTACAAAAATTTAATGAGGATATAAATGGACTAACTAAATAGATTATTAGAGAAATTATGGAGAGATAAGGGAGGCATAATAGGTAAAATTAGAATGAATAAATAAATATCCTTAAGAATTGTCCGTCAAAATTATAACCATTTATTATGGACACTTGACATTTATAGAACTAATAAATAACGTGTTGGGTAGAAACTAAATATTATAAGGCAAAATATTTGTAAACATTCAGAAGTAATATGTAAAGAGAGTGTACATTAATCACCACAAAGATAACTAGATTTCTTTAAATCTTGAGTAAGAAAGTTCGAAAGGAGGAAAATTTAAAGTTAATTTCTAGGTTCCAACCACATTAGAAAGAATTTAGTAAAAATATTTTTGAAAATTGCTTGAAATGTTTTGATTGGTTTTTTTAAAGGATTATTAAGAAGATCTAATGTATCATAATTTGAAATTCCTTTTTATTAAAAGTGAATTTATTCGGGTTTGGAAATATGTTATCAATTGTTCTATGAAATGGATGTAATTTTAAAGAGTGGTGGAACAAGGGGTTTTCATTTGTGAAATTTTTAGTTTAAAAATTAGTCGAGTTAAACCGTTTTCAATTTCTGGATTCTTTGTTTTCACAATAAATAGGAGTTATGATGGATCCAATGATTTTCCTTACTATAAATTAGAAGTTGGTATTTTGAAAGAGTAAGAAAACTTGGAAATTTTTAATTTATAAATTAGTTGAGTTAAAAGGTTCTGACTTAAAATAATTTTGCATTCATGAAATTGTTAGTTCAAAATCTATTGAACCAAAAAAAAAATTGGTTTAAAGATTTTTTCATAAACGGATTTTTTTTTCATTTTTGAAATAACTATAAAGTAGAATGCATGTTAGACTTGATAATTTTTCGTACTTTATAAAACCGGAAGTTCTTTTCTTTAAAATTCTTTTAAAAGCAGTGTATAAATGGAAACGACATTTGACTAAAATAGAATAGAACGAATAGAAAGTTAAGAATGCTCGATGAAGTAGGTAAGAGGAACATTCTCCTATAAGGGAATGCGAATAATGACAGTTGAGATAGATAGTAATAACATTAGGAATTTATATAAAAAATGATTAATAATCGAGTTAGAAATAGTATAAGAGGAAATAGGATGGAAGCTATCATTCTGTACCCTACCTTTCATTGTTTAAAGTCATACAAGATGTTTTTTTAATTAAAATTAAAATACATGATTACTCAGTATAATGATTGAGTTTTGAATGTTTTGGGTTAAAAATCCTACTTTTAAAAGAAGAAAGCCTTTGTTGCAGGAACTAATTAAAAAGGGAAACTTTTTACAGTTTCTTTTTGAAAACCAAGCAATTTTTGAAGGTTATAAATGAATAGTCCAACTTTTGAAAGAATACATCTTTGATGAAAAATGTATTTGAGAAGAAAAATTATTTTACTCCTTTTTGGGAACTAAGAAAATTTTGAAATTGACAAAAAGAGCTTCCAAGTTTATATTTTTAAAGATAAAGGTTTCGAAAAAGGTACTTTATAATTGTGAAACTTTAGTTTGAAAGAATAACGAGAACTAAACCAAATTTTTATATGGAGTAGATATAGATCACTATCAAGGTAAGGTAGTGTAAAGGTTTTAAAATATGAATAAAATAAGAATAATATGTACAACTTGATTCGGAAATTTGGAATCAGTCCAAAATATTTGATTGTAGAATATTGGTAAAAATTATGGAATTATTCCAGATTTAGAATTGGGTTGTTAGTTAAGTTGTTCTAGTTGGCTTGGAATGTAAATTTCTATGTGTTGGTTTATGTGGAACGATTTCCATATAATTTCCACAGATTATCCAATTCAAAATATGTGTAAAAACGCATTGTTTGAATTAAAAATGGTTGTACCAAAAAGGAAAAAAGACATGTAAGATATGAATGTTCTTTTTCGCAGTTTACACTGTCTGTTTCAATAAAAGAAAGAAATAATCTCTTGTAGTCTTAAACAAAGCAAAAATCTCATCTATGGAAAACTATAATGGTAATCCCTTTTAGAAGGATGGCTCTGATAAATTAAAAATGTGGGAATAAATGTTCTAGATTAGAAATTAGTATACACGTATAACTTTGCTTAATGACTAAATATGTATATATATAACATAGTTTATGATTAGATACGAATTAGTTAGTATTTAACGGATTAGGATTTATAGATATTAATTACAAATTTGACACTCAGTAAGTTTGTAATTAATTAGTATTAAAATGAATTAAATGTGGACTGATTAGAAAATTTTAAATGACATTTATAGAGGAATTGAATCAGAGTAATAGATGTATTTTGAAATTTAAAGAAAGATTAAAGAGATTTAGATGAGGATTGATTAGAGATAGTCCAATCTTGAAAATAATGGGTATATTAACTAAAATAATGGATGGAGTGCATTTATTAGAAACTAAGAAGGAAAATTAAGAAAAGTGGGCGATATTGGAATGATATATAAGGAATGCCTATCTTAATTTGGTAAATAGTGTAAGGACCTCAACACCATTTACACCAGTTGATGATAAATGGAAGCTTCTAGCAAAATTTTCTTTTAGAATTTTTGGGTTGTAATCGCTTGTTGTCTCCCTTAATTATTGGAAAGGCGCAAGATATGGTATAACAATATCCCAGTTTAATCACTATGATGGTTTTTGGATGGGATTCAACTGCCTGATATATATATATATATATATATATATATATAGCAAAGTAAATAAGGAGATTTTATAGAAATGCTTAGCCAGCAATAAACCGTAGGTAAGATCGAAAGTAAATGAGGAAATTAGGTTAAGCAACCAGAAATAAGAAAATGCTTTTATCCTAGAAACTTTATGATTTTGGAAAAAATAAATTTTAGCTTGTAAAATATCACCATTCAAGAAAGAGATGAGTGAACAAGAATGTGAAGGGAATTTTCTATTCGATCAAGGATGAAGAAGAATGAAGCAAAATTTTCCATTAGAAGAAATAAGACCACAGCGCCTCTAACATAGATTTATATAAGGAGGTGATCCGACTTTATGGAATTTCTGTTAGCATCATTAGTGATAGGTACCAATTATTTACTAGTGAATTTTGGAGTAGTTTGCAGACAGATTTAGGAACCTCATGGAACTTTAGCACCGCTTACCACCATCAGACCGACGGACAAACTAGAAGAGTGAATAGGATCTTGGAGGATATGTTGAAAAGCTTGCGTCATGGACTTTGGAGGACATTAGGAACAACATGTACCTTTAGTAGAATTTGCACATAATAAAAGTCACCAATGGACGATTAGTCTAGCACCCTTCAAAGTGCTTTATGGGAGGTCGTGCAAATTGCCAAATTGTTGGTGGGAAACTACCGACAAAGTCCTACTTGGAGCATATTTAATTTCTGATACTTCAGAAAGATAGAGTTGGTTAGGTAGCGTATGAAGGTCGTAAGATTTGAAGAGTTTGGAAAGTTAGCATCTAGGTTTGTTTGGACTTTCCTAGCTTTTGGAAAAATAGGAAACTCGCACATCGTGTGGAGTAAACGGATAAGTTTGTAAGACTCCATGACATTTTCTTCATTTCACTTTTGAGAAAATACCTTCAAAACACAACTGCTATAGTAGAGCCTGATCAATTGGGTCTACTGAGATGGAGCCAATACCATCCCGTGCCGCTGCATAAATTATAGAGCATGGAACTAGGAAGCCACATAACAAAGAAATTAGGTTGGTTCGAGTATAATGGAGAGGAAATCCGACGGAAAGCATGAGGACTTCTCATCCTAAACTTTTCTCTGGTAAACTTTCCACTTCAAAATTAAATATTGGTTGCATCATGGTTGCTAGATTGGATAGTGGGAGACGGTTACTACAATTTTCACTGTCGCTTTGCACTTATGTGGAAATTTTCATGCATGTTTAGCGTCTGTTGCGTAAATAGTTATATGTCACTGTCACAACTCACACTAGGATTGATTTCACTTATAGTATGTCTGAAATACATAATCAAATTGCACTTTTGGTTGAATGAATGGATGTGTAGATAATGTGGTTGTATAACATGGATATTTAGTGCATTTTACGCTATTCTCCTATTGGAAAAGGTTTCGGGGACAAAATCCTTTTTAAGAGGGGAAGAATATAACATGTAACAACCCGAGTTTTTGTGAAAATTTATTATCGTCATTTAAATAATTATTGTCGCTAGCAAATTGAGGATGGAGTTTTTGTTTTACCGGGTTGAAATTCTTAAAAAATAAAATAAAATTAGTTAAGTGTTGTGAGCTTTGAAATTGTGAATATCGGCCATTTATTTTTTTTGAGTGCCGTTCGAACCGTCCCCCTCTTTACGTTCTTTAACCCGTTCCCCCTTTTTATTTTCTTCATTTTTCCCATTCACTAGCCCTAAAGCAAACGAGAGCGAGAGAGTTAATGGCGGCTTCATCCTCCTTCCTCTTCGTCCAAAAATTGGGGCTTCGGCAATCATTTAACAACTTCAAATCGTTCGTGTTCGATTCCGATGGCCTCTGCTTTGATTTGGCAACAAGGTGAGTAATTTATACTCACATCTAATTCAAATTCTTTGACCTTGTTTGCTTATTTAGTTTCTTTGTTTCGGCCTTGACTTGATTTTGGATGTTGAATTAGTTTCGAATTCGCTAGTTCGACTTTGGCATTGACTTGCGTACTGTCGGCCTTGGCATTTTTATTGGCATTATTTGAAACCACTTCTGATATGAATGTTTGACCTTGACTTGTTTATCTTGGTTTTTGGTTTGGTGTTGCATCCATTGTGATATTTGTAGTAGCACTGTGCTTGAATCATTTTTGTAGTCTGCACATAGCATGCCTGATGGTTCTGTCCACTTCGAATTGTGATCTTTGTAGTTGTTTGAGGTCACTCATATGCTGTTAGCTACTGCATACTTGTAGTTATGTGCCAGTTGAGTTTGAGCATGTTTCCAGGCTAGTTCATTCAGGTTGTATTTGGTATCTTCACTTGAATTATTTAAAGTGTAGGTTGCTGAACTGTTAGCTTCAACTTTGAACTTGATCATTAGTAGCTAGTCTGCATTTACATACTTCACGGTAGTATTGCCACTGCCTATTTCAAACTGCATTCCGATGTTCTCTTGACATATGTTTTGTTTTGAACTCAAACCCACTGAACCTTATTGTTATACTTGAACTTTATGCGTGCTGTCCCTTGCACCATTCATCAGTTGCATCCATTATGTTTGTTGCGAATTGTGACATTCAGGTCAGTTGCACACTTAATTCATGTGGTCTGGGTTCTTCCCTGTCCTATACACTTTGATATTTTTAGACCAATGTCTTCATTGCATATGGATAATTTCTGAGGCATATTGTGGCATTGCTTGCATTACTGTCTCATTTCGATATTGAGGTTCACTGTTTGGTTAGACTTGAACTGACTGCACACATATATGTATATGTTTACTTCATGTACATATTCATATTTCATATGTTGGTCTGGTCCTGTTTTTGCATTGAACTGTACTCAGTTTAACTTGAGTTTTGTTGCACTGCATGTTGTATGCATTGAGTAGCCTGGTCTTTGTTTCTTATTCATCTGATGGAAAATTAGTCCAGATTTGTGTCCCTATGTTCATGTTCACATGAGTTTGCTTCGTGTTGCGTGGTGCTGCATATTCACCACTGTATTAACTGTATTTGACCCAGTGCTTCGAGTCACTTGCGCATGCTCTCTGAAGTTGTGGCATTCATTCTTTACTACCCTGATTAGGTTGCAGCCATTTTACTGTATATATATACATACAATGGAGGCTGTACATTAGAGTCTTGTTCATGCCATTTGGCACTGTGCTTCGAGTATATAAGCAGTTTCAATTTGTGTTGAAGCTGTCTTGACCCTTTAAATTTAGTTGATGTTGGTTTTGTGATTTTTGGTTCATTGCAGTTTGATGTAAATTGCATCTTTCTTTTGCACCATGTTGTATCATTGCCATGTGTATTTGGTCATTCGAGCCTTCGTGCTCTGTTGGTTCAGGTTGCATAAATCCATTTTGCCTGCATCACTTGTATACTACATTTGCTAGTCTAGTCATTGAACTACATTTGTTTATGTACACTTGTTTATGCACAATACTTGTTCTTGTGCATTTATACGTTCTTGACTTTGTTTTAGTGTACATGACTTGCTACTTTGCTCATCGCCTTGTGTTGAGCCTAAAATTCATTGGGCTTGACCTCGCATTTGTCTCTGCAATTTAATCGACACTTGGCCTTATGATATTCACGGCGACGCTTGTGAATATTCATTGGGTACATCATCACTGTAGTGGCAGGGCAGTGCACGCAAGCGTGAACTGCAGCAACACGGTACTCATTGGGTACATCATCACTGTAGTGGCAGGGCAGTGCACGCAAGCGTGAACTGCAGCCACACGGTACTCATTGGGTACATCATCACTGTAGTGGCAAGGCAGTGCATGCAAGCGTGAACTGCATCCACACGGTATTGGTTTTATTGTTATTTCTTTTGTTTTTGACTTATGGAACTATTTCGTATTCCATATGTTGTAGCGGTGAGGCAGTACACGCTTGCGTATACTGCAGCCCTACCCGAGTTGACGTTTTAATTGATGTTTCCAATTACTTGATTGTTTCCTTTGCCCAATTCATCCTTATTAGTGATTGGATAGACGATATTTATTGTGACTGTCGTCCATTCATTATTTAATTATTATTGCTTCTGTGCACTAATAACTGAGTTTGAATTAGACTGACCCGAGTATTATTTTCTTTGAATTTAATACTCGGGTCAGACCGAGTATTTTCAGGTTGTAGATATTCTGCTTTGGGATGCTGCTTGAGCTATGAAGACTTTTCTTATCTTTTGGAGTTGTCGAGTCATAGTATAGGTTGATATGTATTCATGTATATTAGTCGTTAATGTACTTGTATATATAACTTCCTGAGTCGACTGTTGTAGTTGTATCACATGTACCGTGTCAAATGTATTGTAACTGACATCAGTTATTATATATGTATATGAGATTTTCTATTTCATCTGTATTCCGCATTCATATTATCTGTTATTAGTTTAAATTTTGTCCTAGACTATTATAGCCACCGTGTAGTAGCTTTTAGTTTGCATCAGCATGTCGGATTTCCTCCTGAAATGAAATGCACGTCTTTACTATCTGGTATATCGGTGCTCGCACAAGACAATTACACGGATGGTCGCTCCTCAACAGCCTTATTCTCCGTGCTAGTTGATAGCACTACACCGTAGTGTTCTTGGCTAGCGTGGGTATAGAGGTGGGGCGTCACAGCTTGGTATCAGAGCCTGGAGTTTAGAACAAATATAAAACATAACTTAGATAGTACATGTGTTACAACTATTTGTCGATGTTTTATCTCACATTTTTATCTAAAATCGTTTTTGATTTGTTAGGTATGAATTCCTAACTCTTATTCATGAGCATTGCTGCTATTCTCCGTTGCACATGCTCATTTGAGTTTGCACTGCTAAGTATCATTGTGTATATGCTTTACCAAGTTGCATATTGCTGCAACTCGTACCCACTTCAATTTGAACTCGCATTGTTTATTCGAACTGCTGTATATATGCATTCTTATCTCTGATTCGTGTACTTAATGCAGTCTCCATACAATTGGGTTTTGGGTATCAATCTTTGAGACAAATTGCATTTCAATTGTCGACTCTGTCTGTTTATCCATGGTTTGTTGGCTTTCATGTGCCTCTCTCTGATAGTTTTAAAATTTCTTTGGTATAAAAGAAATTGTCTTGGACTTTGCCTTGTCGATATCGACATTGACTTGACTTTTACTTTTGCTAAAGTCATTCAAGCATTTATGCTCGTTCTGCTTTGTTTTTCCAATTGTTGATCGATTCTTCTCTTCGGATTAGTTGTTATCACTTTTGTCGACTTTCATAACTTCTATTTCAGGAATTTTTGGGTATTCCTACTTTGATGGAATGGAATCGAATTCTTCGGATTTTATTCACGTCTTCAAATGTGAATCTTAGGGAATTGATTTGGTTTTTGAATTTAATCGATTCTTGATTATTTCCCGATTTGTTGCTATCATTTATTAGCAACTTTGATGACCTTTTCTTCGGGATTTTTGTGAACATACCTTTCGATGAATTCGGTATCGATTTCTTTGGATTCTATTCACGTCTTTGTATGTGAATTCTTTTGATTGATTGTTTCTACAATCATTTTTGTGATTTGTCACTTTAAAAATATAAAGGTTTCAATACTAGTAGTAAATATCAAAACTCTTTTATCAAAATGTTTTCAACTCTATTTTCTATACCAAACTCGTTTTTAAAAACCGTTTTCCAATCTATTAGTATATACAAATCTTTATTTCACTCGTATGAGAAATCTAATTAAACGGCTTAGTAAAACAAGTGGTATGAAACGCTTGCGTTTACTTCGTCGGTTAATTCTTCGACTTATTCGATTGAATCTCTCGTGACAATTTTCTAGTGACGATCTACAGTTTGTTCGTAAATATTTAAGTTAAGCTAGTGGTTATGGGACATGAAGCTAAACTTTTATATTTACTAACTTAGTGTAATTGACACTTCTCGTTGATCATGACGATCATTTTTACGGTTAGACTAGGCCTCATCGGTGTGATTTCGTCTCACACATATCTCTTGGGCTTTGAGGATTGTCTAGACACCATTTGTGTGATTTCATTCACACATACTTTCCTTTTGTTTGCGAGGTTAGACTAGACACCATTGTGTGATTCCACTCACACATACCCTTTTGAATTTTGGTTAGTCTAGACCTCAATCTGTGTGATTCGACTCACACATGTGGGGTAGCGCCCCACGGTCTTCGGGCCATTCGTGTGTCAAAATTAATGGCTTGCAACCATGAGATAGCATCTCGTTATGCGTTGCACGTGCTGATGAATTTTCATGCTCGCATGTAGGTGAGTTTTCGTGCTCCCGTTCTCGCTTTGCGTTACATGTGCTGATGAGTTTTCATGCTCGCGTGTAGGTGATTTTTCGTGCTCCCGTTCTCGTTATGCGTTACATGTGTTGATGAATTTTCATGCTCGCGTGTAGGTGAGTTTTCATACTCTCCTTCGAGTTTTCATACTCTGTTCGAGTTTTCATACTCTCCTTCGAGTTTTCATACTCTGTTCGAGTTTTCATACTCTCCTTTGAGTTTTCATACTCCGTTCGAGTTTTCATACTCCGTTTGAGTTTTCATACTCTCCTTCGAGTTTTCATACTCCGTTCGAGTTTTCATACTCTCATTCGAGTTTTCATACTCCCGTTCGAGTTTTCATACTCTTATCTTGTGATTTCTGGATTTCTTGTGTAGATTTCTAGAATTTGTGCTTCACCAATTTTCGTGATTTCTATCGATAAGTTTTATCAATTCTTGTGCATTGGTGAATTCGTGTGTTATTGACTTGTTATGAATACAAGTTTAGGGTATGATATCCCTTTCTATCTTTGAGAAGATTCTTGTGACACTTTTGATAAATGAAAATCCACTTATCGAAGTTGCTACTGATATCGCTGTTTTAATCACGTGTTTTAAAAATTGTTTCAAAATAAAAATCGTTTTCAAAATTTTTATAGTTTACGCTTTCAAAAGAATGAGGAAGCGATTTAAACGTTTCAGCAAAATCGAGGACTATGACCCCTTTCTTTTACTGGTTCGTTTAATTCCGGACTTGTCCGTTTGAGGGTGAAAATTTGTAAATTCCTTTTATGAAATTAAGAGAATATTTTGTGATTGTATTGCCCATTGAGTGCTTTAAGAATTCTGGTCGATGCGCTTGATCAACGTTATCGATAGGAATCTCCTAGACGCTTTGATGAGATAATCAGACACAGTAAATTGAATTTTTAAATGTAAATTTGTCTGAAAAGATAATTACATAAAGTAAATTGTAAATTTCGAAAGTTTTAGCTTTTCGGGAAAGAATATTATTTAAAACAACTTTTTCCGACACTTCTATTCTTGTGATTCCCGTGGGAACCAAGACTCTATCGTTCGTACCAATGCTAATCGTGTTGGTTTGCATGCCATTCTTTTGCAAAAGAGAACGTGCTGTCTCTTGTGTTTCTAAATCATTAATGCCTATTGAGACTAGATATGTCACTCATGATTTAGTGCTCTTGGCTATTGATTTCGTTCTTCAAGATTTGGCATCATTATTTTGGGTGAGAAATTTGTTCTCTACCCTGATCATGAATCTTGGGAATATTTATTTTCTCATAAGGAACATAATTTGCGTCAACCACGTTGACTCGAGTTCCTTACATCTTATGATCTTGATATTATTTACCACTCCCGGATGGAAAATCGTGTTGCCGATGCACTTAGTCGTAGGCAACAAGTGGTTGTTTCTTTGATGATGTCCGAATGGAATCATCTTTTTACCAAGTTCATCGGACGTTTTGATGTATTTCATTTTATTGAGCTTCGTCTCATTTCCTTTATGGACTTACGTCTGATGTTCTTTTATGTTGATCGGTTCATTGGACGTACCGTTTTGTACTACGACGACGTTCCGAATTAATGAAGCTTTGATTCATCTGGCGTATCGTTATTGTACTACGTTGTTGTTCCAAATTATTCGTGTTTCACCCATGATAGGTGTTGTGCGTTTCAGTTGGTCAGGAAAGTTAGTGCCTCGATATATTGGGCCATTTCCTATCACTAAACGTATTGGTTTCTTGGCTTATCACCCCTTATTACCGGCTCAATTTTCTGTTATTCATGACGTGTTTCACGCGTCTTTATTCTACGGAAATGCCTTAGGGATTCCGATTTTATTCTTGAGCCTGGTATTATTGAAGAAATTGAAGTTTCACCAGATTTGACTTCGAGCAACATTCTATTCACATCAATGTTTCGGGGATTCTGCACCTTCGAAATAAAGAAGTTCTTCTCGTGAAGGTTCGGTGTTCTCAAGTTCTATGGATTTCACTTTGGAATCCAGAGAATTCATTGAGCAAACACGTTCTGGCTTTCTCTTTCATGTTCTATATGGTGAACTTCTTATTTTCAAATTTCGTCATTTTATGATGATATGTTTTTGTGGTTGTTACCTTTTGTCCATTTATTCCTTAAGATTGCGAGGACGCAATTTCTTTAAGGAGGGGAGTCTGTAACAACCCGAGTTTTTGTGAAAATTTATTATCGTCATTTAAATAATTATTGTCGCTAGCAAATTAAGGATGGAGTTTTTGTTTTACCGGGTTGAAATTCTTAAAAAATAAAATAAAATTGGTTAAGTGTTGTGAGCTTTGAAATTGTGAATATCGGCCATTTATTTTTTTTGAGTGCTGTTCGAACCGTCCCCCTCTTTACGTTCTTTAACCCGTTCCCCCTTTTTATTTTCTTCATTTTTCCCATTCACTAGCCCTAAAGCAAACGAGAGCGAAAGAGTTAATGGCGGCTTTGTCCTCCTTCCTCTTCGTCCAAAAATTGGGGCTTCGGCAATCATTTAACAACTTCAAATCGTTCGTGTTCGATTCCGATGGCCTCTGCTTTGATTTGGCAACAAGGTGAGTAATTTATACTCACATCTAATTCAAATTCTTTGACCTCGTTTGCTTATTTCGTTTCTTTGTTTTGGCCTTGACTTGATTTTGGATGTTGAATTAGTTTCGAATTCGCTAGTTCGACTTTGGCATTGACTTGCGTACTGTCGGCCTTGGCATTTTTATTGGCATTATTTGAAACCACTTATGATATGAATGTTTGACCTTGACTTGTTTATCTTGGTTTTGGGTTTGGTGTTGCATCCATTGTGATATTTGTAGTAGCACTGTGCTTGAATTATTTTTGTAGTCTGCACATTGCATGCCTGATGGTTCTGTCCACTTCGAATTGTGATCTTTGTAGTTGCTTGAGGTCACTCATATGCTGTTTGCTACTGCATACTTGTAGTTATGTGCCAGTTGAGTTTGAGCATGTTTCCAGGCTAGTTCATTCAGGTTGTATTTGGTATCTTCACTTGAATTATTTAAAGTGTAGGTTGCTGAACTGTTAGCTTCAACTTTGAACTTGATCATTAGTAGCTAGTCTGCATTTACATACTTCACGGTAGTATTGCCACTGCCTATTTCAAACTGCATTCCGATGTTCTCTTGACATCTGTTTTGTTATGAACTCAAACCCGCTGAACCTTATTGTTATACTTGAACTTTATGCGTGCCGTCCCTTGCACCATTCATCAGTTGCATCCATTATGTTTGTTGCGAATTGTGACATTCAGGTCAGTTGCACACTTAATTCATGTGGTCTGGGTTCTTCCCTGACCTATACACTTTGATATTTTTAGACCACTGCCTTCATTGCATATGGATAATTTCTGAGGCATATTGTGGCATTGCTTGCATTACTGTCTCATTTCGATATTGGGGTTCACTGTTTGGTTAGACTTGAACTGACTGCACACATATATGTATATGTTTACTTCATGTACATATTCATATTTCATATGTTGGTCTGGTCCTGTTTTTGCATTGAACTGTACTCAGTTTAACTTGAGTTTTGTTGCACTGCATGTTGTATGCATTGAGTAGACTGGTCTTTGTTTCTTATTCATCTGATGGAAAATTAGTCCAGATTTGTGTCCCTATGTCCATGTTCACATGAGTTTGCTTCGTGTTGCGTGGTGCTGCATATTCACCACTGTCTTAACTGTATTTGACTCACTGCTTCGAGTCACTTGCGCATGCTCTCTGAAGTTGTGGCATTCATTCTTTACTACCCTGATTAGGTTGCAGCCATTTTACTGTATATATATATATACAATGGAGGCTGTACATTAGAGTCTTGTTCATGCCATTTGGCACTGTGCTTCGAGTATATAAGCAGTTTCAATTTGTGTTGAAGCTGTCTTGACCCTTTAAATTTAGTTGATGTTGGTTTTGTGATTTTTGGTTCATTGCAGTTTGATGTAAATTGCATCTTTCTTTTGCACCATGTTGTATCATTGCCATGTGTATTTGGTCATTCGAGCCTTCGTACTCTGTTGGTTCAGGTTGCATAAATCCATTTTGCATGCATCACTTGTATACTACATTTGCTAGTCTAGTCATTGAACTACACTTGTTTATGTGCACTTGTTTATGCACAGTACTTGTTCTTGTGCATTTATACGTTCTTGACTTTGTTTTAGTGTACATGACTTGCTACTTTGCTCATCGCCTTGTGTTGAGCCTAAAATTCATTGGGCTTGACCTCGCATTTGTCTCTGCAATTTAATCGACACTTGGCCTTATGATATTCACGGCGATGCTTGTGAATATTCATTGGGTACATCATCACTGTAGTGGCAGGGCAGTGCACGCAAGCGTGAACTGCAGCCACACGGTACTCATTGGGTACATCATCACTGTAGTGGCAAGGCAGTGCACGCAAGCATGAACTGCAGCCACACGGTACTCATTGGGTACATCATCACTCTAGTGGCAAGGCAGTGCACGCAAGCGTGAACTGCAGCCACACGGTATTGGTTTTATTGTTATTTCTTTTGTTTTTGACTTATGGAACTATTTCGTATTCCATATGTTGTAGCGGCGAGGCAGTACACGCTTGCGTATACTGCAGCCCTACCCGAGTTGACGTTTTAATTGATGTTTCCAATTACTTGATTGTTTCCTTTGCCCAATTCATCCTTATTAGTGATTGGATAGACGATATTTATTGTGACTGTCTCCATTCATTATTTAATTATTATTGCTTCTGTGCACTAATAACTGAGTTTGAATTAGACTGACCCGAGTATTATTTTCTTTGAATTTAATACTCGGGTCAGACCGAGTATTTTCAGGTTGTAGATATTCTGCTTTGGGATGCTGCTTGAGCTATGAAGACTTTTCTTATCTTTTGGAGTTGTCGAGTCATAGTATAGGTTGATATGTATTCATGTATATTAGTCGTTAATGTACTTGTATATATAACTTCCTGAGTCAACTGTTGTAGTTGTATCACATGTACCGTGTCAAATGTATTGTAACTGACATCAGTTATTATATATGTATATGAGATTTTCTGTTTCGTCTGTGTTCCGCATTCATATTATCTGTTATTAGTTTAAATTTTGTCCTAGACTATTATAGCCACTGTGTAGTAGCTTTGAGTTTGCATCGGCATGTCGGATTTCCTCCTGAAATGAAATGCACGTCTTTACTATCTGGCATATCGGTGCTCGCACAAGACAATTACACGGATAGTCGCTCCTCAACAGCCTTATTCTCCGTGCTAGTTGACAGCACTACACCGTAGTGTTCTTGGCTAGCGTGGGTATAGAGGTGGGGCGTCACATAACACTTTGTAAAATCAACTATAAATAAATTGAAAATTTTGAATTAAATAAGAGAGGGATGAACATAGGAATTTTCAAAAATTAAAATTTGACCATAATAACTGATGGAAAATTTTTAATAAAATTTCACTTATAATATGTTGAAAACGGAGCTCAACGGAAAAGTTATGAATGTTTAAAGTTTTTGTTTTTAAAGTTGTTTATATAGTATTCAAATTCAAATGAATAATTGATTTTACAATTTAAAAGTTAATATTGATTAGATTTGGATGTTAAGTAAGTGTTAAAAATAACATTATCGTTAAATGATAATTAAGGAAGAAAATAAATAAAAACAATGACACAAAAATCTTCCTATAACATACCTCACACTGATCGCTCCTTGGACAGGTCAACCGCTAGCAATCGACTAGTAAGGTAGGACGATCGATTGTTGACTATCAAGTGGCAACTAGGATTTGTGAATTTGAGCGTTTCGAATTTTATAATTACTAATCGACGTTCATCCAACGGTTCCGGTGTATTCCAACCACTATAAATAAGACTCTAAACTCCTTACTTTTATCACAAATATTTTGGAAACATTAGCGAAGCTCTGTCAGTTTGTTTCTTTATTGATTCGAAAAAATTCCATCAGGTTTTCAAGTAAGAAGTATACGTCTTTTTTTGTTTATTATTTATTTTCTCAGTCAATTCTCTAAACTCCCTAAATTTCTGAATCTAATCTATATGTACAAATCCCTTGTTTTATATTTATTAAAACGAACAGATTTAACAAAGATTGTCAAAGGCATGTCAAATCCAAAGGCGGAAAAACTAAGGATATACTGTGAGTGGAAATCTTAGCTTTTCTATTTAAGCAATTGATTAGTATAGTCTGGGTTTGAATGTGCCTTGGGTGGTATTGGTTTGCGAAACCAATATATTATAAACCCCCAAAACTTCTCTAATGCGAAATGTCAATTCTATGTTGGAATCTTATTTTTTATGGCAAAATAATGGAAATAGTGTGTTTGCAGTTTTGATAATTTTACCATCTATTCCACTCCTTATTCTTTTCTTTGAATTTGGTAAAAGGATTTTGATTAAGGAATAGCGTTTAAGTTACAAATTTTATTCATAGTTTGCAAGGCTTATTCCCATGAATAAAAGAAAAATTCCTTTGTTATTTTTATCTAAAAAAGGAGTTGAATAGAGCGTAAAAATTGAAATTGTAAGTTTCTAGTATCAATATATTCCATTATTTTTATGTAATAAGTTGAGTTTAATTTTTTATTGTATACAAGTCTATTGATTGAAATTTTTGGATATGAGTGTTGGAATTTTGGTATTGTTGATAATATGGGATAAATATGTATAATTGTTGAAAAAGTTGACAATTCAATTTTTGTTTAGGGTGTAAATTTCTCATGCTTAGAAATTACTAGGCGCGCAAATACACACACACATTATATATATGCATGCATAATTAACGTATAATTATAGCGTATGATTGCACAGTTAAATAGGTTATCAATTTCATTAAAATCCCTCTTAGGAAGGTGATTAATGTTAAAGGCGAAATAAGAAAGATCTCTTATATGATCTTAATTATTGAAACGGTGAGATGTGTGATAATGTATATAGAGAGTTATAGAGATTATGACTAAGTTATAGGGATGTGAGGTCAGTCAAAAGCACAAGAAAGTCAGCCCAGCTAATTTGTCTACCAACAATGTGAATTTTGGGCTAATGTGAGACATCGCCTATAATAGGTAACTATGATGACATGAGATAGTTCCAAAATCTGTAGGGTAAATCTGCCTTGGTAATCTAGCTGTAGGTACCTATAAATAGTCGGGCTAATGTAAGATGTCACCATGGGGTATGGGTCATAATACAAAGAACCTGCTTCGAAGATTAAAGGTAATAAGTGGTTGGTGAGGGCCCAACTCTTCTCTATGCAGGAAGTAGTGATGGTTGGTGTTATCTCGCCTTTGGACAATGCCGTGACACCAAGGACCTGACTAGAAACCGATGACACTTCGTCCTAGAGATCGGTTATACATAGGTTCACTATGGATATTGGTAAATTTTTTCCAAGTCCGGATCGAGCTACAATTGATATGACACAACAAGCAAAGTTATGAAAGACAACGTTTCAAATTTTAAGTCAACCGGAGTTCATATGCTCAAGATATTGATCGATCAAGTTTGAGAAAACCAACTCTATTCATATCCAACCAATTTCGTATCCATTCCCCAAGAAAGATTCAGTTCGTATACATCGCCTACTAACTTCCTTCATATCCATCAAAATGAAGCTACTTCATATCCATCATGTTAACAACACTTCGTATCCATCAACAAATGTCCATTTCATTTTGGTCTACCTCCATCCATCTTGTATTGATCTCCCACATCGATACGAAGAACAACAACCACCGATCGATATGAAGAAGGAAACATGAAGCATCGATACGAAGGCGGCCTCTAACCATCGATACGAAGTAGGATGCAAGCATCGATACGAACAGAGCCACGCATGACCGATACGAAATAGTATCGATATGAAGACGACAATGTCATACAAATCAAAACTTGCATCGATCATATCTCAAGATCTACAAGTCCAAATGCTTTCAAATTTTCACAGGAGCTTGAAAACTACCTCAAGAATGTACCTGATCGTTCCCAGCCTGAAAGGACCAATTATTGATCGATATGAACTCGATTCATATCACTCTTAAATCAAGTCGAAATCACCTGAACTCGATCCCATATGCCCACCCACGTTAGAGAAGAAGTCTTCCGAGATCTGTGCGAGATATTTGCTGCCTACGCCTATAAATAGTGACCCTGGACCTACAGAAAATGGACTTTTAACTTCTCTACGCTAATACTCTACCGAAATCATTACTATACTTCAGTTCTACTATTGTAATCAACAAATAAATTCAATAAACGTCAATCATTTCATAGTGGACGTAGGCCATACGCCGAACCACTCTAAATTCGTGTGTTTCTATGCTTTTTCTTACATGTTGATTGGTGTGTTTGTTAGATCTGCTCATTTTACATTTACTCTCTTCATCTTATCTCTTCAAACACATCAAAAGAGTGTTGTGCCCAATTTTGGTACAAACACTTTGGTGCTTTCACTGGAAGAACCCTGCTTTTCTCCTGCTCCGTGGATCTATTACTGTCGTTGGAATGCAAAAATCTAAGGAGAAGATCCAGATCTGTCGTCCAGTGCTTTCTTCTATTCTATTCAGATTGCTCCAGATCTTAGAGGAACTACATTTAGCATGATTTTCATATCCATAATTTTGTATCCAGAAAATATCATGATTTTCGTATCCATATTTTCGTATAAATGAAAATATCATGATTTTCGTATCCAGAAAATATGATGATTTTCTTATCCAGAAAATATGGTGATTTTGGTATCCATATTTTCGTATTCAGAAAATATCATGATTTTCATATCCATATTTTCATATCAATAAAAATATCATGATTTTCGTATCCATATTTTCGTACCCAGAAAATATGATGATTTTGGTATCCAGAAAATATGGTGATTTTCGTATCCATGCAAATATCATGATTTTCATATCCATATCTTCGTATCGATCCAACTGTGTCCACTTCTTGTCGATCCAGCTGCATCCAATTCGTTTCGATCCTGCTGCGTCCAATTCGTATCGATACTGGATACACCTCGTATCGATCCGACCGCGTCCAATTCGTATCGATAGTCAAATACACTTCTTATCTATCCAGCCACGTCCAATTCATGTCGATCCTCGGATACCTTCGTATCGATCCAGTTGCGTCCAATTCGTATCGATCCTCAAATACACTTCGTATCGATCCAGCTATGTCAAATTCCTATCGATCCTCTTAACCAACTCGTCGTCCAATCGGTGTTACCAACCACTCAAACGTTGGACAATCATGCATGCATCATTCACTAGTATTACAAGCTCAAATCAATAAAATGGACCTGATCATAATGACGATTGGAGAATCTTCCCCAGTCGAGACCTATTCATTGAAACCATCCTACCCACAGAATTTCCAGTGAACATTCAACATGTTGACTATGTCAGTATACTATGGAAATACAAACCCCACACTTCCTCATGAAGTGAGAATGGCGCATGGATTCCACCAAGAGTGATGAATGGCATCAAATGCGGATGTCTTCCCTCATTCCTCAAAGAAGTCTTTCAATCACTATTAGACATACTAGTTCTATTTCTCATATCATTGAAGAAAATAAAGAAGCTGACCGCCAACGGATTGTTCAAAGTTCACAGCCAGTTGCTACCAATACCCATAAATGGATTCATCACAAGAGCTTATTTCTAGACTTTGATAAGAGAACTGGTGGATAGCTGCCAACAACAACACCAACATATCCAGGCCAGTATTGAGTTGATGAACTAGATGAAGGATCAACATGGCGGGATAAGGAAGAAACCTACTCCATACTCTAGATCAAAAGAAATCCTCTTCTTTAGATGGCTACCATGGACGCAAGCATCATAAGGCTGCTCCGGAAAGAATAGCTCTGACAATATGTGCAAGCCCCGTAAAGCGAAGGGCAGGAACCCCTGACCCCTATCGATCAAGAACTTTGATCAAACTGAACCACTTGCATTAGACTTCCAACTGAGAAGAGCTGGACTGAAGTGCAGTAGCGAGCATACGACGATGCTTCACTTATTAATGAGATTTGAATTATTTCAATTTCATTTATGTTGCGAAATATGACCGACTTGAGTTAAACTACATGCAAATGAGGCAGGCAACTGAGCGCTCAAGGTTGGGTGCTAAGCAACCTCTGCAGACTATGATCAAGTCATTGAGGTATCTTCATGATGAGCATGATTCAAGCACTCATCAGCTACTATATTCCCCTTACTAGGGCAAGGCATCAAAGCGAAAGAGACCGAAAAGGTTAGGACTCTAGTACAAAGTGGATGCAATCGACCATCCACTCATCCGCCTATGCCATTTAATTAGGAGATCTGAGAAAGACTTGGTGTTATATGTCCCAAAAATGCACTCTCCATCTCATACTTGAAGCTTGCCAAAATATTTATGCTTCTTCCGATGCCCTGTAAATAGAAATCACATGAAGGGTGGAAGTGACGTGACCGTCCATGCATCCAATCCTATATTATACACTTGGGTTTATTTGAGAACACATGTTTAAAGTGGATATGATTTGACCATTCACTCTCCAGTTTGCGTCTGTGATTCGAAAAACAATCATGCCTTAAACCGACTTCATCAGGGGCCAACCCTCAATTTAAAGTCATCAACGACTAACTGCCTACTTGTTAACCAACACGAGCCATCATTTCAACTCTCTTCCTCAGCTCGATCGAAGAATTCAAAGTATAAAGTGGAAGTGATTTGAACGTCTGCTCTCCAATTCTTGTACCTAACTTAAGAGAAATACATAACTCAAAGTGGATGTAGTTCGACCATCCTCTCCTCTGCTCAAGCTCAAAGCTTGCCAAAACACTAGTCTTACTCCTTAGGCTTGGCAGAAGCGGAATCCAAATGAACATGGACGTGATCCAACCATCCATAAACTAAAAATCATCCTTCATTGAGGGTAGATAAGTGGAACGTAATCGGGATTCCACCGATCACTTGCTAAGTGAAGCCCCAAGCTCAGGGAAAGCCATCACACTACAGCCAAAAGGGATTGATACACAACAATTCTCTAGCTAAATCCGGCTCCCAGAGTATGAGATGAAGCATAAACTTACAAACATGGGCTCGAGGAGGGTGGATCCTTCCACCTAACGACTTCGCCCATGTTCAACCTAAGCTCGAGGAGGATGGAGTCATACATTTAACGACCTCGCTTTTCATACATACAAACGTGGGCTCGAGGAGGGTGGATCCGTCCAACTAATGACTTCGCCCGTGTTCAACCTAAACCCAAGGAGGATGGATCGGACCATCTAACGACCTCGCCTTTCATATTTACAGGCTTGAGGAGGACGGATTCGTCCGTCTAACAATTTTGTTTGCCTACTAAGGGTGGATGTGATACTACCGTCCACGTACTGGATCAACTTTTTGTTCCCAAAGTGTGAACGAAATCCTAAAGCCTAAATAGATGTGACTAACCATTTGTCGGCCAACTCCAGATTCTCGGAGTACGAACTGGAGTATAAACATTAACTAGAATGGGTGTGACTGACCACCCATCAACTAACTCTTGTCCCGAGAATGCAGACTGGAGTATAAACACCAAATGGGTGTGACTCACCACCCATCAATTAACTCCAGATTCCCAGAGTGTGAATCGGAGTATAGACATCAACTAACTCCAGATTCCCAAAGTGCGAACTGGGGTATAAACATCAACTAACTTCATATTCCCAGAGTGCGAACTGGAGTATAAACATTAACTAACTCTAAGTGCCAAGAGCGTGGACTAGAGTATGAACACCAATGGGTGTGACTGACCACCCATCAACTAACTCAAGATTCCCAGAGTGCAAATCGGAGTATAAACATCAACTAACTCCATATTCCCAGAGTACGAACTAGAGTATAAACATCAACTAACTCTAGATTCCCAAAGTGCAAACTAGAGTATAAACGTCAACTAACTCTAAGTCCCCAGAGTGTGGAATGGAGTATAAACACCAACTGGGCGTGAATGACCACCCATCAACTAGCTTTGATCCTGCAATCGCGGACTGGAGTATAAACACCAAATGGGTGTGACTGACAACCCATCAACTAACTCCAGTCCTCAAAGCTTGGTTTGCAATATAAATAAAAGAAGGATGTGATTCAACTCCCCATCTATCAACTCTGATTCCTTAGCAAATTCTGTAGTAAAAAAGCGATGTGGTTCGACCGTCTGCTTTCCAACTCTGCCCTTGACATGAGGAAACAATTATCATAAATAATCGAATGCGATGCAACCATCTAGCACTAAGCGAGAATGACACGACCGTTCATGCATCAACTCTTGTCCCTGGCATGGGACCCATAACATAATTTTATACGGATGCACTCCAACTCTACGAGGCAAAATTTCCTCCTTGACTTAATAGGGAGATGCAGATTCACAAAACAGACATAGTTGAACGTTCTATTCTGAAATGGATGTGACTACGCATCCTACCGCAAATGAACGTGACATGTCCATTCATCCTCTAACTCTCGCCTATGATCCAACGGGTTGTGTGTGCAACATGGATGGATGTGACCCAAACATCCGCCAGTCAGTTCCTTCATACAGTTCAATAGGAGAAGCATCAAATTAAAGTTATTGTAATGAGACCGACCACACTTTGACTTTTTTCCTTGATTGGGGGCAGAGGAATTGACCAAGGAAAATGCAGTTCGACCATTTTCTATAAAAAAAATCTTAGTTCCCAGAGGGTGGACAGGGGTATAAACATCAAATAGGTGTGACTAATGGCCCTTCATCAGACTTCGGTTCAGAGTGCGACTATGAGCATAGACAAACGAACGAATGTGATTCGACCATTCATTCACCAACTCCAACCTAAAATTGACGGAAGGAGTATAAACTCACTATAGATGCAATTAGACCGTCCACAAACTAACTATGCTAACCTAAGGCTGGGGGCAGAAGAAAAAATCACTTAAAGAAGAAAAGGTGACTCGCTACATCGCCAGGCCCTTTACAACTTAAGGCAATGACTATAAGGAGGCCTTAGTACTAACTAATCCAAATGATGCCCGAAGTTACGGGCAACCAATTATATCGTACCGTCAGATCGACGGTTAATATCGATCTACACCTTTCATATCATACCGATGGATTGATAGGAAATGAGGTCCGAGCATTTTACATCGTGTCGCTGAATCGATGGTCAATATCGATCCTCTTCGACCACAAATCGATGTGACCCGAGTCCCCATCGAATACCTTCGACCACCAGAGCATGGATAGAACCACGAATGACTATGACTTGACCATTCATCCTCCATCACCTTCCTTCAATCCGTTAGGAAGAGCATGAGACTGGATGAGCATGACCTGATTGCATTTGAGCTGACTTTATCCCCAGATCTGACGAGAGAACGTAAACCGAAATGGACGTGGTTGATCGCCCAACTCCAAATGAGTGCAACATGACCATTCATTCATTGACTCTTACCATGATCCGACTAAAAGAGAAATTCAAAACAAGTGCAACCTAAATGTTTGCACACGGATTCTTTCCCCAGATTCGATAAAGGAAGCATCAATCCTGCATTGTATCCGACTAGACGATTAACTCTTCAGGTCTGCCCAGAGTATGGCGACATAAGCAGTGAAGTGAATGTCATTTACCATCCAGAACTTAGATCCCCTTTGAATGTCGACGATGCAATGAAGTATTCTTCCAAGAGGAAAGAATTAGGACACAATGCAGGATAAGGCATGACTCAGCCTTCCATCAGTTAACTCTATCCCATGGTTCAATGGGATAGAATGCGAAATTGAAGCGGACATTATCTACCTTGCCACTTATCGAGATATTCCCCAGACTTGGGGGCACAAGCGAGAAATAAGATGAATGTAATTTGATCGTTCACCAAACAACTCTGGCTCTTACAGCTTGGGCTATAGGATAAACACAGCACAAGCTAGGCTCGATCATTCGCACAATGCTTCCATCAACCCAAGACTGGAGGCACGAGTGTGGTCATCCAAGAGCTGGATATGACTACTCAATCCTATAACTCTTGCCTAGTATTTATAACAACTTGAAGTTACAACCAAAAGGATGCTTAGAGATAGAATCATCAGATCGGGACTTATGGGAAACTGATCATCATTCTGACCCTTTCGATGAGCAATGGATCGCGAGTACATTGAATGGAAAGCGCATTTCTTGGAAACACAAGTAGATTCAAACTCATAGCTGGAGCCAGCTATGCTGCAACACGCAATACAAGGCTAAACTCTACCAAGCCTTTGATTTAACATGCCTATAAGGCTAATCATTACCATTGCAAGTAAGAACGTGAAGTGCTTACAATCCATCACGAGTACTAAAGATCAGATCACAACTCAACGCAATAATGATAAAAGAGTTAACTGTTTTACTTTAGGTGAATCTTGATGTGTTCGCTTGGACATGATCTTATATATATATATATATATATATATATATATATATATATATGTATGGACTCTCACCAACCATTGAGAATCCTACATTAAATGTCGACCCGAGGCACGTATCGGTGGAAAAAACGAAGCGATATGGATCTAGAGAGACCCGCTGCACTTAAAGAGGAGGCGAATCTACTCAAAACCAATGGGTTTATCCATGATGCCCTCTACCCAAAATGAATTTCCAATCCTTTGCTTATAGGAAAAACAAATGGGGAGTGGTGGACGTACGTCAACTACTCAGAATTGCACAAGGCATGAAGAAACACAGTCTTCCACTTCCAAGGATCAACCAACCAGTGGACTCAACCATCGGACATGAATTACTTGCTTCCATGGACACAAACTCTAGATACAATCAAAAACTGAAGCAAGTCCTAGACCAGAAATGCAACAGTTTCGTTACTGGCCTAGGCTATAGTGCTATGTTGCAATCCATGGATTCAAACTTAAGGAAACTGGTGCTACTTACCAAAGGACGGTTAACGGATCGTTCAAAAATCAAATCGGCCGATCGATAAAAGTATATATGGTTAATATGATCATGAGATCATGACTATCAAACGCCCACATTAATGACTTGGTAGAGATATTCAATGTTCTCCAATGCAGAATAAAACTCAATCTTTTGAGTTGCTCTTTCAACGTTGCATCAAAAAATTCTTGGGTTTCATCATCACTTCTCATGGAATTGAGGCTAATTTCCAAAAAATTCCGACAATTTGAGATATCCATGCACTGAGGACAACCAAGCAGGTATGGAACTTAATTCGAAAGATTACCGTCCTAAGCTGACTCCACTCTAGGACCATCTACAAGTGTTTTATCTTCTTCAACCTGACCAAGAGAGGAAAGAGAACTTTTGAGTGGACTAACAACTGCATTGATGCAATTCCATCTCTGATCGATCGCTCAGAGAGACCTCCCATTTTACCTAAGCCATTTGATCGCGAAGATCTATACCTCAATTGGGTTGTGTCAACACACGCCATAAGCATGCAATGCTATGTGAAGAGAAACGAATCCAAAGACTAGTATATGATGAAGTCTAACTATTGAAAAGCTCTCCCTATTAACATTTATATCAACCAGCCATTATGATAGGTCCAATAGCAACCTTAGATGTCTGAAAAATTACTCAAATGGAGTATCGAGCTAAACCAATTTGACATCACTTATCTCCCTCGGAGAACTATCCATGGTCAAAATTAGCATACTTCGTATCTGAATTCACTACATCAGACGATTATCTGAAGATAGTGGGGAAACGTCCAACCGAGAACGTACACAGTGGGACTTCCAATAATCGTCTTTCTAGCTTCGAAGTTCCATTAATAACTCTTGAGGAACGATCGATCTGCTATACCCTGAAACTCAACTTCCCTACAATAAATAACGAAGCTAAGTATAAGGCTTAGTCACCATGCTCAAACTTACAAGAAAACTAGGAGTGGAAAGTTTACATATCTTATGTGATTTCTGATTAATGGTATGCCAAGGCAGGGAGGATTATTGGACTAGGGGGCAAGGTCTTGCTCCTTATCTTAGCTGGATCCGAAAGTACTAGTCGACTTTGAGAATTACACCATTACACACATCCTCGGAGAACAAAATGAAAAAGCCGAGTCACTGGCTAAGCTAGCCAGTTCTGGGGATGCACGACAAAAAGACTTTGTCCCAGTTGAAATACTTATTATTCCAAGCATTGACATATGAACATCAACTAGATCTTGGAGATGGATATAGAAAAAGAGTCATGGATGACTCCTATCAAAGATTATCCACAATTGGGGATTCTTCTTGAATAACATAATTAGAAATGGCATATCCTCTATGAAGCATCACTGCATTATTATGTCTAGATTGTTCAACTCCATCGATATAAAGCATTACCTTGTATCCATCAATCCGAGACCCAATATTACATATTCATCGATATGAAGCATATAATCCAATATCTCAGATCGATCCAAGAGAGGATCAATACAAAGGGAGAGCTTAAAACAACAATCAACCGTTGTTACAACTCGAATTTCACATCAATCCAAGAGAGGATCGATACGAAACTCAATCCAAACAAAAACTAAAAAAACTCGACAACGACCCGTGAACATACAAACATGAACAGGAGTCAGGTTAGCATATGTGCATGTTGACGAACCAACATTCGATTTTCAAAGTTAATGGTGATTGAATGCTCAACTGATGACAATTAAAACATTGAATAATAAATCGCTAGCGCTCAACACTCGGTTACAAGAAAACACCGCATGATCATTTAATTTGTTAGCCATTTTTATTTTATGTAATTTCTTCTTATGCAACTTTAATATATCTCTCTTTTCTTCTTTTGTTCATTTACTTTCATAATACCCCCACCCTTATCTTTTTATTCGTCCTCGAATAAATAAAAACTAAGATAAATTCGTTTTCGTAGGGAGCACGATTGCATTGAGCCTATGAAACAAGCCGTTAAACCTCTGGGTGTCCCCAGTACGACGAGTGTTGTCTCGTGAGGGTTTTCAGTGGATACTACCTACAAATCCAAATGCAGGATGAAAATATTTACAAAATTCAAGATTTATTTATAAAGAGGTGAATGTATTGAAAATATTTACAAATGAAGGATTTATTTTTAAATCGACATGAATAAGTTAAATATAGGTTTTGGTTATTATCTTGAAATTTAAGTTATTTACTCGTCAATATTTCCAATAAAAACGAAGTTATCGTAACAAATAGACCACAGTTTAACTCGTTGTTTTGGTTAATAACACGGTATAACTATGAAATGGATCCTTAGTTGATTATCAAAGTTTAACAAAGTGGTATTTTCATTTCTTTTCAATAACAAATCAAATCAAATAAGTAAAAATAGTGCTAGGATTTCAATTGCTTGCTCTCTCATTATTTGCAAGAAAAATTACACACCTAGCTCAGGTAAATTGAGGCCAGATATATACCACCCATGTACTGCCTTTCGGGCTTATGTGAGGGGAGTATAGAGCATGGCGAGTGCACACACTTTCGTGAATACACCAATCGACCGTAGGTGGTTTTTATTAAGTTTGTTTTTTACATGTGTTTCATACATGCATAACCGTGAGGACTTTTAAATGAGTATGAAAGCACATAATCAAAGATTCCAAATAATTCACCCATGAATAACCGTGAGGACTTTTAAATTAGAGCGAATACTTGGATGTTATTATTTTATATTTTTATATTTTTTTAAGAGAGAGAGAGAGTTTTGCAAAATCATCTTAGCACCATTTAACTTAGAAGACAAAAAAAGTTATATCCTTTACTTTAAATCAATCACTTTTTAAGACAAAGATTTTCAATTAGGATGTACTTCATAATTAATACGTATGAATCTTCCTATACTAGTTAAACCATTATTATTTGTAATCAAACTCATTTTTATTTTTGTTAAGACAAATAAATTTTCAAAAATTTCAGTTTAATAAACCAAAACCATATATTTATCTTATAGTGTTTCTTTTAAAAAAATAAATCAAAAGAATTTTTTTTATATTTTTTTTGAGATTTTAAAGCAAAAATACCCATGAAAAAAATTGAAGACAAGTCTCCTCCCACACTTGATTTTGACTGTGTCCCCATAGTCAACCCAAGTGGAAGGAGAAAAATAAAAACATAACCTTTATTAAAATGAAAAGATGATTATTTACAAGACATCAGAAAGTATGCCGTTGAAGAGTAAATGAACCGGTCTTCCAAAGACCAATTCATCTGTCTCATCAAGTATGCAAGACGCGGCTTAAGCTCGAAAAACCAAACCATAAAAGATTTCGAAGTTGAATGTTGAATTGGGAAAACAAATGTTGTTTTATTAAAAATCGTATGAGTTGTTTTATTTTCGATGATTTTTGGGGTTTATAAAACAATTGATTGAAGTTTAAGTTTATTTTCACTAATTTGAAATTCAAGCTTGTCATTGAAAACATTTTCAAAGTTATTGATTTCAAAATCAAAATGGTGTTTTTCATCTTTCCCTTCGAAATTTAACAACTCGTCTTCGAAAATTCCACAAAATTCGTGTTCATTAAAGTCGTCTTCCTTTATTGTTTTATCAACAACTTTATTACATGTCTCAAGTTCAAAATCCAAAGTTGTTGTATTCAAATTTTCAAAATCGAGAAAAGGAAGATTGAATTTTAAATTTGGTTCCACACCCTCAAAAGAATTGAAATCCAACTTAATTATCATATTTTCAACAACTTGATTAAGATCATCATTATCAAATTCAAAAGTTGCTATTTGAAAATCATCGATTTGGATAAAAGATGGATTATTGTTTGATTCATCATATATTGAAATTTGTTTTTGTTTTTCATGAAAATTTTCTATTGTTTTAATCAACAAATTCGTATGATCATCGTAAATTTCATTCATTTGCTCAACAAAGTCAAATTTGTAATTATTAACTTGAAAATTTTCGATTTGGACTTGTTGAGAACAAGAATTGTCAATTTCGATAAACGGTAGATTATTATTTGATTCTTCGTAAGTTGAGATTTGATTATGATTTTCACGAAAAGTTATGTATTTTTCAAGTAATAATTCCCCGTTATCGTTTTCCATTTGGTCAACAAAATCAAATTCATGATTGTTAATTTGAAAATTTTCATTTTGAATTTGTTGATAACAAACGTTTTTAATCGTATCGTTATTGAGATTATTCCCATTGCCAAAATTATTTGAAAATTGGTTCACATTTTCGTCTTGATTTTGAAATTCATTTTGAAGCTCGAAATTGAATTGGCATGGGTTACACTCGAAATCACTTGAATTTTGAAGTGAATTCAAATTTTGATTATTTTGACTTGAACTATTGCACAAATATGAATTATATACACAACTCATTTATCATTTGATTTTGTTGTGTAGAGATTTCAAGTATAGATGAAATGATATTTTCGAGATTCGAGGGTTGGTCGTCAATTTGAAAATTTTGTGGTTCAAAATTCAAATCGTTTAAAGAATAGTTGTCGTTAAAATATCCACACGAATTTGGAGTGAAATCATATGGATTATATTGATTTTCACAACAATTGTAAAATTCATCTAAGTAGGGAAACTCGGACATTTTCAAGAATGTTTTTGGTTTCTTTTATAAAGGAAAAATATTTACAAACAAAATTTATATTTCAAAAGGGAAATTGATTTTTGTTTTTTTCTTGATTTTTCAATTTTTTTTGTTTTTTTGAAAAGATTTTATATTTTTTTTGGATTTTGGATTTTCTAAAAAAACGAAGTAAAATTTTTTGTATTTTTTAGAATTTTGATTTGAAAATTTTCAAAGGAAAAAAAAACTTAGTTAATATATATTTACAATTTATTTTGTTTTGGATTTTGAATTTTTTGTTTTTTTAAATATGCATGAACTAATGCAACTAAATGAAAGTATGGTTTTAATTACAAATGGTTTATCCTAAGTTAACCCAAATTTGTATAATCACAAATTGTCTTAGATAAACAAGATAGTTCTCAGCCAAGTAACGGACAGGATTTATTGGTGCACCACGAATCACCGTAGCAATGCAGCCGAAGGTTTAATTACCTTCAGAGAAACAACCACTATAATATTTACGAATCACCGTAATATTTATAACTGATTATTGCTCCGCCATAGCCTGGACACCAAGAAATTAAATTGTTCAAAGTAGACAAGTTTTCAATATACAATTAAGTGTTATCAATGTCTAACCTTTATTATTAATCGGAATTCTAGAATGAAATGCAAAGCAGAAATTAAACGTGAATTAACAATGCAACTAAAATGAAGTATTTTTTTGGTTTTTTGGATTTTTTTGATGCAATCAAACAACAATGCGAGATAAATAAAAACAAGAGATAAGAGTGCAAATAATTTTTTTCTTCTTTCACGCAAGCAGAGCAGCAATTTTCAGCAAGTTAATCCCTTCTGCTTTGGCAACCTGAAACAGAAAACAATATATATAAAAGTTTTTTTTAAATATATATATCAACGAAGAAACTAAAATAAATAAAAACAAAATAGAAATGAAACTAAACTAAAATAAATGAAACTAGAATAAATGAAAAGAAAATTAAAACGAATCAAAACAAACACAATTTTTTTTCTTCAATTAAACTAAAACAAAAGAAAAACAAGTCATACTAAAACAATTACACACAAGAATATACAAATCTCCCTCACGCCCACACGCAAGAGCCCATATAACCAAACCAGATTCCAGAATGCGAACACCCAAGCTCACAAACAAACAAAAAAAACAAAATTCGATACGGTCTCCTATCCAAAATTCAGAACTAAACATCGAAATAAATTCCAACCATTTTCGAAATAAATTCCAGATTTAGGCTACTAGGTGGAATGCGAATGGTGGTTGCGATTGGTTCGGGTATTGGCGGTCAGCGATTGAGAGTTGCTTTGAGGGGTTATGAAGTTAGTTGTTGTGGTTCGAATTGCGGTGGAGGAAGGGTTGTGGATGGCTGAGAATGGGAAGAAGGCGAACGAGTTGTTTGATTGCTGTTCGCGTTGCAGTTCGATTGGTCAATTGCTGTTCGATGTGGATTTGGGATTTGGTTGTGGCTGTGGGGAGTTGCGAAGGTTGTGGAGGTGGCTAATTAATCGGCGACTGGATGTGACGTGACTAGGTTTTAGGTTGTTATAGTGGTAATTGAATATTGTTTGAGGTTCTTTTTTTTAAAATATTGTAGAGGGGTTTCAGGTAAGCTCGTGGTCGCGTTTTATTCGAGGCGGAGTTGCTCAATGTCGAGGTGATTGTTGAGGCTGATGGCGTTTGAAGGAAGTCGTGGGGGTTTTGTTCGATCTGGTTATGGGTAGTTGAAGTCGAGGCAGACGTTGGTGTAATAGAGAAGCTGTTGAGACTGTGTTTGTGGTTAAAGATGGAAATTTGATGTAGCTTGATGTATGTGGCGGGCAATTGCTTGTGTGAGGATGGGGAAGTGTCAGTGGGTGACTGAAGTTTAGTGGAAAGGCAATGTGCAGGGTTGTTTGATGATGGATGGTAGGAATGACTGTGAATTTGAGTGTATTTGAATTGGCAGGGATTAAGGATGGAAGTAAGACTATATTTGATGATGGTGTGGGTTGTTGTTGGTTCGGCTGTGGGTAGAAGTGGGATTCGGAAGTGTGAATGCAATGGAAAAGAAGGGGCAGTGCAATTTGTTGACAAAATTGGTTTATGATGGGTATTTTGGTAAGTGATAGGGGGTGGAACCAGTGAGTGGACTGATGTAGATGAAATAGGAATGGACAATGAAGTTGGCAAAGGGACAGAGGTGGGTTTTGGCAGAAGTGGAGATTGATGTTTAGGGGTAAATGCAACGGTTTTGGTGTTAATGCAGCATGGTGATGGAGTAGTGCAGAGGTGAATGATGGTGACTACAGTGATGTGAGGATGGGATGGAGGCACTGGTAGTTAGAGGTTGTGGCAAGTTGATGGAAGAGGGAAGCTTGTGAGGAAGTTGACTGGTTGTGAACATAGTTGATATAAAGTAAGGCAGTGTAGAGGTAGTCAGAGGTGTGGATGGTTATGCTAAGCATGTTGCAACAGTTTGTAGAAGTATGATGTGGTTTATGATGTGGTTAAGGTCTGTGATGGTGATTGTAGCAGTTTAAACTATGGTCGAAGAAGCAGCAGTAGTGATCGTCCTGTGGTTTGACCTCTGGTTTGAGTGAGGGAAATGAAGTGGTTTGTTTGGATGTGGGCATTTTATGGGTATGTGGAGTGATGATGGTAGAATTAGAGTGAGTTGACAGCAGCTTGGAGTTGTATTATAGAATGTTGAAGAGATTTGAAGTTTCTGGTTGACATGCTAGAAGTTTGTTACTGTTGTATTGTGCAGGGAAGAAATATAGACAGTGGGGAGGTGGTTACAGTAGTGATGTTACTGTAATGTGCACGGAAACTGTTGCACAGTGTTAATTTTTTTTAGAAACTGATTATGTACAAAAGTGCAAATGATATGTAATTGAAAACTTGCAATCCAAATGTAAACAAAATTGAAGTGAAGTGAAATGCAATGTTCCTTTTAAAAAAAAAATGATATGCAATGCAAATAGACGATTAACAACAAGCAAACAAATTAAATAAAAGAACAAATCACAAAAGCAACAATTTTTTTTTCAAATTGCAAAGACACAAAAAATAAAAAGACACAAAAATCAAATAAAATCCGAAGAATAGAAATTAAAATCAAAGCAATTCCCCAGCAATGGCGCCAAAAACTTGTTAATCGGCGGAAATTTCTATCGGATTAGAAATTCGTCGAAAAATTTAGAAATAAAATTTATACCGCAAGCGCACGGCGTACTATCGTAGTACGTGGCGAATATGGGTTGATCCACAGGGAATTGTTGATGTTAAAATACTATTCAATCAAATTAAACCAAAGTTGAGAATTGTTTAGGCTAAAATAGGAGGAAAAAAAAGAAAATTGATAAAAATATGAGAGCGTTAAGACAATTTAGAGGCAATTTTCACTCTCTAGACCACATAAATCAACAATTTGAAGCTATGATCTCTCTTTTCTTGTCATTAGTGTAATTAGTTGATGTGTTTATCATAAGTATGGTATATTTGTGCTATTAATTAGCCCAATATAAACCATCAAACAATAACACAACCACTAATACACATTTAACTCTCATGAAATATGACAACAAAGTTGAAAGCAAAATCTATTTTAAGCATGGCTCATTGACTATAGTTTAGAAATATAGGCCATCAAATTTTAATTTCAACAACCACTTCATTACCGTCGTCATATGTAGATGAAGAGGAATTTATTGTTTGTGATTGTTTATGCATAGCCTATTTGGTGTCAACAATATTGGCTATCAAATTCAAAATAAAAACAATAGCACAAAAAAGAGCATAAACAACAAAATGTTGGATCTACATACTAGAGAGCTTCATTACCCCTAAATTGAAGGGATTAAGCTCTCATATTTGTTATCATATGAACAAATGTAGAAAGCAACATTAAACAAGAAGAGAAAAAGAGAGCAAAATGAAAGAAAAAAGTATTCTACTTGCATAAAATAAAAGAGATCTACACTAGAACATGAAAGAAAATAAACAAGAAAAGAAAATGAATATGTAATTAAAAGGAAACACTAAATAACATTGCATAAAAAAAAGAAAAATACATGAAGTAAAATGGCTAAGTAGCCATGAAAAGAAGAAAAGAGCTTTCTTTTTTATTTTGAGTCTAAACTAAACTAAAGAGAGACTAAGGAAGAGAGGAAGATTACATGAAACATATGGGTTTTTATACATGTATGAAACCCTAATTCATATTTTTGGGGAATGTCCAAAATGCCCTTGAGGAAGTGTGGCCACTAAGTAATCATTAGCATGTCATAATCCCCCACTTAAATGTGCATGAAGCTTTAATGGCCTTTAGCATATGCATTAGCTCCTAATTAAAAATCAAGGTAAGTGGGTAGGTGGGGTCCTCCAAGTTCATGAGTTTGAATTATTTTCATCTCCATTTGCTTTGTTTTCTTTTGTGCATACATATCTTCAAGAAGCCATTTGTATTTGAATTTAAATTCCTACACAACAACACAGAAATTTTCAATTAAATTTTAGAAAATTAATATATGCACAAAACTAACCATTTTACCATTGGATGAAGATGAATACGCGACAATTTAAAAATAATTTGAAATTGGTTTACAGAAGTTAAAATACCCAATATGATCATTTATTTAACTTACTTAGAATAAATATGGTGGTAAAAATATGCACATTTATGTGCACATCAAATCCCCCCACACTTATCTTTTTATTCGTCCTCGAATAAATAAAAACTAAGATAAATCCGTTTTCGTAAGGAGAATGATTGCATTAAGTATATGAAACAAGCCGTTAAACCTCTGGGTTTCCCCAGTAGGACGAGTGTTGCCTCGTGAGGGTTTTCAGTGGATACTACCCACAAAATCCAAATGCAGGATGAAAATATTTACAAAATGAAAGATTTATTTATAAAGAGATGAATGTTTTGAAAATATTTACAAATGAAGGATTTATTTTGAAATCGACACGAATAAGTTAAATATAGGTTTTGGTTATTATCTTGAAATTTAAGTTATTTACTCGTTAATATTTCCAATAAAAACGAAGTTATCATAACAAATAGACTACAGTTTAACTCATTGTTTTGGTTAATAACACAGTGTAACTATGAAATGGATCCTCAATTTATTATCAAAGTTTAACAAAGTGGTATTTTCATTTCTCTTCAATAACAAATCAAATCAAATAAATAAAAATAGTGTTATTGCTTGCTCTCTCATTATCTGCAAGAAAAATTACACACGTAAGCTTAGGTAAACCGAGGCCAGATATACCGCCCATGTACTGCCTTTCGGGCTTATGTGAGGGGAGTATAGAGCATGACGAGTGCACACACTTTCGTGCATACACCTATCAACCGTAGGTGGTTTTTATTAAGTTTATTTTTTTACATGTGTTCCATACATGCATAATCGTGATGACTTTTAAATGAGTATGAAAGCACATAATCAAAGATTCTAAATAATTCACCCATGCATAACCGTGAGGACTTTTAAATGAGAGTGAATACTTGGATGTTATTATTTTATATTTTTTTATTTTTTTAAGAGAGAGAGAGAGAGAGTGAGTTTTGCAAAATCATCTTAGCACCATTTAACTTAGAAGACAAAAAAAGTTATATCCTTTACTTTAAATCAACCACTTTTTAAGACAAAGATTTTCAATTAGGATGTACTTCATAATTAACATGTATGAATCTTTCTATATACTAGCTAAACCATTATTATTTATAATCAAACTTCATTTTTATTTTTGTTAAGACAAATAAATTTTCAAAAATTTCAGTTTAATAAACCAAAACCATATATTTATCTTATAGTGTTTCTTTTAAAAAAATAAATGAAAAGAATTTTTTTAATTTTTTTTTTGAGATTTTAAAGCAAAAATAACCCATGAAAAAAAATGAAGAATTATGTCTAGATTGTTCAACTCCATTGACACAAAGCATTACCTTGTGTCCATCAATCTCAGACCTAATATTACATATTCATCGATATGAAGCATACAATACAATATCTCAGATCGACCCAGGAGAGGATCAACACAAAGGGTGAGCTTAAAACAACAATCAAATGTTGTTACAACTCGAATTTCATATCAATCCAAGAGAGGAACGATACGAAACTCAATCCAAACAAAAACTAAAAAACTTGACAACGACCCGTGAACATACAAACATGAACAAGAGTTAGGTTAGCATATGTGCATGTTGACGAACTAACATTCGATTTTCAAAGTTAATGGTGATTGAATGCATAACTGATGACAATCAAAACATTGAACAATAAATCGCTAGCGCTCAACACTCAGTTACAAGAAAACACCGCTTGATCATTGACAATCAACAGTTTAAGATCTATATCACTGAAGATCAAAGGCTACATCTTTTGACGAAAAGATAGCAATTACTCAGCGAATCGGATAGAACTTTTTCAGAACGAAGGATGCAGCTTTTCAAAGCATGTCATGTTCACACAAGACTTAATTTCGAGCGAAAATGTTATCCCGCCTTTTGGTAAGGCCGTGACACCAAGGACTTGACTGGAAACTAAGGACACTTCGTCCTGGAGATCGGTTATTAGGTTCACTATGGATACTGGTAAATTTTGCTGAAGTCTGGATCGAGCTACAATTGATATGACACTATAAGCAAAGCTATGAAAGCTAACATTCAAAATTTCAAGTCAATCGAAGTTCGTATGCTCAAGATATTGTTCGATCAAGGTTGAGAAGACCAACTCTATTCGTATTCATCCAATTTCGTATCCATTTCCCAAGAGAGATTCATTACATATCTATCACCTACTAATTTCCTTCATATCAATCAAAACGAAGCTACTTCGTATCCATCAACAAATGTCCATTTCATATTGGTCTCCCTCCATCCATCTCGTATCGATCTCCCACCATCGATACGAAGAGCAATACCGATCATACGAAGAAGGCAACATGAAGCATTATAAGAAGGCAGCATCCAACCATCGATACGAAGTAGCATGCAAGCATTGATACGAACAGAGCTATGCATGACCGATACGAAATAGTATCGATTATGAAGACGACAATGTCATACAAATCCAAACTTGCGTTGATCATATCTCAAGATCCACAAGTCCAAATGCTACCAAATTTTCATATGAGCTTGTGTACTACCTCAAAAATGTACCTGATCGATCCCATCCTAAAAGGACTAATTATTGATCGTTACAAACTCAATTCGTATCGCTCTCAAATTGAGTCGAAATCACTAGAACTCAATCCCGTAGGCCCACCCACATGAGAGAAGAATTCTTCCGAGATCTGGGTGAGATATTTGTTGCCTACGCCTATAAATATTGACCCTGGACCTACAAAAATAGACTTTTAGCTTTTCTACGCTGATACTTTGCCAAAATCATTACTATACTTCAGTCTATTGTAATCTCTTGTAATCAGCAAATGAAATTCAATAAACCTCAATCATTTCATAGTGGACGTAGGCAATATGCCGAACCACTCTAAATTCGTGTGTTTCTGTGTTTTTTCTTACCTGTTGATTGGTGTGTTTATTAGATCTGCTCATTTTACATTTACTCTCTTCAAACACATCTGAAGAGTGTTATGCCCAATTATTGTACAAACAGTTGGGATTGTGGGTTAGGAGCGGTAGTGGATATCTCGGTAAAGGGCCCGCTTCAATTGGAAGTATTAAGTGGCTGAGGAGATTCTGTGCAATGTCAGCTAGTTAGTTACTACCGAGGAGTCTGCCTTGGGCTTATAGGTAGTAAATAACAAGAACCTTCCTTAAATAAAGTATTAAATGGTCGAAGTCTTCCTAATTCCCATTATAAGATATTAAGGGACTTGAGTATTATCTCTTACATTGATAGGGTATTTTGGGCGATAGATATGGGTTATTTGGTCGACAGCAAGTTGGCTATGGACTTATATTTAGAAAGCTTTTTTATTTATGTTTGAGAAATGCCTTTGGGCTTAATTTTGAATAGGCTTATGAAGTAGGTAAAAAACGTAATACATATAAAACTTTGAATTATATTGCCCAAAAACTAATATAGTAAGGCTCGAGATTTTATTCATCAGACTTATGTTTTTCTATCTCCCTTCTCATTATAATAAAGGTTAGGAAAGGGATGCTGAAGACAGAGATGATGATGAAACTTGTGGGAGTAGTCTATTTATTTTCTTATTATTTTCTACATTTTTTGATGTACCCATGAAATAAAAATAATGTCGTAATTTTGGAATATTGTATCACAGATACGTTACGACTATTGTTGGGTTTTGGTATTATGAATATTTTGTTATGGTTTTGAATGACATTTTGAAATTTGAATAAATGAGTACTTTAGTTATTGTTATATTTTATCCTTCTACCATGAGATGCTAAATGTGTTGATAAATAGCTCTGTACTGTTCATTTTACCAACCAACGGTCGGTTTTAAGATGGTTCTAAATTTCAATGGCATTTTCTGGTTTGGAATTTAAGCTTATTTCAAGGCGGTTTTTTACATTTGATATTAAGGCCTAGGTTATAACTTCTTCTAATTAGTCTCCTACTATATTTAGGCTTATTTTGATGTAGAGTATTTCAATTGGCATATAGCAAATGTTCTTACAATATTAGAAAGATTAAATGTTACGATTTCATTTTTCTAATAAGGCTCTCACTATATTTTTTTTCTCAAAACTCCAAGGAAGACGTAAAAATCCTTTAATTTCTCCAGCGAGGTTTAGGACTTGCTTGTCTTGGGATCCTAACCTTAAGGAAAGCTCAACAAATCATAGGCCCACAATGGATGGATAACACCTTATTGATTGTATCATATACAACTCATAACTTATGGTCTTTGTCCTAAATTCATCTTGACCTTAAGCAAAGCTCAACAAATCAAGGAAGATTATTCACTTGTAACCACCATTTCATGGCGGCCTAACTATAATGCACGTACCTTGAGTAATGCTCAATAAATACGTGTTGTTATCTTACTTCATCCATTCTGTATATTAATAGTACTATACTAAACATCCTAGCTTGAGGAAAGCTCAAATAATAATAAGTATGCAAGTGTATTAAATAAATGTTAGAGGATAACTTTTAAATTATAGATTCATATCTTTAATATTTATGAGTGATACCGATTTAGAGAATAACGTATTTCTTTTGAAATTCTCTCATGATTCAAGTGTTAAACACATCTGAAATCACGGTATACGTAATATACATATGTGTTGAGCCAAAAAATGGCACAACATCCAGAAATAAAAATAAAATAGAGAGTTCTAGCAAAATAAAGTAAGAATGAGAAATTTTATAGCGGTTTGGCAAATTTGAGTCCTACATTCACTATAATGTTATTGCTCATAGATTTTAGTCAAAAATACAAAGGATTTTGAGTTCTAACAGCCTAGAACTACAAAATGTAACTATCGTTGTGACTAGGGTCATGTAGAGAAAGAGCGTGAAGAATATGAAGTGTCAAAAATTATTTTTCGAATGCTCTATGTCTTGTATTTATAAGAAATCGTTTAATAGAATCGCTAGATCTCAATATACCAAGTCCAGTTTTAGATCCGAGAATGTAGGAGAGGAAGACGACATCCCTAGGCAAGAAAATCATCCAGGAACCATCTTAGTAAGGATCAAAAGTGATTGGTACCGATCTGGTTTTATGATGAGGAGTTGTTTTTATCTTCCTTCCTTTAATCTTCTATCTTTGATCCTTCGAGCTTCGAGCACTTTTCGTTAGAAATCATGCTGTTTTCGAGATGTTTTAATATTTCTACACTTGTCTTCCTTCCTTCGGAACTTCCTTGGAGCTTTTCACCTACTTCTTTAGAATTGGATCCCTGAATGATCAATCTCACTTGTAGTCAATAAACTATAGTTATGGAGGCCAACAAGGCGCAAAAAAAGTGTTCGATGCCAACCTGTTTCCTTAAGTCCAATTGCTCTCCAAGCTCTTAAACTCGTTCACTTTGACCTTCTAAGCACATTCTGAAGTCCTTGAATCATTTCACCTTCATCTCAATATCTAGATCAATTGAAAGTCGTTTAGTCAAAAAGCCGAATAACACTTGCCCTATAGAGTGTGCTTCTGTAGGAAACAAAGCATGCTTTAGAACTAGACATGCATACAACATTGTCCATGAAAATCTGTTGGTATCCAAGAGATGCTTCAAAGGTTTTCTCTATTCTATGGATATCCATTTGATTGCTTTATATGGTTGTAGTGCTTCCATTTTCTATGCTAAGGTCAAGATCCATACTCCAAAGATCCTTCCATGTCTCAGCTATATGAGAAATCCTTCTCTTTTCTTTATATATATATATATATATATATATATATATATATAATTTTAGGTGGGTACTGGGATGAAACCTTGGATTACTCAATGGTATATATAGTCAGGACTAAAAAGAATTAACCACTTTTCACTTTTCCACTTGTCTTCTCGTACCTGAGATCCTTTCCACTGTCGATTACTTACGAATTCCAATCCCTAGTCAGCACAGTTCTCCACCAACCTCCTCAGATAGTCATTGTCTGCTCCAAGCTGCCGCCACCACCAGATCATCTCCATGATCTCTGCCATTCCTCCTAGCGATTTGCCAATGAATTCTTCTAAATTCATATCTATATCTGACCTAAGGTAGGTAATCGACGGTGGTGATGCCTTGGTCTTATCGGAGATTGTGCATGATGATAGGCCATGGTGGTTTCGTGATTGGCAACACTTGATTTCTTATGCTGTGGGATGTCCTAAGGTTTGACACATGCTTGACTCGAAATAGGATTCTAAGTACTCAAATTCCTACAGCTCCTTGTGTTGACTTTGCGTTAATATAAGGCCTACTTTGGGCCATCCATGAGAATTCCTTGTCATGCATTTTTTCAACCACACTTACATCCTAAGTGTTGAACTTGCCACCTACAGAACTTTAGTCGGTTACCTGACTCCACCTTGAATTTCGATGGGACGGTTCTCTTCCAAAGAATGACTGCGTTGGACACACTCCAACATTTGATAAATTCCATCGTACAGCACCTCCCATCACTACATTATCCTGTGTTCCTATAAAAGAAACCTCCATGTCACTTTGGACAGCGGTTCCATTGTCGATTATCCGATAATAATGGGTAAGATCCAATGCACAATTCCATCATGTGATGTGACTCATTTTCCAGTACGAGCAGACTGTCTATATAAAATGTTCTTGCATGGTATGTGGGAAATAGGACTCACAATTTATAGACTGATATTTACTATTGTCCCGGTCGATGCTCAAAATCTGATTGATTAACAAATGGCGATAGCAGTTGGATCCTCCGCACTAGTCATACGGGTTCACATTTATAATAGAATTTTGAAATAAAACATGTCTGAGCATGTTGACAATGAGTTTTCCTTTCCAGAATGACATACCACTCTCATAAATTCCACATTGGCATTGGGCTGTCAATGCCTGAAATTGGGCTTAATACAACTCAAGCTTCAACTCCTACACTATTGGACCCAAGCGCTCAATCATTGTTGGGTTACAAATAATAAAAGTGCAAGGATAACCAATCCCAGGCCAGCCTCCTCCTTTAAATGAATGAATTAGATTAAGAGTTCTTGATGATCCTCTCTAATAGATGCCAACGGTTCTAACTGCCAAATCACTTCGGACCATCTGTCGACAACAGGGGATCCCTGAAGGTAATGTACCACTTTCAACACAACGCCAATAGGCACGCAGTCCTCCAATGGGTTATATGGATTGTAACAAATATATGTTCTTAGGCAGTGTTGTACCTTCCTCCGATCCATTCCTACATATGTTCCTTTAGGAGCTCTGTAACGACCCAGGATTTTTATGAATTTAAATTTATAATTTAAATGAATTTTTGAATTTAAAAATTGTAAAACTGATTTAAGAGATGCGAGTTTCCCCGATTCAAATAGAAAATATATTAAGTCAAATTGATTTGAAAATTTGCATATATGTATATATATGAGAATATATATATATATGTATTTGAGCATATATGAGTAAATTTAAAATTATATATATATATATAGATATATATATTTGATTTGAATTTAAATACTATATATGTATGTGTATATAGAAAAAATATAAAACAATAATTATTAAAGTAAAATTCATTATAAATATTTAAACTAAAAATAGAAGTAAAATAAATATTTGAGTTATAAATAGAGATAAATAAAAGTTAAGTATGGAACCAAACAAACATATTAAACATCTATGTACAAACAAAGTTATAGAATAAATAAAAAGCAAAAGAAGATAATAAAAATTTACTTGGAAATAAATAAGAAATACACTCAAATACACTTAAATAAAATAAATTACAAACAAATGTATGCATACAAACATAATTAAAATAGAAAATTATTTGCAATACAAAGTAAACTAAACAAAAGAAAAAAAATACAAACAAATACAAATACAAGCTAGGCAATGCAAATAAAAGTATTCAAACAAATAAATAAGCAAAGTAAAACAAAACTAAAGCAAAGTACAATACTGCATGAGCATAAAACAAAGCAACAAAAAAAGAATACAAAGCAAGCTATGTAAATGAAAAATATAAAGTATATATTTTTACATAAGTAATAAAGCTTGCATAATATACAAAGAAAATACAAACATAAAATATGTACACAAGACAAAAATCTAAGTACAAACAAATAAAACAAGCTTGCATAATATACAAAGAAAATAAAAGAGATGTGTATGCAGGCAAATAGAAAGTAAGTATAAAAACAAAACAAAGTATGTAGCCTGGAAACAAACTAATTAATGCTAGCCTCCCTTGTACACAACAGAGATGCATATCAGCCCAGACAGGCAAATAAAGGCAAAGTAATATATGTACATGCACAAAGCAAAGACTAAACAAAGCATAAAGTACTAAGCAAACAAAATAAAGTTGCAGCCCCCAAAACAAATTCACTTCAGCCGAGATAAAGGCAAGAACAAAGTAAGAAATGGAAACAAAGTACCAAAGCATTTAATGCTGGCACAAAGAAGATATCCTACTGCCATACCTCTAGTACATACTTCATCCCCCAAGCAAGGAAAATCTCTGAGTTGAAGATTCATAAACAATTTCTAAGTACAAAATAATAATAATATAATATCACTATATTGTACAAAATAATAGCTTACCTATCATCTTCTTTTCTTTATACATATCAGTCTCGTTCATTTTCAAGCTGAGTAAAACCAGAGAAAAACATCATTTCATATTGAAAACAACTTCTTAAACTTAAACAACATCTGGAATCAAGCTAGGCAGGGATTCAATTCAAGGATCAAATTCAAACAGCAACTATGCAACTTAAAACATCAAGCAAAGTTTAAAAACAAATCAAATGCAAAGATTCAACTCAATGTGAATATCAAGTATCAGACCAAAGATAAAGGTTTTCAAAAAAATCAAATATGCAGTTTCAAACAAAAAAAAGGGGCAGCCCTCTGTTCTTTCCTACCAAGGTGAGTAACATCATATTGTTTTATTATTTGAAGTTGAACCTGTTGCATATACATATCTGGAAATAGTATGTTAGTATATCTATATATATTCTCTGAGTATTTGTAAGTTGGGTGTTTTGCACAGGTTATGCTATATTGTCCTCTGTCTGGAGTTTTAAAGCACAAACATTTGAAAAAAAAAAAAACTTATTTCCATTCAACTTACTCGTCGTTTGAACCTAAGATTAAAACAAAGTTTATTAGTTATAACATATACTCAAGATTTAAAATACAATTAAGTGAAAACAACTTATAAATGTTTCTGGAAACCCAAAAAATACTAAGCAACTTGAGATAAGTCGAAAATCTAATCTTTTTAATTCATGAATTCAGGAATATAGATCGAATTCTTAAACCAAAACATGAATTTTAAATCAAAAATCTTGATTTTTAGTGTTGGAATAAAGGAGCAGTTTGGGGTTGAACTAAAAATGGAATTTTGGCAATTTCTGACAACTCCGATGATCTGGGAGGTCGGGGTCTCGTGTGGAGGTGGATGAGTCTATGACAATGGTGGGAAAAATGGTCGGAGGTACTCTCAATCCTCGAGGTGATGGCGGCGTGAGGTTTTTACTTTTAGACCTAGTTTTTTCGATGACGAGAATTCCGTCTCGTTCGTTGTCTATAGGCGACCGAGTTCGCTGTAGTTTGGGGGAAAGGTGGAGGAGACGTCGACGAAGCCATGGCTGAAGTCTCAGGCCCTACGGTGTTCGGGTTGTGGCGAACGACGCCGTTCCAGGTTTGGGTTACGGGGAAATGTGATGTTCCAGGTTTCTATTCTTGTTTCAGTTTTGTGCCGAGTTGCTTGATCCTTGCCTCTGAGTGGAATCGAAGTGGTGAAGGTCGGAGTACGATGCGAGGTCGATTTTCGATGTGGGAGAGTCGTCGAGAGTGGCCGGAGGTGATAGGCGGCACCGTGCACGTGCACGGTGCACTGCCTGTTCCTGGTTTTGTTGGAATGAGGGCGATGCATGATCTCGAGCAACTGGAGTTAGTTCTTGAAGCATTGAAGTGTTGGACCTAAAAGATTTATTGCTAACTCGATGATGTTGTGTAGTTCAAACCTGAATTTGGGATTAGTAAAGAGTTTTGAAGATTAATCATTTTAAAATTTGTTAAGTTTAAAATGTTTCAGGATGTTTTAAAATGTTTTAAATGAATATATAACCTTTGTATTAAAAAGTTTATTTTAAATAAACTTGATAATGAAATTAAAAGGTTACTCAAATGTTTTAAAACTGTTAGCTTAAAAGTAAAGCTTGTTTACGTTGTTAATGATGATTAAATACAAGGTTTATCAATTAAAGATAAGTTAATTTTTAATTTAAGGTTAATTAATTTGTAATAAATAATTGATTAATTTATTAAGAATGGATGATTAATGATTTAAGCATCGGATTAATAAAGTGACTAAAAGTTAATAAAATTTTAAGGATGATTAATTAAAGTATAATTAATTACGGGTAATTAATTAAATAAAAATTAATCAATTTTGGGCTAATTAATTAATTAAAGATAATTAATGAAAATGGTATAATCAAAGGTCAATTATTTAATAATTTAAAAGTTGATGAAATATAATTAAAGGTTTAATTACTTAATTAAAGTTTAAAGATTTATTAAGTTAATTAATTTGTAAATTAAGAATTATTAATTGGATATTAATTAATAATTAAAGTTGATTTAATCAAGTGATTAAGCAATAAATTGATTTAAGGATACTGTGATAAATTAATTTAAGTAATTAATTTGAGAATAATTAATTTATCAAGGGCAAATTATTAAATAAAAGTGATCAAGAATAATTATTAATTAAGGAGTAATTAATGATTAATTAAAGGATAGTTTATTAAATGTTTTAAAATTAATTGATTATTAATTTACCATAACTAGAAAATTTATTCACGGAAACTTATCTAATTAAATTAATCAGATAATTGAATAAATCCTACCTATGGATGCTTGGATTATATTGGATGTTAAACTGTTTGATATCCCTGATATATGATGCTTTATGATTATCCTGATTTGTGTTGTGATCTGTGATATAGTTTATTATTTGTGATATATATATCTGCGAATCTGTGTATGAAAGATAAGCGTTATAGTTATATCGCTTATCGAATATATTGTTGTATTTGATCTGTGATGATTGAATGATGTTGCACTATTGTGTTAAACCCCTGGACCACACCATACACACACAATGATGGATTTCACGAGGAAATCGATTAAGTCACAGATGTTTGAAATAGTTTTGTATTTGAATTTTTAAATTCAAATGTTTTGAAAATGGATTGAGTTTGAAGTGAAAAGCTTTTGAAATGGAATTTCAAAGATGGAAATTTATTTTGAATAACTGGATTTAGTGTTGGAATTTAAATACTTTAATTTAAATTTGAATTCAAAATTAGGAATTGAATTCTATAATTTGAAACTAGGGATTAACGATGTTATACTAGTCATTATGAGTTAAGCCATTTTTAAAGTATTATTTTTGAAAATTTGAATTAACCCAAAGATTGTAACTTGTATAAATGAAATCGGGTTTTTTTCGAAATAAGACTGTTGTTTCTAAATAATAAAAAGCTTTTATAGGAGAAATAAATTTCAAATTATATAAAAGGGATTTCAAGTTTAAACTGAAATAGTTTACCAAGTTATTGATGAATATTTGGAAATGAATTTTGAAAGTGAGTACTTGGGAACGGTTTGAAAGCTATAAGATAAATCTTTAATTTAAATATTTTAAACGAGTTAATCCAAATGAAATAGAAATTGTTTTGAAATCCATAAATGGAATTTTGTGAAATAAATCTTTTGTTTAAAAGATTTGGATGGTAATTGGTTTAAACCATTTGAAAAGAAAGTTTTGAATTATTAAGTTGTGACTTAATTGAAATCCCATATCCATATGTTTTAAATATTTTCGCTCACTATTCGGTTTAGCCGGGAAAGGACCTTTGGGTCGTATAACCCATTCTGAATATGTGATTCGACGTTATGGATAGCATTTGAAGACCGGTGTTGAAGACCTGGTATTTGCGAAAGCGATAGGATGACCTATCGATTGTTTCTGCACCGAGTCACGCCGGTATAGAGACTCCCTAAGTGATGGGAAATCCGATCGGGATTGTGAATATCCGGATTGCAAGGACTTCTTTGGAAGTGCCTTCGGTTCTGTTCAAACCCAGAACAGACTTGTATGGATTGTGTGTCTGACATTACATTTTGAGATATAAAGCAGATTTCTTTCAAATATATTTCTGTTGGTGGCGGAGAATTTATTCTCTTAGCTTAACACCCTTCTCTGAGACGTACGAGCTCAGAGGTTATGTAGTTGAAGGTTATTAGCGATATATTCCCAATTTGGTAATTTGACATGCTGAGTGTTGCTGTGAAATGATCATTGTGTTGATCATTTGTGATAAGATCATTTGTTTGATCGTTTATCTTTGTGATTATTTCTATGATCATTTGTTGACCCAAAGCACGGCTTTTGTATAAAGTATGTCTTTGTGGACGTGACTTCGTCGAGCCTCACACCCCGGAATGGTCAAAACAGGAAAGATGCGGCAAGGTTATGAGGGGTAGCTCACTTTAGGGTGTGTGCATTTCCTTCTGGAAAAGGGTGGTATCATGGTATGGAGCCCAGATACTTACTCATGTTGAAACACTTTATTTATGATAGTGTGATGTTGATTACGAGCGCTCGGTTAAAGGTCCCAAAGGACTGGGGGATGGCATACTCGTGTCAGTAGTTACTCAGTTAGGGGTAACCCGGCCTTGTGTTGGCAGAGATCCGGTTTGGTTCTCGGGGACGTCCTTCCAGAGGCGTTATCATGTGGCAATGGGAAGTTCCTTGGCCTGACCATTCGTTGGAAATCCAAAGAAACAATACGATCTTGTACGGTATTAGTTGTAGAACCTATCATTCACTTATGGTGGCGCCCCACTGTTTGGATTGTAGCTATAGTAGGCATAGTTCGAAATGTCTATGCTGGCTAAGATTTATATCTTTATTTTCGAAATGATTTTTACTACACTATGCACTAGTAATAATATCAAATGTTTCTTTTTAATGCGTATCAAGCATCTTTGACTATCATAAGGAGAAATCTCCTCCGATTCTGCGTTTGCATTGTGTGTGTGTGCGGGAGGCCTTATGGTAGTCTCATTTTTAAAAAGCATTGCGAATTGACTTTGAAAATCTTTTGTTGAATGTTTTAAAAGATAAACTGTTTTCGTTGCTCATACCAGTCCCATGACTGATCCGGAGTTTACTATTTCTTTCCTAAACTCTGGGTGCTCATTATTTTCTACACGAGAAGTCTAGAGTTTGGATTTTTCAGATAGTCAGGTTTAGTAGATTATCTAGAGTTAGTTCAGTATTTGGACCACACCAGTCTTGCTTAGCTTGGTGCATTGTTATTGGGAGTTCGAGCTATTGCTGGATTGGTTCTTGGAAATGGAGTTGCAGTTTTTGGAGTTCTTCCTTGAAGACTATCTCAGAGTTATATTGTTCCGCTGCTATTTGTTGTATCATATCTCTGATGTATATTGATATCTATTGGATCATCTGTTGTATCAGATATTGTATCAAAGCTGTATATCAATGTATTATTCTTTTATTCCGCTGTGTTATTTACTTAATGTTGTTATAAGCTCCGGCGAATCGGATTTGAACAGTCGAATCTATGGCATTCGAGTACGATGTAAAGTATGGATGTCGATTTTCGAGCGAGCAAAATCCGTCTCGTCACAAGCTCAGACTTTCTTCTACTAAAGTCAACCCCAACGGCTATGCCATGCCGAGTTCTTTCTACATCCCATTTATGAATCAATTGCAGCGACCTCCTAGCTTCAAAGAGCTAGTATCCTCAGCCTCAAGCAATAGAGAGAATCTCCTTCTTGTATGATCAAAGAAGCCAGGTGCCCGTGCAAGGTCACCGAAGTACTCCATGGCAAACTTTCCTATTTCAAGAATGAATATTTCTTTATTCGATTCCCATACGTCTTTAATAGACCTTGGCTTTCTGAAAGTAACATCCCTTCCTTTTCACTCTTCTCCATGCTTTGACTTTTACCTTTCGAGCATTTATCTTGTTATCTCCTTTCTTCACAAACATTCTTGCTTGAGACACGAGTGTTGAACACTCCAAGACTCTTCAAACCCTCAGGAGTATCCCCATCTGATTCCGCTCTACCATCTATCTCCCAATGAGTGAGAACCTTTGTCAGTGCAACCTTCGTCAGTGCAACCTTCTACACTCCGATCATTTCACCATTCCTACCAAAAATCCACCAAGTAGTTCTAGAATGCCAACCAAATGTTCTGCCTCTATTTGTAGCTCCAATGAAGACATCCAAGGGGGCACCGGTGGCCCATCCGACATGGAAAACATTGATGAGGCTCCTAATAGAGTGAAAAAATACATGCTGCGGGTGAAGTACAAGCAAAAGTAGATGGAAGATTTGAAATGGAATGATGTATGAAGAGGGAGGAAGAAGAGAAGAAGAAGCAGGAGATGAAGAAAATGACGACGATGAGCATCTTTATCATGGAGGAGACGAGTCATCTGGGGATACATCCCAGAAGGCACCAAACTTCTTGCCTTGCTATGCCTAAGGCGAATAATTATCAAACTTCTTAGCAAACTACATAACTAAGAATGGCACCAGTAACCAAAGTAATCCCTTCATCTCATTCTTCAGATCATATTTTTGGCTCACTTAGTGATTTTGATGTTCTGATCGCTGATCTCCTCAAGAGGGCTCTCCTAGCTTCAGCTTTCCCTTTAAAGGCATCCTTGCCGAAGGAGGCAATTACTCAATCCTTACTTTCTTCTAAACACCGTCCGTACAGTACTTAGGGGGTGAACTAACACTCCATACACTACTAGGATCACAAATAAACATTCCTTGCATTCGCTCAGATTCTAATGTTCCAAAACTAATACGATCTTATCTTTCATTTCAAGTATAATGGGCCGAGACGGATTCAGCTATCTTCGTCACATCGTCTTGAGGAAAGGAAATGAACTCCTGAACCATATCCACCTCACTCCAGCTTTTGTAGGGAGCAAGAAACAAATGAGGAGAAGTCTCGAAGAAAATAAAGAGAGCGAGATGTAGAAAAAGACCGCCAAGCTGAAAGGGATAGGAAGAAAAGACAAACAAAAGAAACAGGATCCTATGATCAGGGGTAAAGACAAAAGGATTCACACGACCGCCGCAGTTCCTCCTTCGACATTCCTCCACCTCGATCTTAACTATATCTTCCTCCACAACAACAAACCATATCATCACTCTCTTTGACTACCACGGTTCCTCCTCCCCCTCAAATCAAACATGTTTCTATCAATCTAGCTCCCTTCATCTCCATCGAGCCAAATGCAGGCTGCCATCCCAAAACTTTGCATGACTGGGTCACATTTAACCATTGCCTCAAAGGCATTCCTAAGGAAGTGGCAAACCATTAGGTTGGATGAATCCTAGAGCTTATTGGACAGAGATTTGAATGGAAGAACTTTGCCTCACCCTATCTAACATTAACTAGATCAATCAAATGAACATCCAGTCATTTGAATCAAAGAATAAAACCTATGATAGTCTCGTAAAAGGACAATAGGAACTTGGAGAAGGTTGAAAAAGAGAGAGAAGCAGCCCAAGAGTCAAAGCAGAAGGCTAGAGACTTATTTAGAGAAATAGGAACAGCTCACAAATAGGATGAAACCGTTACGAAAGATGCTATAAAAACTTCCCACGACGATAACGCTACTCTTAAGACGCATCATGCTAACAAGGAACTATGCCTCGAGAAGGAAAAAACAATCAGGGACAAAAAAGCCAAGACTAGGAGCTTTATGTTGATAATGTGAAGATTGAATCCTAATTGCTCCTGGTAAAAATAGAAAGATGAGTGGCTCGGGTTGATCACATTGCATCTGTTCATGATTTAAACAAGCTAAAGGAACAGAGGGCTAAAGAAAAGGAAGAATTAAACTCCACTCTTCAATATTTCTTTTCCAACGTCATGCAAGACAAGAACTTAAAATGGTTGGGGAGTACATATGTCGTTACTTCTGCCGATGCCAATGAAGAGGTAATACATCGTATAGAGGTGCTCGGTTAAGGCATCACTGAAGATGAGATGAAAGCCAATTATCTCGATGCTAAGGACATTTTGAAACTTGAAGAAGGAAAGGCAATCCTGGCTGCAGAGGATGCCGTTGCTACTAAAGCTGCTACTGGCGCTCCTGCTGGTCCAAGTGCATCAGGCCACACAAAATATCCAACTCCAAAATCATGGAGACTCGATCATCTAAGGGGCCAGATCCAAGGCCACCTAAATCATTCCATCTTATGCAGCTGCTACTCTTATCGAGTCGTTTATTCCTATTTCCATCTCTTAGCCTATCCTATCGGCCCTAGAAGAGGGTGAGATTGTCGTATCTCCTACCAAGGAGGCTTCATCTGGAAAAGGTATATACTTTAACTCTCCCATGTTCGAGGTCCTTTGGTTCTCGCCTGAGAATGTAACTAATTTTTACCACTCTATTTGTGACCTTGTAGGTCATCCATCTCTTCCACCTCCTCTATCGCCAATTACTCAAGACTCGAGCCACAACACCAAAAATGCTTTTTTCCAATGGTTATAACCGCTGCAAATGAAACTTGTAACAATTATAACCGTTGTAAGTAGGTACGTAGCAAATTTGGTAACATTTTTCCCAACAGTTATAACCGTTGGGAATTGGGATTTTCCCAATGGTTAATCCCACTTCCCAACGGTTATAAGCGTTGAAAAAACACGTTCCTATAGATTAATTAGTCAGTACCTAACAGTTATAACCGTAGGCAATTTTAAGGTTACCAAAGGTTATAAATGTTAGCAATTAGAAGATTACAAATGTTATTTTAAAATACCAAGATATATGTTATGGATCGATGTTGTATTACATCATCCACTAAATATGCATATAATTAAACAAAAATATGATTAAAAACATATCCATAGTCAATACTTTATATAATTAGACAAAAGATATGTTTACACCAAGTTTTATACATTAAATAACGAGATAATTTCATAGTATTTCAGTTTTGCAGCGAACAAAACCCAATTATACACAGTCTCATGTTTCCAAACACAATAATTAAATGTAACCTCAAAAAGAAATATGAAAAAGCGATCTTGCTCCCACCACTGTGCTAGCTACAGACTTGCACCCACCACTGTGCTAGCTGTAGAAACTCTATCACCTTGTGTATTATTTGGAGCAAAAGATTACGTAATAGTATCTGAACAATTATTAGTTACATATTATCATATTTTGATTATCTTATATAATCATATGCAAATACAATGAAGTAGTACCTGAATGAAATATCACAGGTACTTGTTTTTTTTAAATCAATGTCGAGAAGCTTTCTCCTCTACCAACACACAAAGAGATATCAATATTAACTTGGTCTGCCAAAAATAAACATCGATAAAAAATGTGCATTGTTATAAGTTTTGTAAAACCATAGGCGATGAATTAGTAATAATAAGGAAAAAATAATTTTAATGAATGAACTTACATCTTTAAATTTGTATTAGTTTTAGTTTATGTTCTTATAAAGACCGTTTCTTTTGACTATTTGTCATATCTACCTTGAACAATAAAAATGGTTTCAAAAAATGTAGGGACATCCGTAGTTATAGAAAAATTATTTTGTTCAAAAATATAGAAATTTATAAAAATGAAAAAAATTAGACTAAAACTCAAACGTTATATGTAAGATACAAACATATCTAAACAAAGTATTTTCTCCATTAATATTTTTATTGTAATATTGGCAATGTGAACATACTTTATTACATATATTTGCCGTGCAACCAACTTATTTTTATAATGACTGGAAAAAAATATTTACAACGGTTTGAATGATAATTGTACGGACATAAAAACGAGGACTTGTTTTACATTGTTTTAATGGTAATAATGTTAGCCCAACTTATTTTCTTAACAGAGATGCATTGCTTGGTTTAAGACTGAGCATATTCTAAGTTTATAAATTGAGAAATTGCAAGTCTTTATCATTACCCAGTGGTGGGATATTTTCCATGTTGCAATTACGAAGTGTGTATTTTCCATGCAGAGTCTATAAATTGAGCAATTACACTGGTTTCTATATTGAGCAATTGTAAGTTTTCTAAACTGAGCATATATAAACCGATCAATTTAATAGAAAATAGCATTTATCGGTTTAAAAATGAGCATTGCTTGGTATATAAACTGAGTATTGCTCGGTTTATAAATGGTGCTCGATTTAAAAATTGAGCAAGTGCGCTCAATTTTTAAAACTGGCCAATACTCAGTTTATAACTAAGTGCCATTGTTCAGTTTTAAAACTAAGCGCCAGCGACATTGCCCAGTTTTAAAACCGAGCATGAGCAATGCTCAGGTTTTAAAAATGAGATCCAATACTCAGTTTTAAAACTAAACAATGATGAGCAATGCTCAAGTGATGCAGCGCAGATAAACACAATACAGCGCGAGCTAAAATCGTTTACCTGAATCGAGAAGCCATAGGTCGCGGCCGACCTACCCTAGGTCATGAAGGCAAAAAAACCCAAATTGCTGAAGCCCTAGATCGCTCCCCATCCTCCGTATGTCGCGCACGAGCTACGAGCAGATAGGTCGCGAGCGAGCTACGGTAAGTCGTTTTCCCTCTCCAGAACCACATCCAAAGTCGCGAACGACCTACTGTCCTTATCTCTAGGTCGCGAATTCTTATGACGCGAGCCTCTATTCGCTGCTGAAGCTTGGGATAAGTCGCGTGATGGGTTATCTTTAGGTCGCGTACGAAGCTATGTTGCCGAACTACAGTTAGGTCGTGAATATGTTTTTTTTAATCACTGTTGTTAAGTCGTTATTGTTAACTTTTAAGTCGCGTACGTTGTTATCTATGTGTTTTGTAAGTCGTTGTATCGTTGAGATGTATTTTTCTTTCTTTCATTTGTGTGAGTTGTAACTACTATAAATAGGGAGTCATGGCAATTGTAATAGTTGTTGAATTTTGAATAAATTTTGTTTGTGAAGCTTTGTGCTTCCATTAAATTGGTAGTTGAGTGTTATCTCCTATCTCCACTTTTGAATATTCGAGTGCGCTCGAATCAACGATTGTTGAAGCCAATTCACGGAATCAAGTGCGCTTGATCAACGTTCGAAGAATTGAAGATCTTCTCTCACGGTATCGTGCGCGATCAACGTGTCGAAGATTGCTAAAGTCCGGTATCTTCGTGATCAACGGATTTGGGACTTACGGTATTCTTAAATTCATCGATTTATTATCGATTTACCGATTATTTTTGCTAATCGTGTGAGATCCTGACCGGATTCGATTTACATCATTGAATTCGCTTCCCACGCTGCATCAGTTTGGTATCAAAGCGGGATCGCAAGAAGTTTGTATCAATTGGAGAATTGGATTTCGAGAATTTGTAGTTTGGAGTTCAGATTTGTAATTGTTGAGAATTTTGGTGTTCATCGTGTTCATCGTGAAGTTGCAACAAGTTTGGGAGTTTCGATCCATCTCACTTTGGATCAAAGTTCGAAAAGTGTTTGAAATTTATTTTTGAGTTTGTTTGAAGTTCAATCATGCCTCCGAGACGAGCTCAACGTCATCGCAACATTAATGCTTTGTGTGGAAAAGAAGAGGCCGATGAAATGGAGCAACGAATCAATGAGAGTTTCACTGAGAAGTTGAATGAAGGAATTGGTCGATTAGAGAGAATGATGCTTGAAATGAATCAAAGTAGAAGAAGGGTTTCACCTGAATCGAGTCATGGGGGAAATAGAGTTTCACCACATTCAGATAGGGAGAGAAGAGAAGATCATGATTGTAGAAATGTTGACGGTCGTGATAGAAATGTTGATGAACGAAATCGGAGAGATGTGGATTATCGTGATCGGAGGAATGTAGATCGAAGAAATGTTGGTGGTAGAAATGGTGGTAGAGATATTGGTGGTCATGAACGACATCGATATGCATCAGATTGTGATGAGGAGTTTGATGGTGGTAGTGTTCATAGTCGAAATCGAAGTCAAGGAAGAAATAATTCAGAGTATGATCACAAATGGGAGTCCGGAATGAAAATTGAAATTCCAGAGTTTAAGGGTGGTATGCAAGCTGAAGAATTTCTAGATTGGTTATCTAATGTTGAAGAGATCTTTGATTTCAAGGAGGTTCCAGAAGATCGTAGAGTGAAGTTGATTGCTACTCGTTTAAGAGGGAGAGCCATGGCATGGTGGCAGCAGACAAAACTTACACGAGAACGGATGTGAAAGTCAAAGATTGTTTCATGGGGGAAGATGAAGAAGTTAATGAAAACTACTTTCTTTCCTTACAATTATCAATCTCTTATGTATCAACGCTTACAAAATCTAAGGCAGGGGACAAAGACTGTTAATGATTATGCTGATGAGTTTTATCAACTGATTGCTCGAAATGACATCATGGGGACGGAAGAACAGTTGACCGCTAGGTTTGTTGGAGGGTTGAGAATGCAGATTCAAGATATGGTAAATATGTTTGATCCGAGATCTGTTGCAGAAGCACACCAAAAGGCGCTAGCTTGGGAGAAGCAAGGCAGAAGAGGAACTAGTAGCAATACTACTGTTTCAAAAGCGGTTACTAAAACGGTTGTCAATGAGGTTGCAAAGAACAAGGTCAACAATAGTATCAAGTGTTTTAATTGTCAAGAGTTTGGCCACAAGAGCAATGAATGTCTAAAGCCGAAGAAGCGGGCAATGATTGCTGAGATTGAAGATGAGGATGTTGGTGAAGGTGATTCTAATCCAATTGAGGAGGAAGAAGAATTATCAGGGGATGAGGGATGTAATCTAATGATGAGGAGGTCTTGTTTAACACCAAAACAAGAGGAAGATTCTATCTGCTTGAGGAGCAACATCTTTCAGTCAACATGCACTATTCTAGGGAAAGTTTGCAAGTTTGTTATAGATGCGGGCAGTTGTGATAATATTATTTCTACAGAGGCTGTGAAGAAGTTAGCATTGAAAACAGAGAAGCATCCAAAACCTTACAAGTTAGCTTGGTTGCGGTAGGGTGGTGAAGTGAAGGTTTGTCGAAGAGCTTGTGTGAATTTTTCGATTGGTAAGAGATATAAAGATGAGATTTGGTACGATGTTGTGGATATGAATGTATGTCATCTGTTGTTAGGGAGACCATGGCAGTATGATAGAGCGGTGCAACATGATGGACGTACCAACAACTATAGTTTCATGTTTGAAGGCACAAAAATCACTTTAGTTCCTAAGAAGCGACAACAAGAAGGAAACAAGTTGGAGGAGATTGAAGAATTAAAAACTCTGTTGACTTTGAAGGAGTTTGTTAAAGAGGTAGAGGAGAAAACTGAAGTGTTTTTATTGATTGGATGTGGGAGTAGTGAAGTGGTGGAAGTTCCTGAAGAGGTAAAACCAGTGTTGGAAGAATTTGAAGATGTATTCCCGGAAGAGCTGCCAAAAGAATTGCCACCGTTGAGAGACATACAACATCAAATTGATTTAGTGCCAGATGCCGTTTTATCGCATAAGCCACATTATCGTATGAGTCCGAAAGAACACGAGGAGTTGAGAAGGCAAGTGGAAGAATTGCTTGAGCAAGGGCGTGTTCAGGAGAGTCTCAGTCCATGTGCAGTACCAGCATCGTTGGTGCCGAAGAAGGATGGAACGTGGAGGATGTGTACCGATAGTTGGGCATTGAACAAGATTACTGTCCGATACAGGTTTCCTATGCCTAGATTGGATGATTTGCTAGACCAGTTGAATGGAGCTACTATATTTTCTAAGATTGATCTGAAGAGCGGTTATCATCAAATTCGAATTAGACCAGGTAATGAATGGAAAACAGCGTTCAAGACACGGGAGGGGTCGTATGAATGGCTGGTTATGTCGTTTGGTCTTTCGAATGCACCTAGTACGTTTATGCGGGTGATGAACCAGATTTTCAGACCATTCATTGGGAAATTCGTGGTAGTTTACTTTGATGATATTCTGATATATAGTGCTAGTACAGAGGAGCATATTCAGCATTTGCGAAAGGTGTTAATTATTCTTCGTGAAGAACAATTCTATGCAGCAACGAAGAAATGTGTGTTTATGGCACGGAGTGTCTTATTTTTGGGATATGTTGTGTCGAAAGATGTAATACAGGTGGACCAAAGTAAAGTTGAGGCTATCAGAGATTGACCACAACCCAAGACTATAACAGAAGTTCGAAGTTTTCATGGGTTGGCTTCATTTTATCGAAGGTTTATTCCACACTTTAGTAGTGTGATGGCGCCTGTTACTGATTGTATGAAGGGCAAGCAGTTTTCATGGTCAGAGAAAGCAGGGGTTGCTTTTGAACGAATCAAGGAACTCTTGACGTCAGCACCAATTTTAGTATCACCAGATTTTTAGTTGTTGTTTGAGCTACATACTGATGCATCTAAGGTTGGGATTGGAGGGGTGTTGAGTCAGAGGGGGCGTCCTATTGCATATTTCAGTGAGAAGCTATCGGGTGCGAAGATGAGATATAGTACTTATGACGTGGAATTTTATGCTATCGTGCAAGCTGTGAAACACTGGAGACATTATCTGTTTCAGAAGGAGTTTGTGTTATATACTGACCATGAGGCGTTGAAACATCTACAAGGTCAGGACAAGATTTCAGCGAGACATGCATTATGGATTGCGTATCACAACAGTTTACTTTTTGTCGTAAAGCACAAATCCGGGGTGTCGAATCGTGTAGCTGATGCTTTAAGCAGGAGGAATCATTTGTTGACAACGATGAAGGTTGAAATGACAAGATTTGAACAATTGCCAGAGTTGTTTGAAGAAGATCCTTACTTTGCGAAGTTTGTTGAGAAAGTCAAGGATGCGAGTACTGATGAGTTTGTGTTGGTAGACGGATTCTTATTCAAGGGGAGTCGATTATGCGTACCAGATTGCAGTTTACGGATGAAAATTGTGAAGGAGCTACATGAAGAAGGCCATGTGGGTAGAGATCGTACATTGCAATTGATTTCTCAATCTTATTTTTGGCCGTCAATGAGAAAAGAAGTTGAGAGATTTGTGGAGAGATGCCATATCTGTCGAGTTTCGAAGGGAACAGCTACGAATGCAGGATTATATATGCCATTACCGGTGCCTACCAGACCATGGGTTGATATCAGCATGGATTTCATTTTGGGTTTGCCTAGAACTCAACGGAGGAATGATTCTATATTTTTTGTGGTGGATAGGTTTTCGAAAATGACACATTTCATAGCTTGTAAAAAGACAGCTAATGCCGTCCGACTTGCTCAATTATTCTTTAAAGAAGTGTATCGATTATATGGGCTACCTGAATCTATAGTTTCGGACAGGGATACCAGATTTTTGAGTCACTTTTGGCTAAGTTTGTGGAAGATGGTGGGAACGAAGCTGAAATTCAGTAGTGCTTATCATCCAAAGACGGATGGACAAACTGAAGTTGTGAACAGATCCCTAGGTAATCTGTTGCGATGCCTCGTGGATGGTAATTTGAAGAGTTGGGATTTGAAGTTGTGTCAAGAAGAATTCGCACACAATCATGAAGTTAACCGAAGTATAGGTTTCAGTCATTTCAGATTGTATATTCAAGCTTGCCAAAGGGGCTGTTGGATTTGACAATAGTGTCACAACCGAAGGGGACAGTTAAGCGGGCTGCTAATTTTGTTGATGGGTTGACAGAATGCCATAGAATCATTCAGGAACGATTGGAGCAGACGAATGAGAAGCATAAACAAATGGCGGATAAGAAACGAAGAAGTGTTGTCTTCAAAGAAGGAGATTTTGTATATGCAGTATCGATCAAAGATCGATTTCCTGTTGGTACCTACAACAAACTAGCTGCTAGAAAGATTGGTCCTTTAGAAATCGTAAAGAAGATCAATGAGAATGCATATCAGTTGAGATTGCCGGATAATGTTCATACTTTTGATGTTTTCAATGTTAAACATTTAATTCCATATTATGGGGAGAAGCTTGTCGAAGAAGAGGAGAGCGTGAATTCGAGGACGAATTCCTTTCAACCAGGGGAGGATGATGTAGCGCGAGATAAACACAATACAACGCGAGCTAAAATCGCTTACCTGAATCGCGAAGCCATAGGTCGCGGCCGACCTACCCCAGGTCGTGAAGGCGAAAAACCCCAAATTGCTGAAGCCCTAGATCGCTCCTCCTCCTCCGTATGTCGCGCACGAGCTACGAGCAGATAGGTCGCGAGCGAGCTACGGTAAGTCGTTTTCCCTCTCCAGAACCACATCCAAAGTCGCGAACGACCTACTGTCCTTATCTCTAGGTCGCGAATTCTTATGACGCGAGCCTCTATTCGCTGCTGAAGCTTGGGATAAGTCGCGTGATGGGTTATCTTTAGGTCGCGTACGAAGCTATGTTGCTGAACTACAGTTAGGTCGTGAACATGTTTTTTTTAATCACTATTGTTAAGTCGTTATTGTTAACTTTTAAGTCGCGTACGTTGTTACCTGTGTGGTTTGTAAGTCATTGTACCGTTGAGATGTATTTTATTTTCTTCATGTGTGTGAGTTGTAACTACTATAAATAGGGAGTCATGGCAATTGTAATAGTTGTTGAATTTTGAATAAATTTTGTTTGTGAAGTTTTATGCCTCCATTAAATTGGTAGTTGAGTGTTATCTCCTATCTCCACTTTCGAATATTCGAGTGCGTTCGAATCAACGATTGTTGAAGTCAATTCACGGAATCAAGTGCGCTTGATCAACGTTCGAAAAATTGAAGATCTTCTCTCACGGTATCGTGCACGATCAACGTGTCGAAGATTGCTAAAGTTCGATATCTTCGTGATCAACGGATTTGGGCCTTACGGTATTCTTAAATTCATCGATTTATTATCGATCCACCGATTATTTTCGCTAATCGTGTGAGATCCTGGCCGGATTCGATTTACATCATCGAATTCGCTTCCCACGCTGCGTCATAAGTTTTAAAATTGAGATCCATTGCTCGGCTTTAAGACTCATCATGCTTATTTTTAAAACTGAGCATGAGTAATGCTCAATTTGAAAACTGAGTGCCAGCATTGCTGCTCAGTTTTAAAACTGAACAAGAGTAATGCTCAGGTTTTAAAATCGAGCAATGACATTGGTGCTCAGTTTTAAAACTAAGCATCATGCTCAGGTTTTAAAAACTGGGACCCATTGCTCAGTTTTAAAACTTAGCACAATGCTCGGTTTTAATACTGAGAGCCATACTCTGTTTTAAAACTAAGAGCCAGAGCATGAGCATAGATCAAGTTTTAAAACTAAACATGCGCGATGCTCAGGTTTTAAAACTGAGCATGTGCAATGCTCAGTTCTAAAACTAAGCACGTGCCATTAGAACTTGTCTTCTCTGTTTAATGCAGCATAAATACATACGCCATTAGAAAATTGGATCTTTTCCATGGAAATATACCCTACCATAGTAATTAAGTAGAATTTATTTTGAGAAAATTTCGCATCGCAACTCATTCCTTTAGCTTTGTTGCCTGCGACATTTATTGTTCTCTTAATACTGTCAATTCTAATACTGAAACCTAAAACGTTCTTACTCAACGACAAAACTTATCTTCCAACTACAACAGACATGACAAACCCCATCCATAAATATTAATTATTTTTAAAAGTAGGAAGGAATAATGGGGAAACCATACATAAACATTAAATTCAACTTATATGTTCTATAAATAGTTAAAAAATGCTAGAAACCTATATGGGAGGAATTAAGTGGTTAAATTTTATGAACAAACATGAAGTTAATCAAGTTTATCATTTGATGAGAAATGGGTTGATATAGCTAATATATTAAAGGCGCTAATATATTAAAGGCGCTAATATTGGCAGCAGATCAATATTGCAGCAGGCAATAAAGGAAAAAATAATTAAGGTCGTCATATGGAATGTATATGCCACCATTGAAGAATGTGCTAAGAAGGGGTATATTCATAATGCAAGAAAATGTTTCAAACTAATTAGCAAAATGAGTGGACAGAAACAATTGGAATGATATTGTAATTTATTATCAGTAAAGTATATTTGACAAAGTAGAACTACTAGAACAAAAGTATTAAAGCACTTTATCTCTCCCTTTGGGAAAACAAATAAGCGAATTTGGTTGACTTGAATACCAATTGTATTAAATTATAAGTTAAGTACAGTTGGTGAAGTATTCAATCAAGACGGTGTAGTAGAGAGTCCATGCTTATGCAAGTTTATTAGGTATCAAATAAGAAATGAGAGGATTATAAAATAAACCATATATGGTTAACATATTAGCATTGTGATTTAGGATAAAATAAGGTCCATTAAAGCATTATCTACTATTATAAAGGATTTGCTGAAAATGATGTATTGAGAGCCAGTAAATAATTTGTTTTTTCTTCTCTTATTGTTGCTCCTTCATTTTGTCTTTGTTTTTTGTTGTTTTTTTCAACTAATTCAATTTTTTTTCTCACTTCAACTTATCCTCGTATCACCTCCTTCTAATATATAAAGCTTTTACAGTGGAAATCATTTTGGATCCTCATAAAATCTATCATCTTTTATTGCTTTATGCTATGCTGCTGTGAATTTAGCAATGAAGAATCACACCATCACAGTGTCCCAAAGAGTCATCCTCCTCTTCTCCTAATCGGGTGTTTTTTATCCAATTTGGTTGTCAAAGAAAACTTATCCTCTACAGTTAGGATGCACACCATCCTCATTATTTTCTTAGCACAATCGACCCAACATTTTCAGTCACATCAGCTTCACCAAATGCATATCTATTCCAACCAATGTTAAATAGGTTGCTTTGTGGTTTTATGGCTAATGCATATAAGTGTATTTTTAGTCTTTTCGCTTTTAAAAGCACATGAATTAGCTTATGAACAATTCTCTAATATCATAGTCCATTTCTCATCAAAAGTATACAATGCGCAAACACATAAAATTATAGCATCGTGTAACAAAAATAACTGGAAAAGTTGAAGGAGTTACTTTTATGAAAAATTAAACATTATAGAACAAATGTACTTTAATTTATTAAATACATTATTGTATGTGAAAATAAAATGAAATTTAGTGGATGTTTTAGAAATGACCCACCAGCCCAGTGACCCAAATTGGTAGTATCCTACCTTAGGCATTGCCTCACGTTCCTTGTCGTACTTTTATCCCTATACAAGACCCATACGATTTTGGTTTAGTGTTGTCATATCATGGCGCATCCCTATCCACCGATGGTTTACTGGTGTTTTATATGCAAACTGTACGACAATGCTTAAAAACGCATTAAGGGGGATCAATGTAAATCCTTAACGATAAGAAAAATATTTATTTTATTGATTATAGATTATATATGTAGCGTATTCTACTACATATAAATATTTTTGACGGATTCTTAAGAGACCGAAAATCCCGTAACATCTCTTGAGTTACTGCATGCACGTTATACACTGGATAGGAGATGTGAAATCTCTTAAACATCTCTGACGCTATTACACTCATGTTATATGCGATACTGATTTGACTTACATAAGGATATTTTAGTCCTAACTCGAATGTATCGTCTTTTCATTATGCTTGGGTCAGCCCTGATGTAATATCCCGGAATTTTGGACAATATAAATTTAATAATCTGTGTTTAAATTTGAATTAAATTGATAATTTTTGTTAATAAATTGAATTGATTCTATAATCTTCTTTATTTAAATATTTAATTGGTGAATTTATTTTTAATTTGCTAATAAATCTGTTTTCTATTTAATATGTATATGTATATTTTAAATAGATAAGTTGTTAAATTAGTATAGCATAATTTTAATATTTTGAAATTGGGAATTGTGATTTATTTTTGATTTAAGCTTTTCAAAAAATATTTAGTAAAATAACTAAATGATCTTAAATATGTGAGATAAATGTTTTATTGGTTTAAAATTCATTTTAACTTAAGTTTGAATATTAAAATAAGTTACAAAAATGTTTGTGTTATTCTTTTTAAAATATTGATTTATAAAATGTGATTTGTAAATTTAATATGAAATTTAAAATACAATTTAAAATATGAAACATGTATCAAAGTAAGTTATAACCTCCTTTATAAATTTATTTTAATTGTTTAAAAGTATCTTTGTCAAATGATTTATTTGTATATTGTTTTTTTTATAAGAACACTTTGCTTTATTCTTTAGAAATTAATTATATACATAACTAAGTATAAGAAACTAATTATTTTAATTTAAACATTCATTAACTTTAATTTAAAAATAACAAATCATTTAAAATGACATGTGTAAGTAATTTAGGACATGAGTTAACATGTGTTAAGTGTTTAAGCAAGATATTTACAAGTGTTAATAGCTTAAGCCAAGTGTCATTGTTTAATTTTAATTTTTTTTCCTTGATTTTAAATAAATCATAAACAAGCTAAATAAACTTGCATTTGCTCATTTCTTTTCCTCTTTCTCATTTTTCATTCTAAACAAAGAAATCTTGAAATCTTGAAAACAAACTATCTAAAATCAGTAACCATTTTCTAACTCAAAGTCCATTTTCAAACAAATTGTAAAATCTGCAAAGTTCATCTCCTCAAACCTGCATGTAAAATCTGCATTCCAATCAAGCAAGAAACCTGCATTTTGTTTTCTTAAATCTGAAAACAAAAGGCCTGCATGTTCTTGTTTACTGAAGCATGCCTGCAAGGTTGTGGATTAAGGAGCAAATAGGCATTCAATTCTTTAAATCTGGAAAATAGCGATTACAAGCAAATGTTGTCTTCAGCAACAATCAAGATAAAAGGCAAACAAATCCATTTTAAAGCAAGTTAAGGGCTGTTTTCAAACCATAACAAAGGATGTTCTGCTGTGCATGTTAAAATCAGGTGAGTAACTCCTAATTTAAAAATAAATTAAGTAGGGATTGCATGCTAGTTTATCTGATAAAGTTTAATTATGAATATGCCTTTGAAACTGCCTGTGTATATATGAATGTAGTGCATGTTTGTTTACCTCTGGCTCTGACTGTTACAGTTTAAGTTCAAATTGATAAATAGTTCTTTTCCTTGATCTGGTTGCTATTATGATTTAGCATTTGAATGGAACTTGTTTATTACATGATAAAATAAATTTTAAAATTTTATATAAGTTGAATAATTTTTGTGTTGTCTGGAAACATAAACAACATAGCTAAATTTTGTAAAAGTGGAAAATTTAAATATCACAAAGCAATGTTTCAGGATTGGGAATCAAAACTACTTCCAAAATTCTGATTTTTAAAAGAAGAATTTAAATTTTTAATACCATATACTGAGAGAAGTTTAAACCTTTCTGTATTTTATAATTTGGGTAAGCTCTGTTGATTTTGATGATCGATTGGGTTGAAATTTCTTTTAGTAATAGTGTGATGATCAGTGATATTGGGAAAATTTTTAGATCATATGGAATTTGTTTTTGTTGTTGTGATTTGGGTTTTAAGGTTTTAAACCCTAGTATTTCTGTGGTCTCAAGAAGTAATCTTCTCTGCTAAAATACTTGATCGAGTGTTTTGGGGTTTTAGAGATAGGTGGGTGATGGATTGATGAAGTCGTTGACGGAGATTCAAAGGCGATGGTGGTCGGAGATGGGAGGAATCGCCGTTGACAGGTTTGGATGGGTTTGTTGTCTGATGTTTCTAGGTGAATTTGGGTCTCGAACTCGAATTCGAGCATATGTTGTAGAAGTTGGTGTTGAGTTGGCCTGAGGGGAGGATTATTGACCGTGGGATGGTCGTGGGTTTGGCCAGTGATGGTCGGAGTTGATGTGCGGGTGCACAGTATGGTGATGATGATATGATTGAAGTGGGTTACAATTTGATACCTCGTGATGGTCTCGGGTAAATTGGAGGGTGACTCGAAGCAGGAAGGTCTTTGACTTGAAGTAAATCTTTGGGTTGCTCGTGCATTATTTTTGTGTTTCAGTTTTTAGAAAAGAACAGAACCTGTTTTCCATTTTTTAAAATTTAAACAAAGGTCTTGATGCTAACTAAAATTTAAAACTAAGATTTAAAACCTGAATTTAAATTTTGAATTCTATTAGTTTAAATCTTAGGTTTTGAAATAATTTAAATTTTGAAACTTTAGTCTGGCCTTAGCATAATCAGGAAATCTGTTTACAGTTTTTAAATTTTAAAAGTTAAAATTTAAAATGTAAACTTAATTTGAACTTGGGTTTTAAAACCTGAATCTAAAATACGAATTCAAATAAGTTTGAATTTTGGTTTTTAAAAATAATTTAAATTCATAAAAATTTAAGTTTGGAAACTGTTTTCCGTTTTTAAATTTAGAAGTAAAGTTTCAAATTGTAAGTTGAAGTTCAAACTGGAACTTTTAAACCTGAAATTTAAATATGTAATTAATAGTTTAATTCTTGGATTTTGAAACATTTTTGAATTCAAAAATTTAAGATGTTTAAACCAAAATAGGAAACTGTTTTTCTATTTAAATTTAAAAGTAAAATTTTAAAATGTAAATGAAAATTTAAACAAGTTTAAATCTGGAAACTGAAATATGGAATTCAAGTAGATGAATCTGAGTTTGAATTTAATTTAAATCTGGGAATTGAAATTTAGATTTTAAACTTTTTAAAGTATAAAGGAACATTGGTTTTGAATTTAAACTACGAGTTTTAATTTATGAAATAAAATTTATAATAAGTTTAATTCGGTTTTAAACTGGGATTTGATTTTAATGTCAGTTTTTAAAATAAAATAAGTTTTTAAATTTAAATTTGTTTTAACTATTTTAGAAAGGTTAAATACTTTGAATTTAAAAATAAAGATGGAAATGTAAGTAAAGCTTTAAAGTTTTAAGTTTAAAACTGGAATAATGACTTAAATTGTATTTCAGTTTGAAATTTAAAAGGATTTTTTTTAAATTGAATTGAAATAAATTTGTTTTATACTCTTTTGAACCTTTAGTTTATAAAAGGTATGTTCTTAAACATGTTAGATAAAAAGGGTTTTTAAATTTGTTTAAAACCTTGTTTAAATAAAATTGTATTCATTTTAAAATCTTAAAATTTTAAAATGAAATTTAAAGTGATGTTTAAAATTAATTTGGAAACAAATTGTTTAAAATACTTTATGTAAGAAGAATGTTTCTTAATTTAGAACTTAAGAAATTGGTTTCATTTAAATTATTAAATTAATTTAAATGGAATATTAATTATTTAATTAATGAATAATGTGGATGTTTAATTAAGTAATTAATAATTTTTAAGTTAATTAATCAAGACTTGAGATTAATTAATTAAGGTTAATTAATCTATAATTAAGGATGGTTAATTAATCTATAATTAAGGATGGTTAATTAAATTTTAATTAATGATTAAGATTTATTTAATCAAGTGATTAAAGAAATTAAGATTTTAATTAACACTTAATTAATTAATAATTAGAGATTAATTAAATTGTAATTAAATATTAATTAATTGATAATTAATAATGATTTGTATAAGTTAATTCTTAATTAAGTAATTAAGAAATGTTCATGAAGGTCATTAACTCAAGATTATTTAACAATTAATTAATGTGATTAATTTTAATAATTAATTAGATTAATTAATTAATAATAATAATTTTTTTATGTTTAATTACTTTATGAAAGTAACTAATGAATTAATTACTTGGTGTAATTAATTTGATTAATGTGATTAGTTTAGATTAATTAAGTTAAATTAATTTAAACATTTGTGGATTGTTGATAATTACTTTATGTAATTTATGGATTTGTAATTACTTAAGGAAGTAATTAATTAATAATTACTGAATGTAATTAAAGATATGTATTATAGAAGTAATTTGGGTTTCAATTACTTTGAAAATTAATCAAGGGATAAATGGAAATAATTAATTAAGAGTAATTAATTTATGGAATGGGTAATTAAGGGAAGTTAATTGCTGAATGGTTATTAATCAAGGGTGATTAATATATATGTGGTTTAATTGCAGATTAATTACTTATGTAATTAATTTAAATAGAGAGATTGATTTAAATGTAATTAGAAATCATTAATCAATAAATTAATGATGTAATTTGGAATTGATTAATTAAGAAATAATCAATAAATGAAGTAATTAATTAATAATGGATTAATGTAATTAATTTTAGTTAATTAATTAATTAAGAAATTATAAGTTAATTATGTGTTAAGAGTTAAGTATAATTAAGTTGTGTATTTAATTTAATGACTAATTACTTACTGTAATTAGGAATTATTAATCTGTAATGATTAATTAAGATGAGTAATAGGATGGTTAAGTTAAGTAGGATTTTAATGATGAAGTAATTAATTTAATTCATTTTAAATCAATTAGAGATTAGGTAATTAATTTAATTCATTTTAAATTAATTATAGATGGTGGATCATTAGATCATTGCTTATGTTTGATGGATGATATTGGTTGCCTGGTATGGTTTGTAATCTCAGTTATGAGATGGAAAAGGTTGCCTGGTATGGTTTGTAATCTCAGCTATGAGATGGAAAATGTATGTGATATGGATGTATTGGTTGCTTTTGGATGATAATATGGGTTATCCGTTTATGATATGAATTATCTGTTGGTAATGATAAGGTTGATTATCTATTGTGTTGAGAATTATCTATCTATGTGTATATAGATAATGAATTGAAATTGTTTTAAACTCTAAAACAACTTGGCCTTAAAAGACACGTTTTGGATTTCGATGAGACCGGGATCGGGTTTCTATATTTGGATATTCGAAAACCACATCGATCCAAATTAACGTTAGGTCGTGAATCTGAAGTGAAGATGAAGATTTAGAGTGCAAGGGTTATCGTCGTTAACTCTGAGGGTGATTCCAAAATGAGTATAACGAGATAATGCCTTCGGTTTCATTCGAACCCGGAATGAACTTGTATGGATTGAATGCTTTCAGAACATCGTCAGGTGGACGATGAGCATTCTAAATGATATGTCCTATAAAGGTAATCGTAGCCTCAAGCCTCATCAACCGGGAATGGCTAAAACAGGGGAGGTGCAGCAAGGCTTCGTGGGTAGCCCCCACTTGAGAGCGAGATTTACCCCTGTCTAGATGTTCCTTATTTCGGCTTAGTGGTGCGGTTGCTGATCACAACTGCAGGGTGGTCTTGTTCGGAACTGTTCAGTAAGGAATGGTTCCGGCTTTGTGTTGCAGGGGAGTGGGCGTACTCCTCGGTACAGTGATCTAGGCTATGTACTGTGACAGGTGGTACCCCAGTAGCCCAGCCATTGATGGAATCCAAAATCCAATAAGTGCCAACGGTTTTGATTGTATTACCCACTTTTGTGGCTAGTAGCTGGAATCTAATAAATGTAACAATTTCGACTATTTCTTATTTACTTGAAAACCCTAGACACTATTATAATATCATCGGATTTCCAATCAAATGTTTTGGTTAGCGTAAGGTAAAAACTTTTCCATGTTTATGTGTGGGAAGTCTTACGTGATACTTTTTATTCTCAAAGTTTTTTCAAAGTTAAGTAACTTTAACCTGTTACTCACACCAGACCCATGTCTGACCCGGAGTTATTTCTGTTTTCTTTAACTCTTGGGTACTCAATTTTTACGAGTAGCCAAGGGGATTCAGGTTAGGATTCAGGTTAGCTTTGACGAATTGTGGAGAGCAAATGGAGCAGGAGGCTTCTTCGTATAGTTATATAGTTTTCCACTGTGTTGGTATCTCTGAGTGTTTTCTGTAATGTATTGAGTTGTAATAACTAGACAGGTGTTTATAACTGTCTAGTATGTGATGTATTGTCTGTCTAACTCTGATATTTTATGTATACTATGTAATACTTATGTTATTAATATAATTTATTCGTTCTGCTGTTAAGATTCTTGTGTTGTTTCTTCTTTCTCTTCTTTCTTTTCTCTTTTCTATCCCTTTCTTTCTTAAGAATGATACGACTTTCTGGGAATAGAAAGTCGGGTCGTCTCATTTGGTATTAGAGCGCTAGGTTGAGCGAATACCTAGTCTCTGGAGTGGTGTCTATCTTGAGAGAGCATATTTGTATTTTTATTATATATATATATATATATATATATATATAATTGTTTCTACCTATTTGTTGGATTAACTGTTCAGGTTTTTCCAATATAAGTTATAAAGGTAGATGAGGTAGAAGTGTGTGTAACACGACTACCATTGGTCGGAGTTTGATGGATGAGGTTGGAAGTATATTTGTCGAGACTGTAGACCTAATACCGTCTCGAGTAAGTTTTGCTTGGTGTAAGGACTTCATCGATCTCTGAAGGAAACCTTCTAAAGGTTCGGAGTTCATCTTTGAAGTGCAGAATTGAGTTTTGATCTGTCGATAAGGCTGAAGCAAGTGAGTGATGGTATCTTGATATCTCAGGAAGTAGTAGTTGCGTGATGAGATGTAGTGACTATGGATATTTCCGAAGATGTTTCTTTGGAACAAGAGTAAGACGTGAGTCTGCTCGGTGATGTGGCTCAGTTTAGCAGAGTATTCTGAGTTGGTAGGGAGTCTTCTGGCTGAGTAGTTTCTCTGAAGTGGAGATCATAAGCAGCAGAGTAGATCCGTTTCTTCGATGGATTGGCTAGGCCAGCATAAGCTGTTCCGTTTGGAAGAGAGAGAGAGCCATTTTCTTTGGTATTAGGCAGAGTTGATCGCAAAAGTGACTTGCGATAGTTAAGTGTTATTTTGGTACTGGTGGTTCAGTTAGTAGATAGATGGTTCCTTGAGATAGAAGTTGGTGAAGCAACTCAGGTTTCGGAGGAACATCTGAGTTTTCTTTATGGATCTGTAGAACCATATTTCTGTGCTGGGTTGTCTAGTCTGTGCTCATGTTCTTCAGCATTTTCTTCTACTTCGGATCGGGGTTGTGCAATAGAAGTAGTTTGGGGGTGTTTCTGTTTTGTCTTTTCCGGATAAGAAGAAGTTTGTTCTGTCTTCTGTTGTTGAGAAGCAGGGTTTGTGTTCTTGGTTTTTGAGTGATCTTGAGGAGATCATTGGATTGTTTTGATTCAGTCTGTTTCTAATGGAATCAGTAAGAGTTAAGCTGATCAGGATGGATGTTGGTAGCCCAGGATCGTCCGAAGAGTTTTTATGGATAAGAGACGAAGAAATTTGGATTCTGGAGTCGGAGATTGGGTTTTGGTTAAGTTTTTCTCTGATCCATGGAGCTATAAGTTTTGGCAAGTCTATGAAGCTAGCTCCGTGGTCTTTTGGATTTCTTCTGTGATTGGTAAGATGAGTGTTTGGTTTTCTAGAGTTGAATTGCCAGTTTGGAAAACTGGGATTCAGTATGTTTCACGTATCTCTGAGGGAGTACGTGTTTGATATTTCTGGTTGTAGGACTAGCAGTTCAGGAGGTTTGGTTGTTGAGTCAGACTCGTCTGTAGTCTGATATTCTGTTTATAATTGTTGATAGAAGCTCTATAGCTTAGTAGTTTTGATTGTTTGAATTTTATAGAGCGAGTATCCCAATATACATATATACCGGGGAAACTCGTGAAAGTTTCGTCCAAAATTTTTTTGGATAATTAGATTTGTTCTGATTGTGTGAATTGGTTGCTATGGTTATCAACATATGATTAACATATGCTGTATTTTAAAATAAAATCTTTTAATATATTATTAAATTACCTTTGTTTTAAATTTCGGGGACGAAATTCTTTTAAGGGGGAAGGATTGTAATATCCCAAAATTTTGGACAATATAAATTTAATAATCTGTGTTTAAATTTAAAGTTGATAATTTTTGTTAATAAATTGAATTGATTCTATAATCTTCTTTATTTAAATATTTAATTGGTGAATTTATTTTTAATTTGCTAATAAATCTGTTTTCTATTTAATATGTATATGTATATTTATATATATTTTAAATAGATAAGTTGTTAAATTAGTATAGCATAATTTTAATATTTTGAAATTGGGAATTGTGATTTATTTTTGATTTAAGCTTTTCAAAAAATATTTATTAAAATAACTAAATGATCTTAAATATGTGAGATAAATGTTTTATTGGTTTAAAATTCATTTTAACTTAAGTTTGAATATTAAAATAAGTTACAAAAATGTTTTTGTTATTCTTTTTAAAATATTGATTTATAAAATGTGATTTGTAAATTTAATATGAAATTTAAAATACAATTTAAAATATGAAACATGTATTCAAGTAAGTTATAACCTCCTTTATAAATTTATTTTAATTGTTTAAAAGTATCTTTGTCAAATGATTTATTTGTATATTGTTTTTTTTTATAAGAACACTTTGCTTTATTCTTTAGAAATTAATTATATACATAACTAAGTATAAGAAACTAATTATTTTAATTTAAACATTCATTAAGTTTAATTTAAAAATAACAAATCATTTAAAATGACATGTGTAAGTAATTTAGGACATGACTTAACATGTGTTAAGTGTTTAAGCAAGATATTTACAAGTGTTAATAGCTTAAGCCAAGTGTCATTGTTTAATTTTAATTTTTTTTCCTTGAATTTAAATAAATCATAAGCAAGCTATATAAACTTGCATTTGCTCATTTCTTTTCCTCTTTCTCATTTTTCATTCTAGACAAAGAAATCCGAAAATCTTGAAAACAAACTATCTAAAATCAGTAACCATTTTCTAACTCAAAGTTCATTTTCAAACAAATTGTAAAAATCTGCAAAGTTCATCTCCTCAAACCTGCATGTAAAATCTACATTCCAATCAAGCAAGAAATCTGCATTTTGTTTTCTTAAATCTGAAAACAAAAGGCCTGCATGTTCTTGTTTACTGAAGCATGCCTGCAAGGTTGTGGATAAAGGAGCAAATAGGCATTCAATTCTTTAAATCTGGAAAATAGAAATTACAAGAAAATGTTTTCTTCAGCAACAATCAAGATAAAAGGCAAACACATCCATTTTAAAGCAAGTTGAGGGCTGTTTTCAAACCATAACAAAGGATGTTCTTGTGACAACCCGGAATTTTCGAGCATTCAAAATTGGAAATTTTGATTGATTTTAAATATTCAATAGAATAATTTTAATTTTAATTACGAATATCAGAATTTATTTGATAATTTAATTATTGAATTAAATAAGTGAAGTTGAGAAAAATGTTGAATCTGGAATTTTAAGCCTGTTGAAAATAAATTGAAAGCTTATAAAACTTATATTGATAATACTGAAGACAATAGAAGTGTTAAAATTGGAATTAATAGTGATCTATGCAGTTTTGAAATTTATATCGTTTAAACTGAATTTAAAAATAGCCTTCCGAGTCACAGTTTCGGAATTCGACGAAATCAGTTCCATTGGATCCGTAATATTGTATTATTATCGGATTTAAAATTTCGTATTGATTGAAGTTAGTATGTGAGTGTACGATATATAAACACGTTGAGATTTGCATTTAGTACTGTAGCTACCATCACGTATAGAACTAGCGTTACCTTCTCTTCTACGCTTCTTCGTTTAATTATAAAAAAATGGTAGATATTTTCTTCGTACAGTCGCGTAATATCTCTCTTCGTTCAGAAACAATTATTGTTGATCTCTAAAAAAAATGGCCGAAGCCTTAAACTTCAAATCGTAATGGCTGAAATTAAATTCACATCTTCCCCTTCCTTCTTTCGAACACAAATCCACGAGACCAATCCCTTTCCTCCCCTCTACGAATCAAATCGTTCTACAATTTTATATCATTTAAATAGAAATCCCCTCCTCCCCAGTAAATTTTCGAAGCCGATGCTCGGCATAAAAAAAAAAGGCACTATCGCGATTGTTTTCGAGGCAGGGGTTCTTGCGATGTTAGAAGGCTTAGGCAGAGCTCGCGATTTGGGGGAAACGCCGAAGGGTAGTCGCGTTCATGGTCGAGGGTTAAGGGGTTCGGTGATGTCTTGGGAAACGCGATTTGTGGGGAGGCTGAGGAGTTGAAGCTGCAGATGCAGATCGCGTTGGCTTTAGAGGCCGATGTGACAAGATTAGTGATGGAGTTTGTGGTGATTAGCGGAGGCGTTTGGCAAGGGTGGGAAGGTTTCGTGGCTCCAGTACAGTTGATGGTGGCTCAGGTGATCGTGCCTTGTCTCTGTGTGCAGAAAAGGAAGTTTGGTTTGGGAATGGAACTGCTTGTTAGGCTGGTCCGATTTGGAGGGTATGGGCTCTGTTTCTTTTTATATCTCTAGGAACTTAATTTCATAATATTTTAATTAAATGCTTCTTAAGTTTAAAGCCCTTTATATAATTTGTGGATTTTTACCTCTTTAAATCTGAAAGTTAACAGTAAAGGAAATTTAAAGTCTACATATCCTAAATTTTTAGGCAGACAGTAAAAATATATTTAGACAGGATTGTTATTGTTTAAAGGAGAATTTGTTTAATTTAAATTATTAGTTTAAAAATAAATAAAGAAAAATAATAATAACATATATATAGTAAGCCTATTGTTTAAACTCTAGGGTATATACTAAGGTAATTAACTTGTTTAATTAGCTTATTTAATTATTAGTTAAGACTACAATTTTTAGTTTGTAAATTATTAGGTTAAAACCAAATTATTAACTTAAAGTAAATAAATAATAATTAACTGTTCGATCAGTTCAAATATTAACAAACCTTATAATGTTGACTCAAGGTCAAAAATAATGAGGAACAAGCTGGTCTGGAGTGGGTTGCAAAATATTAAGCAAAGGTGAGATAATCTCACTCGGTTAAATTTAAATTTAAATTTAAATGATTAAATTTAAATAATTGATTGTATGGTTGAATTGATTGATGTGATATAGTACGATATTTTGGAATTGGTATATTATTTTGTGCTAACGTCTGTGGATGCAGGGAAAACAGGTTGGAGGGATCCAACTGGACCCCTCAACTTTTATTTAAATTATTTAATATTCTCTGTTCTGATTATTTGAAATTCTATAATGAATTATGTGGAAGTATTGAATGCTATGGCTTGGTTGATATAATTGGGTATAATGAATTACTAAAAATATAAATTTGATTTTGGAAGTGAAAATAAAAGAAGTGAAATTGCAAGTAAAATAATTATAGAACTAATTTAAGAATGACTTGGAAAAGAAATAAATTGACTTTAAAATTCTAATAAATGAATCTTGAGAATGGAAAGGAAAATTTGAATAAACAGAAAGTTAATGAATTTTAAAATGCAGTATTATTAATTAAAAAGAACAAACATTTATTTAGAATTTAAGATTTGGATTATTGAAAGAGTAAAGAAGAAATTGGAAATAATAATAATAATAAAGTCCATAACTAAAGAATTTGGAAATGAACTGACAAGTAAAAGAATTTATTTCAAATAAATAAATTGGAAATCAATTTGGGGAAATTGATGTAAGTGATTGAAGTTGGAATTTTCTCTGGATGGCCAAATACACGTTTTTAAAAGCAAATTTGTAAATATAAATTAAATGTTTTAAAGTCGTTTTTAAAGAAAGAAAGTTTTGTAAAATTTATTATTTCTAATATTTAAAGTCTAAAGTAAGTATTTTCTTTTAAGCTATTTTAGCAGTAATTATTAAGAAGTAACTTAGTATTTTGTTTTTAAAAGTAAAAATCTAGTTTTATATTTTATTAAGTAACCTTATTTTCAAATATTCATATAGTATGTATTTTTAACAAATTATTAAAGTAATTTTAACTTGAATGTTTTAAAATATATTTTTAAAAGTAAAGTGTTTTAAATTAATTTAGAAAAAAAATCTAGTTTTGTGCTTGGTGATTCCAGAAGAAATAAAAATGCTTGAAATTTATTCTGAGAAGGCAGATAGTTTTGAAAACTGTTTTCAAGGAGTTTGAAAAGTGAAGATATATCTCGTGAAGATATTTTTGAAGTTAATAAATAATTTGGGAAATTATTTATTGTGTGATGGTTGTTTGTGAATATAAATTGATAGTTAAATAACCGACTATCAATATTGGACAACTACGTTGATCGTTTCGAAGAGACCGGGATCGAGATTTATTTCTCGAAAACCATTTCGATCCGGTTTGTACATTTCGTGGAAAACGAGTTTGGATTTGAAGATGGAGTAGTGAAGTGCAAGGGCTAGTCGCTACTAATCCTAAATGGATGTAGTAGGAGTAGTGCCTTCGGTTCCGTTCGAACCCGGGACGGACTTATATGGATGAATGCTTGCGAAACATCATCAGGTGGATGATGGGCATTCTAAGGGATATATTCTAAAAAGGTAACGCTTAGCCTCGAGCTTCATCAAATGGGAATGACTGAAAATCAGGGGTTATGCAGCAAGGCTAGGTGGGTAGCACCCAAGCAGGTTGAGGTCATTCCAGTCTAGATGTCCCTTTTTATTTCGGCTTAGTGGGCGGTTGTTGATCCCAACCGCGGTGTGATCTCACTCGGGATTATCCAGTAAGGGGTAGTCCCGGCCTTGTGTTGCAGGGGAGCGGGCGTACTCCTCGGTACAGTGATCTAGGCCCCATACTGTGACAGGTGGTACCCCAGTGCCTAGTCATTAGTTGGAAATCCATTCTCCCTACGAGCCTTTTACGAGTTTTGTTTGTATTACCCACTCTGTGGCTAGTAGCTGGAATTTAATCATGTAACAATTTCGGCTATTTTATAAGTATTTGTATATAGACCCTATTATAATATCAGAGGATTTATATAAAAATTGTTTTAGCTATCGTAAGGTAAAAACCCGACATGTTTATTTGTGGCGTGGTCTTACGAGATGTTTTTGTTTTCAAAGGATTTTTGAAACTTTAATAATCAATTGAGTGTGATTTTCTCACGCTGGTATTCCAGACTGACTCGGGTATTATTTAACTGTAATGCCCGGGTCAGACCGAGTATTATAGGATACAGGATATGATGCTGTGGAGCTCAGGAGACGAGCTGGATGACGATACGTATATCTGTACTTGTTTTATATATATTCCGCTGTGTTGAGTTGCTGTGTATCCATTTGTATGTTGTTGTTGAACTGTGGTTGATGTACTCTGATGATGTAATACATAAACAGTTAAATTTGTTTTGTGTAAAGATCATTGAAATATATATATTATATTTTATTCCGCTGCGATGGTAAGATTCTGTTGTTGTTTTTCGGTTTTCTCTTCTTCTACCTCCTCTTCTTTAACCCAAATGGTTCGTATTTCTGTACAACTTGAGTTGATTGTTGTAGAATAGTGTTAACTCAAGGGGTACGGATTTACGGGCTGTTATACTTGGTATCAGAGCTTGGGTTGGTGATAACCTTGGTTCTGGTGGGAATTACTCATTTAAAATAAAGTCTGTAGTACTCTATAATGAGTTTGAGCGTATAAATAGATATGAGTACGTATTTGTTAGTGAATATAAATTATTTTAATATTGTGTTGATTGGTTTATTGAGTGGCATATGAACCTTCGTCGATACAGTCTGCGCAACTGTATTGAAGGGGTTTCTAAACACTTGAATAGAACAATTGACACGGTATTGTTTTAAACGTGGGTGAATGAAATAATTTTACCCAAAAACATATTTTGATATAAAGAAAGTTTTTGTAAACTATTTAGCTAATATATGGTTGTGTGGATGTTAGAAATGATAATATTAAATTATTATCATCATTGTGTAAAAATTTAACTAGAAATTGAAAATATAACCAAAGTTTAAGGCAATAAATTCATTATAAAATGAAATTTATAAATATGAATTATAAATTGAAATATAATTAAATGGGAATTTGTATAAGCATAAACTGTACAAATGCGTTATAGTTAAAATTTGAATTAAAACAGAATTTGAAATTTTAAAACCCCGGAGATTTTGGAAGTATTTTGAAGATAAATAGTAGCATTGTTGTTTTTGGGGTATTTCTGAAGGAAAATTGTTTTAAATAAATTTTAGGAAGGGATATAGCATTGAATCTACTTCAGTCGCTGGAAAATAACTTCGGTGATGACTACAGCATCATCGATGTTCATTTTTGAGTTTCTAAGTGACGGATTGCTGCCAAAACTGATTTGTTCAGAAAAGCTAGTTGTTTTTGAAAATCTCAAAGAAAATTTGTTGGGGATAAAACCATGATTGGTTTAATTTTTAAGAAATGTGATTTGAGATGTTGAAGATTTCAAAATGTTTTGAAACCAAAAACCGGGTGTTTTAAAATCTTGAAGAGATAGGTGGTAAGCTTATAAATTGAGACGATTTTTAAATCAGAAAGGAAATATAAGCTTTGAATGTCAGAAATTTAAATTTAAAGTGAAAAATTAAAAAAAATGAAATTAACTTGGATTGGGAAATAAAATTTAACTGGATTGAAATTAATTAAATAGGCTAAAAAATAATATCCAGTTGTATACAAATTAAGTTGAAATCGAATTGAGTTAAATAAAACTGAGTTAAAATAAAATTGAATTGGAATAAGAATTCAATTGAATTATTGAATGGAATTAGATTCTTACCTGAATAAATGGAAAATAAGTTGGATAAGGATTGAATTGAAAAAAAAATCAGAATAACATATAAGAGAATTAAAAATCCATAGAAATAAAATATGCTTAAATTTTAAATAAATGTAAATTTCGTGTTAAAAACAAAAGATGAATTTATTCAAACCTAGAATGAATGGAAATGTGTAAAATAATATGCTGTGACTTATAAATTGAAAAATGGGATAGAAAACCCAAAATAAATATTATTGATGAATTGGAGAATAAAATAAAAATCAAAACTTGAATTATAAACTAAATTGGACTAAGAAAAATTAAATGGAGTGATATTTGGGATTAAAATTCAAGTGTTGGATTATAAATAAGGGAAGAACTAATTGATAATAAATTAGTTAATGAAATGTGTAAATGGAGTTCATTGTAATTAAATAGAAGCTGAATTGTAAGCTAATAATGAAGATTGGAAATAAAACTCAAGTTATAAATCAAATTTGACTTGAATCATTTGTGAAGAAAATATAATTGAAAGTGGCCTTGCAATGTAAGTTAATGAAATTGGATGGTATATTGAGAGTGGATTTTGGATTTAGAACTTGAGATATAAATAAAAATTTAACGTGAAGTGTTAACAAATTAAATCTCATTGGAAATGTGTCGAATAAAGGAAAATAAAATAGATTAAATAGTAATGGTTTGAATGTGCAAATGAAATCCAATAAGTGGAAATAAATTGGATATGGCCTTGTAATCAATTGAGTTAAGTTGAGTATAAAAGAGAAAATTTTACTTGTAAAATGAAAATGAGCTTATGTATAAAATTTGAATAAATTGAAGTAAATTGATTTAAGCTAAATAGATGGAAGAGAGTTGAATTTAATTCAACTTAAACTAAGTTGAATGATATTGGGTTGGATTTAAATCAAGAAAATAAATAAATTTGAATTGAAATAGAATTTGGTGGGTTGTAAATAATATTTAAGGAAATGAAAATTCAAAATGGATTGAGGGGATAAACTAATTATATTAAATAAATAAATGGATGGGATAAATAAGAATCAAATGGAAGTGAACTTAAGTTTGAAGTGAAATAAATTGAGTAAATTAACTTAAGTTGAGAATAATTAGAAGCTCGACTACGAGTAAAATTGGAAGACCATTAAATTAAAGCTTGGCTTGAATTAATTCGGGAATGGATAGTAATGTGCAAGCTTGAAATTGGTCGAGCTAAATAAATGGTCGTGAATGAATTAAAATAAAAAGGAAATTTAATTGGTAATGAAGATGAACCTAAATTGTTAATGGTTTTGAATAATGAACTGGTTTGGTTAATAAAATGAAATGCAGGTGAATGGATTCAAATCCGAAATGCAATGAAAATGAGAATATATGAACTGTGAATAAAGTTTAAAAATGGAATAGAATTAAGTATAAATTGAGTTGAAATCCATTTAAATTGATTATAAAACATATATACTTGTTTATTCACATAGATCTCGTCGAATTGCATAGAATGAATTGACATTGGATGTAAATGGAAGTAATTAAATTCTATGACTTGATAGAAGTAAAATAAATTGATTTTGAGAACAATTGAACTAAATATGAGCTCGGTTTGCTTAAAAATGAATTAATTGTAAGCGATTGAGTTTTAAACCATTCAAATTGAATGAAAATGGTTTGTAAATTAATTGAAATAGTTGAATTAATATGAAATTGTATAAATTGCTTACGGAAAATGTTTGATGTGCATTTCTTTTAGAATTCATATGTTTAACTATTGCAACTAAGTGAAATATTGTTAAATTGCATATATTTGGCACTTATATGTTTAAACTGAGTAAGTACAGGTACCGGAAAGCCGTGTGGCTGGATTTTGGGCACGCTAACTGCTAAATTAATAAGCTGTTTGCTTAAAAATGCTAAATAAGGTACGCCTACGCAATAAAAATAGGAAATATGAACTGTTTTTGGCTTTTCCGACCGGGTGGGTCGATGTATATATATTTATCTCTTTTGTCAAATTGCAAAAGCACCTCCGTACAAAAGAGACTCTGTCAAAAAATTTCAGAAATTTTGGGAGTTAGAAAAATTTTGTTAACGACAAAACGAATTTAAATTGGCAACTAAAATAAATTAGTAAATGAAACTAACTAAAATAATGACATGAATTAGTTATAAATGGAAAATAAAATTCAATATTCATATTTAAAGGTAAATTGAATTCGCATGGTAATGAAAGAATCAATTTGAATAGAAATAGATATAAACTGAAGTGGTAAGACGGAAATAAATAAAGAAACATATAAAATGCTTATGTTAACTTAAGTAAGGAATGGTCAATTCTTAATTGGAAATTGAATATTGCAAATATATTCTAAGTTGATATTTGGATGAATATTGGCATTTGGTAAGGGATTCAATAAAATGTTTTTGAAATGTTGTGATTGGATATTAGTGCTAAGCAGGATATGCAGGTATTATAAAGGGAAAAGAGAATTGGTTTTTGATTTCAAGAAGATAAATTTGAAATGCTCGACAAAAAAGTATGTATTTAAATTTGGTGTGAAATTTGATTAGGATTTAGATCGAGCCACCTGGCCTTTTGTTTTCTTTTTGGATTTGGAAGGCCGTAGAGCCATTTTGTATTTCTACCGAGCTAGCCGCGCAAAGGAGATGCTGGCGAAATTTTTTGGAAATTTAGAGAGTTAGAAAAAAAATTTGAGAAAATTTTGATAATTCAAAATTTGGTTTTAAATTGAAACTTGAATGGTTAAACAAATGGTATAGTTTGAAACTAGGGAAAGGTTTGGAAAGTTAATAAGAATGATAATGGTCTTTTATAAAAGATGGTTGGTTGGATGTTGAATTGTTTGGTTTTGAGGAAAAGTAAACGGGTATTGGATCATTCTTCCTAACTAGTAATTTCGGGGAAGAAATTCTTTTAAGGGGGGAGGAAAGTGACGACCCGGAATTTTCGAGCATTTAAAATTGGAATATTTAATTGATTTTAAATATTCAATAGAATAATTTTAATTTGAATTACGAATATCACAATTTATTTGATAATTTAATTATTGAATTAAATAATTGAAGTTGAGAAAAATGTTGAATCTGGAATTTTAAGCCTGTTGAAAATAAATTGAAAGCTTATAAAACTTATATTGATAATACTGAAGACAATAGAAGTGTTAAAATTGGAATTAATAGTGATCTGTGCAGTTTTGAAATTTATATCATTTAAACTGAATTTAAAAATAGCCTTCCGAGGCACAGTCTCGGAATTCGACGAAATCAGTTCCATTGGATCCGTAATATTGTATTATTATCGGATTTCAAATTTCATATTGATTGAAATTAGTATGTGAGTGTACGATATATAAACACATTGAGATTTGTATTTAGTACTGTAGCTACCATCACGTATAGAACTAGCGTTACCTTCTCTTCTACGCTTATTCGTTTAATTATAAAAAAATAGGAGATATTTTCTTCGTACAGTCGCGTAATATATCTCTTCGTTCAGAAACAATTATAGCCGATCTCTAAAAAAAAATGGCCGAAGCCTTAAACTTCAAATCGTAATGGCTGAAATTAAATTCACATCTTCCCCTTCCTTCTTTCGAACGCAAATCCACGAGACCAATCCCTTTCCTCCCCTCTACGAATCAAATCGTTCTACAATTTTATATCATTTAAATAGAAATCCCGTCCTCCCCAGTAAATTTTCGAAGCCGATGCTCGGCATAAAAAAAAGCACTGTCGCGATCGTTTTCGAGGCAGGGGTTCTTGTGATGTTAGAAGGGTTAGGCAGAGCTCGCGATTTGGGGGAAACGCCGAAGGGTAGTCACGTTCATGGTCGAGGGTTAGGGGGTTCGGTGATGTCTTGGGAAACGCGATTTGTGGGGAGGCTGAGGAGTTGAAGCTGCAGATGCAGATCGCGTTGGCTTTAGAGGCCGATGTGACAAGATTAGTGATGGAGTTTGTGGTGATTAGCGGAGGCGTTTGGCAAGGGTGGGAAGGTTTCGTGGGTCCAGTACAGTTGATGGTGGCTCAGGTGATCGTGCCTCGTCTCTGTGTGCAGAAAAGGAAGTTTGGTTTGGGAATGGAACTGCTTGTTAGGCTGGTCCGATTTGGACGGTATGGGCTCTGTTTCTTTTTATATCTTTAGGAACTTAATTTCATAATATTTTAATTAAATGCTTCTTAAGTTTAAAGCCCTTTATATAATTTGTGGATTTTTACCTCTTTACATCTGAAAGTTAACAGTAAAGGAAATTTAAAGTCTACATATCCTAAATTTTTAGGCAGATAGTAAAAATATATTTAGACAGGATTGTTTTTGTTTAAAGGAGAATTTGTTTAATTTAAATTATTAGTTTAAAAATAAATAAAGAAAAATAATAATAACATACATATAGTAAGCCTATTGTTTAAACTCTAGGGTATATACTAAGGTAATTAACTTGTTTAATTAGCTTATTTAATTAATAGTTAAGACTAGAATTTTTAGTTAGTAAATTATTAGGTTAAAACCAAATTATTAACTTAAAGTAAATAGATAGTAATTAATTGTTCGATCAGTTCAAATATTAACAAACCTTATAATGTTGACTCAAGGTCAAAAATAATGAGGAACAAGCTGGTCTGGAGTGGGTTGCAAAATATTAAGCAAAGGTGAGATAATCTCACTCGGTTAAATTTAAATTTAAATTTAAATGATTAAATTTAAATAATTGATTGTATGGTTGAATTGATTGATGTGATATAGTACGATATTTTGGAATTGGTATATTATTTTGTGCTAACGTCTGTGGATGCAGGGAAAACAGGTTGGAGGGATCCAACTGGACCCCTCAACTTTTATTTAAATTATTTAATATTCTCTGTTCTGATTATTTGAAATTCTATAATGAATTATGTGGAAGTATTGAATGCTATGGCTTGGTTGATATAATTGGGTATAATGAATTACCAAAAATATAAATTTGATTTTGGAAGTGAAAATAAAAGAAGTGAAATTGCAAGTAAAATAATTATAGAATAAATTTAAGAATGACTTGGAAAAGAAATAAAGTGACTTTAAAATTCTAATAAATGAATCTTGAGAATGGAAAGGAAAATTTGAATAAACAGAAAGTTAATGAATTTTAAAATGCAGTATTATTAATTAAAAAGAACAAACATTTATTTAGAATTTAAGATTTGGATTATTGAAAGAGTAAAGAAGAAATTGGAAATAATAATAATAATAATAATAATAATAAAGTCCATAACTACAGAATTTGGAAATGAACTGACAAGTAAAAGAATTTATTTCAAATAAATAAATTGGAAATCAATTTGGGGAAATTGATGTAAGTGATTGAAGTTGGAATTTTCTCTGGATGGCCAAGTACACGTTTTTAAAATTAAATTTGTAAATATAAATTAAATTTTTTAAAGTCGTTTTTAAAGAAAGCAAGTTTTGTAAAATTTATTATTTCTAATATTTAAAGTCTAAAATAAGTATTTTCTTTTAAGCTATTTTAGCAGTAATTATTAAGAAGTAACTTAGTATTTTGTTTTTAAAAGTAAAAATCTAGTTTTATATTTTATTAAGTAACCTTATTTTCAAATATTCATATAGTATGTATTTTTAACAAATTATTAAAGTAATTTTAACTTGAATGTTTTAAAATATATTTTTAAAAGTAAAGTGTTTTAAATTAATTTAGAAAAAATCTAGTTTTGTGCTTGGTGATTCCAGAAGAAATAAAAATGCTTGAAATTTATTCTGAGAAGGCAGATAGTTTTTAAAACTGTTTTCAAGGAGTTTGAAAAGTGAAAATATATCTTGTGAAGATATTTTTGAAGTTAATAAATAATTTGGGAAATTATTTATTGTTTGATGGTTGTTTATGAATATAAATTGATAGTTAAATAACCGACTATCAATATTGGACAACTACGTTGATCGTTTCGAAGAGACCGGGATCGAGATTTATTTCTCGAAAACCACTTCGATCCGGTTTGTACGTTTTGTGGAAAACGAGTTTGGATTTGAAGATGGAGTAGTGAAGTGCAAGGGCTAGTCGCTACTAATCCTGAATGGATGTAGTAGAAGTAGTGCCTTCGGTTCCGTCCGAACCCGGGACAGACTTGTATGGATGAATGCTTGCGCAACATCGTCAGGTGGACGATGGGCATTCTAAGGGATATATTCTAAAAAGGTAACGCTTAGCCTCGAGCCTCATCAAATGGGAATGACTGAAAATCAGAGGTTATGCAGCAAGGCTAGGTGGGTAGCACCCAAGCAGGGTGAGGTCATTCCAGTCTAGATGTCCCTTTTTATTTCGGCTTAGTGGGCGGTTGCTGATCCCAACCGCGGGGTGATCTCACTCAGGATTATCCAGTAAGGGGTAGTCCTGGCCTTGTGTTGTAGGGGAGCTGGCGTACTCCCCAGTACGGTGATCTAGGCCCCGTACTGTGACGGGTGGTACCCCAGTGCCTAGTCATTAGTTGGAAATTCATTCTCCCTATGAGCCTTTTGCGAGTTTTGTTTGTATTACCCACTCTGTGGCTAGTAGCTGGAATTTAATCATGTAACAATTTTGGCTATTTTATAAGTATTTGTATGTAGACCCTATTATAATATCAGAGGATTTCTATAAAAATTGTTTTAGCTATCGTAAGGTAAAAACCCGACATGTTTATTTGTGGCGTGGTCTTACGTGATGCTTTTGTTTTCAAAGGATTTCTGAAACTTTAATAATCAATTGAGTGTGATTTTATAACGCTGGTATTCCAGACTGACTCGGGTATTATTTAACTGTAGTGCTCGGGTCATACCGAGTATTATAGGATACAGGATATGATGCTGTGGAGCTCAGGAGACGAGCTGGATGACGATACGTATATCCGTACTTGTTTTATATATATTCCGCTGTGTTGAGTTGCTGTGTATCCATTTGTATGTTGTTATTGAACTGTGATTGATGTACTCTGACGATGTAATATATAAGCAGTTAAATTAGTTTTGTGTAAAGATCATTGATATATATATATATATATATTATATTTTATTCCACTGCGATTGTAAGATTCTGTTGTTGTTTTTCTGTTTTCTCTTCTTCGACCTCCTCTTCTTTAACCCAAATGGTTCGTATTTCTGTACAACTTGAGTTGATTGTTGTAGAATAGTGTTAACTCAAGGGGTACGGATTTGCGGGCTGTTACAGTTCTGTTGTGCATGTTAAAATCAGGTGGGTAACTCCCAATTTAAAAATAAATTAAGTAGGGATTGCATGCTAGTTTATCTGATAAAGTTTAATTATGAATATGCCTTTGAAACTGCCAGTGTATATATGAATGTAGTGCATGTTTGTTTACCCCTGGCTCTGACTGTTACAGTTTAAGTTCAAATTGATAAATTGTTCTTTTCCTTGATCTGGTTGCTATTATGATTTAGCATTTGAATTGAATTTGTTTATTACATGATAAAATAAATTTTAAAATTTTATGTATGTTGAATAATTTTTGTGTTGTCTGGAAACATAAACAACACAGCTAAATTTCGTAAAAGTAGAAAATTTAAATATCACAAAGCAATGTTTAAAGATTGGGAATCAAAACTACTTCCAAAATTCTGATTTTTAAAACAAGAATTTAAATTTTTAATACCATATCCTTAGAGCAGTTTAAACCTTTCTGTATTTTATAATTTGGGTGAGCTCTATTGACTTTGATGATCGATTGGGTTGAAATTTCTTTTAGTAATAGTGTGATGATCAGTGATATTGGGAAAATTTTTAGATCAGATGGAATTTGTTTTTGTTGTTGTGATTTGGGTTTTTAGGTTTTAAACCCTAGTATTTCTGTGGTTTCAAGAAGTAATCTTCTCTGCTAAAATACTAGATCGAGTGTTTTGGGGTTTTAGAGATAGGAGGGTGATGGATTGATGAAGTCGTTGATGGAGATTCAAAGGCGATGGTGGTCGGAGATGGGAGGAATCGCCGTTGACAGGTTTGGATGGGTTTGTTGTCTGATGTTTCCAGGTTTTGGAATTTGGGTCTCGAACTCGAATTCGAGCATATGTTGTAGAAGTTGGTGTTGAGTTGGCCTGAGGGGAGAATTGTTGACCGTGGGATGGTCGTGGGTTTGGCCAATGATGGCCGGAGTTGATGTGCAGGTGCACAGTATGGTGATGATGATATGATTGAAGTGGGTTACAGTTTGATACCTCGTGATGGTCTCGGGTAAATTGGAGGGTGACTCGAAGCAGGAAGGTCTTTGACTCGGAGTAAATCTTTGGGTTGCTCTTGCATTATTTTTGTGTTTCAGGTTTTAGAAAAGAACAGAACCTGTTTTCCAGTTTTTAAAATTTAAACAAAGGTCTTGATGCTAACTAAAATTTAAAACTAAGATTTAAAACCTGAATTTAAATTTTGAATTCTATTAGTTTAAATCTTAGGTTTTGAAATAATTTAAATTTTGAAACTTTAGTTTGGCCTTAGCATAATCAGGAAATCTGTTTACAGTTTTTAAATTTTAAAAGTTAAATTTTAAAATGTAAACTTAATTTGAACTTGGGTTTTAAAACCTGAATCTAAAATACGAATTCAAATAAGTTTGAATTTTGGTTTTTAAAAATAATTTAAATTTAGAAAAATTTACGTTTGGAAACTGTTTTCCGTTTTTAAATTTAAAAGTAAAGTTTCAAATTGTAAGTTGAAGTTCAAACTGGAATTTTTAAACCTGAAATTTAAATATGTAATCAACAGTTTAATTCTTGGATTTTGAAACATTTTTGAATTCAAAAGTTTAAGATGTTTAAACCAAAACAGGAAACTGTTTTTCTGTTTAAATTTAAAAGTAAATTTTTAAAATGTAACTGAAAATTTAAACAAGTTTAAATCTGGAAACTGAAATATGGAATTCAAGTGGATGAATTTGAGTTTGAATTTAATTTAAATCTGGGAATTTAAATTTAGATTTTAAAATTTTTAAAGTACAAAGGAACATTGGTTTTGAATTTAAACTATGAGTTTTAATTTATGAAATAAAATTTATAATAAGTTTAATTCAGTTTTAAACTGGGATTTGATTTTAATGTTAGTTTTTAAAATGGAATAAGTTTTTAAATTTAAATTTGTTTTAACTATTTTAGAAAGGTTAAATACTTTGAATTTAAAAATAAAGATGGAAATGTAAGTAAAGCTTTAATGTTTTTAAGTTTAAAACTGGAATAAAGATTCAAACTGTATTTCAGTTCGAAATTTAAAAGGAATTCTTTTTAAATTGAATTGAAATAAATTTGTTTTATAATCTTTTGAACCTTTATTTTATAAAAGGTATGTTCTTAAACATGTTAGATAAAAAGGGTTTTTAAATTTGTTCAAAACCTTGTTTAAATAAAATTGTATTCATTTTAAAATCTTAAAATTTTAAAATGAAATTCAAAGTGAGGTTTAAAATTAATTTGGAAACAAATTGTTTAAAATACTTTATATAAGAAGAATGTTTCTTAATTTAGAACTTAAGAAATTGGTTTCATTTAAATTATTAAATTAATTTAAATGGAATACTAATTATTTAATTAATGAATAATGTGGATGTTTAATTAAGTAATTAATAATTTTTAAGTTAATTAATAAAGACTTGAGATTAATTAATTAAGGTTAATTAATCTATAATTAAGGATGGTTAATTAAATTTTAATTAATGATTAAGATTTATTTAATCAAGTGATTAAAGAAATTAAAATTTTAATTAACACTTAATTAATTAATAATTAGAGATTAATTAAATTGTAATTAAATATTAATTAATTGATAATTAATAATGATTTGTATAAGTAAATTCTTAATTAAGTAATTAAGAAATGTTAATGATGGTCATTAACTCAAGATTATTTAACAATTAATTAATGTGATTAATTTTAATAATCAATTAGATTAATTAGTTAATAATAATAAATTGTTTATGTTTAATTACTTTATGAAAGTAATTAATGAATTAATTACTTGGTGTAATTAATTTGATTAATGTGATTAGTTTAGATTAATTAAGTTAAATTAATTTAAACATTTGTGGATTGTTGATAATTACTTTATGTAATTTATGGATTTGTAATTACTTAAGGAAGTAATTATATAATAATTACTGAATGTAATTAAAGATATTTATTATTGAAGTAATTTGGATTTCAATTACTTTGAAAATTAATCAAGGGATAAATGGAAATAATTAATTAAGAGTAATTAATTTATGGAATGGGTAATTAAGGGAAGTTAATTGCTGAATGGTTATTAATCAAGGGTGATTAATATATATGTGGTTTAATTGCAGATTAATTACTTATGTAATTAATTTATATAGAGAGATTGATTTAAATGTAATTAGAAATCATTAATCAATAAATTAATGATGTAATTTGGAATTGATTAATTAAGAAATAATCAATAAATGAAGTAATTAATTAATAATGGATGTAATTAATTTTAGTTAATTAATTAATTAAGTAATTATAAGCTAATTATGTGTTAAGAGTTAAGTATAATTAACTTGTGTATTTAATTTAATGACTAATTACTTATTGTAATTAGGAATTATTAATCTGTAATGATTAATTAAGATGAGTAATAGGATGGTTAAGTTAAGTAGGATTTTAATGATGAAGTAATTAATTTAATTCATTTTAAATTAATTAGAGATTAGGTAATTAATTTAATTCATTTTAAATTAATTATAAATGGTGGATCATTAGATCATTGCTTATGTTTGATGGATGATATTGGTTGCCTGGTATGGTTTGTAATCTCAGCTATGAGATGGAAAATGTATGTGATATGGATGTATTGGTTGCTTTTGGATGATAATATGGGTTATCCGTTTATGATATGAATTATCTGTTGGTAATGATAAGGTTGATTATCTATTGTGTTGAGAATTATCTATCTATGTGTATATAGATAATGAATTGAAATTGTTTTAAACTCTAAAACAACTTGGCCTTAAAAGACACGTTTTGGATTTCGATGAGACCGGGATCGGGTTTCCATATTTGGATATCCGAAAACCACATCGATCCAAATTAACGTTAGGTCGTGAATCTGAAGTGAAGGTGAAGATTTAGAGTGCAAGGGTTATCGTCGTTAACTCTGAGGGTGATTCCAAAATGAGTGTAACGAGATAATGCCTTCGGTTTCGTTCGAACCCGGAACGAACTTGTATGGATTGAATGCTTTCAGAACATCGCCACGTGGACGATGAGCATTCTAAATGATATGTCCTATAAAGGTAATCGTAGCCTTAAGCCTCATCAACCAGGAATGGCTAAAACAGGGAAGGTGCAGTAAGGCTTCGTGGGTAGCCCCCACTTGAGAGCGAGATTTACCCCTGTCTAGATGTCCCTTATTTCGGCTTAGTGGTGCGGTTACTGATCACAACTGCGGGGTGGTCTTGTTCGGAACTGTTCAGTAAGGAATGGTTCCGGCTTTGTGTTGCAAGGAAGTGGGCGTACTCCTCGGTACGATGATCTAGGCCACGTACTGTGACGGGCGGTACCCTAGTAGCCCAGCCATTGATGGAATCCAAAGTCCAATAAGTACCAACGGTTTTGATTGTATTACCCACTTTTGTGGCTAGTAGCTGGAATTTAATAGATATAACAATTTCGGCTATTTTTTATTTACTTGAAAACCCTAAACACTATTATAATATCATCGGATTTCCTATCAAATGTTTTGGTTAGCGTAAGGTAAAAACTTTTCCATGTTTATGTGTGGGAAGTCTTACGTGATACTTTTTCTTCTCAAAGTTTTTTCAAAGTTAAGTAACTTTAACCTGTTACTCACACCAGACCCATGTCTGACCCGAAGTTATTTCTGTTTTCTTTAACTCTTGGGTACTCAATTTTTACGAGTAGCCAAGGAGATTCACGTTAGCTTTGACGAATTGTGGAGGAGCAAATGGAGCAGGAGGCTTCTGCGTATATTTATATAGTTTTTCGCTGTGTTGGTATCTCTGAGTGTTTTCTGTAATGTATTGAGTTGTAATAACTAGACAGGTGTTTATAACTGTCTAGTATGTGATGTATTGTTTGTGTAACCCTGATATTTGATGTATACGATGTAATACTTATGTTATTAATATAATTTATTCGTTCCGCTGTTGAGATTCTTGTGTTGTTTCTTCTTTCTCTTCTTTCTTTTCTCTTTTCTATCTCTTTCTTTCTTAAGGATGATATGACTTTCTGGGAATAGAAAGTCGGGTCGTCTCACCTGAGTTTTCAACTTATTGAAGATTTATTCTGGAGAATGAAAACAAAGATATAGTATATTATTACTATTATTATTCATGCATCATGTTGTCTGCTGCGTTATTTTTTTATTCCTGTTGTGTATATAACTCTGATGAATCTTATATAAACTATAATCAAATGTATTGTATAAACAGCTTCATGAACTGTTTATTTGATTAATATATTTTATCATTTCGCTACGACATTTTGGGTTTGTTTTCTTTTTCTTTGCTTATTTTTCTTAGTTAACCCCATTGATTATCTATGTTCCAGATTGGACATGTGTGGATTTTTGTCGATTCAAACCTTCCGTAATGTGAGTCGTCACATCGGACTACCAAAATACTTGTTTCATATCTCGATGCATCTTCACCTGGGTGGATACTTAATTTGGATCGATGACACTCCGATAAGACCTCTTGTCTAAGGCCATCCACATTAGGGACATAGATTCTCCCATTCATACCCAAAATACCATGGTTGTCTAACTCGAAACTTGAACATTGCCTACCCTTAACATCTTGGATGATCTTCCGTAAACACCCATCCTCCTTTTGCTTACTAGTAATCCTTTCCAAAAGATTTGGTTTAACTTCAAAGAGTGCCAACACTGCATTCCTACTAAGAGTGTCTGCCACCACATTCGATTTTCCTGGTGTACGAAGAATATCTAAGTCGTAAGCTGTCGAGAACTCCAGCCATCGTTATTGCCTAAGGTTCAGATCCTTCTAAGTGAAAAGATACTTCAGTGACTTATGATACGTGAAGTACTTGAACTTTTCACCTATTAAAGATGGAACTTACTAACTAGGATCGTCAAAGATTAGAAATAAACAAAAGAAGGAATAAAGAAATCTTACCCAGTAAGTAATTCCTCCATATCTTTAACACAAATACTACGGCTAACAGCTCCAAGTCATGTGTTGCATAATTCTTCTCGTGGGGCTTTAATTGTCTACTTGCATAGGATATAACCTTCCCATGTTGCATCAACGCTGGGACTAAGCCAACTCTACATGCATTGCTATAAGCAGTTAACCCTTCTCCTCCATCAACAATAGCCAAAACAGGAGCACTTGTCAACCTTTCTTTTAACTCGAGGAATGCATCCTCACACTTCAAGTCTTATCGAATTTAACATCCTTTTTCGTCAGCTCGGTTATATGAGCGAAAATCTTGGAGTAATTCTTTATGAACTTCCTATAAAAACCCACCATCCCTAAAAAGTTTCTAACCTTAGTATGAGTTTGGAGTCTCTTGAAATCTTGCACGGCAGCTACCTTAGACGGATCAACTAAGATGCGATCACCCGATACAATATGTCATAGGTATCTCACTTCTGATTATCAAAAGTGGAACTAAGAAAACTTAGCTTTTAGAACGTTTTTCCTTAAAGTTTCTTACACCATTTTCAAATGGTGTTTGTGCTCTTGATTTTTGAGTATATAAGAATGTCGTCGATGAAAACCAACATGAACTTATTCAACATGTTCCTGAAAACTCAATTTATAAGATCAACAAAAATGCAGACACGTTGGTTAGCCCAAAATGCATAACCAACCATCATAGAAAAGGTCTGGACCTCTAAAAGTAGTTGAGGGTATACTATCATCCGCTACCCTTAACTGATGGATACCTATAGCAAGGTCTAATTGAGAGAATACTCTAGCTCCACGAAATTGGTCGAACATATCATCTATGCGAGGTAAAGGCTATTTATTTCAAATGGTCTGTTTGTTTAATTCCCTATAATCCACACACAATCTTAACGAAATATCGGATTTAGCTAAAAAAACTACAGCCGATCCCCAACTCGAACGGCTCTGTCTAATCAATCCTCTTATTAACAAATCATTGGCTTGATTTATTAGCCCTTGCTTCTCTTTCAAGGCCATTCTATGCAGGAATTGAATGACAGGTCCCACACTGGGAACTAAATCAATTCGAAATTTAATCTCCCGATAAGGAGGCAAACTGCAAACCGGCTCAAAAATATTAAGAAATTTTTTATAAACTTGTATCGATCCTAACTCTTTCTGGGATGATTTTAAGGAATAAAGGAAACTACTCATATGTCTGTAAGGTTAAACTATACTTCCAATAGGACTCCAGAGCTGGTTTTCAACACTATTCTCCTCTTAACACAATCCAGTATAGCTCTATATCTTGACAACCAATCCATACCAAGAATATTATCAAACCCTTTAAAATCCAAGACAAATAGGTCACAGAAGAAAAGATGTTTTCGGAAATCAATTTGTACTCTTTCACAAACCAAGCACATGTTAGTTATCTATGGGGTTGGACATACAAATAAGGGTTTCTACAAATTTCAGGACAAGTTATAACCTATCTGCCAATTCTTTGGAGACAAAACTATGAGAAGCTCCGGTATTGAACAAAACATGAACTAAAATACCTTTTATAAGTAAAGTACCTTCCAAGACTCCCTTCCCATTAACATCTTCAGAGGTTGAGAGTGCATCATTAATCGCATAGACTTTAATCCGTTGACCCTGCTTCAATAGTGGCCAGTCCTTAACCATATGTCCAGGCTAGTGGCAATTATAGCAAAGCATCTTTTGGATCATTAGAGAGATAGCATTAGCCTGCTAACAGTGTATTGAAATATGCCCTTTTTCTTACAATTGTAACGAACAACATCTTTATACTTGTTTCCCTGATCTCCTCCAAACGGCTTTCCTTTACCATGCTTCTTTTTCCAAATTGGGTTAAACTTCCTTTTATTTGGGTTAATGGCACCACCATTGGGTGATGTGGTTGCTGCAGCTGGCATTTTCTTCAAAAGAACTTCATATCTTAATGCCATGTCCACCAGATCTACAAATGATTCCTTTATATGAGCGGTCATCTTTTCATGGAACTCTTCTCTCATACCTAATACAAACATCTTGTTTTTCTTTAATAGTGTGTTAATAAGTCCAGGGACGAAATGAGATAACTCATTAAACTTCATCTCATATTCCGCCACCGACAGGTCTACCTGCTTGAGATCTATGAAACTTCTATATAATAGAGTTTTTCCTGCAACTGGCATGAATTGGTCTTTAGATACCAAGTGTGATGACCTGAATACGAAGTGTGACGATTGCCTTTCTTACACCCAAAGACGACACGTAATACATCATCGGTATTCATGTGCCTATCATCTAAGTATTTGAAAGACAGGTCATGGGGTAAAGAAAATAATAGACAAAGAAAAAGATACATATTTTTCTCACAAACGACAGAGTTATGTATACATCATCATAGAATAGCATATATGATTACTCTAAAATGTTACATCAAAATTACAACAAGTACTATTCCTAATAAGGATAGCTCTAACAGCCTACCTAAATTACTAATACAAGATGTACAGTCACAACGGAAATAAACATAACTACTAGATATAGTGAAAGCTTCTGCTCTATACAACTTCCCAAAATGCTTCGAAGAAACCTGACTACTTCGTTACTTATAAACATTTGAGTACCCAAGAGATTAATGGAAAGAAATAAAACTCCGGGTCAGACATGGGTCCAGTGTGAGTAAAGCATAAGTTGAACTTTATAAAAACCTTCAAATTAAGGGTATCTTGTAAGACCACGCCACATATAAACACGGAGGTTTTTACCTTACAATAACCAAAATATTTCTATATAAAATCCTCTGATATTATCATAATGTCTAGGTTTAAAATAAATATGGAACATAGCCAAAATATTTACATTATTAAGTTCCAGCATAATAGGTATACAATTAAGTCCGAACACACTTATTGGAAAATGGGTTCCAACTATGAAAGGGACATGGTCTACTCATCGAATATGTACACCTCTAGATAAAATATACGGGAGGCTACAACATGTTGCACCACAGCTACTCAGGACCGGCCCTACCCCTTACTAGGTAGTGCCGAATATGATCACCCCTTGATTGCGATCAACAACCATAAAAGGGATCCCGATGCATACATAAACCATAGATATTTCTCTAGATTTGGCGATGATCATACCCTAATGGGAGCGACCGTCATAACCCTACTGCATGTCCCTGCTTTAGTCATTTACCGGTTGTGAGGCTTGAGGTTACGGTAACCTTTCCTTTAAGTAGACCATCTTGGAATGCTAGCACCACCCTCCGAACAACCAATTCAATGTCAGCATTCATCCATACAAGTTGTTCCGGGATCAAACAAACATTCAAAATTTACTATCTCCCATTTTGGAATCACCCTCAGGAAGAGTAGTACATCTCCATAGTATACTTCAAACGATCCATCGCGGATATTATTAGTTTAGAGTGGTTCAGATAAATCATACTTATCCAAAACTGGTGTCTCCAAACGAAGCAATAATTCCTGACTAACTCAATTCCTGTTCTTTTGGAAGTATATAATCAGTGTTTGAGTCCTCACCAGGGAACTCTAATATACACAACATACTTCCTGAGTTAAAACATGTCTAGTTATAAATAGCGGATAAATCGCTACTTAGGGTAATTATACAGAGTTTGAATATGGATAACCATATACTCAATTCAAATGTGACCTATTAATAGGAATTAACCCTCCCATATCTACCACATTTCAATATTTCGGCCTGACTCTATCCCTTGCTTAGAAATAAATTCTAGATCTCACAAATAGAGGATTGACCTACTCATCGGCTTTTAGTGCTAACTATGGGTTGACTTACTTCCCATAAAAGTGTAACCACATTAACATTGGTTTCATATTTGTTTGAGGTTACTTAAGGGTAATCGACAAAGAAATCCTTTGATTTAAAACATTTTTGAAAAAGAAAGACAGTATTAAAACAAACCGATATTTTGAAACAAAATGATTTTTAAACTAAAGGCCCTTATTAATTAATTAAATAACAAATTAAAACTTTATTAAATAAAAATTAAATCTTAGTTAAGTCTTAATTACAATATTAATTAAATTCAATTAATCAGTAATTAATTAATAATTAATTAACCTTTTTTATAAATAATTAATTAATCATTAATCTTCAATAAATAATTAAAAATAATTAACCCTTAATTATTTATAAAATAATGATTAACTAAAATTAATTAACTAAAATTAACTTCATTGATTAACACTTAGATATTAATTACTTTTGTTAACTAATGATTAAGTACTAATTACTTAGTTAATTAATTAAATAATCATTTGTTAAATAAACAATTAATTAAATAATAATTACCTTTTTAATTACTAATACAAGTTTTAAAACATTTTCCAAAAAGATTTCTAAGTGAAAAAAAACTTTATAGATTTCCAAAATAAGTTTGTTTTCAGGAAGTGCACTTATAGCAATTACCGCTATATGGCTCGAAATTTCCAAACTTAAATTTGTTTTCTAAGTCTCCTTTAAAACCTTAACTTTTGGAAATATTACTGCTTTGCAAACATAAAGATGTGGGTTTTGAAACTAAACAAGTTATAAACTTAAATATATTTTCGAAATTTAAGTCCAAAGTTCAAACCTTTCAAAGAGGGATGTCATAAGTCGCTTAAGTTAACAAAAATGCTTACTTTATTAGCATAAAAAACATATACTAAGATCAAAACCAATATCACAACCACATCACAACAACATAATCCCAAACATAAGCAAGATAATACCTTACTAATTTACTACACTTAACTTCCGATTTCAAGTTTATACAACACCACATACAAGCATACTTATATACAACCAACTTAACACCATTTCTATGTATATTAATGCATAACCAATTCAACATCATAACTACTCAAATAAAAATCATATTTAACTAACAAATATACATCATGTATAAAGTTAATAACTTTGAATAAAGGTGAGAACTTTACTCGCCGAAAGTGGACTAAATCAAGATATCTTCTTCTATAACTCGAACAAAACCTAGGTTTTGCTTCTAACTTGAAAAAGTGGAGTCTTTATTGGCTTTAAGGTGAAAAGCATTCGGCCTAAGGAGGTCTTAGTGCTCGGCCAACATGGAGTAGGGGTGTATGGACTTGTTTTTGTGAGCAATTGGTGTAGAAGTAGAAGAGCATAATTTTAACAAGGATTTAAGACTTAAAAGAGAATGAACAAGATTTTTTTAACGTAGGAATTATTTTGGGCTGCCATGGAAATAAAAATGAAATTCGAGCACATTTTCTACTTTTCTTTGAACTAATTATTTTCGTAAACAAATTCGAAAATTATTTCACTATCATTAATTATTATTTAAAAGAGTTTTATTTTCATTATAATATCTATTATTTGAATATTTAAAATTAATTAAATATTCGCAAATCAAAGCAGTGAAATTCTGGACCGTTACAAAAACTATTTCACCATCTTTAGTTATTATTTAAAAGGAGTTTCTTTGAGTTATAAAATCCATTAATTTGTTAATAAAAATATATTTATATATTCATTATTAAGGTAAATAAATTCTAGGTCGTAATAATAGTCTTAAGTGTAATATTTTATTAATTAAATCTTATTTAAGTAATTTTAATTAATTAACTCTTTAATTAATATTAAATTTGTATTCCAATATAACTTTTATATTGGATATATCTACTATAACATTTATAGTGTATACTATGATCTTTATAGTATAACATACATATCTTATATATATGTATTTTAATTAACTAACCTTTAATTACTTTATTTAATTAAATAATTTTAGTTAAATTATATTAATATCAAAATTCAATTCACACACATACATGTGTACATATGTTATTTCAAACAATTTAAAACAACATAATATATATATATATATATATATATATATATATATATCTTAGTATATAATACATGCAAAAGTTAATTAATTAATTTTATTAATAAATTTGAAATTAATGTGAATTGTTTTTCAAACACTTTGAAAAATTATGTTATATTATAACTTTTATAATAAACATATTTATTTTTAAATTTAACAATTAAATTTAAAATCTTTAACTTTAATTTTCAAAACGATTTTGAGAATTTGTCCAAGGCCCAATTCAAGTTGCACCTTTTCTAGTAGGGGCAACCTTTGGACTCACACATCTTTTACGCCAGGGTGGTAACTAGGTAGGACAGGGTACGATTGCCCAATTCCAAGCCTAGACATTACCATTATAAACACTGTACTTAGTAGGATAGTTTAATTAGTTAGCCCTATCATGACTAATTTAGATAGCATAAGCTATTGGCTCTGATACCATTGAAAGAACTGGGTCAGCCCACAGCAGAAGAAATGGGTAAATTTCAAAAGTTTTGCCACTTTTGGATCTTTTGGGCCTATGAAGTCTAAACATATATTAGATCCAATCTAATAAAGTTTTTTTTTTATAAAAATAGTTTTTTTAAATTGATTAAAAGAAGTTTTTAATTAATTTAAACTTAAAAACAATGTATCAAATACACCGAACAATTGCTCATAAGAGTCAACTAAGAGTAAGAAACTATTTATTTCTTTCTCCTAAACTTATGTAATTTAGACAATGAAACTTCTCTCTCATTCTCTAAAAATTATAAAATTAATTAAAGACATATTACGCTTCATATGGAGAAAGAGACCTTCCATTTCTCTCTCTTTTAAATGAATTAATTGATACATTAATTGCCATTAATTAGAAATTAATACATGGCATAAAATGTAAGTTTGTCTAAATATATTCCAGTGTGAATTATGAATGAACAACATTGTGGTGTTATAATGGATGTATCAATTACATCCATTTGTTTGAATATATAAACAGTGCTAAGATATGAAAAAGGTTTGTATATTCATTACTCAATAGCGTGACATAATAGTTAAACATAGGCAAGTATGGTTAATTGATAACGGGTTATATATGAATGAATCAGAACCAATTTAAAGGCAATCACAATAGGGACAAAGAGGAAAAATAAAAGATAACAAAGATGATTGATTCATCTTTCCTCTTTCTCAAACTTAATACATGCAGCATTCAATTAATAATCAATAAATCATTATGACACAAGAACAAGAACAACCAATAGTAATTGATATGCATATACTATCGTCTCATTATAAATTGTTTATTAAAATAAAGTAACTAAATTATACAATTTGAAATATGAACATTAGATGTTATATGCACATACATTTATAAATGTAATTATGTGTATTTAAAGATTAAACCAAAACTTCTTAATTAATTCAAAATAAAATTCCATATTACATTAAAATTTTCAAATGTATTTGTGAACTTATGTAAACATAAATAATTAACAAAATACAAATATGTACAATTAAATCAAGAGATACAACCTATATGAACAAAAATTTCTTTTCCTTATTTTTTATAAAACAAAAGTTAAACAAACTAAACAAAACAATATATTAATAATCCTTTAAATATTTAAAGAAGGATATTTGAGATATCAAACAAAGTAAATAATTTAGAAAATTATTGTAATCAATTTGTCATCAAAATATTCTTTGCTAATATGTAATTTTCAACTACATTACAGATGCAAATATTAAGAATATACAAACTTTCAAATATAAAATATATACTTTGGTTTAGGTGCTTAAAACATAGATCAACAATTAAAACATTATGTCAATCATATATAAATCATTGTTTTTATTTATCAAAATGAAATCAAATCAATTAACATGAGCATACAAACTTTCAGATCTAAAGAATTATACTTTGATTTGAAAGTTTAAAACATAGATCTATGATTAAAACACTGTAAAATTCTACATACAAATTTTAGTTTTGATTCATCTAAATAAAACTCCAATCAATTTATATAATTAACAATTCAAACTACGTAGACCATTTTCAAATCAAATCAGACAATATTATATGCATATAAATTATGATATTCAATTTTATTCATTGTAGCATCATATCCAAATCATTAGAATAAAAACAACATATCTTAATTCCAAAGCCTTGAATCACAACTCAAAGCAATGAATTCACCATTAGATTTAGCCAATAAATCACACCTTGAACTATGAATCAAACCTCATAAATTCAAAATTAACCTCCAGATGTCGCAAGGACTAAGAGGAATAAACCATTTTTCATAATTGATTTTATTTTTATCTAATTTTGGGAATAATTGAAGCCATGGAAGATCTCATATTTTCAACCATTAGAGAAGAAGGAGAGAACCAAAAAAGTTAAGAAGAATGAAAAATTGAAAAGTCAATTGTACGTATACAATGAATTAGAGAATATGTTTTAATTGAAAGAAGGAAATATTTTCATTCTTTAATTAAAACTTCGCTGATTAATTCTCTTGATTTACTTTCTCATTTCGCTCCTATTTCTTTACATGGTATGGCTAAAAAATTACATGCCATCAAATGACATAAGATTCCATAAATCAATACATGTAATTATCTTTTATTTAATTGCATTAATATCATATATCTATGCGTGCAAATATAAATTTTATAAATACATTCAAATAATTACAAATAACGTCGAAACATCAAAATAATAATAATAATTAATATTTCTTAAATACTAATTAATTTAATTAATTTACAACTTGCTATAAATTAATTAAATCATGTGGTTTTTTGGAGATGTCATCATTATGGATGTGGGAATCAAATGTGTAAATTCAGTCAATGATTCATATTGAACAATTCAAATATTGACGTTCACATGTCACTTAACAGGTGGTGTGGCGTTATGGCTGAATTCATCGCTTGCACATCTTTGGAAAAAATCCAATTTTACTTATTATAAGCGGTACCTAATAGTGACAATTATTTACACCCATTATCTTCGCCAAAACTATAGCACATTAGGACTTTTGGAATTTGATAATGGTCAAAATTCCAATATCGTCCATATTCAACTTTATAATCAAAACAAAGTCCTTGGTTCAATAATAACGATTATTATTAACCGAACTAATCTAGTCAAAGACTTTGACTTTGAGTTGACATCAATTGACCGTGATACTAACCTTATATAACTAAGGAGACGCATCCTCTCTTGAATAGTGTTCCACTTTCAATGCTTTCACTCGATCCAACTATAGTCGACCGATGGACACCGTGCCATGATTTTACTATAATCAAAGCAGAGCTTCTACATTAAAGATCAACGGTGCCCTCAAGTCAAGAAAACTGTGTAAATTAGTCACACCATTATTTTCTATTTGACCTTAGTTATATTAACCAACAGAAAACTATCGAGTGAGCCATTCCATAGTTATCCAATAACTATCACCACGTAACCCCTAGGTTCCCTTAACAATCATAAGTAATATAGAGCTCAACATTTGGAAAGCGTTACGTACTCTAGTCTCAACGGATACATCGATATCTAGTCTCGGTGCATCTTGACTAGGAACACTTAAAATGGTATATTTGTTTCATTATGGTAAATTACTCATGGTTACAACACTTTACAACTACTATCACAAAATATACCATTCGTGGAATTTCTATTAAGTATACTTTTAAATAAATTAATTAATATAATCACATTATATCAACTATATAATAGAAAAAAACACCTTTATTGCAAACAAGATTGGTCAACGAGTTCAACATATATAACAAATTACATAATTTCCCCTTGAGCATACCTCTAACTCTCTCATTAACTATACTACTCTGGCCATAGATTTTGACTTTGATTTGACTACAGTTGACTGTGATACTAACCTCATAAAACTGAGGAGACGGATTCTCTATTGAATAGTATTTTACTTCCAATGCTTCAACTTAAACCCAACTATAGTCATTCTAAGGACGCCATTCCATGATTAACTATAATCAAAGTAGAGTGTCCACATTGAAGTTAAACGGTGTTGTCGAGTTGAGAGAACTGTGTAATATCGTCACTTCAAGATTCTATGTTTGACCTTTGTTATATTGACCAATAAAAAACTTTTGAGTGATTCATTTCATAGTTATCTAATAATTATTGGTATGTAAACCCCTGGTGCCCTAGCCACGATAAATATACTGTCTAACATTTGGAGAATATTATGTACTTTAGTCTCAATGGATGAATCGATATCCTTTCTCGAAACTTCTTGACTTAGAATATTTAAATAATATGCTATTTTCAATGTGAGAAAATTCTCATAATTTCAACACTACATAATTATTATCACATAACATATCATTTAAGGATTTTTCATTTATATACTTAAAATTAATTACTTAATTGTTTATATCACTATATAACAAGTGTATGGTAGGAAGAAAAACACCTTTTATTTTGAACAAGATCGGTCACAGAGTTAGATATATGTAACAAATTACATAATTTCCCCTAGGGCATATCCCTAACACTATGAATATTAATAATAAAAATTAGTAAAATAAAACAGTACCGTATGATATTAACTTAATGGTTTATGATATATATTTTTTTGCTTATTTTCATAGAGTGGAGAATGAATTATTTGAAAGCTTGAAGTTGGATGTAGAAAAAGTTTGAAAAAAGTACCATTGCAATTTAGTATCCATTTCATCGCGATGATTCTAGGCTCTAGATCCAATCATGACTCTAAGCTTTGGATTCGTACAAATGTTTCCAACCCAACTAGCTTCAAATCTGACCTAGCTAGTTTATTATCTCCACCTGATTTATCTCTAAAATAATTAATACATTTATTAACATATAATTCTGAGTTTAAATTTCTTGTTAGTTTTAGATGAATGGATGCACATGAAATCTTTAGGTAATGGTATCATATGAAAGATAATATAATTTTTTTACATATAGGAACGATACCATTACACTTGAAGGTGTTGCTCTTAGAGGTCGTCGCTCCTTTTTTTAGATTCGTTTAATGTTTCGATCATGTCCATCGATCATGTTCTTTTGGTGGTAGTATGAACATGATTAAAAGATTGACAGAATCTACAAAAAAAAGAATGATGCTCATCATCAGAATAAACAATCGTTGTATTATATGTTGAAAAACAAAGACTGTCCAAAGTCACAGCGGTGGTGACTTGACATGCATAATAGTGCTATTATAACAAGAGATAGTGGATTAGCGAAGTGCTGGGGCGATGCCGTTGACACTGGAGTCATTGACCATCGGTGATGGTGATTGTTGCCACTGCTGGTAGCTATACTACCACTAGCACTTCCCCATCTACTATCACTGGTTGCATGAAATAACAGCACCACCACGCATGTCTTAAGTCACCACCTTGGTTGGACGACATAGCGACGGGGTAATATTAATATAGGAGGTGCCTGGTCTTGTGTAGTAGTGTTGTTATAACTAGTGATGATTGGTTATAATAGTGCTGGAGAGGATGTTGTTAACACCGGTGTCACTGACTGTCGGTGCTAGGGTTATCAGTGCCAGTGGTAATAGTACTGCCACCAACACTACTCCAATCTCAGCTACTAGTTATAGCAGCACTACTATGCAAGTCTTCAAATGCCTCATTCTTTCAATATTACCATGCTACCATGTCACGCAACCAGCTTCAGACTCAAATGAGGAGGCATGAGGAAGAGATGGTCGAGCAGAGAAAGTAAATCGAAGCCTTGTACCAAATGTTCAGCCAGCAATTTGAGTTGTGCCCTTGCCGCCACCGCCGCCATAGTCATGAGTTTTTTTTGTATGGGCATAATGTATGATGTATATATTTACGATATTATTTACTTTATGGACATACTGTGGTATGAGATGTTATGTATGGACATGATGTTGTGTATGGACATGATGTTGTGTATGGACATGTATGTATCATTTTTAAGGTATTTTTACGGTGTTGTTTTACTTTTTTCTATGAATTTTTGTTATGTTTTCAGTTTTAAATATATTTGGATATGATATTGTGTTGCTTGGGTATTATATTTTCTGATGTGGCATTGCTTGAATGGTTTGTTTTGTGTAGTGGTTTAAAGGAGAGAAGAGCGGTAAAAATGCTGAAAATTTGATTTCGGCAAGTCGTCAAAAAAGCCAAATTTTAAATTTGGGTTAGGCGTTAACAATCGTCTACAAGTCATTTGCTACACGGTTGTCGGTTGTCATCAAAAAATTAGTCATCACCAAGTCATTAGTACTGTGCTAACGGTTGTCGTCGGAAAGTCATCAAAGATAATTTTACTATAGGGTTTATACCAATGACCATCTTATCGTTGGTAAGTCATAGGTAAAGGGTGTACTGATGACTTACTGATGACTTAATGGAATCGATAACACCCTGTATTTCAAGAGTTGACTTTAGCTATGAATTGACTACAGTTGACTGTGATACTAACCTTATATTATTGAGGAGACAAATTCTTTATCGAATAGTGTTTCACTCCCAATACTTCAACTCAGACCAAACTATAGTTGTTCGATGGGCACTATGCCATGATTTAACTATAACCAAAGTGAAGTATCCATATTGAAGTTCAATAGTATTCTCAAGTCCAACGAACTATGTAATATTGTCATGCCGATAACTATCCAATAGCTCTTAGTACATAATCCTTTGGTGCTCCTAGCAGCCATAAGTAATACGATGCCCATCATTTGGAGAGCGTAACACATTCTAGTCTTAATGGATATATCAACATCATGTCTAGAAACTTCTTGACTAAGAATATTCAAAACAATATATTATTTTTAAGATGATAAATTTCTCATGATTACAACACATAGTAATTACTATATCATAACATATCATTTAAGGATTTTCTACTTAATATACCTAAATTACTATCACAAAACTACAAGCATATAATAGAAAGAAGAAAACATTTTATTATGAACTAGATCACTCATAGAGTTAGCTATATGTAAAAGATTACATAATTATCCCCGTGACATACCCCTAACTCTATCACATTAGCCTATAAATAACATTTCCATAAATAGTGGTTTAACATAAATACAAAGTACTGAAAGAAGTAGATAGCTAATAAGGTGAAATAATTAACATGGCTCCGTTGGATTTCCACCATCATCTTCTCACATCAAGCATTTTCAAAACCGTTATCAACCCATCATATATGGTTACAAAAAGGAAATATAGAGGATGTTACACATACGTATGGTGAGTGAGAAAATATCTCTAAGTATATGTGTAACACCCTATAATTTTCCGTAACTAAATAAAAAAGGTAAACTTGTAACTTTTCATAAAGAGCAAAATAGTCAACAGTTTACAAGTGTTGGAACTAGGCTTCATGACCTATCCCTTTATGTCCTAATTGTCTTTTATAGTCAGAAAACATATAAAACTTGCTGAATTTGGTTCAATGGGCTAGAAATAATTAGTCAAACCCAGTGACATTTTCGTAATATAATGATTACTTGATTTTAGACTAAATATGTGTTATTTACTACCCATAATAAAAGAACAAATCCTATTTCCTAACCCTGTTTTAATTTAAACAACTTACCACTAATCTCCAATAAATGCTAAGCAAATTCAAAATAAAAATACCATTTTTAATCATTTCATTTCCTATTCCCTCTTCTCCACCAAACTTTGAAAATCCATAATTTCTCCATTTTGGATGAAACCAGCAGCAAATCTAAGGAAACTATGAATACTATGATCTCATATCATTTTGAAGGAAAAATTTGTAAGATCGAAGGCCGACAGACCCAGATAGCGAAGAACAATAATGAAGCCTCATACACCATTTTCATCTTTCTCTATCAAACTTCAAAATGGAATGTCTCTATCGTTTCATAATGGATATGAAAGATCTACCCATCGAAACAACTATGGAGATGAGTACTACAATTTGCTAATGGAACATTTATGAATTTTTATGATTTCTAGGCGCAAAATGCACATGACAGTGGAGATAGTGTTTAGCTCTTCTTCATTCGAGAGTTTTGGTAAGTGGGACACTTCTTATTTGGATATATATTAATAAGATATAGTAATCTATGCCTTATGGTCTTAAATAAAATTATATATAGTGGAATTGAAAAAAATGATAATTTTTTAGACATATATGATTAGGATGTAAAATGTGATGGTAATTAGACAAAAAGTTTGACCTTCCTTGACTAAAAGGTGTAAAATACAAAAGTAGTCTAAATTAGATATATTATATATTAAAATTATATTTCTTAATGATAAAAATCAATTGGTGGTGTTCATTCAACGATATAAATTAATATTATCTAATTAAATAATTTATAAAATTACAGAAATGCCCCTAAACTTGAAACACTTATAACTTTTGCATATAACCACCATTTCACGCACGGTTCGCGGCCTTTGGATCATGGAAAAATGAGGATTGGTACATTATTTTCCCTATTTTAAGATGTTTTATAAAAATCTCTTATTTTAATAGGTTCGTTATATAGGAGAGTTTTACTATGCGTTTCGAAGCACGTTAAGGTAAATTAGTCCTCGGTTGTATTAGTGGCATTTGTGAGTCTTTATGAGTTGATCGTGTGATATATATGTGCAAGTATAAGTAATCTACAGTAAAACAAGATAGATAAAAGTAGTAAAGTAAATTAAAATAATCACACCAGGATTTTATACTGGTTCGGACCTCCCGTCCTACCTCCAGTCCCGAAGCTCCACTTCGGAATTTCCTTTCACTAACTAACCCTCACTTGACCCGGAGGAACAGGTTTACAATAGCAGAGTTTCTTTGTCAAAGATGTGTTCTTATAACACTGATGTTGACTGTTGAATACAAGTGCTTCCAATATATTTATCTAGAAGGTGTTGAATGCGTAATCTAGAATATATGAAAGTGTAAGTAGTTAATTGCTTTGAGAACAGATGTAAGTTAGAGTAGAGAATAATAGCATATGAAAAGTAAGTTTTTCTTTGCATTGCTGATGCTGTTTATATTGATGAAGGGTTATCTTGTATAGTTGTATCCGTTGTAATCTCCTAAAAAGTCGCTTCTGATGATGATGAACAGTTGCAATAAGAAGAAGCAGACGTGTCCCTTCGAGTGTGGCAGTTGGAGTTTGAAAATGCTCTGCCGAATTCAAAATCAGACGTCTGAGAGCATGTTTCAGACGTCTGCCCTTCATATATATTTTTGCGTATGGTTTTTTTTCAGACGTCTGAGTTCAATACCAGACGTCTGATTCCTTCTGAAATATAGAGCCAGAAAATATTATCAGACGTCTGGTATTTTTATCAGACGTCCGTTTTATACTGATTTGCAATACAGAGGAGTAATCCAGATGTCTGATAAGTGCACTCAGACGTCTGAAAGTGTGTATTTTGCTTTCTTTGTGTCTGTGCATTTCCATTTCAACTTCCATTGATTTGTTTGCCTTCTATTGATTCTTTGCTACTTCATCAACTACCTGTAAATATAGATATATATATACATACGATTTCCATTGTATAGTTGTTATCATCGAAACCGTAGAATAGATTTCCTAACAATCTCCCCCTTTTTGATGATGACAACTTATTCAATGTACTTATATATAGATTTGAAATCTCCCCCTGAATATATGCTTATTCATTTTGTTTTATGAGAATATTAATATTTCTCCCCCTTTGACATTATAAAAAAGAATAAATAAGCCAATATGTGAAAAAAATATTCATTAATAAGAAAAGGATTACATGCATTGTTATATTACAAAAGTACACAAAAGCTACAAAAGTAAACTTAAATTTATTTCGGAGAGGATTGATTTTGGTCATCTTGTTTTGGTGAAGATAGTTTTGGATCACCTTCCTTTGGCGAAGCTTGATTTGTATCATCCTTGTTTTGATCGTCTTTTGTAGAAGTACTAGTTTTTGAAGGAGATATCATAGCTTGCTTTGGAGGATCACCGTCAAATAATTTAGAGTGCTTTGTAGGAGGGGAAGGAACGGGAGTTGGCCAATCCTCAGAGGGTGGAGTTGGACCACGAACCCGTTGTAATACCTCTTTCAGCACTGTCAAAGCAGTTGAAAGGGAATCTTCAACTGTTGCTAGGCGAGTAGCAAATGATACTTCAAGGTTGTCAATTCGCTTAGCCAAGTGTTTTTGATTTTGGGACAGTATGTGTTGATTTCGAAGAGTGAGATCTCGAATACTTTCATTTGGTTCTGTTTCTAGTCGAGTCTCCATAATATCCTCTTGTCCCGGGTAATTAAAAGGTTGAGGAGGAGGAGGAGTTGCTTCTTTTTGTTCTTCTCGTTGAGAAGGTATCATGGGTGGTGGAGGAGGAGGCTCAATATGACGAGATTGTCGATTGCGCGTCCAATCCTCAAATGTCATGAATTCCGGGGGAATTTCGGGCAAGTGCATCAAGGAGAAGAATTTTGTTGAAGCATATTTGGGTGAAATTTCTTCGAATGTTGATAAATATGATTGAATGTTATTAGCCCGAAGAAGTCGCATAATATAGGTCGGGTAAATAATGGAAGGTCGAGAGCGATTCCAAAATTGTTTAAGCCCATCGAAAATAAATTTTGCCCAATTCACTCTTGTCCGACTAAATATAGCATACAATGCTTTATTTCTGTGATTTGCTCGTGACTACCTAATCGTGGAATAATGGTGTTTATTATCATCCTTGTAAGTAGTCTAGCCTTCGGGCGTAAATACTTGGAAGCAAATTTTGGCATATTATCTTCCCAAATTTGATGTGTAACACTATTCCTAGGCTTAAATCTCATATCGGGAATGTTATACAGGTCTTCCCCGGTGTCAGAGCAACCAAGTGTTCGACCTATTAAGCCAGGGGTTAATCTAATTGTGTTTCCATATACACTGGACCAAATCCAATTTTCTTCATTCTCAGTATTCCAAACTGCGGTGCTATCTAAATTTGAGTAGAATAAGAAGATGGCTAATTGGTCAATTTGAATATCGTTTGTTTGAAAAGAAATCAGGGTATCTAAACCGGCTGTTTCACACAATTCATCTAGGTCATACATAGGAAATTTTAGTAAATTGTAGAAGGGACCTGCGTGAAGTTTCTTCTTTTGAATCTCTTCGTACCTTTTTAGAGAATGAAGAGCTCTATTCATCCAACGTTCAATTTGATCATCCGAACAAACTTGCGGATGTGAAGATGTTGTTGGTTGATCTTGCTTTCTCTTTTTAGTAGGATTTTTTGTACGAGGCGGCATTGTTGTTTAAAAAATGCTGTAAGATTTCGGAGGAAAGAAGTATATTTGAGAAGATCGTGGAAAAAAACCGGTTTAGGGGTAAAAAAATGACGTTAACGTGGTCGATTTTATAGGGTCGATTGGGAACCAGACGTCTGAATTTGTAATAAGACGTCTGGTTTGCCCTTAATTTTGTCCAGTAGATGAAAACAGACGTCTGAGTTCTTTAGTAAGACGTTTGGTAGTTAGTTTGCGTATAATATTATGAAGCAGAGAACAATTGCAGACGTCTGAAGTTTAAAGCAGACGTCTGCTTTGGTTTGAGATTGAAACAGAGGACTTGTGCAGACGTCTGGTTATCTTTCCAGACGTCTGAAATGGCAATAATTTTATTTTAGAGTGGGCAGAGGCATATTTTAGATGTCTGGCATTATTTTAGACGTCTGATATATGCACATATCAACAGTTTTAGTATAGCATCAGACGTCTGGTAGCTGTTGGCAGACGTCTGAATTTTGTAAATTGACAAAAATGATAGAAATTTTGTCTGAACGTAAATAATAAATTTCCTTATTAAAACATGTATACTTATAGATATATACATCAATGAATATAAATAATTTATTTAGATGGAGATGGAGATTTAGGATTTCTTGATTCATCATCATTTCATGGTTGAATTGGAGATCATATATTTCCACGTTCGTGTGTTCGTGGAGAGCCAGAATATCGTGTAGGTGAAGGGTCTGAAGGAGTACGATGTGAAGAAGATGGATCCAATGAACTACAAGGTTTTGGAAGTGGTTCATGAACATCTTTTTTGCGTGATGAACAAAACTTCATTGCAACTTGCTCGAGAAAGTTTAACCTCCGTGCCGTTACTTTTTGTTCGAAATAAAGTTCCCGTTGAAGATCCATCTGTTGTTTTTGGTAATGATGGATTTCATTGATTTTCTCCTTTGTGTTAGGAGACGTAAACAAAGATTTTTTTGCTTTCTTATTATCTGGTGTAAAACCTGTGCGATACGAAGACCACCTATGAGTTGATTCTTGCTTTGGGGTAGGCGTTGGGAGTTGTTGTGGTGTGTCAACCGCGCTATCCGTCGAGGGTGTTGATACGGAGATGGATATATAGGAATCTGGAGAAGACATTTTTATATATATATAAAATAATTGGTTGAATAAAGTTGTTCTATTTGGCTATATTTATAATTTGGAAAGTATGTAAATATAGATAAATTAATGAATTTTAAAGGTGCAGAAATAAATATCCTAACTTGTGGTTATAATTTTTCTGAAAACATTAGAAGTGCAGAAATCAATAATATATCTTGTGGTCAATAATTTGGTAACTAAATGTAGCTTTAAATTTTTTTTAATGTATTAAGGAAAAAGATCATTCAGTGTACAAATTCCTAAACTTCGTCGAAGCTTAGAAAAAGTTTGTTCATTTAATGGTTTAGTAAAAATGTCGGCTACTTGATTTTCGGTATTAATGTATTCCAATGAAATGGTTCCTTTTTCAACATTGTCTCTTAGAAAATGATGTCTTATATCTATATGTTTGGTTCTTGAGTGATTAATAGCGTTTTTGGACAGATTAATTGCATTTGTGTTATCACAATAAATTGGAGACTTAATGATAGGTTTACCGAAATCTGATAGTGTTGTTGCATGTATATTACTTGAGCACATGCTAGTGCTGCGGAGATGTATTCGGCTTCGCAAGTTGATAAGGAAACGCAATTTTGTTTTTTGTTAAACCAAGAAACTAATGATTGTCCGATAAAATGACAAGTTCCACTAGTACTTTTACGATCTGTTTTACATCCTCCGAAATCTGCATCACTATATGAGATAAGTTCAAATGAGGATCCTTTAGGGTAGAACAACCCATACTATTTAGTACTAGAAAGATAACGTAAAATTCGCTTAACTGCTCTTAGATGTGACTCTTTTGGTTTGGCTTGAAATCGAGCACAAAGACATACACTCATCATAATATCAGGTCGACTAGCCGTTAAATAGAGAAGAGAGCCAATTATGCTACGATATTTCTTTTCATCAAAATCTTTTCCGTTTTCATCTTTTTCTAAGTTAGCAGTGGTACTCATTGGAGTTGGTTTACTTGAGGTTTTATTCATTTCAAAACGATTTAATAAATTATTACAATATTTTTCTTGATGAATAAAAATTCCATTATCAAGTTTTTTTATTTGTAAACCTAAGAAAAAATTTAATTCTCCCATGTGGGACATTTCAAATTCACTTTTCATAATATTTGAAAATTGGTTGCATAAATTTTCATCAGTTGAGCCAAAAATGATGTCATCGACATAGATTTGCACTACTAAAATATCATTATTTTTTCTTTTAATAAACAAAGTTGTATCAATTTTGCCTATTTGAACACCTGATGTAATTAGATGATTTTTAAGACGTTCATACCAAGCTCGTGGGGCTTGTTTTAATCCATACAAAGCTTTGTGTAATTTATATACGTGATCGGGATATTTTTCATGAATAAATAGTGGTGGTTGTTCTACATATACATTTTCTTTGATAAACTCATTTAAAAAAGCACTTTTGACATCCATTTGAAATAGTTTAAAATTATTGTATGTTGCAAAAGCGAGTAATGTACGAATGGCCTCCAATCTTGCTATTGGAGTAAAGGTTTCATCGTAATCTATTCCTTCTTCTTGATTGTAGCCTTGAGCAACTAATCATGCTTTATTTCTAATAATATCTCCGTTTTCATCGGTTTTGTTCTAAAATATCCATTTTGTTCCTATTACCGATTGATCTTTAGGTCGTGGTACTAATTCCCACACGTTATTACGTTCGAACTGATTTAATTCTTCTTGCATAGCTATTATCCAAAAATTATCATTTGATGCTTCTTTATAATTTTTTAGTTCAAAGTTTGACACAAATGCTATATGGCTTATATGATTGAGATGATTTCTAGTTACTCTTGTATTAAGGTCTCCAATAATATTATCTATTGGATGATTTTTAAGAATTCTAGGAGGTGATACCAGAGTGTTATTTTCAATATTTATTTCATTATTAACGGTATTTGTTGGATTTATTAGTGGAATATTTTCTTCTTCATCGTTAGTTTTAAGATTACAAAGATTTTCATCGAATGAAACGTGTAAACTTTCTTCAACGGTATTAGTTCTTTTATTAAAGATTCTATAGGCTTTACTCCAATCCGAATATCCAATAAAGATACCTTCATCAGCTTTTGGATCAAATATACCTAAGTTATCTTTTGTATTTAAAATAAAACATTTTGACCCGAAAGTTTTAAAGTATGATACCTTAGGTTTTTTACCAAAAAATATTTCAAAACACGTTTGTTTAGTCATAGGACGTATTGTCACACGATTTAATACATAACAAATGTCGCAATAGCTTCAGCCCAAAAGTGTTTTGGTAAACCACTACTATTTAGTAATGTTCGTGCTCATTCTTGTAATGTGCGATTTTTTCTTCCTACGACACCATTTTGTTGCGGTGTGCGAGGAAAAGAAAAATTGTGAGTTATTCCTTTTTTATTACAAAAATTTGAAAAAAGATCATTTTCGAAATCTCCTCCATGATCACTTCGGATCTTTTTAATTTTTAAGTTCATTTGTGTTTTAATTCTTTTAGCAAAAATTTTAAACGTTCCAAAAGTATCACTTTTATGTTTTAAAAACAAAGTCCATGTATATCTTGAAAAATCATCAACTATTACAAAGACATATTTGTTGTGATTTATAGACCAAATTTGTGTAGAGCCAAATAAATCTAAGTGTAATAGTTCTAATGGTTGTTTTGTAGAAATATTATTTTTAGATTTAAACGAGCTTTTCTTTAGTTTTCCAATTTGACAATCATCACATAAATTTTATACTTTGAAATTTATTCTAGGTAATCTCCTTACTAGTTCATATTTTGCTAACTTATTAATATTTTTAAAGTTGATATGACAGAATCGTTTATGCCATAGCCATGGATCATCATGTTTGGCGGTTAAGCATAAGTTTGAATTTTTATTTATATTCATGTTTAATACATAAATATTTTTGTTTCTGAATCCTTCAAAAATGAGTTGTTTGTTATTATCTAAAATATTACATTTGTCTTTTTCAAAATTTATTTGAAAACCTTTATCGCATAATTGACTAATGCTTAGTAAGTTGTGTTTTAGATTTTTTACTAATAAAACATTTTGTAATAATAGGAGAATTTGATATACCAGAGTTGATGACTTCTCCAATGCCTACGACGTATCCTTTTGAATTGTCTCCAAATGTTACCGTTCCACCATCAATGTATGATATATTTGATAACATCTTTGAATTTCCGGTCATATGTTTAGAGCAGCCACTATCTAGTATCCATTTCTCTTTAATTTTTATTTTGGGTACCTGCAAAATAAAAGATGTTTCAATTGGTTCCCATATATTATTAGGGTCCTATTTGTTAGGAGAGGGTAGCCATACCCAAGATGGTTTGGTACCTTTATAAATATAATTTTTATTACAGACCACATTCTCCATATAATTATTGATATACTTTTGTCTAATTAAATGATTATTTGTTTTAGGAATCCAAATTTTTATAATTTTGGTATTAAATGTAGACTTAGGTAAACTTTTAGTTTTTTTATAACTAAGATTTTTTGTAACTTCTTTTTGTTTAGAGAAATTTTTAAAACCTATTCCATTTTTGTTGCTTAATGGTTTTGATATTTTTATAAGGTTTTCCAAATCTTGTTTTCCTTTATTAAATTTTGACACATTATTTGTAATCTTATCTAGCTTTTCTTTTAGTTCTACATTTTCAATTTTAAGAAATTCAATATTATTTTTAAGGTCGGTATTTTCTTTCAAAAAATTGTCGTTTGCCTTTTTAGTGTTTTCAAGTTCTATAGTGGTAGCCTCATTCATTATCAAATTACTTTTGAATTTTTCTTGAGCTAATTCAAGTTCTTCTTCTAGAATGATTTTTTCATCTTTTAACATACCTACTTCAATTTCTAATCTATTTATTTTAGTTATATATTCTTTATTCAATTTTTTAACCTCTCTAAATTTATCATCCAATTCCATGCTTAGTTCAAATAGTTCGTCATAGCTAAGTTCCGGACATACCTCATCGTTTTGTTCCATAAAACACACATTTGCTTGTTCTTCGTCACTATCGCTATCACTTTCTGATGATGAAGAATCCGAATCATCCCATGTTACTTTGAAAGCTTTCTTCTTCTTGAATTTTTCAAATTTATTCTTCTTTTTATCATTGTTGAGTTTCGGGCATTCTTTCTTCATGTGTCCGTATTGATCACATTCATAGCATTTGATTTGAGATTGATTTGTCGAGTTGGACTTTCCTTCTTTTTGAAATTTTGTCATCTTTCTAAACTTCTTGAATCTATTATAGTTTTTAGCAATGAATACTATCTCATCTTCATCTAAATCCGAGCCATCATTCTTTGTTGCCTGAAATGCTATGTTCTTCTTTTCCGAATTTAGTTCTTTTCGTGCCTGCAAATTTGCTTCATAGGACATCAAATTTCCTATCAACTTTTCAACTTTGAGGGTAGAAAGATCATTAGCCTCTTCTATAGCCAATACCTTTCTTTCCTAGTTAGGTGTTAAAGAGTTGAGTATTCGAGAAACTAAATCAAAATCAGTAAACTTAACTCCTAATTCCATAAGATCATGTTGTATACTTTGAAATCTAGAATACATGTCTACTATAGTTTCATTTTATTTCATTTTGAAAGATGAGGATTGGTTTTGCAAAATTGAAATTTTAGTTTGTTTGACCTTTGTTGCACCTTCATGTGTAATTTGTAAAGTAAACCAAATATCAAATGCAGTGGTGCATAGCATTACACGTGAAAATTCATTTTTATCTAAAGAACAAAATAAAACATTCATAGCTTTAGCATTGTTTGATGCTAAGGTTTTTTGTGCATCGGTCCAAGTGTTCATAGCAGTAGTGGGTGCTTCATATTTATCTTGAGTGGCTGACCAAATTTCTAGACCATTAGCTTCCATAAAAATTCTCATACGTGTTGACCAATATGCATAGTTAGAGCCATTAAAAAGTGGGGGTCGAGCTGTGGATTGTCCTTCTTGAAAAATACTTGCCATATTTAAAAAGATTCAAAAACGTGTTGCTGTTCTTTGATCAAACCTTGCTCTGATACCAATTGTGAGTCTCTATGAGTGGATCGTGTGATATATATGTGCAAGTATAAGTAATCTACAGTAAAACAAGATAGATAAAAGTAGTAAAGTAAATTAAACTAATCACACCAGGATTTTATACTGGTTCGGACCTCCCATCCTACGTCCAGTCCCGAAGCTCCTCTTCGTAATTTCCTTTCACTAACTAACCCTCACTTGACCCGGAGGAACAGGTTTACAATAGCAGAGTTTCTTTGTCAAAGATGTGTTCTTATAACACTGATGTTGACTGTTGGATACAAGTGCTTCCAATATATTTATCTAGAAGGTGTTGAATGCATAATCTAGAATATATGAAAGTGTAAGTAGTTAATTGCCTTGAGAACAGATGTAAGTTAGAGTATAGGAAATAATAGCATATGAAAAGTAAGTTTTTCTTTGCATTGCTAATGCTATTTATATTGATGAAGGGTTATCTTGTATAGTTGTATCCGTTGTAATCTTCTAAAAAGTCGCTTCTGATGATGATGAAGAGTTGCAATAAGCAGAAGCAGACATGTCCCTTCGAGTGTGGCAGTTGGAGTTTGAAAATGCTCTGCCGAATTCAAAATCAGACGTCTGAGAGCATGTTTCAGACGTCTGCCCTTCATATTTTTTTTTTGTATGGTTGGTTTTCAGACGTCCGAGTTCAATACCAGACGTCTGATTCCTTCTAAAATATAGAGCTAGAGACTATTATCAGACGTCTGGTATTTTTATCAGACGTCTGTTTTATACTGATTTGCAATACAGAGGAGTAATCCAGATGTCTGATAAGTGCACTCAGACGTCTGAAAGTGTGTATTTTGCTTTCTTTGTGTTTGTGCATTTCCATTTCAACTTCCATTGATTTGTTTGCCTTTTGATTCTTGTTTCTATCTCTTTGGTGATGCTACTTCATCAACTACCTGTAAATATAGATATATATACATACGATTTCCATTGTATAGTTGTTATCATCGAAACCGTAGAATAGATTTCCTAACAGCATTTGGGGACGATATGTTGGGGCTTGATTTAGTAGCTTCATAATGGTGGGGTGATGATGAGTTTTGGGTTTGGTCACAACAGTGTCACAGACTATTAGGTGAATGACTAACATGGACTTGACCTCAATAGTCACATATATTTTTGGCATACGAGTTGAGACTTTGGGCTCGGTCGTTTGCATATGTTTGCAGCGATGGCGAGTGAGGACTTTAGGCTCAATCGTATCGCGGTTCTTTTCGGCATGCAAGTTAAGACTTTGAACTCGATCATGTGTGAATGTTTGTGGTGATGGTAAGTTAGGACTTTGGTCTCAATTGTATCGTAGTCATTTTCGGCATGCGAGTTGAGACTTTAGGCACGTTTGTGTGCATATGTTTAGGTGATGATGAGTTGGAATTTTGGACTCAATCATGTCATAGTTATTTTCAGCATGTGAGAAAAAACTTTGGAATAAGTCATGTGCATAAGTTTATGCGACGGCTAGTTGGGACTTTGGGCGTAATCTTCTTGTAGTTGTTTCAGCATACGAGTTTTTGAGATCTTGAGCTTAATAGTATGCATATGATTAGACCTTGTACAAATTTTAGATGAGATCTTAGCATATGATGTCACTATAGTATCATATTATGTTTGGATGACTTGTTGGGTATAGGTTACACAGGTTAAGGTATAGTTTTTTAGCACAAGTTCTGTTTAGTAGCTTATTAGTATTATTAATTATTATATTTTATCCCTTCCACTATGAGTTTTAGAAAGTGTAGATAGCTTTGTGATATGTTTTATATTTTACCTCAAAATGATTCAACGTCTTTAAGGTTCACGACATTTGCATCATCTTATGCGTGAATCAGAGTGCCATAGATTACAAGTTGTTATATTTAATACTAGAGCTTAGGTTAGGTGATTCCAACTTCTTTAAGGCATTTGAAAAAGTGTATTTATAATTTTCTATTATATATATACACACACACACACACATATACGTCACTCCCTATATATTTTGAATTATATTGGTAGTTATCGGCTTTATTCGATATACATAAGTAAACAACCATGGGTCAAATAAATGTTAAGATTAAAATCAGTTTTGGGGTGATAAATGAATCCATCACATTGGTTATAATTTAATTCATAAAGAATTGATAATAGAGAGCATCTATACCAAGTAGCGATAAAGTAAATTATGGGAAAAAGGATAAATAAGAAGAAGATAGTACCCTTGAGCCCATAGAAAATAAGTGTGATGTTGACAAGGCATAATGTAGGCACCTGAAGCCTTGTTAGATCACATGACCTAGTTGGGATTGTGTAAATTATGATCTACTCCAATTGAAGTGCATTATTATTTGAAATGTTTCCTAAAAGGTTAAAACCACTAGTGTTTGAATTTTTTGGAAAAATATAGAAGTTGAAGTTTATTCAATATGTTAAAATAATAACTCTTTAATTGAGCTTCAACATAAGAAAATTTAATAAGAAGTAATTTTCCAAAAATATTTTAAAGGTTTTATTTTTGTAATTTTTTTTAATGTAAGGTGCATTGTTGCACTTAGATTTTGATGTATATTTGCTTTTGACAAAGATACTTTTGAAAGTAAATTAGAAAGTAAGAAAAATTCGTCTTTTGAATGTCTTTAATTTAATAAATATTTTCATCATATTTTGGGATAACTATTACATTTTATTTACACTTCTGTGAACACTTCTTATGTATAAAAGAAAATTAAAAAAATGTTTTACATATTCTAAGTTAAATTGAACCATTTTATATAGAATTTAAACTAAAAAAATTAGAAATAATTTTGAAATTGTATAATTTTTCAATTTTAATATGTATCTACTTTTTAATGGAAATTGAAGGATTTGTGATAAATAATCTTAAAAATGTTCATTAATAAATGATTTACAATTTTGGAAATTATTTTTAGTTTCGGTACGAAAATAGCTAGTATCCAAAACCGGATTTTTAAAATATATTTTTATGTGTATACATGATGTATTATAATAAAAAGGTACTGGAAAGTGGCTAATTATAAAATAAAATGATATATCCTTATAAATATGATAAAAAGGTTATAAATTATATGAAACAATGTTGTAAAAAAAATGAAGTATAAGAATTTTAGAAAATAATCGAAGTTATATCAAATATAATTATATTTTGAGAATTAATATTGAGTTTGCTAAAGCTGTAAAGAATTGAGTTTTGAGAGCTAAATATTTTTAAGAATTGTTGAAAAGAAATCATCTTGGATACTTGATATAAATTTGGGTTATGATTTCTTATAAAATGGTTTAGCATGAAATTTCTAAAGTAAAACTTTTTGATAATTTACTTTATTACAATTTAAAGAATTTAATTTTAAAAAAATATGTTATGATTTTTATAAAGTTTATTAAGACCAGTAGAAAATTATATTATAACAACCCGCATATTTTACGATTGTATATTTAAATGTTTTATTTTAATATAGTATCGTTAGTCGGATTAAAGTCTGAAATATTACTTTTTGTAGATGGTCGAATTAGACTCGAGACTACTTCCATTGAGTCCAAAACGGCATTTGCGACCTTTTTGAATATAAACATTGATATGTTTGGAGATGAGTACAATTTTGCTATTTTTCTATTAGGTTTTTGGTTTGGGTTTCAGCTCACTAACCCAATAGAGTACCCTAATTCTAGCCCCCTCTTCATTCATTCATTCTATTTTCCTAACACTCTCAAGCTAAAGGAAAGAACAGGGGAAAGAAGAGGAAATTAATATTCGTAAACCATATATTACTAGAAAATTCAAGTTTCAAGCTCCAAAATCAAAGGAAGCTTAGATAAGCATCCTCTTCTTCTTCTCCAACTCAATCTCTCTCCAATTTTTAGAAATTTCTAAAACCTACACTACAAGAAAAATCAATTTTAACAGCGTATAAAGTCAGCGTTTTAATGCAATACGTTGTTTTACCCTTACTGAAACATTCTCCCGCTTACCAATTGGTTTCCCTCCACTCATTCATTACTTCAATATCCTCTCCTCCAAACCTAATTCTCCAATCCATGAAAAGTCGCTGCCACCACCATCAAATTGCCGTTGTCCTTTGAATCCCACTGTTGGCCCCATGAGATCGCCACTGCCCCTTGGATTCTACTCTCGCCCCTCGGATTCTTCTCCCGACCCGCCCTCCAAGTGCTCCGCCTCCATCGATCAATTCCTCTCTTTGGCTAACTTTATACTGCAAGTTTGCAGTTGAACTTCACACCTGTATTTATACGAAAATTTTGAATTATCATTCTCATTAATTTGGTATTGCAGATCAATTTGATGAATACAGTGTAAGCATTTAAACTCTTGGTTAAATGTTTTAATAATCAACATGTTGAGTTAACTGTCTATCAATTACCAAGTTTCGGCTAATATGAGTTTTGAGATTCTTTTTATTTATGTTTCCATTGCTTCCATAGTATGAGCAATTAGACATGAGATAATCATGTGTCTGTTGATTCCAACATACTAATTAATTATTTTGGTTTATATTCATTAGACTTGAATCATTATCATCATATATTAAAATGTCCCGCTTTGCTGCTTGAGTAAGCACACGTGCAATTGTAAATGATGATACTTTCTTATGTTTGTTTCTGATTCCAACATCGAATATTAACTTTTTATATCCATCGTTTGTTAAATATGAAAAGCTTGCACTAGTTTAAAAACTATAGTGCCAGCAAGCTTGCTGCTGCAAGCTTGCACCAGCAGTTTAAAAACTACAATGCTTGCATGTGCAGGCTTGCAGCACCAGTTTAAAAACTATAGGGTGATTTTAAATTTTAGTTACGAGAGTGAAAGATTTTTATTTATTATTTTTTTAGGTGAAATTTGATGACTGAAGTATCAACAGGTAAACTTTTCTATAAGGAAAATTTAAAATGTTGCATTGTGATACGTAGAGAATATTTTCATGTTAAATTCGTATTATAGGATATTTGCAACAAATGTTCTACTTTTTCACATAATTTTATTGTCAATTGTTTTATGGATTAATGTACTTTGTTGAATGGAACTATGGTATGAGAACATATTGGAAGTTATTGATTAAATTTTAGTTGGAGTTGATTGGTAAATTGGATTATAATTGCAACTCATTATTGATCATATGCTTTATTCTAGTTATTTATGGGTCTAGGGTTCAGCTGATTTGATATGTGATCTTATGGTTGTGATTCTTTGAAAAGATTATAGGAAACATGCTATAGATTTATGCATGGGATGTAAATCATAATAATTTATCTTTAGAAACAAAAACTTGGAGTAAAGTATGTCTTTTTAGCCAAGGCAAACTGGTGTAAATCTACAAGCTTTTTAACAATTTCCATTAAACTCCACACATTGGGTAGTTAACCATGATGAAATACCTTGATTTTTGTTTGGTATTTGATTAGAAGTGCTCCTATGACTTTTGGAAAAAACAAATATAATGACATAATTTGTATTGTTTCGAACGATGAATTGCAAACAAATCTAAAAGTAGATGTACAACAGGAGTACACCGAAGTAAAGCAAATATATGATACTATCATGCATGCTCTACTAATTAGTCTACAGTATTTGTTAATAGGAACGTCAATAAATAAATATAGTTCATACTTCCATGATTCAAAGAGATATATAGTGACCTGTTAAAATAAATTTTGAAGTAAAAACAAATTTTACTAGGTTATACACCACTGTTGATGTATGCAGTCATAAAATGGCTTTATTTGAAAAAGGTTAATAAGGAAAGTTTAAGAGAGAGCCTCAATCCTGTCAAAAATGTTTTTGAGTTCTCCGATTATGTTTATCAAATTTGTGTAGCGTAAATAGAAAGAAGACCGGCAGAAGCTAAGTGTTATAGATAAATATCCTGACAGGATTCCAACAAGTGAATTTTGCGCATCTATTGCTAATATTGCATATCTTGAGTTCATGGACTCACCTTTCATTGGTTCTTTCAACACTTTAGGTGATTGTTGAGAAGTCAGATAGAAGTGACGTTCCAGACAGTAAAAGTATGTGTTTTTACATTGTTGTTTCATCAAATTCTAAACTAAAATTTATTTTTGAAGCTGTAGCTAATAGTCTCTTTTCTACAGCGTAGATGTTCTTTCTTTGAAAAATGAACTCATATTCAAACACATAACCATACATATACAAGTTGACCCTAGCTTAATGACAAACCTGCCTACACTTTGGGGTGAAAGACAACATGGATGAGAAAGGCGAATAAAAGATTTAACTGGTAAAACAAGGTCAAGTTAAGGATGATTTCATGCTAATGTGCTTTGTTGATTGTTTGTTTTCATTTATCCAAAAGTTTTATGTTACATCGCTGCAAGTTTTGTTCGACATGCGGGATTTTGGAAGGTAACCTAAATGTTATTTCTAGGTTTTGTGAAATGGCAGGTGCTGCTCTTTGGAGCCACATGGACATCGATAAGGTGTATTGTTTTATTCCGATAACTTACTATACTACATAACATTCGAGTAAGGTTATGTATTATATACTATTCTGTTATGAGCATGGTGGTTTAGATCAAATTGGATTTTCGATAATATGTGATGAATTTGTCGAAAATCAAAAGCACTTGAGATAAAATGTGCTGAGAAATTAAACAAGTTAACTGATTTAACTAAATCTTATAACAATTAACTAAGTTTATTAAAATCAACCAAGTTAAGTTTTATCAAAATTAATCAAGTTTATAAAATTAATAGTTTTTTAAAATATTTAAGTTTAAAAACATTAACTAAGTTTATAAAACTTAACTAAGAGAACTATGTTTTATAACTAATTAATAAACTAAGTTCACAAAAATTAACGAAGTTAACTAAGTTTTATAAAACTTAAATAAATTAACTAAATTTTATAAATTATTACTAAGTTGATTAACTTTTATATAAATTAATTGAATTTAAAAATTAACTGAGTTAACTAATTTATAAAAACTAAACAAGTTTATAAAATTAACTAAGAATATAAAAAATAACTAATTTGCACTACAACAAAATTAACTAAGAGCATGTATTGTAGCAATTAGGGAGTAATAAAAACTTTAGAGATAGGCTGGGTGTTTGGTCGAAGAGAGAAGGACAGTAGCTTGCAACGTGGCTGATGGGATTCTAAAGAAAACTGAATCAAACTGCAGCCTGTACAGTAGCTAGAAGGTGGGATGCAATCAAACACCGAGCAATGGTCTGTATTAAAGGGATGCTCCACTGGTAATACGAGTTGTTCTGTAGGAGGATCTAATTCTTGATGCGGCAAGTATTGCGGGCCTGCAGTGGTTCAGTGTTGCAGTTTCTGAGAACAAATAGTAGACTGGGATGTTGTGAAGTGATCAGCCAGAGAGTTGTAGAACGACAAACGTGACGAAACACTGTCTTTCAGTCGGTGTTTGATTTCATTATAAAGACAGGCTTTGGATCAGCCAGAGGTGCCTCTTTCCTTTTATCTTCTTTGATTCAAACAGTGGGCTTAGGATTAGCTACCTCCTTTTCTTTATCTTCTTTTATGCAAACAGCAGGCTTTGTATTGACTAATGCCTTCCCTCTATCTTCTTTGGTGCAAGCTTTTCTTACTTCTCTTTCGCCATTTACATTTCTAGGTTTCTTATTAGGAACAGATGCAGCTTGAGCACTAGCAAGGAGTTGAGCACTAGCAAGGAAATTGGTTGGATCTGCATTTCAAAAAAGATAAGGTTTTATTATATTATATTTTATTATTCACTCTTGATTTTAAAGTATGTCGCTACTCTTTGTTAACATACGTACTCATAACTAGCTTATGATATAAATCCATCAGTTTTGGGTTCTGTTATATTGTAGCAAGGAAACTGTGCTTTCCTTTGCTAACATTTATTACTGTTGAATATTAATGAGGAACCCCTTTAGTTTATTGATTCAATTATTGAATTACTTATTTTTTTTCAAATGGACACCTGAAGGCAAGTATAGATAGTATATTCGGTTTACATGATAATGATTATACAAATGAGGAACCCCTTTTGTGATTATGTTTATAGTTTGTTTACATGATAATGAAAATATTTAGTTTGTTTGCAACAGTCAGTGTAGGACTTTTGGTTTACCGTGTAAATATTACATATTCACATGTTCTTACTGGATTTCATGTTTATAGTATATTCTCATGTGTGAGTGCATGCTTCAATTCATAGTCATCAAACAGAACTTAATCCAAGTCATCTTGCTAATTATTATAAGTGAAATAGTGATTACCTCACGAGTTAGATTTATTTCTAAGGTACAGAGAAAATGAACTGACATAGATCACCTCCACTTTTGTTTATAAACTGTTCGACCTTATACAACAAATCTACAAAGAATGTGTACAGATACCACAATTATGATACAGTACCGGATAAATAATTAAACTTTAAAATGATCCCTACCATGAAAAGAAGCATCTGACATGTATCTCTGAAACCATAAAAAAAAAATACAATCGTCAGAGAGTTGTGTGTGTGTGTGTAGAGTTTAAAAACAGAGAATAAATACCACAATTTGACTCTTGATATCACTGCCAGGCAAAGCAACTGGTAGCACAGAACCATCTTCAACCAATAGGAATTAAACATCAGATCATCAAGAACACATTAAAAATATTTTTTTGGCATGATAGACCAAGATTATGAAATAAAAAGATAATGAGTTGGTCATACCCTGAACAACTGATTTTTGTTTAGATGCTTGCGTTTTCAGTATACAAATACCTTCAGTATTTGAGCATTATAGTACCAATGTCTAATATTGACTAGAATATGAAATATGTGCCTTTTCTGTTTTACTTTATTAATATTTCTCTTCATTTTCTCTGTTCCTTAGAAATAAATCTAACTCGTGAGGTAATCACTATTTCACTTATAATAATTAGCAAGATGACTTGGATTAAGTTCTGTTTGATGACTATGGATAGAATATATCTCATTAAAGGACATTCTAAATATTATGACTGCTAGTCTGGTTCACTATCCTATAGGATAATTTTACTCTGCGAAATTCTGCAGTACAAACTCTTAATTTGTTTGTGTGTTGTCACTACCATTAAGAGAAACTGAGGGATTTATCCAAATGTTTGTTTGTGTGTTATCACTACCATTAAGAGAAACTGAGGGATTTATCCAAATGTTAAGTAATCATCGGATATTAACTTTAAACTTTGTGTTTTTCACCATAGTGGCATTTGTTGTATTCCCGTATGACATCCTTTATCCATCATAAATCAATACATGTATCTAGTTTAGCATCATAGGTTATCACCTTCAGAGTACCGTAACATTGAAGTAATAATTTTCTCACGAATATTATGGTTAGATATAAGTATTCAAAGTGCACCTTGCTGATTAGTCTAAAATTATGGTTAATTTCCAACTTTTGACGTGATACAAAATTAAACATGGTATATACAAATACTGATTTTTTTTGGGCAGGGTTTTGCAGATATAGAAAAGAGATCATTGCTACCATATATGGACAATTATGTAACTGTTTTTCTATAGACAGATAGACAAATTTATTCTTCACAGTAAAAACTTTGCCTTATGTATTCCACTCTTATCTCTTTGCCAGTGTATATTGTTGCTTATCATTTCTTTTTTGATGTTTTAATAGGTTTGTTTTTAAAGTGCTGAAGTGGTATGTGTCAGAACTAAAGGTTGAATGGATAAAAAGTCTTTCATTTACGATTGATGGATCATGCACTGTATTCGATGTACTTGCTAAGGGCGTGAACTTGATTACTGATGGTATGTTATGCATATCTACAAAGCAATTTGAATCTGGATATATACAGACTTCATGATGACAAATTTGATGACTAAATGTGTGTCTTCTACCATATGTCAGTCTAAAGTATCTGCAGTTGCATTTGTTGCCTCGGTTGTCGGTGCAGATATTGTGCCTTTGTCCATTGTTGTAGGATATTAGTTTATAAATATTATTGTTGTTTATGAATTTATGTAAACTTTGTTTATGGACATTGTATTCAACTTAATTTACTGAAATAGTTGATTGTTATGTTTTTATATGATATTTTTTAGTTTGATTTGTATATGTTATGTATATTATCCGGTTGAAATATAATAAAATGCTATTTAGATTAATGATACCTGTGTGTAAATATTGCAATGGTGCAACGCTGTAAAAATAGTACAAACAAACAACAGCGTTCAAACCGTGTTGTCAATTCTATGAAAAGATAATGTACATTGCTCCAACAGCATAATAAAAATGCTGTGAAAAATTAACAACAGCGTTTATTAACTGCTGAAAAAAACTACTATTAACAATTTTGAAAGCAAATAATAAACGCTATAGAAAATTATATACAGCGGTAAAAGAACGCTGTCTAATACAGTTTTCAACAGCGTTTATTTTTTGCTATTATTAATTTCGTATATACGACATCATGTTGTTATACAGCGTTTTTAACAACGCTGTTATATCCTATTACAGCGTTTTTGAAACGTTGTTAAAAGCTTATTTTGGTGTAGTGCTAACTTAGGTAATATTTGCATTTGATCATAGATTGATCGTTTTTGAAGTGAAGTAGAGGAGAGATTGATCTTGCTTTGTTTTAGAGCTTCTCATTCATTGTTTTTGGGATTAAAGGTGAGTTCTTGAACCCACATCTATGTCTATACCTTTGATTGTTGTTAGGTATGAATTCCTAACATCTATTTCATGTCCATTTGCTTTTGAATTGAATTGGTTTGGCGAATTCCAATTTTTGGTATTTTGAAGTCATAATCTATGAAAATCCTACTAAGTATATTTGGACATGTTGTTTGGAGTATATTGAAGAGTCTGTAGGGCTGGGTTATCGCTTGGCATAATCCCTAACCATCATCGCTCATTCGATCGCCTCCGATGTGATTTGGCCATCAATGGCCAAGGCTAATTTCTTCCCTGAGCTTCAGCTCAGACATCTGGTATAACACTCAAACGTTTGGGTCATCAGAATAAAAATTGCAGTCTTTCACCTCAGACGTCTGAGGTTCTTTCCCAGATGTCTGGGCGATCTCGAAGAAAATTCCAGACAGCTCGGACGTCTAGGGAAACCACCAGACGTCTGACACTGATAAATTCAAGGAAATTGCCTATTTCTATATGGATTTCCATTTTATCGATTTTTGGTTGACCCGATTAGTTGTTATCGCTTTTATCAACTTTGATGGCTTCTTTTCTGGATTTTTGGAGTATCCATTTGATGGATTTGATATCGGCTTTCATGGTTTTGATTCACGTTTTCATATGTGAATTTTTGGTGATTGATTGTTTTTACAATCATTTCTGTGATTTGTCACTTTAAACTACAAAGTTTTCTATACTAGCAGTAAATATTCAAACTCTTTCACAAAAATGATTTCAACATTATTTTTAATACAAAGCTCGTTTTTAAAACCATTTTCCAATCTATTAGTATATACAGACCTTTAACTCATTCGTATGAGAAATCTAATTAAACGACTTAGCAAAACAAGTGGTATGAAACGCTTGCGTTTTCTTTATTGGTTAATTCTTGGACTTGTTCGATTGAAAGCTTGGGACAATTTTCGAGTGGAAATCTACAATTTTTTTGTAAATATTTAGGTTAAGCCAGTGGTTATGAGGCATGAAGCTAAACTCATTTAATTACTAGCTTAGTGTAATTCACACTTTTCATTGATCAACGATGATCATTTTATGGTTTAGACTAGCGATATGCGATGTCTCTTTGTCCACGTGGGGTACCGTACCTCATTTTATTGGGCTTTGCCTCATTTTTATGGGCTAGCGACCCATGTTCTTTTATGGAGTTCGGTTCATCGGGCATACAGTTGTACTACGTCGTTGTTCCGGCTTATCTGGTTCATCGGGCATACCGTTGTACTACGTCGTTGTTTTGAATTATTTGAGTTTCAGGTTTCTCGGACGTACCGTTGTACTACGCCTTTGCACCGGCTCTATAGCTAACAACCATGGGATATCGTCCCATTTGTGATACATGTGTTGGTGGGTTTTCATACTCCCATTTTTGATAGGCCTCTCCCTTCGTGACTTCTGGATTTCTAATTGATGATTTCTAGAGTTTGTGCTTCACCAATTTTTGTGATTTATATTGATAAGCTTTATCAATATTTGTGGTTTGGTGAATAAAATAAAGAATGTGACATTCTTTTTGGTGTTTGAGAAAATTTGACATATTGTATGATTTTTATTGTTATCTAATGTATACTTGTCACGGTATGGCATTATTGTTATCATATGTTTTTATCATATCTCTTATCCTATCTCATTTTATATGATATTTATAGCTAGACTGATCTGTTCATTATTTTCTTCTTAAATAACACTCGGGTTAGACCGTGGTATTTCAGGTGCTTCTGTTTGACTTCTTATCAGGGTCTGTCATCTGACTTTTGGCTAACTATTTTAGTATTTTTTGCTTTTCTACATTCGAGATACACACTCCTTGATGTATAAATATTCTTTTGTCTAGCACTTGTACCTATTCTTTTGTGGTGTAGTGGATCTTGTATGACCTCTACGTTGATGTACACTTTTTTATGTTATATTCATATATGTTTCCGCCTTAGTTATATGAATATCTATGACTGGTTTATGGTATGCTTATTTTATATTTGGTTCTGAAGATCACATAGCCACTATGTAGTAGTTTTGAGTTTGTAATTGATGTGTCAGATTTCCTCTTGAAAAGAAATGCATATAATACTATCTGACATATTGGTTCTCGCAAAAAGCAATTACACAGATGGTCGCTCCTCAACAGCCTTATTCTTCGTACTAGTCGACGACATCACTACGTAGTGTCCTTGGCTAGTGTGAGTATAGAAGTGGGGCATCACAGGATGGTATCAAAGCCAAACTTCAGAACAATATAAAATATTATAGCAGGGATCATCGTCGTAAGTCTTTCTTAGGAATCGTGCCTTAGGGTTTAATTCGAGTCATTGGACCCGTTCTATCCTATTTCCTATTATGATGTCTTGTTTTATCAATCAAGTTTGTTTGATATTCATTCTGAGAATAAATTTGTCCTTTTGTTTCTTTCTTTTTTAAATAAGAGAAATGGTTAGACCGGTCGTCCTAGCGACGGTCAATCTAGTGCCACTCCTCGGGATGGTGTATTCGTGTCTTCCTAACAGCTTTTAGATCTTGTAATGAATGCCCAAGCCGCCAGACCCATTCCAGAGCCTACTCACCCTAAAACCAGGTTTGCTCGGTCGCGTAGGGATTATACCAATTTGGGTGGAAGGTCATTCAAGGGTTCCGAAAGCGTTATAGAAATCCAAGCGGCTTCTAGCATGCTCCAGGAAAGAGCATTAGATTGTTGACTTCTAGCATGCTCCAGGAAAGAGTATTAGATTGGTATGAGATTTTGGTTTCTGAGATTATTGAAGCAGATCTTACTTGGGAGCAATTCCGAGAAAGGTTCGAGTTAAAGTTTGTGCTGGAAGCTGAAAAAGTAACTTTAGCTCGACGCTTTATTGACCTTGTTCAAGGTGAATCTTCTGTGACAGACTATGTCGCATCTTTTGAATCCCTCTCCAAATATGTGGTCGAGTATACTAATACCCCATTAAAGAAAATCAGAGGTTTATCTATGGGTTAAATAAGAACCTCGAAAAGGCTTTACTTCTGAAACTAGAAGTTTCTTTCAATCAGCTTGTTGATATACCTCTTCTGATTGAAGAGGCCGATAAAGAAAGTGATGTTGAAGTTGTGGGTGCCAAACAAAACTTCAACAACAACAAGAAGAGGCATTTTAAGTTCAAGCCTAATCTCAACAAGAAAGGGAAGCAAGCAACTTCCGTAGCAAAGACTTCAACTCCTAATCATGGAGAATGCTACAATTGTGGTTACAGGGGCCATCATGCAAATAGGTGCCCGAAACCTCTTTATTGCCGCTATTGCAAAAGTTCGAGCCATCATATATCTTCATATCCCAAACTTCAAAGCAAGAAGGAGGGAAAGCTAAATGTTGCTCATGTCCCCAGTGACACTTCTCTTAGTCAAGGTAATTCTCCTTCTATCCTTGATGGCATTATTATGTTTCGTGATCATCCTATTCGAGTTCTTTTTTATACAGGTGCATCTCACTCTTTTATATCAAAATAACTTGTTGATACCTTTTCTTAAATGTTATTGCTTGTTGACTTCACTGAGAATTGCGAATCTGGTTGGTGGATTCACAATACTTAGTTTACTTTGTAAAGGTGTCGAGATTATTTTATGTGATTATGCTTTCCCAGCCGATTTGCATGTTATGTGTTACTTAGGTTTCGAAATGATTTTGGGAATGGATTGGCTTAACCGTTATGAAGCCCACATCCTATGTCCAGAGAGGACTATATATCTTCGACATCCTCAATCTGTTAAGAAGATTTCTATTATTCTTAAAGATTCGAATTCAAATTTGGTGGCATCCTAATATTCTCTAAATCCACATGATGACGATAACGATGATAAGGAAGATGTCATTTCCCTCGTTCATGTTGTTCATGAATTTTCTGACATAGTTGAGCCCGTTTTAGGACTACCCCCTAAGCGAGTAATTGAGTTCAGAATTAATCTAATCCCTGGAGCTCTACCTATCACTCGTCCTCCTTATCGTATGTCCAAGAGGTAATGCGCAAACAATTATCCGAATTGGAAACAAAATGATTTATTCGTTCTTGTTCCTCTCTATAGGGAGCTTCAGCTATTTTTGTGAAGAAATCTGATGGTACACTTAGGCTTTGTGTTGACTAACGCAAGCTTAATGATCTCACCATCAAGAATAAATATCCTTTACCTCGGATTGATGATCTATTCAATCAACTTAGCGGTGCTAGATTCTTTTCATAGTTAGACTTAGCAACCGGTTTTCATCAGCTTCGTATTGTAGAGGATAGCATTCCTTTGACATTGTTCTGTCCTCGTCATGGATCTTATGAATGGCTTGTTATGCTATTTGGTTTAACGAATGCTCCAAATTATTTCGTTGACCTTATGAACCGAGTGTTCAAAGACTTCCTCGATTGATTTGTTCTCATCTTTATAGATGATATTCTTGTTTATTCTAAAACCGAGGAAGAGCATTAAAAACATCTTCGGATTGTATTAGAAACTCTCAGAGTAATCTATTAAAAGCAAAATTTTCTAAGTGCCACTTTGGCAATCTCGTGTGAAATTTTTAGGACATATTATTTCTGAATTTGGAATTTTCATGGATCCTTCAAAAATTGAAGCGATTCAAAGTTGGAAGAAACCGGAGAGTGTGACGGAAATTCGCAACTTTCTTGGATTGCGGGCTATTACCGTCGGTCATAAAGGACTTTTCTAAAATTTCGTACTTCTTACTAGTTTGACAAAGAAGGGAGTTAAGTACATTTGGTCAGACAAATGTGAAGCTGCTTTTCAGAAATTAAAAGAACTCCTTTCGATGCTCCTATTCTTGTGATTCCCGAAGGGAACCAAGGCTTTATTTTTTTTTATACCGATGCTAGTTGTGTTGGTTTGGGTGTCATTCTCATGCAAAGGGAACGTGTTATCGCTTATGCTTCTAGGCAATTAAAGACTGCCGAGACTATATATGCCACTCATGATTTAGAGCTCGCGGCTATTATTTTCGCCCTAAGAATTTGGCATCATTCTCTTTCGGGAGAGAAATTTGTTCTCTACATCGATCATAAATCTTTGAAGTATTTATTTTCACAAAAGGAACTTAATTTGCGTCAACAACGTTGGCTCGAATTCCTTTCATCTTATGATCTGGATATTCTTTATACTCCCGGAAAGGGGAATCGTGTTGCCGATGCCCTTACCCGAAAGCAATAAGCGGTTGTTTTTATGATGATATCCAAATGGAATGATATCGAGACTTTTTCCACATGTGAGATTCGAGATCGTGAATCCAATTCATGTTCATCTCTTGTTTTATGTATCCTTGAGGCTCATCCTTCTCTTTTAGACCGCATCCTTGAAGCTCAAAACCATGATCCCAAATTGTCTCATCTTAGCCAATGTTGTAGGGATAGAAATATTGATGGTTTGAAAGACTTTGAAATCGATGCTCGTGGCGGCATTCGAAAATTTGATAGACTTATCGTGCCAAATATTAGTAATCTTCGTAAAGACATTTTAAAAGATTCTCATCGTTCTAAACTTACCATTCATCCTGGTAGTAGTAAAATGTACGTGGATATGAAGCGACTTTATTATTGGGATGGAATGAAATCCGATATTGCTAACTTTATTAAGCGTTGCATGACTTGCCAACTCATTAAGGCCGAGCATCAAAGGCCTGGTAGGTTATTGCAACCTTTGGACATTCCAGTTTGGAAGTGGGATCAAGTTTCCATAGACTATATTGACGGCCTTCCCGTTCTCGTTCGGGTCATGGCAGTTTATAGGTAATTGTAGATAATCTTACAAATTCCGTCCATTTTATTCCCGTTTGGTCTAATCGGACCGTACCTCTTCTAGCCAAACTCTATGTTAGAGAAATTGTTAAATTGCATGGAGTTCCTACTTCTATTGTTAGTGATCGCGATCCATTATTTACTAGTGGATTTTGGAAGAGTCTTTAAAAAGCTTTGGGAACGAAGCATAATTTTTGCACCTCATATCATCCTCAGTTTGATGGACAAACCGAGCATGTGAATCAAACTCTTGAAGATCTTTTGGTGGAAGTTGGGAAGATCAAATTTCTCTTATTGGGTTTTCCTATAATAATAGCTTCCAATCTAGTATTGGTATGGCACCTTTCGAGGCACTCTACGGGAGGCCATGCCGATCTCCTTGTTGGCTTGAAGACGGTGAGAAGCTGGTTTTAGGTCCAGATTCATTCGTGATTCCACATAAAATATTGACCTTATTCGTCATAGGATGAAAGAAGCTCAAAGTAGACAAAAATCCTCTACCGATGACCGAAGAAGAAAATTAGAATTTTCTGTGGGAGATTTGGTGTTCATTCGTGTTTCATCTATGAAGGGTGTTGTGCGTTTCAGCCAATCGGGAAAATTAGCACCTCGATATATTGGCCCATTTACCATCACTGAGCGCATTGGTTCCGTGGCTTATCGTCTTTTATTACCGGCTCAATTTTCTGCTATTCATGACATTTTCCACGTCTCTCAACTACGGAGATGCCTTAGGGATTCCAATTCTATTCTTGAGTCCGGCGTTATTGAAGAAATTGAAGTTCCACCTAATTTGACTTATGAGCAACATCCTATCCGTATCATTGCTACGGAGGTTAAACGCCTTCGAAATAAAGATGTTTCGCTTGTGAAAGTTCAATGGTCCTTAAATCCTAAGGATTGCTCTTGGGAATCCAGAGAATTCATCGAGCGAACACATCCGGACTTACTCTCTCGTGCTCCTTAAGATGAACTTCTCACTTCAAAATTTTCTTCTGTGTTGATATGCTTTGATGGTTGTTACACTTTAATTTCTTCTTAAGTATTGTGAGGACGCAATTTCTTTAAGGAGGGGAGTCTGTAACAACCCGTATATTTTACGATTGTATATTTAAATATTTTATTTAAATATAGCGTCGTTAGTCGGATTAAAGTCTGAAATGCTACTTTTTGTAAAAATTCGAATTAGGACTCGAGACTACTTCCATTGAGTCCAAAACGGCGTTTGCGACCTTTTTGAGTATAAACATCGATATGTTTGGAGTTAAGTAGAATTTTGCTGTTTTTCTTTTAGGTTTTGGGTTTGGGTTTCATCCCACTAACCCAATAAAATACCCTAATTCCACAACCCTCTTCATTCATTCATTCTATTTTCCTAACACTCTCAAGCTAAAGGAAATAATGGGGAAAGAAGATGAAATTAAAATTCCTAAACCCTAGATTACTAGGAAATTCAAGATTCAAGCTCCAAAATCAAAGAGAAGCTTAGGTAAGCATACTCTTCATCTTCTCCATCTCAATCTCTCTCCAATTTTCAGAAATTCCTAAAACCTAACTTAGGTAATATTTGCATTTGATTATAGATTGAGGGTTTTTGAAGTGGAGTGGAGGAGGGATTGATCTTGCTTTGTTTTAGAGCTTCTCATTCATTGTTTTTAGGTTTAAAGGCGAGTTCTTGAAATCACATCTATGTTTATACCTTTGATAGTTGTTAGGTATGAATTCCTAACATCTATTTCATTTCTATTTGCTTTTGAATTGAATTGGTTTGGTGAATTTTTCAATTTTTGGTATTTTGAAGTCAAAATCTATGAAAATACTACTAAGGATGTTTGGACATGTTGTTTGGAGTGTATTGAAGAGCCTATAGGGCTGGGTTGTCGCTTGGCATGAATCCCTAGCCATCGTCGCTCCTTCGATCGCCTCTGATATGATTTGGCCATTAATGGCCAAGGCTAATTTCTATCCTGAGCTTCAGCTCAGACGTCTGGTATAACACTCAAACACCTGGTTCATCGGAATAAAAATTGCAGTCATTCAGCTCAGACGTCTGAAGTTCTTTTCCCGACGTCTGGGCTATTTGGAAGAAAATTCTAGACATCCAGCTTAGATGTCTAGGGAAACCACGAGACGTCTGACACTGATAAATTCAGGGAAATTTCCTATTTCTATGTGGATTTCCGTTTTATCAATTTTTGGTTGATCCGATTAGTTGTTATCAATTTTATCAACTTTGATGACTTCTTTTCTGGATTTTTGGAATATCCATTTGATGGATTTGATATCGGCTTTCATGGTTTTGATTCACGTTTTCGTACGTGAATTTTTGACGATTGATTGTTTTTACAATCATTTCTGTGATTTGTCACTTTAAAATACAAATATTTCTATACTAGTATTAAATATTCAAACTCTTTCACTAAAATGATTTCATCGTTATTTTTAATACAAAGCTAGTTTTTAAAACCGTTTTCCAATCTATTGCTACATACAAACCTTTACCTCATTCGTATGAGAAATCTAATTAACCGACTTAGCAAAACAAGTGGTATGAAACGCTTGCATTTTCTTTGTCGGTTAATTCTTGGACTTGTTTGATTGAAATCTTGTGACAATTTTCAAGTGAATATCTACAATTTGTTCGTAAATATTTAAGTTAAGCCAGTGATTATAGGATATGAAGCTAAACTCATTTAGTTACTAACTTAGTCAATTCACACTTTTCATTGATCAATGATGATCATTTTATGGTTTAGACTAGTGATATGTGATGTCTCTTTGTCCACGTGGAGGGACTGTACCTCGTTTTATTGAGCTTCGTCTCATTTTTATGGGCTAACGACCCATGTTATTTTATGGAATTCGGTTCATCGGGCGTACCATTGTACTACGTCGTTGTTCCGGCTTATCAGGTTCATCGCGTTGTACTACGTCGTTGTTTCGAATTATTTGAGTTTCAGGTTCCTCGAACGTACCGTTGTACTACGTCGTTGCACCGGCTTTAGAATTAGCTACCATGGGATAACATTCCATTTGTGATACATGTATTGGTGAGTTTTCTACTTCCATTTTTGATAGGCCTCCCCTTTTGTGATTTTTGGATTTCTAATTGATGATTTCTAGAATTTGTGTTTCACCAATTTTTATGATTTATATTGATAAGCTTTATCAATATTTATGGTTGGTGAATAAAATAAAGAATATCACATTCTTTTTTGTGTTTGAGAAAATTTGAGATATTGTATGATTTTCGTTGTCATCCAATGTATACTTGTCACAGTATGGTGTTATTGTTACCATATATTTTTGTCATATCTCTTATCCTGTCTCATTTTATATAATATTCATAGCTAGACTGATCCGTTTATTATTTTCTTCTTAAATAATACTCGGGTCAGACCGTGGTATTTCATTACTCCGTATCTTGTATGACCACTACTTTGATATGTACTTTTATGTGTTATATTCATATATGTTTCCGCCTTAGTGATACGAATATCCACGACTGATTTATGTTATGCTTATTTTATATTTGTTTTCGAAGATCACATAGCCACTGTGTAGTAGTTTTGAGTTTGTAATTGATGCGTCAGATTTCCTCTTGAAAAGAAATGCATATAATATTATCTGGCATATCGGTTCTCGCATAAAGTAATTACACAGACGGTCGCTCCTCAACCGTCTTATTACTTGTACTAGTCGACGACATTACTCCATAGAGTCCTTGGCTAGTGTGAGTATAGAGGTGGGGCGTCACATTTATGGTTTTAGAATTGATAGCCTTGTGAAAATGAAGTTAGAAATCAAAGATGCTTTGGTTTAAAAATTGATTTAAAAAACATTATTGATATTTTCACTTGAAATTTGTATTGAAGTTAGAAAAGAATTGCATGGTCCATAAATTTTAATTAGTTATATGGAACTAGCTTGAATGGATATATGCTAATGTGCTAAGGACTTGCAAGTATTGAACGTAATAAATTTGAAAAGTGTCAGAAGATTTGGATGAAGGAAAATTTTGAATAGAGATTTGGTGGCATTTTCAATCGATGCTCAAGCTAGAATGGTAGAGTACCAAATAGAATTTTTCCATAACAATAAAAGGTAACATTCATGTCAAAAATGGTTGAAATTACTAGAGCTTAGCATAAAACAACTTTAGAGATGGGTTTTGGCTAAAAGTTATTTATTATTAAAGTTACACAAGAGTAAGCCAAAATATTTTGCAGTAAAGCCATAAAGAAACCACGTTAAGCCAAATGGTAATATGCTTATGCTTAGGGTAGAGATAAACTCATATAAGATGTTGTGAAGCATGAGAATGCAGTTGAGTGTGAGGTTTCCTTAAAGGTTGAACAAGAGAAGATGGTTGCATGAGATAGTCAATAGTAGATGACGACTATACTCGTTTATGGGGAGTGTCGTTATACTGATGAATCGACTAATGTTACGACACGTATGTTAGTTGGTTTATGGTACACCCACATATTTGCATTATTTTGCAGTAGATGCTCTTGGGTTATGGTTGTTCTATGTTATGCTATATTTAAGTATATTTACCATGAGATAATTATGTATAATATCCAAAATGGGATTTTTTTTTTTCGTTTCGGTCATGGTTTAGTAATTGGATGTGTACCATTAGGGTGTGATCTTGGTATCACATAAGAGTAGTGGAATGTGACATGTGACGCCCCACCTCTATACCCACGCTAGCCAAGAACACTCCGGAGTAGTGCTGTCAACTAGCACGGAGAATAAGGCTGTTGAGGAGCGACCATCCATGTAATTGCTTATCACACGGTGGCTATAAATAATCTTCGGAAACAAACATAGAAATAATCATATCATAAATCAGTCACAGATATCCATATCACAAAGGCGGAAGAAGATATGAATATATAACTAACACATGAAAGTGTACATCAGAGTAGTGGTCAGTAAGATCCACGATAATACAAAAGAATAGCAACACGTGCTATACAAAAGAATACAACTATGAGTCTATATCTCAAGTGTATACAACAAAAACTGCTAATCTAAACAGTTAGCCAAAAGTCAGAGTGATGAATCCCTGGGAAGAAGTCAAGCAGAAGCACCTGTAACATCTCGGTCTGACCCGAGTATTATTTAAGAAAATAATAAACGGATCAGTCTAGCTATAAATATCAGATGACATGATATAACATAAAAGATATGGCATAAACATAAATATCCATAACGACATACCACTATAAGTATGTAAATAATGATCAACAGAAGATCAATCAATAAGAGATAATCAATATCACAAGAATCTTCTCAAAGATTCGAAGAGGGCATCATACCCTAAACTTGTACTCATAACAAGTCAATGACATAAATTCCAGAAATCAACACGAGAAATACAGAAATCATAAAAAGGGAAAGAGGCCTATCACATGACGGTCCGAAGACCAAGGGGAGCTACCCCGCATGTGTGAATGGAATCACACAGATTGAGGTCAAGACTAACCAAAAAGCAGAAAGGTATGTGTGAATGGAATCACACAAGTGGTGTCTAGTCTAACCTTGCAATGAAAGAGACATCGCGCAATTGCTAGTCTAATTCATAAAGCGATCATCAAGATCAACGAGAAGTGTCAATTACACTAAGCTAGTAAATATAGAAGTTTAGCTTCATGTCCCATAACCACTTGCTTAACTTAAATATTTACGAACAAACTGTAAATCTTCACTAATAAAATTGTCACAAGAGGTTCAATCGAACAAGTCCAAGAATTAACCGACGAAGTGAACGCAAGCGTTTCATACCACTTGTTTTACTAAGTCGTTTAATTAGATTTCTCATCCGAGTGAGGTAAAGGCTTGTATATACTAATAGATTGGAAAACGGTTTAAGAAAAGAGCTTTGTTATTAAAAATAGAGTTGAAATTGTTTGTTAAAAGAGTTTTGATATTTACTACTAGTATTGAAACCTTTATATTAAAAAGTGACAAAACACATAAGCAAGTGTAGAAACAATCAGTCACAAAGATCACATTCGAAGATGTGATAAAAATCCAAGGAAATCAGTTCAGCAAGTTCTGTTGAATGCTTTTCAGATAAGATCCCCTACGGAGGGGGGGTCCAGGGGGGGTGGCAACCCCCCAAGGTGGGGGTGCGGGGGCAACGCCACCGCTTACGGGGTTCGACCTGCCCGGTCAGGTCGCGGGGGTCCAGGGGGCAGCGCCCCCGGCGGGGTGCGGGGCAGCGCCCCGACCAAAACGGTACGACCTAGTGAAGACAAAATGAGGTCTAACGACCTAAGGGGAATAGGGTCGAGCGACCTATAAAACTCGCGACCTAAAAGTTAGCAAGGTCGAACGACCAATAGAGGCATAGGGTGCAGCGACCTAAAACATCGCGACCTAGTGAAGACCTAAGGGAGGCGAGCGACTTATAAAACTCGCGACCTAAAAGTTAGCAAGGTGGAACGACCTATAGAGGCATAGGGTGCAGCGACCTAAAACATCGCGACCTAGTGACCTAACGGTTTAAGGGTCTTGCGACCTAACTGGAAACAAGGTCCAAACGACCTAACGACTTAAAATGAAACATGGCTGAGCGATATAAGGTCGGAGACGACCTACGACTTAACTCCGTGTGAGCGACCTACGACCTATGGTTGCTACGACCTAACGAGTTCCAATAGTGAAGGCTTAAGGTCTAACGACCTAAGGGGTACGACCTAAGGTCTTACGACCTAAGGTGTTGAGGTTGGACGACCTAACCAAATTGCATAGGCCATACGAGCTAAGGCCTAACGACCTAACTCCGAACGAGCTATACGCGAGTGACCTAGGGCGCTAACTCGCAAACGACCTAACGTTAACTCGCGAACGACCTAACTCCAGACGCGCCTTTTCAACGCGTGCGAGCTGAAGACCTGCCGACCTACGACCTAACTCCAAGCGACCTAAGGCCTAACGACCTATAGATGCTGGGCGACCTAAGGGGGACAGAGCGACCTAAGCCAGAAATTCACCCCAAAACACTAAAAAGTGGAGTTTTTCGCCAATCCAATCCAAACCAAATGCAAATGTGCATGCAAACATGATAGGGATGCATTTCCAATAGCCCAAGATAGATATAGACTAGAATTGTGAGATAAAAATCTCACCTTTGCACTAAAGTTTATGAAGATGAAGCTTGAAAGCAAGGAGAAGCAATCCAAAGCTTGAATCCAATATCTTCTACTTGAATTTGGAGTTGAATGTTGGATTTGCAATTGAATTTGTGCTTGGAGTTTTAATTTTCCATTCCCTCCACCATTAATGCCAAAGCTTGATTAGTTAGGAAATTTATGAAGAGTGAGGAGAAGAGGGTTGGAACTTGGGCTTAATAGGCTAAACTAACCCAAAGTCCAAAGCGGGAAAAGTTAGTGAAATTTCACTAACTCCAAACCTATCGATGTTTATACTTAAAAAGTTGTAAACGACATTTCGAACTCAATGGAAGTGGTCTCGAGTCCTAATTTGACCGTTTGCAAAAAGTAGCTTTTCGGACCAAAATCCGATTAACGAGTTAATATTTAAATAAAATATTTAAATACAAACTCGATAAATATGCGGGTTGTTACATGACATGTGCTCATTGTCATGTTCACTATATTCGAACATTGATTCATTTTTCAATGTTCTTAAATGAAGTTAGTGGAGTTTATGGAGGCTCGGTTATTTAGTGGCTAAATGTCATATTTTAAGTAAGTATGGCAATGCATTATTCGATATTGGGTTGCATCGTCTGTTATATTTTGGAAGTGAGTCAACGAGGGCTCTTAATTATTGGTAATACCACTAAGCAATTATCAAACCGACCGTTAGGGATATTTACTTACTGTCACTGGCCAAAATCAATTTTTCTGAAGCCAAAAAAATGTGGATCTTGTCTCATCGCGCGGTTTCCCTAAAAACGTGGATATTGTCTCATCGCGGTTTCCCTAAACTTCCTCCTTTTATTTCGCGCATCAAAATTCCAAATTCAAATCTATTATGATTTTAAATTCTAAAATTTCAATTTCAAATCGACAATTTTGAATGTTGATTAATATTTAAATTTGAAATTCATATTTTTTAGATTCAAATCTCAATTGATTCTTTTCCAACATATTATCACTTAATGTTTAAGTAATATTAACAAAAATTTTAAATGTATATTTCTTATCAAAGTTATACAATCAAACGGTCGGTTTCTCCACCGTTGTGCGGTTATACTAGTATGTAAACACTGCTAGAATCAGCCACATAGACAACGGCTATTAGCCAGTGTCTGAAAAAATTTTGACCGATATCTTTTTCGGTGTAGAGAAAGGTCAGTAATATAAATGTCGGTTCTGGGAGATTGTCTTAATACTTTATGGACATCAGTTTCTAATTTGTGACTGACCTTTCTATACACCGACAAAGACATCGGTCTTTTTAGACACCGGCTAATAGCCGATGTCTATGTGCTTGATTCCAGTAGTGAATGATTTCTATTCGTGCACATTTAGATATTAGTTTGTTATTGCAAACTGATTTCCAAGCCTGTTATACTTAGACATCAGTTTCAGTTTGTGCACATTTTCATCAACAATACCATTCAAAAAACTCCTGCAACACCTTTCCATATACAAAAGGCTCCAAAATTAAATAATCTAATAAAGAGGCAAACTCGAACTTCCATATACAAGATGTTCATTAACCTATACCATTCCCATATCAAACCTATACCATTCCCACATCAACTTACATATCAATCAAACCAAGTTCATTATAACAAAAGAAACCCAGTATGCAGCAGTTCATGATCAAAAAAGTCAGAACTAACAAAAAACCAATAGTCCCAGCAGACTATATATGCATATGTAACTAAAGCCAGTGCTTCATTACATTTGCTCTTGGATATAATCGAGAGCCTCAAAGTGCACCTCGTTAAGCTGCTCCCAGGTGTAACACTTCTAAGTCTTGTCCATCCACTACAAAGTGTAACACAGTAAGAAAAATCACCTTAAACTTCCACAACAAAATCACAACAAACACATTCCATAGCAAAATCATAACAAACACATTCCATAGCAAAACACAACAAGCACAACACATCAAATACCTTTGTAAGGAAAAGGCAAGTCACTATCATCGATGATCTCTTTTATGTAGCGCATGACAGCGTTACCACATTCATGGCCACTAGGTTGTTTAGGAGACCCTGTTCCAATAATAAGTTGACATAAACCATTAATTTTAACTACACAGTAGGACAAAGTGCAGAAATACTTGCTATAAGATTTTTCACTTTGGACACTTTGCTCAACCTGCCCGTTTGGACATTGAAAGTTTTTAGTGCGCTACACCATAGAAACGACTCCATGTCAAACCTGAGAAATCATCCATATATATCAACACATTTCATTCAATTGGATGTGTACATTAAAAAAAATATTACCATATTAATGCTTTTTCCCATGCTCGAAAACACATTTCATTAATTGGACGTGTACATTAAAAAAAATATTACCCTATTAATGCTTTTTCCCATGCTCAAAATATGTCGGATGAGGCAATGGATTGAGAAGGTAAATTTCTCCATCCCATATTATAGTTAAAATCCAATGCGTACTATTTTTATTAAAAAATATACCAAAGCGATAACTTAAACAAATTACATACAAGTCATAATATAATTTAAATTACTTACTCGCCATTATATGGCACAAATAATATGCGATCATCATTACCCTCTCTCAGTAGGTTAACTATGTAAAGTTCAAATTCATTGTTGAGGTGAAATGTGGCTCCCGGATCAACAAAAGATGTCTGGGCCAATTCTTCATTCTCACTTATCACAGTTTGCAAGTACCTACACATAAAATAGTAACATTACAAATATTGGCCGTGTGTGTGCGCGCGCGTGCGTGCATGCGCGCGCGTCCTTAAGGAATAAGTAGAAAGTGACAAAGAATAAGAAAAAAAATACTTACGCCATACATGCTAATATTACAGCTTGGTCAATCATCTCAAACTCTAATAATGCTATCAAATTCTCATGCGACAGAAATATTGTCTTGTCACCTCCAAACACCTCGACATCACATAGAATCTGCATTGTGGACCCAGTAGCTTTCATAAAGGTTGTTGCATGTTTATCCAACAACCTAAAGCGCTTCGCCACATTCTGATTTGGCTTCGCTTCATCAAATAGGATCTGCACTCTCTGCAGCTCATCTTTCTTTGACTGTAGCATTTCCCTTTTCTTTCTCTGCAAATAATTAATCAACCGCCATAAATATCAACACATTTTATTTCCATACATCATGCGCACAAACTGAGAATATATTGTTTTTAGAGAAATACATACCACAATAGTTCTGAAGATGATCAAGTCCTAAGGCCATGCTACATGAGAGCCAGCAGCTTCTTCAACCTTCTCCATTTCACCAACTATCGACACTGGAAGCAAGGCATCTAGTTTGATGCTGCCATCCACCGACACGTTAAGACATCCAGGCTGCAGAGGTGCTCCATGTAGTGATTTACTCATCTCTTCATTGAAAAACACTATACCAAATGCAACCTTGTTGTCCATGCTGCCTACTTCTAGCTCACATGATCGTGGATCCTACAGTTTTAAAAAGAGGTCATATTATAATTTTTCCATGTATTGTATTGAAACTTGCTATTTAATGAGCCATATGTACAGTTTATTTTACCGTTTTCTCAAAAGGTGGAGGAGGATTGTCAACAATGTCACATTCGTTATCCAGCACCAATAGTTTCACAGCTACTGGTTTTAGCTTGCTGACTTCAATTTGATCTTTTTCTAGTTGGAAACTTGCTTTGTCGGACAATATTGGTGAAACAACACCGAGAACGTTGGATGCCGTAACTGGCTTTGCATTCAACATCACCTTTAGCTGAGCCATCTCCGACATCAGATCCTTTTTTGTTTTCACCATCTCCTCACACCTCTGTCGATCACGGGCCAACAACTCCGGCTTAGTAATTCGAATCCTTTTTTGTTTTGGTAGATTGAAGAATGATGTTAGGCAGATGAAGTCTCCAACTCCCCGACCCTGCCTGAATGCTCAGGAGTTTCCAATGTGGCAGTTAACACATCTTCACTACAAGACGGTTTGAATTCACCCTTATGCTTCTTTTCCAGTAAGGAATCCTGTCATGAACAACAATAATCAACAAAAAACCATATTTAAGTGAGTTTTTTAAAATAAAATAACCAAAAAAATTTATCGCATAGAGGCTTACAATTTTATCATTTAACTTGGCCAGCTCTACATCTATCTTCCCTTTCTTTGGAATATGGGCCTTCTTCCAAAAAAACCGCCCGATCAAGCTCTTCTCCTTCAAGTAGCTCCCCTGATTTTATCTGTATAAAATGCAATCAGTGTGGATAAGGACAGGTTCTTAAAAATGCAGCACCATTTAAAAAGGCATGACAAAATGAAATTACAGTAAGGATTGGTTCTTACGTCTTCCTATAAACTAATGTAGCCTTTCCTTGACAAGCGGTGTGGATATTTTCGCTTACTCACTCTCTCACTTTGTGCTTTATGAACTGACTACAGCCAACATTATAACCAAAAACTAAATTTCATATATCCGCTGACCATATAAATTGGTATAAATTTTATAAACAACAATAAAATAATTAATCGCAGCAGCAACTATACCAGCCAATTAGCCGCAGTCCTCTCCGTAATAAATCTTTTCCAACACTTCTTACCAACAAACGCATACTGCTTTGGAGGCTTACTCAGTTCTTTCTTCTATCCAACATATGGTAGCACATACTTGTAGTTAATGAAGCCTTGAATTGTCTCCACTTGCGGCCATCAGACTTTAACACCAGTGCCTCACTTTCTGGAGAAATTATGAATGTATCCTGGGCGATATGCAAGCACACATCTTAAATATCCACACCACATTTAAACACTCCATTTCACCATAAATTTATAAAAACTAAAAATTACCGGAATATCGAGCCAAGCCTTCCCTTTTAATTCAGGATTCACTTTTGGCCAGCTCGGAATGTCGATAAAACCATAATCCTAGCTAACATGCCTACGTAGGACTGTAATGTGTGCCTGGTCGACCCATTAGGAATTCCATGTTGGTTGTACATGACCTTGAACTTCTTGCCTAGAGCCTTCTTCGCCGCCGCCACTTTGTACATAGCACAAACACTTCTTACCTAGAAACTTCCAATACTCTAACTCGTAAAAAATTGACTTCTTCTTCCATGCACATTCCACCTTATTTGTTTTCTCCCCCTTCCCAAAAGAAAATGTAATCCATTGCTGCTGCACTAACACTTCTTCTCCAGTAAGGGGGTACAAGTGTGCATCTAAACTCTTGTTCTCGATTAAAAGCTTCCCTCTACCTCCTATAAGGATGATGCTGATCCAAACACCAACGATTACCTTGGTAACATATTTTCCTACTATGACTTAAATACTTAGCTATAGTATGGTCATCACATATTAGACAACCCTTATAACCCCTAATGACGTAGCCAGACAAATTCTCGTATGCGAGGAATTCATTTATCGTCCATATCAAAACTGCTCTTAAAGTGGAATAAGATTTATTATACGCATCATATACATCGTGTTCACCTTCTTCCCACAGCTTCTTCAACTCATCGATCATCGGTTGTAAATATATGTCAATATTATTACCTGGCTCATGCGGACCAAAGACTAATATTGTAAACATCATAAACTTCCTCTTCATGTATAACCATGGAGGAAGATCATATGCTACTAATACTACCGGCCAGCAGTATGCGGGTTTTTACCATCTACCGACAATGCTAAGCTATATTTCTTGGCTCACTAACGAACCTAAGTCGCTTGTAATCGATATTTATCCAAGAAGGAGAATCGGTGGGATGGCACATGTGCCCATCTTGAGTTCGCTTTTCCGCATGCCAAGTCATCAGTTCAGCAGTAGAAGCAGATTTAAACATCTAGTCAAATCTAGGAATGATAGGACAATACCACATAACTTTGGCTGGAATATTAACCCTAACTTTACCATCCTTCCTAACCTTACAGCAAGATAGATGGCACTTGGGACATTCAGAGGCCTTAAGATTTACACCCCTATATAATACGCAGTCATTCGGACATGCGTGGAATTTTATATACTCAAGGCCTAAATCAGATAGGATTTTCTTACTTCATATGCACTAACAGGCAACACATGATCTTTAGGAAGCAAAGAGCTAATAGAAGAGAGGACATCAGTGAAGGCGCTATCGGTAATGCCAAACCTCGCTTTCCAATTATGCATTTTCAACACTGACTCTAACTTGGTAGACTCACTGCCCTCAAACAAAGGTTTTTCAGCATCAGCCACAAACCTCTTGAACTCATACAAATCAATATCGTAATCATACAGTGTTTTTTACTGCTTCACATATGTGAATAGTTTTTATTGTTGTAATATGCTCTAAAGCAGCACACATACTACTAACAGATGACCTAGTACTCCTAGAAGACTTTTCTCCATGCAAATCAATTCAACAAACCCCAAACTAAAACCATATTCATATAGATGACCTCTAATTATTTTAACGACATTTTTTTTGAAATTAACGCAGCGTGCACATGGGTAAGGAATTGTCTTAGGATTACTAGCATTTTCTTTAGCATATATCATGAACTTTTCAACCCCAATTTCATATTCTAAAGAGTCCCTGTATTCTGTAATCCACGAGTTATCCATATATTCTGAAACATCATAAAACAAATTGAAAAACAATCAAACAACATGCATCCTAATTAAACACATATTACCAAAAGCAACCTACCAGATATGTCGCTACAAACAACAAATATAAAAGTGATATCAGGGTACTAATCAACCCATCCATCTAGAATGGACTATGAGCAACACTATGACTACCTATTATATAACTGATCACTTATTTCGAAGTAAGAATGTAGAAATATTGCATATAAAGAAAAAGAAATTAGCAAGTATCAAGTACCAAGAGAGAAGAACACATCGAAAAATTTAAAGAACAAGGGTTTCACCTAACCCGGGTTTCTGTCTACATGAAAGTATGAACACGTCCTGCAACTACACGAATAAGGCTAGGGTTTTCTGGAACGAAGTATGAGAGGCAAGGATGGGCATAAACGGCAACGCATCGCAACTGCCTGCACTGGACCAGAACAGCGGTGTGGAAACCCGCACCTAATCTTTTAACCAAAGATGATACCCCAAACCGGACCGATCCGTATCGATATGGTTCGGTTACGGTTTGGACAATTGAACCAACCATATTAAACCGGACCGAACCGAAAATATAAATTAGTTATTTTATGATAAAAATATAAGCAACTCCTATCTCATTTTAGATTTTAACGATGTACATTCTATTTTTAGCATATGTTGTTGTTATATTAATAATAATCGCTGACATAAAGGAAGAAGTTATAGTTTTGTATAATATTTTTCATCTCTTTTTTTATGAATAAATGCTAATTATAATCTTATTCTAGTCATTTTTCTTAATGATTATGCATTGATTAATGTTGATGTTTGGTTAATCTACCAAAAAGTCTCACTTGTAGGTAAATGTCAAATTGAAATATTCATACAATTAAGAACTAAACTTTCATTTCAGTATAACATTATGTGTTTTAACCTTTACATGTAAAAGTTTCATACGGTTGCCTTTGTAAATTGATTGTTAATGGAAGTAATTCTTTTATTTCATATTCAATATGGGTTCAAACCGGACCGGAGCGAAACCGAACCGTATTACATTCAAACCGGACCGAAACCGAACCGTTTAAAGGATTGGTATAATGGTTTGTATTTTTTATTAACCGTTTGATGCGGTGCGGAAGCGGTTTGGACTCCAAACCGCACCAAACCTACCCGCGTCCACCCCCAATGAGAGGGCTGTCTATTTTAATTTTTTTTTTGATTTTGAGGACTTGGTTTTTCGGGTGAGAGAATTATTAGAAGTTAAAAGGGGCCGAGGAGGGAAATGAAAAAGGTTTCCTCACTTCATATTTTAGGTTTTTTAGTAAAACGTAAAGCAGCTTTTTAAGTGCTAATGTCTAAAATAATAGACAGACGTCGTTTAAGAAAATAGCGATGTCATATATACCATTAACATCGTGGGTTTTTCCAACTGATGTCATAGACCCGCTGTCTATGTGAGGTTTTCTAGTAGTGAAATTGTTTTTGGACTACGGCTCTGACTTAAGATTAATCGACGTGAGCGAAACTCTATGCACGAAATCCTATCCTATGGGACATATTCAACTAATACATCGCCTTCGATCAGCATTTTCAACCAAACTAGCAAACAGGCATACATGCAACCAACAAGAATAGAAACGTTTATAATAGCCTACATAGATTTGTGATAAAACAATACAATTCATCCAAACAACCAATGTAGGATTAATATCAAAATTAGCCTAAGTCTAGCAATATTGTCAAAAGAGTGCATCAATGTTAAAATTGTGGTATTTAATTTAAAATTATTACAGAACACTTTTAATTTTATTATAAAATAAGATATATGTTTAAGTATTTTAGAAATCACATTTTAAAGGTAGAAACCATCTCAAAACGTAATTTTAATTCTATACTAACAATCATAGTAGGGTGAAAAATAATATCACATATCTCAACAAAAGCCATCCAAACCAACAGTAAGTCATAAAGCTTTCCGTCAGGAGTGAAATGCAAAAAACCGCATCTAAAAAGGACCTTATGTGCAAAAGATCTGAATATTATAAGAATCGGATTATATAAATAAATAATTAATTAACCTAATTGATTAACAATTAACTAATTACATTTACTAATTATCTTCTCTAAAACAAATCGTCCGTACATGCACATCCATGTCCAAACCTAAATGCACACATGTTTCAAACCTCAATTTCTCTCTCGTTTGTCGATGAAACCATGCGCCGTCGATTGTGATGGACTCCGCTACACATGTGCTCCACCCTGAACCTAAAAAATGCAATGCTCAATCACCCCTACCCATTACCAACCTGACAGCCAAGCTTTTACCCTATATCAATGCTTTTGCTATATTATGTCAAGCCCGACAAACTTAGTGGAAAGGTGGACGTCGACTAGAGATGGCGGTCTCCGTTTTTCATATTATTGCTTAAATTTCTAGCCAAGAAACCCTAATCGACCATGAAAGAGTTTGAGCTCGGCCATCACTGTCGCACGCCACATCAAAGCCATAGGCATGTAGTTCTCCTCGCCACGGTCTCAATGAAATGGCCTTAAGATTTTTAGCGTATTGAATCTCTCTATTTTGATTTTTGAAATAATTTGGGGGAGGCGGCTATTTTTTGTTAATGAAACAGTAACTAATAAACAAGAGAGAGGGGTTTGGATAATGGTTTAATTTAAATAATATAATATCATTCGTGCATTTCAAGCTCGCATGATCACACCGTGCATTCGATCACAATGAAACTCTTCCTTATACAACACCTCATTTTTCCAGTCGCAATAGTATAAATTTCATCTCTATTCGAGAAAGTGCTCTGGGATGGCAGTTTCACATTTCTTAAGATCGTTTCAACCATCGAATCGTCCAGTCTCCAAATATAATAATGCTTACACTTATTTTAATTCGCAACGTCGAAACGAACTCAATGAATGTGATGACCTCCCTACACTAATGATGCTTATAAACTTAGTACCGATCATTACATAAGTGGTAGAGTATGTTGCGAGATGTATAATGATGGAGATATCCCAGTTGTGCAGACTATTTAAATTGAAGATATACTTGAACATTATAACACCTTAACGAAAGTTGAAGTGGTATGAGAAGGAGTGAAAACCGCTTAGGATAGGCATACATAGAGAGTTTGAAGTGAGTGACATGGTGCAGGTGAAGGTCTCGTTGTTGAGATTTGTTGTGTGGAAGAGCTAACGTTATCAATTGATGGGCATTTCCTGATTTTATAGTGAGTAGGGGAGTCAACACATTCAACTAGGGCTTCTTGAGAAGTTGGAGTGTTCACAAACATTAGGTTTATCTCCTTTTCAAATTATGTTGATTACTTGCTGAATTTTGTTAAATGGACTAGAAATTAGAAGAAGTCAATGCCAGTGGCATTTACGTAATATGATGATTACTCGATTTTAGGCTAAATATGTATTATTTCTAACCTATAAGTAGAAGAGAAAAACCTATTTCCTAAACTTATTCTAATCTAAACGCCTTAACACTAATCACCATCAAATCCAAAGAAAATTCAACGTAATGATGCGAAATTTTTAACGTTTCGAATTGGAATATTTAATTTATTTAAATATTCTGATTTGATTCAAATTTAATAAATAATAAGATAATATTTTTTTAGTATAACGGATCTATTTTTATATAGTATTTTTAATTTGATTTATAGGATTTTTCCATAAGTTTTAATTCGGAAAATATTTAAATTATCTTTTTATGATTTATTGCAAATGACGGTATTTTTGGAATTTTATAGATGTATAATATTTCTGTTTTAGGATCGTATCGTATTTTTGTGTGCGGCCATATTTTGTTTTGTCGTTCGCGGTTTGTAGGCGAAAGGAATTCTGTGTAGCAAGATGCCGGAAATTTCAATATAACTAAACACTTCGACAATTCAACCACTCAGACTTTTTTTTCTCCTTCTCTCATTTTTCATTCTTGTGTGCTAGTAAACAAAGAAAAAGAAAAAAAATAAGAGGAAAATTTCTATTTAAAAATTCAAAAAAAAGATTTAATAATCGAACTACAAAGTTTGGATCTTTGAACTCGTATAACCTAGATCTATAATTCTATGGGTGTTTGCTTGAGTGCGAGATCGTTTTAGGAGGATCGACAGTGAAGTCGTGAGCATGGAGGCAACTAAGGTTTTAGTTTCTGGTCAATTTTTGGGGAGTTAGGCTTGTCACTTGTTTCTTTGGTTTTGTGACGTTGAAGATCACTTTGTGAATAAATTTTGTGGATGTGGTTGTAAAGATCCGGAATTTCACTTCTTTAATTTACCGATAGTTAATTAATTTAAATATTCAATATATATGTTTTATAATGAAAATAAAAATCTTTTAAATGATAAATAAGTATGGTGAAATAGTTTTAAAAATGTGTTTACAAAAATATATAGTCCGATGAAAAACAAAAAATATGAATGGAATTCGTTTTTCGAATTATCAACTTTTTGTCAGTTAAAAGTTATCGGAAATGTTGTAAACTCTTTAGCTTAAGTATACACATTTATAAATATGTTTATATATATATATATATATATGTGTGTGTGTGTGTGTGTGTATTAGTGTATGTATTTATACTTAAGTATACATATAAGATAAGTTCTAATTATGAAAAGGTGTGTACACACATACACAGATATATATATATATATATATATATATATATATATATATATATATATGTAAAACAAATATGCTTCTTTAGACAAAAGTACAACTAAGTAGAAAACATGTTTTAACATATTGGAACAAGTGTTAGGAGGGATACAAGCTTGGTGAGGTGGCACAGGGTGGTGGAGGGTAAAGGACAAGGGTTGTTTAAGTTTTTATACTTTAAAGTATTTTTGAAATGTTTTTGGAAACAATAATAATGATTAAGGAAAGTTAATTAAGAATCTAATGATTAATTAATTGGTTATTATAAATAATAATTAATTAAGTATTAAATAAAGTTTATTAATTATAATTAAGTGAAGATTAAATACTAATTAATTATCTTTTAAAAAGTAAGATCAATTTTAATTAATTTTTGATTAAGCAAGATTTATTTTTAATTAATTATGAGTTAAGTGTATTATTTATTTTTAATTAATTAAGTATAAGGTTAATTATTAATTAATTATTAGTCAAATGTTTAATTATTTTTAATCATAAATTAATTAAGATTTTAATTTATAAATAATTATTTATAAAAGGTTAAATTTATTATTTAAGTTTCAATTTAAAGATTATTTAATTAATTGAGATAAATTAACAATTAATTATTAATAAAAGTTTAAAATTATTATTTACTAACTGTAAAGGATTAATTAAGGGTTTAATCTATAAATAAACTATTTATTAAAGGTTTAATTATTTATTAATTTATAATTAAACTAAGTTCAAATTTAATAAAGACAATTATGATTTAATCAGAGTTTTCCTTGTAATTAATCATTTTAAATGGAGTTTTAAATTTTTAATCCTTGTTTTCAAAGAATCAATTTTTTAAAGGTGCTTCTTTTTCAAAGATGGTTTTGAACACGAAGGATTCAAATGTCGATACCATTAAGTCGACAAACAATTGCGAACGAGTTATGTAAATGGCTTGATTGCGTGGACATGTGTTAGTAGAATAAATCCTTGTTCTGTTATGAGTTGATCGCTTGATGTTTTTGGACATCTGATACTAGAATAAATCCCCGTTCTGGTATAATGTAATTGTTTATTTGATGGACATATGTTTAGTAGTGTAAATTCCCATTTTTCTCTAAGTAGTGAATTGTTTGGACATATATTTTACAAGACAAATCACCATCATGGTATTATGTTATTTGGGCATGCATATGCTAGTTGAGTTGTATTGACATGTTATTCCCTGATTTGGATATGAGTTGCATTTACATATATGTTGACTTATGTAAATAAATGGTTAAGTGACTTGAAAGTGAAATTGATGTTAAATGGTAACTTAAATTACTACCATTGGGATTCCTAAGCTCCTTTTGAATTTATAAAGTATGGATTTGAATTATTTTCTATTCTTTAGTCAAATTGGGTTTAAGGTTTATAAATGATTTTTCAAGTTATATTATTATCTTTTAAAGGTATTTATATAAAAATGGGCTAAATTAAGTAAAAAGGTTTATTTAGAGTGATTTAAAAGGATGGGTTGCAAAAGAATTTTATAAAGGATTTTTCTTAAAGAAGATCTATCAAAGGGGTTTTAAATGGGGAACTGTTTTATAAATGATTTTAGAGGTTTGTAAAGAGGTTTTGTAATTTGACTTGTAGATTTATAAAAGTGTTTTATAATTTGATTTTGCAGATTTATAAAGGTATTTAAATGTGAAGTGAGCTTTTAAAAGAGAACTTTTTATAGAGGATAAGTGGACCGGATTGTAGTAAGTAATTTTTTAAAAAGGAATTTGAAAAGAGAGAATTTTCCAAATGTTCTAATAATATACTTATACCCCTAGGATAAGTATAAATATTTTTCAAGTAAAAAGTGGAAGTAAGGGTTTTGGAAATACTGTTGTGTAATGATCTTTTGATCAAGTTTTATAAAGTGATTTTATTATTTAAAGATTAATTAATAAAGGCTTAGAGTATCCCATATGGAATTAAATCAATGAATGAATGGTTGTTTATTTGATAGTCAAATAATCGACTATCAAACTTGGACCAAAATGTAACTTTGTAAATATCTAGGAGAAACACATGAGTTATATGACATAGTCATCTCCAATGATGTTGTACTGTGTGTGTAAGTCTCATTTCATTCTTTTAGATAGATGATAAGGAAATCTGTCCACAAATGATAAGGAGGTGAACTCCGTTCTTATCTTTAGTCAACTTATTTTCTAAAGAACCGAGGTCGAGTTTACCGAAAATTATTGAAAGTTGTTCTGAAGAGACTGGGATCAGATGTGTTATCCAAAAACCACTTCGATCCAACTCAAGTGTTTTGAAATGAAGACATCTTGAGGAGTATGGAAATGGAGGCGGAGCCATTGAAGTGCAAGGGCTTCCTGCTATTAATCCTGAGTATCATTCCAAAATGGATATTGTAAAAGTAGTGCCTTCGATTTGTTCTTATCCTGGACAATTCATATGGATGAATGACGGAATTACATTGCTACCTGGAAGGTAGTGTTAGCATTCTAAGATGGTTTGCTATATAAAAAGGTAATCGTAGCCTCAAGCCTCATCAACCGGGAAATGATAAAAATCGGGCATGCAGCAGGGCTTTGTGGGTCGCTCTCGGGGTATGGTCATTCCAAATCTAGATCGATTACTATCTAATTATGTATGATTCGGGGCCTAAAATGGGGTGATCATATTTTGTACTACTGGTCAAGTAGTAGGCCAGTCCTATGTGGTAGAGGTACAAAAATGTTCTTACCAGACTCCGATGCATTTTGTCTGGAGATGTACTATCGAAAGGTAGTTCCTTACCTTGTCATAGTATTGAATCCAATCTCCAAGACATGCCTTTACGATTTTGATTGTAGAACTTAGTATGTTGGAATTTGATTAATGTAATAATTTCGGCTATGATTAATAGATATTTGTACTCTTGACATTATTATAATATCACTGGATTTTCTATAAAAAATGTTTGGTTATAGTAAGGTAAAAACCTGTCCATGTTTTTATGCGGCGTAGTCTTACGAGATACCTTTGATTTTAAAAGGGTTTTAAACATAATAATTTAGTTATTTGAGTTTACTCACACAAAACCCATGTCTGACTTGGAGTTTTATTTTCGTTCCCTAAAACTCTTGAGTGCTCAATTTATATGGGCAGCCAAGTAGTTCATATTTTCCCATAGATGCATTTTGGAGGAGCTTAGAGTAGAAGGCTTCATCGATAGCTAGTTATTATCTTGGTTCTACCGTATTATATGTATCTTGTATCAGTTAGGTAGGGACATGCTGTTATAACTGTCCATGTATTGAATTTTATTAGTATGAGTCTGATGTATCATTGATATGACTTTGTAAAGTATTATGTTGATTAATATATATTATTTGGTTGCATTGTGAGATTCTGTGATTGTTTAGTTTATTCTTATCTTCTGTCTCCTTTCTTTCTCCTAACAATCTGCCTTTTCGGCACTTAGTTGTTCGGCGTGTAAATACCATGGATGTATTAGTATCGACGTTTGGGGTTCGAAAAGGTGGGTTGTTATAGTGGTTGCACTTGGGTGATGCGACCGGTTGCATAAGGGTAGAGTTGGTTCTAGGTTTCAAATTGGTACGATGGGCCAAGTGCTTCATGGTGGTGGGGGATCGAATGCTCGGGTTAAGAGAGCGTTGTAGGTGAAGTCGGATTTGAGATTCATGGATAGGAAAGGGAGATACGGATTGCATGTACAAAGCGGGTTTTGGTTTTTCATGTGTGGGCTTGGAGAAGGAGTTTGGGAGGGTGAAGAGAGAGATTTAGGTTAATTATTATTAGGTATTTATGCTTGGAGAAAGAGTTTATTAGATAAATTTTGATATTTATAAAAGTAGGTTTATAATTATGTAAAGATTTTCATAAAGGGGATTATACAATTTATAAATAATATTTTATGAAAGGAGTTTGTAAATATAAGGAGTTTTAGGAAGGTATTTTATAAGAAAAGGGATTTATAAACGATTGATCTCGATTTCCATAAATGATCATTTTAAATTACGATGGTATGGAAAATGTTTCTTTTCAAACTTAACACCAAATTTCGAGATATGGAAACTCGTCTATATCTTCGGAATTAAGAATATGTATTGAGGAAAGGATAGTTTTCTAACTTTCCAGGTTTCATTTTAATCGAGGGATAATGCTGTTTGAAATAGGAAAGTGGCGTTAAGTATATTGGCCTAGTTTCTACGCGGTCTACTTAATTACACCAAAAGTAAAGTATTTTGGGTTTACTTTTATCAATATTTTAAATGGCATTTGTTTTAACTCGATTGAGTAAGGTTTTGAAAATGAAATCTTTCTTAAGATTCGTGGATATACTTATGCCATTGGAATAAGTATACGAGTATATTTTCTAAGTATAGGGAATGTAGTTTTTTGTGAATATACTTATACCATTGCTATAAGAATATTGAAAAGCTTTCTAATCATTGAAAGTGAAATGTTTTGTGAGTATACTTATACAATTTAGTTAAGTATATAAACATTTCCTAAGTTTTGAAAATAGTAGAGAAGATTTGTGAATTTACCTTTATAAAGGTATTTTAATACAAGAATTTACAAAGTAGTTTTGATTAATGAAAGGGTTAATTAAAGAGGACTAGTGGTTGCTTATGTGCTCAACCAGTGTTGTTTTCCATATGGAATTAAATTTCTGATTGAATGGTTTTTTTATTTGATAGTTAAATAACCGACTATCAAATGTTGGCCAGTTTAAAAACTATCATTGTCGGTTCGGAGAGACTCGGGTCGGATAAATGTGAGTTATCTGAAAACCCCTTTGAACTCGGCGTAAACGTTCGAGTTGAAGACATGTTGAAGATGATGAAATTGAAGATGGAGTTCTTTAAAGTGTAAGGGCTACTTGCTACTAATCCTGAGGGTGATTCCAAAATGGATGTAGTAGAAGTGGTGCCTTAGGTATGTTCATATCCTGAACAGCTTGTATAGATGAATGTTGGCATTGCATTGTACTTGGAGGATAGTGTTAGAATTTCACAAGGGATATTCCATAGAGGAAAAGGTAATCGTGGCCTTATCAGCTTCACAACCAGTAATGATTAAAACATAAGAGATGTCACAGAGCGTCGCTACCATTAGATTATGGTCATCACCTTTCTAAATCATTACTATTAATATATAGATTTTGTTGTGCATGAGAGATCTCGAGAAAAGGTTGGAAAGCAACCAGGGTGATGATCGTATTCGGTACTATCCAGTAGGGGGAGTTTAGACTTGATTCGCAAGGGTCGAAAGGTTTTCTATCCCGGTACATTTTATCTAGAGGTATACTTTGGTAGGTGGTACCCCAGTGCCTAATCATTGTATGGAATCCATTATCCAATAAGCGCCATACGAACTTCATTGTTCCCAACTATGTCGGAAAGTAAGATTCAAGTATTCCGGCTATTTTGTATATTTATTTTAAATCCTAGACATTATTATAATATCACTAGATTTCCTATTTGAAATATTTTGGTTATCACATGGTAAAAATCCCATCTATGTTTTTGTATGGCGTAGTGTTATGAGATGCCTTTATTTTGAAAGGTTTTATAACATTAAAATCCATATGATATATATTTCTCATATTAGTTTACTAGATTGATCTGGATATTATTTTCTTATAATGCTCGGTCAGACCAAGCATGTTTTCACATCTAGTTATGGATGCTTTGGAGCTTCAACAAACGAGTTGGATGCCTCCAAGACATATTTATGTATATTATATTTCTGCTACATTGGTTGTTTATATTTATCAGCATTAAAGAGAACAGGTTGTTATAACTGTCCACGTGTAACGACCCGCAAATTTGTTATTATAGCTGTCCAGGTGTAACGACCCAAAAATTTATTCCTTCATAAATTTTATTTATATTTGAAATATTCAAATACAAGATTTTATAACACAAATTATAATGTTTTGAACCATAAATAGTGATGGTAAACTTATTTTAAATGTATATTAACAAATATGGATATTTAGGGTTTTCATCAGAAAAACGAAGAAAATCAGTTTTCGAGAAAATTGAGATTTCTCAATATTAAATTGAACGAAACTGGATACATACGATTATTTATCCAATTAAGAAAAAATATGAAATAATTTTTTTTTTGAAATAGAATATATTTATGACATCATCAGGGATATCATCACTTTTGTAAAAAAATTATAATTTTAAATTAAGTTTAAATAATTAAATTGTTATTTTAAAATGATAATGATTCATTTTAATTAGTAATATAGTGATGATAAATCATTTTTAATAATTTTATAAAAATAAATACTTGATTTGAAGATATAAGAAAATTGATAACGCTTTGTCGATACAACATCACTTTTTGTAAACACTTGCTTAATATTGGTTTATATGCTTTGAAAATTCAAATAAGAAAATTTTAATTATTCTAAAATGATAAGAAATATATTTTCAAGATTGTTTACAAATAAATATAGTTCAATAGAGAAGTAAAAATATGATCAGAAATCGGATCCCAGATGTGCAATGGTTTGACGAACGGAAGTTGTAATCAAAAGTTGCACCATTGGTTGTCACATATGACATATATATGCATACACACATGTCATAATACATACACACACACATATATATATATAATAAGTGTAACGACCCATAAATTTTAAAAATTTTAATAACATAATTAACTGAAATTTTATGAAATTTTACAAAAAGTAAAATTTTGAAATAAAAATTTAATATTTGAAAAACGTCTATTTAAACATAGAAACTGGTAAATTTTCATCGAATAATATGGAAATTTATTTTTTTGTATACTTTATTTAAATTTGAATCAGTTAATATTTTATAATGATAAAATATTTTCCAAACCTGAATATTTTTATATAATAAATTTGTAAATCATCTTCTGAGTGAGACGTCATATTTCGTTTCTCCAAATTTCGATTGCTATTGTTCCGTTTATTTTATTTATGATAAATTTGTAGCATTTTTCGGTACCGATATCAACTTTGAAGATATGATGGTCGTACCACTGATGTCTGTATACCGTTTTGATCGTCTAGTCGGGCTGATCTCTGTAGTATATTTATTTCTGTAAATTGATGTCCGGTACGTAACAGTGATGAGGAAACAGCTCATCATAACGGTACCAAAATTTTGAACTCATATTTTTTTCTGTGCGTTTCAAATCTAAAACGTGCTGTCCAAACCAGCAATAAATTGTTTTAAATATCCAACGTATCACCACTCGACCGTTGGAATTTAAAATAGTTCTTTATTTATTTATTTTGGTTCGGGTCTATTGCTTGGCTCTCCCTATTCATTACGTTTTGAAATAAATATATATAACCATACATAAGCCTCGAAAGGTGAGCAATCACTCACGATTAACGTTCTTATATTTATTAAATTCGATTTCAATTGAAACAACAATTGAAATATGCTGTTGTTAATTATTTAAGTTGCAATATATATGCTATTATATGTAACTGTTCACCTGTGGGATATGACACCATATCATGTTGTTTATATTTTATTTAAATCACTGATGATATATGCATGTTGTTATATGTTATATTTTATCATATATGTTCTCACTCTGCAAGTTTCCTATTAGTATAGAATTCCCTATGAGTTGAAATGATACATACCCGAACGATCTGTAGAATAGGAGAAAATCGTTATGAGTTGAAACGATAAACCCAAGCGATTTTCATTGAATTGAATTCGAGATTGTGGGTTTAAATGATATATACCCGTGTATATTTAAATTGCGGATTGAAATGATAAATATCCATATCACTTGACCATAGGATAAAAAATTATATGCAGACACTCTATATATATATTTTAAAAATGATTTCCAAGGTTTGAAATGAATATTTTGGTTTTTATAAATATTGATTTTAAGATATTATATGTATATGTTATTTTATAAGGGTTTAAAATTTAGATTTTAAATTTATATGTTTGAAAATTTTAAGGTTACAAGTTAGTTTTGAAATTACATTTTAAGATAGATTTATAATGATTTTTATAAATAAAGTTGGGAAGATAAATTTGAATTTATTTGAAACTATATTTAATTAAGAATTTTATTTAATTAAATCGATTTGAAACTTATTAAAATTGAGATTTTAAAGGATATGATTTCATAACCTAATTTTTGGTTTAAGGTAATTAAATGAATATTTCAAGTTTAGATAAATTGAAGGAAATATTTAGTTTATTTGTAATTTGGGGTTTTATTTAAATGATATTGGATTTATTAAGTATATATTTCAAAACCAAATAATAATGAAGTTAAAATAAGATATATATGAAATTATCAATTTAGTTTTGAAATGTTGAATATATTGAGCTTTGAAATATACTGAAATTTAGATGGTTTATTTTGCAGTTCAAATCTGTATTTGAAATCGATATAATTTGAAATGGTTTATTGAGAAACGGAATTGAATCGAAGTTGAAGAATTAAGATTGAATTAAATCGGAATTTTGGAATTTGAGTTGATTTGAATCGATTTGTGAAATTTGAGGAAACTATTTTAGTATATAAACTATTTTTTAGTTATATTTTACTTTATAAATTATTTCAATATAAACTATTTTAATGTACTAATTATTTTAATATAAACTATTTTTACTTATAACTATTTTAAATGAACTATTTTATTTTATAAACTATTTTATTTTATATACTATTATTAATATGTAAACTTTTTAAGGAAAGTATTATGATTTCCAAAGTGTTATAAATTCAAGTATTTGGTTTTTGAAAATATTATAACTTTGAAAGTGCTATGGTTTTGTAATGTATATATATTTGAAGAGAAAATGATATCATATTGATATGGTTTTGAAATGGAAAATGATATTTTGGTTTTGAAGTATAAACTATTTTAAAATGACCGTGGTGTTATAATAATGATTGGTTGTTAAAGAGACCGGGATCGGATATTGTCACTCTCTACCAATACCGAAAACCACTTTAACAACCGTGTATGTGGTGGAGATTCTAGAATGAAGTAGGATGGTTGGCAACGGTTCTATATGGTATTACGTAGCATTGACTCCCATGAGTCAGCTCGATGCGGCTAAAACAGGAGCCACGACGGGCCAAGTGAGGTCATTCCTCCTATCGGACACGTTTCTTAGATACCATTCTATTGCTTTTGTGATGTGATTGGGTGCACCCTTTGATTTAGGATTGTGTCACTAGGTTGGTGGTAGTAGCTTCTATGCGGTACCACCAGTTCAGATATGCGAACGGTATATCTACCCTGGCATTGCCTCGAATGCCTTGTCGCATGCCCTATCGTGCCTTCTACGATTTTGTTTTGCACCGTACCTATGTGATGTCCACTGGGTAAACCTTCAGTTTACGGAGGAGCGTATAGAATTGTATAAACTACGGGAATATATAAAATGTGTTAAGGGGGATATGGGTAACGCCTTAACGCTATTTTAATACTTTTACTTACTATAGACATATTATAGTAGCGTATATTACTACATAGTAGATAGTTCCACGGATCCTTAGAGGATGGTTATCCCAAACATCCTTTAAGTTACTTGTATTTCAGTTGTTATTTCACTTGAGTTGGATTTATTGATATAAGAATGCTAATCCTAACTCGAGTATTTTGTGTTTTGCTTTACGCTCGGGTCAGACTGAGTGATACAGCTTTTGAGACTCACCTTTGGAGTTTGGAGCTTCGCTTGGAGATACAACTACCGATTCAGCTTTCAGTCATTCAGTTGATTCCAATGATGTATTCAGATATTGTTATTTGGATATGGTATTCGAGATTTCTGTTGTATCTTGTTTTAACTCTGTTATATATATAGTAGCTTCATGAACTACTATTCATTTGTTTCCGCTGCTTGTTATTGTAATACTGTCTGTGATTCTGTGATTTATTTATTTAATGTATATGTAGGGTTTTGCCAAATTTAAATTAACAATATGATATTTTTGAGCAATTCAAATCCGACATGCGCGGATGCGAATGACACGAAATACCGGGTCGTTACACGAAGTTACCATGTACTTTAGCTGTTTACACAGGGTAAAAGTTATAAATATCATGATATTTACTTAACCAAATAAAACACAAAACTCACCATCATTTACAAGCACATAGGGTGGTGCATGGGAGGGGAATTCACAGCTAAAGGGTGTGGGAGGGGAGTGGGTTAGGGGTAGTTTGGTAATTTCACATTTAGATATTTGTTAACTTATTTTTCCGATAAATACCACCCTCTATTCTCTCATTTATTCACAGCACCTTCTTCTTCCTAAGATTTCTAATGGCTTCTCTAGTCTCTTCCATCATAGCAAAGTTATACTAAAATAAAAACTACCATATACCAAGAAATATCATCTTAAAGTCGAGATATAGGGTCGTACTCCCACCTCTCTTTCTTCTTCTTGGCCATACACTGTAAAGAGTCACCACCATCTCAAAACCAAGTTTCTACCTCCTACAAGCCTAGGCCAAGCTCATCCTAGGATTCCAGGATAGGATTCATAAGCTTCGATGCGGTGATAGTAGAACTATAGTCAATTTTAGTAAATCTAGAAAGCAAAGAAGGTGAGAAACTCTACTAATTTATTTTATATATTATATGATGATATGATATGTTTGTTATGATTTTTTTCTATTGTTGATTGTCGTGTTTAGATGTGCTAATATGTTTGTTTAGTTGTGGAAATTATTCGCGTTAAATACACATCGAATTTACACTAAAGAAATCACTTTCATGAATTATAAAAACTTTACGGAATGGTTAAACCACTTTAAAACAATCAAATTAGTTTATAAATATTTTATAAACATTACAATTAAATTCAGAGAAGTTTTAACAAGATATGAAATTAGAGTCAAAAATAGGCACGTCATGTGATGGTAGTTCGCAATTTCGTGCCATAAAATTTAAATCAAGTTGTAAGTGGAGTGTAGCTTAGAATGATTCGAAATAAGAATTTTCAAAACTCTTATAACTATGGTTTTCAAATAAAGAATAAAATCAAGGTTTCATTAAGTAAAATTTTAGATGTGTCCAGACTAAGTTTTCAAAAACGTCGCGCTTTGGAAGTTTTAAAACCAAAATGGAAAAATCTTTAAAATGGGTATTTGTAAATCTTTAAAAATATGAAATAAATCTTATAAATATGTTAAAATGTTTTATAAGGGATTTGAACTACAAAATGGACATATATGAAATGGAATTAGTGTTTTTAACAAAAAAGCTTTAAAAACACTATTTGCAGCAGTTTTTGTAGCTGTTTAGGTCAATTTTACAAATTATGGTTTTAATTTAATTATTATTTCCCATTTTTTTAGTAATCTTTTCAAATGAAAATTTAAGTATTTTTAAGATTATTTGGAAGTTTTATAACTATTTTAAAGGAATTTTAAATAAATGGTTAAAGAAAATTATTTTAAACAATATTTGGAATTTTATAAGAAAATGAAAATCATCCCTAAAATTTCATGTAAAAGAGTTTCGAGTTTATCAAATAACTTGACCACCCTATGGCTGACAGAGAGATAGTCTCTTGATCCAAGCTTAGACAACCAGTTTCTAGGTTCAGCTCTAGCTATCCGGACTGGTTCAAAGGAGGGGATATCAAATTTGATTTACTCAGACCATATTTTTCTACGATAAAAAGATATTTGGATACTTCCAAAAGCTAAAGAGATTTTAAATAATAAGATTTTAGTGATATATGAAACATACTAGCTAAACTTTGTAATGAATTTCGAGAAGGGGACTTGTTTATCCATGTGAATTTAAAAGATGATTTCACCATTATTCGACGAACAACAGAGGTTGAATCTAAAATTAGTATTGAAGTATAATTATTATAATTTCTATGGATCCTTTTTACTCAATACGAATTGGTTTGGATTTATATTAAACGATGTCTTAAATAACATTGTTTTTGACCCATTTAAAAGTTATGATTTGAAAATAAGAAATCTTTGTTAAGATTTAAATAACGATTTGAAAATATTTTCCTAAGTAAATTGTTAAATGATTCGGAATTATTCCAAGATTTAAAAAAGGTTTAATTATCCCGCATATACTAAAATAGAATATGATTTAAAGATGTGTTAACCCAAAAAATGGATGAACACCATGGATTGAGTGTGAAATCACCAGCCCTACTTATCAAGGCAAATAAAATGGAAAAAGGATAGTAGATCGTAGAAAAAGTAAAGGACAAGAAGATTTTTATAGTGGTTCGGTTGTTAGCTGTAACGAACCTGGATTTCGACCCTTGAAAATCGACATCAATACGTCCATTGTATAAAATGCCAAGCGGTTTAGTGCTAGAAATACCAGGGGTGAAGAAGTAAATGGTAGAAGAAAAGAAAATAGCATAACATAGAAACTCACAATTGCAGTGGAAACAAAATATAATATATAATAACAAATTTTAAATATAAGATCTATACTATTAATGCACATACCATTATCAGAGGACAACAACCCAATACATAAAATCTGGACAGTTTGATAACTTGTCCTTACACAGCGGAATAATAATCAAGTATGGAAGTACGCCTTGCCTCCTAACTTATTCCCTGAGCTCCATAGCATCCTATCCTGAATCTATATAACAGAATAACACTCGAGTCAGACTAGAAAACCAGCGTGAGAAACACGCTCAAATTGAATTATTAACCTTTTAAAGATACTTGGAAACAAAGGTATCCCGTAAGACCACGTCATAAATAAACATGATGGGTTTTTACCTTACGATAACCAAAACATTTTTTATCAAATCTGTCTGATATTATAATAGTGTAACGACCCGTAAATTTTGATTAATAAATTTGTTAGTTTAATTTAAATTTTGCAATTAAATTTAGGAAGAAATAAAAAATTTAGAAGTTATAATGAAGCAAATGTTAGAAATTTAAATATAGCAATTGAAATTAAGATTTACAAATTCAAAATGTAAGTGCAATCAATTGAAATTATGAAATTTGTCATACTCTGTTATAAGGTTAATAAAAGTAACAAACGGAAATATTGAATTAACTAATGAAATGTTATAATCAGAAGTATAATTGAAATGCTACTAAATTAATATAATAAGAAGGCAAGTAATATAAATAAGTGATTGTAAACTTTAGTAAATGAATTAATGTGCAAAGGAATTGAATTAAACATGAATAGCATGAATAACATGAATATTAATAAATGAAATTTTGTAATAATTGATAAATGATGGCATTCATGAACGAAATAAGATTTGAAAGTAATAAAGGCAAGTATTGAATTTATCAATGAAATAAAATATTTATTAATGGAAATTGAATGTAAAATTGAGATAATAAAGTAATGCAGGACAATAAATAATTTAATTAGTACAATCTCCATGTTTATTTGTAAACAATTGTAAGGTTTTAATTTATTGAAATTTGAAAATTTGGAAATAGATTCATAATTTATGTTAGATAACGAATTGCAATAATTAAAGATAATAATTAATGGATTAAATGGAATACCTATTTATTTATAAAGTGAATACAAGTGAATGTAACAAAATGAATAGTAAATGCTAATTTACTCATAAAGTGATAGTTGATGTGAAGGGGAATGGAACCAAGATGGAATGATTAATTGGATTTAGGATCTTAACTTGTATGTGTGCATTTATTTATAATGAATGGGAAAAAACGAATCAATTAAGATATGTATTTATTTCTTTAGTATGTTGCATAAGATTTGGAAATCAAATTGCAATTAAAGGAAATTAGGTCGTACAATATTTGGAAATAAAGTTAAGGGTACAACTATTATAAATTACCTAATTTATTTGTCAATGAATTTATCTAAAATAAAGTTCAAATTATATTAATTAATTAATAAGTAGAGTATGTAAAGAAATTAATAGAATGAAAATTTTAATGTTGAAAATTTTATAGAATGTAAAGTATTTAAAAACCTTAATTAATGTGTTAAATGGATAGAAGTACACATTTAAAAACATAATATTCATTCAAATTAAATGTAAATAGGCGTATATTACCGTAATAAAATAAAATTAGCATTGAATATGGAATACCCATTACCTGGAAAAATTGTAAAGTTGTAATTGATTTTAAATCTGTAAAAGGGAATAAATTCAAAGTTACAATTAACTAATGGAATAATAAGGGATAAAATGTAATTTGATAATTCAATGTGAATTATATCCATAAAATGTCAATTTATTTGGTTTAATAATTAAAATGTGAATCAATTGGAATTAAATGAGCCTTAATGTTATATTAATAAGAATTAACGCAATAACTAAATAGTGCACACCCTATTAATTGAAACAGATGGTAAAGTTAGGATTGATTGAAATTAGTAAATTGGGCAAGGAATTCAAAGTTATGTTAACTGATGAAGAATATGTAATAAATAGTAAATTTATAAAATCAATGTCCGTAAGTGGTTATAATATTTATAGTTGATAATAAACGTTACTTGGTGATTATTAATATAATAACGGAAGGCGTAAATGTAATAATGGAATAATATGTAATAAATAAATAGAAAACGTGAAATTTTTCATAAGTAATAAATTGGGAAAGGAAGGGAATTAAGGTAAATTTATATTGGTTTAAAACCTTAATTTATGTGGGTAATTAACAATATTTCACATTTTGAAAACATAGCCTTTAATACAAAGTTAGATAAATAGGGGTATATATTGTATTGGAATATAAGACAAAAAAGTAACTAAGTTATAGATTAATAATAGACTTAATAAAAGAGTTGAATTGAACCAATAAATTTATTTGGAAACTAATTAATGTGTAAATGAATTTATTATAAATGAAATTAATTTATCACGCTAATTGAAATGAAAATGAAATTTGAATATATTAGTGGAATGAAATGTGAGACAAGTGTTAACTATGGCATAGAGTAATAATAGACTCAATTAAGGGATTGGAATTGAATCTAATCAGTTTAATTGGAATTTATTAAAATTAATTTGGGTTCAATTTATAATAAAGAGATTATTTTGAGTAAATGAAATAAAAACTATAATTGGAGAAATTAACACTGCAATTGATAGAGTTATCAACTTTTAAATTACATCTAAACTTGTTTAAATTTTTGTAAATTATTAAGAAATATAAAAGTGATAAGGTTTTCAATTATAAGATTGAAATTTAAAGATTGGATTTAATTAATTAATTTACTTATTTATTTAATTAATGGAAAATAGCCATTTTAGCAACTGACTCGGATTTCGACGAAACAAGTTTCATCGGATCCATAACGGTGAATTATTGCAGGGTTCAAGTTTCGTAGCGATCGGACTTGTCGTTTGATCGTACGGACTCGAAGCGCCTTGAAATTTATGCAATTTAAATCAATTGAAATCAATTTAAAATATTTGAATTTGGCATAACTTCTTCATACGATGGAATTTGGACGTAAAACTTTTTCCATCGCGTTTAAAATATTTTTAAACATGTACTTTGATATATGGGTTGACCCTTTTCCGTTTCGAAATCGAAACGGGCTTTTCGGGTCAATTATTGTTCAAAACCCAAATCCAACCTAGCCCATTCTTTCTATTCTGTTTGCCTATATATATATATGTGGTTATAAACCCCAGGTCATTACTTATTCCTCATTCTGAACGTTTGCTCTTCCTCATTCCACTACAAACCCTAATCTTCCCAGTCAAATTTCAATTTAAAAAAAAATTGCGGATCTGTAGCAACTTCTTGTCATGCTTCGAGTTTCAAAGGCAAAAATGCTGCATCTACTTCGGGTTAGGAAGAAAGTTACTCGGGTCGCTCCGGGTCGTTTTGGCAAAAACTTCAAGAAAGCACCGGGGAATTGAGGCGGTGGACCGAAGTTGAACCCGAAGTCGACTCAGGACCAGAATTTCCCAATCTTCTAATTTTCCTAACTTTTTCATACGAGCTCGGATTCATGCGCAGATTGTTTTGCTGGGATAGTATTAGAATTATGGACGTTTTGGCGCTGGTTTGGATAGATTCTGAGACTGGTCAAAATTTTGGGTTTAAATTGGATTTAAATTCAATTTAAATTCAAAAGATGAGTGTTTTAACTCACTCGCAATTTCTAAAATTTCTTATGTTTGTTAAATTGATTTATGATGTGTTTAGAAATTTATTTATAGTTGTTTGGCATATATTTCTTCATTATCTCAGTTAATTTGCATTCATATAATTTACTTGTTATTTAATTCATTTTTTGCATATAAACCGCTAGTTAAAATTTTAGTTAAATTTATTATTGCATATAAACTACAGTTAAATTTATTTATTATTGCATATAAACTACAGTTAAACAGTTATTTAGTTCATTATTGAAAATTAACTGTCAGTAATTAACTATTATTAATTGATGTGATTGTTTGAATTGGATGATAAATTGATAAATGTTTGATGATTGATATGATGGATGAATGGATGCTGTATTTATATTGTATAAACTGCAAGTTATTATGCATTTTCATTTCATTCGGGATTGCGGTTTGAAATGATATACAACCACATTTTATATTTTTAAATTGCGGATTTAAATGATAAATATCCGTATCACTTGACCATTGGATAGAAAATTATATACAGGCACCGCGGTATATATATAAAATTATTTTTAAAATGATTTTCTATGGTTTTGGAAAGAATACGGTTTAATAAATATTAAATTTTGATATATATATATATAGTAAAAATTCTTGAAGTTAGCTATGTATAAATTTGTTTAGAATTTTAAAATAAGCTAAATAATGAAGTTGATTTCATTTATATAATATGGTTAAGAATATATTTGAAATTCTATTGTATATAGAGTTTATAATAACTCAAATAAAAGTAAGGTTGAAAATAAATGTGAATATGATTTGAATCAATGTATCTAAGAATTTACCTCGAAAAATTTGTTTGAAATGTAAATAAATTAAAATTTAAAGGGTATGATCTTATAACTTGATTTTTGAGTAGAGGATTTAAACGAATATCGAATTTATTTAAAGAATATTATCAAGTTAATTTAATTAAAAGAATATCCTGTTATTGAAGTTTTAGGGTTTTACCTGAATAATATTTGTTTAGTAAGTAAATATTTTAAATTTAAATAATAGGAATTGGATTTGATATATATTAAATTTCCAAAGAATCCAATTTGAAATAGTGGAATATTTAAAGATTGAAATATATGAACTATAAAGTTTTGAAATATAGAATATTTAAGCTTTGAAATATATGGGAATTAAAATGGTTTATTTCAAGGTTCAAATTGATATTGGGAATTTATTATGAAATTTGAAGAAGGTGTTTATTTTATAAAGTAATATACTATTTGAACCATTAAGTATTAAAAGTTATGTTTCAAAGCTATGGTGTCAAAGTATATATAATTGAAATTATTATGATTTTGGAAAAGGAATATTCATAAAATAAAATGATATCATATTGATTTGGGATTTAAAAATATAAATGATATCGTATTTATATGGTTTGAAAGAGATATTATATTCTAGTTTAAAGTATAAATTATTTTGAAATAACCGCGGTGTTATAATAACGATTGGTTGTTGAAGAGACTGGGATCGGAAGTTGTGATACTCTCTGCCAACCCCGAAAACCACTTTAACAACCGTATACGCAATGGAGATTACAGAATGAAGTAGGATGGTGGCGGCGTTTCCTTTGAGGTAAATAGTAGACCCAATTCCCGTGAGTTGGCATAAGGTGGCTAAAAAAGGAGCGATCGACGGGTTAATTGAGGTAGCACCTTTGGTCGGACATATCCCTTCGATATTCTACTCTGACTTTGGTTTATTCGGTGGCCACTTTTGATTTCTTTGATTTGGGGGTGTGGCTCGAGGTGGGAGGTAGTTGCAGCTATGCGTTACCACCGATCCGGAAGCGTAATTGGTATATCTACCCTGGCATTGCTTAGTTGTGCCGTGTCACCTACCCTAGCGCGCCTTATGTGATTTTGGCTTTGTACCATACCTATGGAGTGCCCTCTGACAACGCCCAGTACGGGGGAGATTACTGTACTGTATAGTCTATGGGAATACATTTTGTGTTAAGGGCTATATGGGTAACCCCTTAACGCTATTTAAAAGTAAGTTTATTTTACAATTAGACACTATTATAATAGCGAAATATACTACATAGTAAATAGTTTAACAGATCCTTAGGAGATGTAAATCCCGAGCATCTCTTAAGTTACTGCACTCATATTTATTCCTGTTGATTTAACTTACATAAGATCTTTTAGTTCCGACTCGAGTGTTTTGTCTTTTCAATTCGCTGGGGTAAGTCCAAGCGTTTCAGGATCGAAGACTTTAGCTCTGGAGGACGAAGACGTAGATTTCTATTGTTATTATTTATTGTATTCCACTACACTCTTATTGTTCCACTGCATTGGTATATGGTATGTGTAACTCTGATGTATGTTGTATGAGTATAATCGAATATTTTAAAACAACTTTATAAACTGTATATTTGATTATTATATTTTATCATTCCGCTGTGAGATTCTGCTTTGTTTTATTTCTTTCTCATTTTGTTCTTATTTACCCCATAACAATCCGCCCTTTCGAACGGTTTGAATTGGCACGTGTGTCGATTTAAAGCGTGCGAAAAGACAGGATGTTACATGTGGTATCAGAGCGAGGTTTAGCGATAAACCTTAGCTTTGTGGGGTCTGACTCTTTACTAATAGGGTAGTAATACCCTATGGGAGTCGCTGAATGTATATATATGAGAGAGCGTATTTGCTAGTGTTATAAAAGGTTTTAATATTGTGTTAATCTGTTCCGTTTTGTATTTATAAATTTTGGTTGGTGCATGTGACGCTGTGACATCAATAGGGATTTCTAAACACTTAATAGGACAGACCGACATAATATTTGGTTTTAATATAGATTAATGAAATAATTTTGCCTATTATATTTTCTATATATATAAAAAAATTAAATGATATATATATATATATATATATTTGGTTGCAATATATTGGTTGTTAGGTAATGGAAATTTATAAATAATAGTTGAAATAAGATTGAAAATAAAATAAATCAAAATGGGAAATTTAGAGCTTAAGTTCCGGGGTTTTGAAACTTTCTTTCAAATGATTTTGGAATATAATAGGAATATTTTAGAAGTATTTTCTGATACAAATATTTCAATATAATTTTAAAGAAATGATTTAAAAAAGGGAAATTTGAAAAGGAAATAAATTTTGTACTCCCCTCTCTGTCACTGGAAAATAATTTCGGTGATGAGTGCACGCATCATCGACATTCATTTTCGAGTTTCAAAGTGGGAAGGCCACTGTAGTAGTTTTCTACAGAGTTGTTTTGATAAACAAATATAAATTTTAAATTGTTTTAAATATAATTTGATATATATAAATTTGTAAGAGTATATTTATCTATTCTCTTTATAATGATTTGAAATTAAACCCGGTATTTAAATTCTTAAGTTTCCGTTATTTTACAGTTTCAATTAGTGTGGTAAAATGGAAGTTAATTAATAATTGGAGCCTTTAATCAAAATAAGTAATTTAATGCTAGGTTATGAATGAAAATAAAGGTAATTTGAAATTGTAACTTATAAAACAACGATGAAATTATTGAACCATTAATTAATTAAAAGAATAAAAAAAAACTTGTATAACTTTCAATTACATTCTTAAAACGCATATTTATAACTTACCAAATATTAAAAGTTAAAAATGTTAATAAGAAAATGTAATAGATATTATACCGGTAATTAACTTGAGGTAATAAAAGTAATTAATGAAATTTTTTATTTATAAGAATTGATGTTACACTACACCAAAAAAGATTTTTGGTAGCGTTGAAAAAACGCTACCATAACTTATGATAGCGTTTTAGAGAACGCTGCTATACGACATGCAACTAAAAGTCTAAAAAATTTTGTTGCGTTGTAGTAAACGCTACCTAAAATCTCTTTTAAATGCAACTATAGGTATTTTCTGTAGGATTTAAAAAACGCTACCAAAAGTCACTTTTAAATGCAGCTATAGGTTTTTTCTGTAGGGTTAAAAAAACGCTACCATAAGTCTTCATTTTTTGGTTGTATTTTTTGTTTATATGCTTTTTTTGATTTTCAGTAGCGTTTTTAAAATGCAACTGTATAATTTTTATATTAGTTTACATTTGTTTCTGTATCATTTCTGAAATGCTACTAAAAGTTATTGATTGTTTGGTAGCATATTTTAAATGTTACTATTTACGGTTGATGGTTTATACCATTTCCAGCAATCGCTTATATACTATTCTTATTAAAACGAACGATCAATCGCATAATTTTCATATATTCAAACAAATAATTAAATCACATAATTAGCATATACAAACAATCATTCATATGATCATCATATTCAAATAATTGCAGAAACATGCTAATCTTAAAATCAAATATAATATCCATAATCAATTCGATAGTAGTTTTTCAACAAAATAAGTCACATACTACAAGCATTCACAGACAAGTTTCCACAAATGGTACTAACAAAATACGACAACATATATAGCAATTAAATTCATGTTCGTTGCTTGATTACCAATAGTTCTTTGTTGTCCACAGTCGCATCATAGGATCTGATAAGATATTCTGGATTTCCAAAACCTGCATTTACTTCGCCTGCACATTCATTTAGAAACATAGTTATATATTAATGTAAAAAGTCTACAAGGACAAAGACAATACACAATGAGGATACTTTCAGCTCTTTAGGGCTGATATCACCTCTGTTTGCCTTGTTGATTTGTTTTGCACACCTTTCTAATTCACAATCACACATGAGATGTGTTTTCTGCAATCGTCTAAATAAAAGGTTGATCATCTTCACTATATTTCATTACTAAGCAAGGAACGATTTATATGAACGTATAAATTCCTTTTTTATATAGGCATTAAACTCAACCATTATAATAGAGGAAGAGACTTACAAAGGCTAAAATGGTTCTGATAAATAAACAAACAAGGGACAAAGAACATATGACATTTACATGTACAAAGACTTAGATGATTCAAAACTTGATGACATTTAATATTTGTTAGGAATTAGTATGTTAGACAACATATTAGCCAGAGATAGTCCTAAAACATCCTTGTTCACATCATTCCCTATTCAGATCATTAAAACTATAAATTATTAACTAACAAACTAATTTGAGCAAAATCCAACACAATTACTTTTTGACTAATGTATAAGTTATGTTCCTCTTACCAGGAAGTTGAAGTATTCATCAACATATCAAACTAATATGATTGATTGGAAGTACCTTTCCAAAAACTTGAGGCCATCAAACTCGGGCATTTCACAATCCTTTGGCTGCCACCTAAACTACTCATATGAATTATCCATGCTCTGAAAACCTTAATCATAACTTTCCATGTATTAAAGTAGGATATTAAATGGAGGAAAAACAAACCTTGAAGCACAGACTTATTTGCAACTGGCATTCTATCTTGAATCAAATTATCAGGTAAAAGGTTTGGAATTTTCCACGGATGTTCAAATTGAGGGTTCTCTTTCTGCTTATAGGAAGAGATATCCAAATTTTGTCGTTTCACATTATTAGGGTTGAAAGCATGAAAATCCTGCAACAAGAAATCCAAAATTTAAATTATCGAACTACATAACAATTAGACATATAATGCCAATCCAATTTGAAAAGCGAATGTTTAGAAATAAGCATATCACCATACTAAGATAATGCAAAAACACCTAGCTTATCTAATATGTTATTACTGATATACCACTAGTCTATGTTCCAGTATTTTCTCATGGTTGTTAACATGCTAACAAAGTCTCACTACTGCACAAACATAGTTTGATGGGTGGAAAAATAATTCGTGCAATTATTAATGCATAAATTATTAATTTATTTTTATACAACAAATTCTTATAGCCAAATTAATGTTAAAACATGACCCACCTCAATTAGACAACTAAAATCAATGAGAAAGGAATCCACTGTAGTCAAATTATTTAGTTCGTTGGATTTAATTTATCATTTATACATACATGATAAGAATTATCCCAAGTACTTTTAGATCAAGAGAAAGTCAACTGACCTTATCTTTTGTGCCATTCTTTTTCCATTTTTTTTACCAGCATGAAATATGGATATCTTCTAGATACATGCAATGAAGTCAAAAAAATTTCTTCATAAACTATAATTCTGGAACGAAAATAAATTAATTTATAATTTAGAAAATATTCTGAACATGCAGCGAAAATGAAAGACAGAGTTATGAATCAATAGGTTGTAACAAATGAGATCTGTTTGATAAACTGTCGTACTGAATGAAGATGCATCAGAAAATAGAGTCCATATATCATTATGAATATACTTGTTTTCAGTTCTATTACTGTCTACAGTTTCGGAACGAAATTTTTATCACTATGAAATGGCAAATATGATTTTAGGCTACTTCTGTTAAATCTTTATATGATATTTTAACTTTAATAATAATTAAAAAGTAACAGAAATTCAACCCACTTCTGCTAGTATAATTTGCATTCCAAAGGAAATTTTGTTAATATCTTTCCTCGTACAACTTAAATCTTAAAAAAATGATTTTTTTTATAACGCAGCATATAAAGTATAAAAAATGGAAGGAAACAAATATTTTTAAGATAAACCTGAGTGCAAACCTTAGAGGAGATGTACGCTTATAAACACCTACAAATCATGTTATGCTTATATAAGCATATAAAATGCATGCTCATAGCAATTTTATTGACAAACAAACTATAATCTTTCATGTAGTCATACAACGAACTCATTCTTATTTACAAAGCTAACAGTTTGTAGCATAAAGGGATTTTTTTAATCAAAATACAATATTATATACTATAGCCATCCAAAATTTTGGTTGAATATGTGTAGCGTAGTTAAGCTGGATTAAAAGTGACCTGATATACACTCGGTACTCAATGTAGAGAAAATTATCAAAGTTATAAGTATATTATCAATATAGAGAAAACTCTATTATCGGCAACATCATCCTTTCATAAATCATCAATCAGAAACTAGCTTTTGACAGAATAATGTAAGATAAACCGAGACTGTGAACATTCTTTGAAGATAAACCGAGAAACTAGCTTCTTTCCAAAATGATCATTCTAAATATTTTCGCTAGCTACAGTTGGTAAATGCTTGTGAGAAACTAAGGATCCAACAACTGATATAATCAGGCATTGATGTAATTATGGAAGCATAAGATAAAAGCTAGAAGCAAGGTGAAGGGAACTTACCATAAAGCTATAGTTGTTTTTTTCCATTTCATCAGAAAATATGAAAGGCTTTCTTTGTTGATTATATCCAATTAACATACTTTGTTGCATCGTTGCACACTCTGACCGTAACTGAGGTTTCATATATAATCAATGTTTGTCCACAGCTGACTTGACCATTGTAGTTCGATGGTGGGCCACCAAATCCACGGCATGCTTTAAAAGGTGTTCCAAATCCTGGCCAAAATAAATTGTCAGGAACTCAAATGGAAAAACAAACCTACACCAAGCGACCAATTTTCCAATTCATAAATTTTAACATACAGTGCCTGAAATAATTGGAAAATAATGCTTACATTGCTATTTCTTGGTCTTACAAAGACATGGCACAATGCATCTTGCATATTAGGTGTCAGCATTGCAACAGTTCCATCAAGTATTTCTTCTTTTTCCTTAACAATTTTTTCTACCCAAATTGGTGGTTGCTCGTAAGATTTATTTAGAATTATAAGAAGTTCATCCACAACAACATTATATGCAACCAGATAGTCATAAGCAGTAAAATCTCTTTCACTGCAACTATCTATCTCATCTCTATAAAGAAAATTATGGGATACTTGCGTATTAGTGCTTATTCAATTAATTTTCTTTGGATAGCAAAGGTGAATTTTAATAACGTTTTTGGCCTAAAAGATAAAAGCAAAGGTCTACCAATCCTCATTTTTAATTTAAACAGTTTTAAAAATGGTATTTTACAATATGATTCTGTTGAAAGTTGTATGTAGTATGCTAGTACAATAGAAAACTAGTATAGACAAAGACCTACTTAATTGTGATTTTCTCACTAAATTTTTGGACATGGTTACAATTGCATTTCCAACTAATTATAGCAATCATACACCCATTCTAATCAAGTTTTCTAAACAAGTTCAACATCGAAAAGGAAAGCCATTCGATTATGTAAAAAACTGGTATTGACATAAATGATGTTTAAACTATGTAGTGGATGAACTTAAATAAACAACATGAGAGGATGCAACTCATAGGTTTGAATGCAAAAGCATGGAAGAAGAATAAAAACAAGTCAGATTTTGTTTAAAAGCTTGAAGAAGGATTTAAATTGGAATTCATGCAAACTAAAGAAAATCCAGAAAATGATACTTATATGACAACATGCTTCAACTTAATATGCAGCTCATGGAGCAAAATTCAAGATACCATGACTACAATTGGGTGGTATAAATTTTTCTATGCAATGAAGTAAATGAGTAAACACAAAAACATAACCCAAGCAATACTAAAAACCAACGAGGAATATCTAATAAGAAGACAACTAAAGAGGTCATCTCTTAATATTCCAATATATTTAATGGGGGGAAACATATAATTTTCCAACAATGCACACAAGAATGAAAGTTAATGATGTGGGAAAAAAATTCTTATTTGTTGAAGTATTATTGGAGGAGAGAAAATCTACTTTGCTTTAAATTAATGATTCCAAAATCCTAAGCCCCGATGGATCCTTTACCATATTCTTTAGAATACATTGGGACCTAATTAGTAAGGAGCTCTACAATGTCATATCTGAAAATTTCCAAATTGGAAAAACAGTTATATAATCTACCATCAAAAAATGAAAATGAGTTATAAATAGATTATAACACTGGGTTATTAAAGCTTATTGAAACAATTGTATACTCTACCATCGGTTACTAGATGCAGGTTTGTCAAATGCTAAAAAACATTATTTCCCATATTGAATGCATTTAGGAAATTTCTTAAGACAAGGAAGAAAACACCTTGTGAATTGGTATACTAAAGCCGAACATGAAGGAGGTATGGGGCTCAGAAATCTAAATGATGCTGCTAACTTTCATGGTTTATAAATCACTTGGAATTACTTAAATCAAAAAAGCATATGGACAAAGTGGATGCAGCAAATATACTATAAAAAGTAGAATTTTTGGATAATTCAAGAAGACAACAGTGCATCATTTACGTGAAAGTTACTGCTTAAAACAAGATGTTTATGTTATGGCATAGTCGAAAAGAAAATTGCCAATGGAAAAAACAATAGTTTATGGTTCGACCACTAGCTTAATGGAAACACATTGATCAATACAGTTAGATGGTTATCAATGAGCTATTTTGTACGTTCGGAAAAGGAAGTGTCTGCACTCATCTCAGACTCCAATGATGCCTCAACAACCATGATATTCCTCATAATATTGGAACCTAGATTGGAAAAATTATCATTTACAATAATATAGAAAGTGATTTTTTATGGTAGAAACCCCATACAAAGGACAGTTTGGTTTTAGCCCGATTGGGACTGCACTCAAATTAGTGAACAAACTTAAGGCCAATCTCTTCATATATGGAATTCTATAAATGCTCCAAAAATGGAAAAGTGTTTCTATCTTGCATTGTAGCATTGAAAAAATTTAATACGCTAGATAGAATAAAAAATTCGTGCAATGCTTAAGCACAAATTGTTCTTTATGCGCTAGGAAGTAGAAAATTAATTTTCAAGTGTGAATATTCGAAATAGATTTGGGAAAATATCAAACAAAATAAAAGCTCACGCACAATAACATCAAGACGTCAGAAGATCTCATGATCTGTCTCTCAAATTTGCAAATCAACAAAACTTTATATCATAACATAATGGATGCAGCTATCAGTATGGCATTTATGCGTCAAACAAAATCAAAGACTATTTCATAACATACCAGCTCCAGTAACTGTCATGCATGACCTACTTATTCGAGACTATAAAATAATAGCCATTAAGCGAACTCAGTATCGGAAGCATGCAGTAAGAATGAAGAGATGCGCAAAAACTTTCAATTTATCTAACTCTACTAGTTGACAGTCCAATTGATCCCTCCTCCTTCAAAGCTGATTTGAGCATGTATTCATATTTGAGCTTCCAGGAAAGGATTCATGCATATTGTACTACATATCATTTGACCTAACTAGTAAGACATGGATTAGATAGGTTGATGGCCAATTCATTGATAACCTTATTAAAATGAACATGTGTTATAACATAGATTATAACAAAGCTATTCGTATCATTAGTGGAAAATCAATGCTATGTTATAATCATCAAATGATAACATTAGTCGTACCTTGAGTAAAACTGCCATAATCATATCTCTTAAAACCTTTTGAATTAAATACATGACATCTTTCACCAGTGCATATGCACCCAAGAGCAAACTGACAATATGTGTTACAATATTAAAAATATCAACACTGCTAGTAGCTTGAGTGGAAAAAAAACAAAGTCTGATTTCATTTTTATTTATTACTAATATAAAGCTAACATAAAACTAGTAATAGGTACTTGGAGAATTGGAACTTAATCACTATTAAATCTGCACACTAAGGTTTTTCCACTTTATAGTTAGAAAATAACTACATTTCCATACCTGAAGTAAATTATAAATTGTTGAATTATGATTCTATGAGAAGATTTTGATATTAATCAATTATATAACACTAGTTTGATCCAATTGTCAATATATTAGCCAGTTTAGTTGGAATGTTTTCTTCCAAATAAAGGCAAAAAAATAACTTTAAAAGTTTCTTCTTTTTGGGTACGGAAACGTCGTTTTGATTTTGGTTTTAAATGAACAAGGCCCTAACTTATTGCTCGTACAAAAATGCAAATTAGGTGATGGTATTACTATGTGCAATGATATTAACCGTCGTAGGCACGGTTATAAGCGGAGATTTCAAAACCATGAGCACAGAAGAAAAGAACGTCAAACATGGATAGCTTTTGTACATAATCATTCTGTTCTGGTCGGTTGTCACATTTCAGCTGGGAGTTCTAGTGGCAACAGTCGTCCTTTTTCTGGCCTTGGCCATAGTTGCTGGAGTTGTGAATGCAGTCGGAGTGCCAGTTACTAGTATTTCTGCGGTTATATTTTTGCATATTCCAATTATATTTTTGCATGATCCAATGAGTGGTTTTAAAATCCTTACACGTGTAATTGAAGGGTCTAATTTGGTAATTCAATCTTGGACAGTGATTGAGCCTCTATCAACTAGGTTATGACATAATTATGTAATTTTCTCAACAGTCGTACATATATAGAATATATATATATATATATATATATATATATATTTGTCCTCTTTTCTCGATGAGAAAAAAGGGTTTTTATTACTTTGATATTGATTATGTAAAGGTTGCTGGGAACTCCAACAAATATCTCATCTTATCATTTATCTGAAAAAATGCACCGAAAATCATATATCGAATATACCAAAAAATATCATTCACGATGTTAACAAAATCTTTTTTAGTTTTGAGTGAATGCAATTAGCTAAGGTTGGTTTATATCTATGGCAATATTAAATCAGAAAAAAAATTCAACATAAAACTCATTTATACCAATAAAAATGACAATTTATGGTATACAACTACTTGCCCTGATGAAATGCGCTGCGAATCTATTGCTCAAACCACAAACAAGGCTACAAGCAAATGCAACAGATTTATACAAAAACTGGTTCATGCAAAATTTAGCTACAATGTTCAAAATGCATATTACCCAAAATGCTAATACTAGGTTTACTTAGTTGGTGACCAGTAAGATGGAAACTACAGTATAAAATGAGAAAAGAATACCATTTATCACCATATCCAAATGCAACTGCAAGATTCCTCTAACTCCTAAGCACGAAGGCTAGGTAACTTTAAAAAATTACCCATTTTTTCATTTTGATTTTTGAATAAACTAAATGCAATTTATGTGATGAATTCAAACAACAACACACAAAAGCTATTTCGTAGGCTCGTTCTAAAATACAAACACAAAATAAAGTTCATTTTCAGATTACCTTTATTAACTTTATTGAGCTGAAGGTGTGAAGCAGAGGGTGGAGATTGAAATCATCACTTGAGCGCAAGGTTTCTGAGGCAAATTATGGTAGAACTGCATGAGCTAAGCAACGATTGAAGCAAATTTAGGGTTTACTGTGGCTGGAGGGAAAGAAGTTTAATAAAATTGCTTAAGCGGCGATGAAATAAAAAGTAATTTGAGCGGGCAGAGAAAATATTACCCAAATCTTAGTGTGTATTGTTGGCGGGATAGTAAAGAAGCGATACTTTATTTAAGGCAAATTTTTATAAATGAGTAATGCTTGCACTTAACATTGAAACGCTACCAATAACTGCAACCAATAGCAAGTTTTGTTGTAGTGTTATAAAGTTATAAATTTAAGTGTAATTAAAATGTTACTATAAATAAATATAGTAGAAATGTAAGCATTAAATAAAAGAATGAAATTGAGAAATGCATAGATGTAATGCAATAAAAAGAAACTTACATTGACCTGAATAAATGAAATGAATAATTGTAGGCAATAAATGAAAATGAATACAATTAATAAGAATAAACTAACCGTTGTTGTTTTTGGTTTATGGTTTCTTGGGTAAGGAAATTTAAAATTGTTTGGATGAATAAATAATCTATTTAATTTCATCTAGGACTGTTGAGTAAATAATGAGTTAAGTAGTTTATTTTTCATTCTGTACAATTTAAAGTTTGAACCTGAACAACTATTTGTTGTGTTTGATATGAATGAATGATTGTTTTTATGGACGTATGCCTTGTTGCAAGTGTTTGATGTTGTATTGATTTTGTTTATTGATGGTTGTTTGTATTGAATTGGATGTTTGTGGTTGAAACCATTTTTAATATTTCATTTTATATAATCGTAACTTTAATTGAATTATATAAGTGAAGTGCAGGTTATGGAAGCAATTGCTACTGCAGTTGGCTCCGTAATATAAGCGTAAATTGCCCGACCAATAGGTACGTTTTTCGGATTTCGGTTTATAGCGTTATTATATTATTTTTCTCGTGTTGGGATATATTATTTTGGAAAAGTATATGTTATATATTGTTATTTTGATATTATATTTTCTCCCGAGCCTCTCCGTACAAAGGAGACTTCGCCGAAATTTTTCGTAAATTTTAGACTTAGAAAATATTTTGAAAATGTTTTCCAAACCGCATTTATTTGAACATAAAAGATTTAAACATCTATAAATCTATATATTATTTAAATTATCCTATTCTGTAAATTTATTATTATAAATATAATGATTTGCATAATAGATATTAATTTATAAGTTCTTCTTTTCCCTTCTTTTCCTTTTCGGGGACGAAAAGTTTTGAGTGGGGGAGAGTGTAACGACCTGTAAATTTTGATTAATAAATTTGTTAGTTTAATTTAAATTTTGCAATTAAATTTAGGAAGAAATAAAGTTTTAGAAGTTATAATGAAGCAAATGTTAGAAATTTAAATATAGCAATTGAAATTAAGATTTACAAATTCAAAATGTAAGTGCAATCAATTGAAATTATGAAATTTGTCATACTTGGTTATAAGGTTAATAAAAGAAACAAATGGAAATATTGAATTAACTAATAAAATGTTATAATCAGAAGTATAATTGAAATGCTACTAAATTAATATAATAAGAAGGTAAGTAATATAAATAAGTGATTGTAAACTTTAGTAAATGAATTAATGTGCAAAGGAATTGAATTAAACATGATAACATGAATATTAATAAATGAAATTTTGTAATAATTGATAAATGATGGCATTCATGAATGAAATAAGATTTGAAAGTAATAAAGGCAAGTATTGAATTTATTAATGAAATAAAATATTGATTAATGGAAATTGAATGTAAAATTGAGATAATAAAGTAATGCAGGACAATAAATAATTTAATTAGTACAATCCCCATGTTTATTTGTAAACAATTGTAAGGTTTTAATTTATTGAAATTTGAAAATTTGGAAATAGATTCAAATTTTATGTTGGATAACGAATTGCAATAATTAAAGATAATAATTAATGGATTAAATGGAATACCAATTTATTTATAAAGTGAATACAAGTGAATGCAACAAAATGAATAGGAAATGCTAGTTTACTCATAAAGTGATAGTTGATGTGAAGGGGAATGGAACCAAGATGGAATGATTAATTGGATTTAGGATCTTAACTTGTATGTGTGCATTTATTTATAATGAATGGGAAAAAACGAATCAATTAAGATATGTATTTATTTCTTTAGTATGTTTCATAAGATTTGGAAATCAAATTGCAATTAAAGGAAATTAGGTAGTACGACATTTGGAAATAAAGTTAAGGGTACAACTATTATAAATTATAATTTATTTGTTAATGAATTTATTTGAAATAAAGTTCAAATTATGTTAATTAATTAATAAGTAGAGTATGTAAAGAAATTAATAGAATGAAAATTTTAATGTTGAAAATTTTATAGAATGTAAAGTATTTAAAAACCTTAATTAATGTGTTAAATGGATAGAAGTACACATTTAAAAACATAATATTCATTTAAATTAAATGTAAATAGGCGTATATTAACGTAAAAAAATAAAATTAGCATTGAATATGGAATACCCATTACCTGGAAAAATTGTAAAGTTGTAACTGATTTGAAATTTGTAAAAGGGAATAAATTCAAAGTTATAATTAATTGATGGAATAATAAGGGATAAACTGTAATTTGATAATTCAATGTGAATTATATCCATAAAATGTCAATTTACTTGGTTTAATAATTAAAATGTGAATCAATTGGAATTAAATGAGCCTTAATGTTATATTAATAAGAATTAACGCAATAACTAAATTAGTGCACACCCTATTAATTGAAACAGATGGTAAAGTTAGGATTGATCGAAATTAGTAAATTGGGCAAGGAATTCAAAATTATGTTAACTGATGAAGAATACGTAATAAATAGTAAATTTATAAAATCAATGTCCGTAAGTGGTTATAATATTTATAGTTGATAATAAACGTTACTTGGTGATTATTAATATAATAACGGAAGGCGTAAATGTAATAATGGAATAATGGGAATTGTAAATTTACGAATAGTGTATGTAATAAATAAATAGAAAACGTGAAATTTTTCATAAGTAATAAATTGGGAAAGGAAGGGAATTAAGGTAAATTTATATATTGGTTTAAAACCTTAATTTATGTGGGTAATTAACAATATTTCACATTTTGAAAACATAGCCTTTAATACAAAGTAAGATAAATAGGGGTATATATTGTATTAGAATATAAGACAAAAAGGTAACTAAGTTATAGATTAATAATAGACTTAATAAAAGAGTTGAATTGAACCAATCAATTTATTTGGAAACTAATTAATGTGTAAATGAATTTATTATAAATGAAATTAATTTATCACGCTAATTGAAATGAAAATGAAATTTGAATATATTAGTGGAATGAAATGTGAGACAAGTGTTAACTATGGCATAGAGTAATAATAGACTTAATTAAGGGATTGGAATTGAATCTAATCAGTTTAATTGGAATTTATTAAAATTAATTTGGATTCAATTTATAATAAAGAGATTATTTTGAGTAAACGAAATAAAAACTATAATTGGAGAAACTAACACTGCAAATGATAGAGTTATCAACTTTTAAATTACATCTAAACTTGTTTAAATTTTTGTAAATGATTAAGAAATATAATAGTGATAAAGTTTTCAATTATAAGATTGAAATTTAAAGATTGGATTTAATTAATTAATTTACTTATTTATTTAATTAATGGAAAAATAGCCATTTTGGCAACTGATTCATATTTCGACGAAACAATTTTCATCGGATCCGTAACGGTGAATTATTGTAGGGTTTCAAGTTTCGTAGCGATCGGACTTGTCGTTTGATCGTACGGACTCGAAACGCCTTGAAATTTATGCAATTTAAATCAATTGAAATCAATTTGGAAAATTTGAATTTAGCATATCTTCTTCATACGATGGAATATGGATGTGAAACTTTTTCCATCGCGTTTAAAATATTTTTAAACATATATTTTGATATATGGGTTGACCCTTTTCCGTTTCGGAATCGAAACGGGCTTTTCGGGTCAATCATCGTTCAAAACCCAAATCCAACTAGCCCATTCTTTCTACTCTGTTTGCATATATATATATATATATATATATATAGTTATTAACCCTAGGTAATTGCTTATTCCTCATTTTGAACGTATGCTCTTCCTCATTCCACTACAAACCCTAATCTTCTCAATCAAATTTCAATTTAAAAAAAAAAAATTGCGGATCTGCAGCCACTTCTGGTCGCGCTTTGAGTTTCAGAGGCAAAAACGCTGCATCTACTTCGGGTTAGGAAGAAAGTTACTCGGGTCGCTCCGGGTCGTTTTGGCAAAAACTCCAAGAAAGCACTGGGGAATTGAGGCAGTGGACCGAAGTTGAACCCGAAGTCGACTCAGGACCAGAATTTTCCAATCTTCTAATTTTCCTAACTTTTTCTTACGAGCACGGATTCATGCGCGGTTTATTTTGCTGGGATCGTATTAGAATTATGGACTTTTTGGCGCTGGTTTGGATAGATTCTGAGACTTGTCAAATTTTGGGTTTAAATTGGATTTAAATTCAATTTAAAGTCAAAAGATGAGTTTTTAACCCACTCACAATTTCTAAAATTTCTTATGTTTGTTAAATTGATTTATGATGTGTTTAGAAATTTATTTATAGCCGTTTGGCATATATTTCATCATTATCTCAGTTAATTTGCATTCATATAATTTACTTGTTATTTAATTCATTTTTTGCATATAAACTGCCAGTTAAAATTTTAGTTAAATTTATTATTGCATATGAACCGCTAGTTAAATTTATTTATTATTGCATATAAACTACAGTTCAATAGTTATTTAATTCATTATTGAAAATTAACTATCAGTAATTAACTATTATTGATTGATGTGATTGTTTGAATTGGATGATAAATTGATAAATGTTTGATGATTGATATGATGGATGAATGGATGCTGTATTTATACTGTATAAACTGCAAGTTATTATGCATTTTCATTTCATTCGGGATTGCGGTTTGAAATGATATACAACCGCATTTTTTATTTTTAAATTGCGGATTTAAATGATAAATATCCGTATCACTTGACCATAGGATAGAAAATTATATACAGGCACCGCGGTATATATATAAAATTATTTTTGAAATGATTTTCTATGGTTTTGGAAAGAATACGGTTTAATAAATATTAAATTTTGATACATATATAGTAAAAATTCTTGAATTTAGCTATGTATAAATTTGTTTCGAATTTTAAAATAAGTTAAATAATGAAGTTGATTTCGTTTATATAATGTGGTTAAGAATATATTTGAAATTCTACTATATATAGAGTTTATAATAACTCAAATAAAAGTAAGGTTGAAAATAAATGTGAATATGATTTGAATTAATGTATCTAAGAATTTTCCTCAAAAAATTTGTTTGAAATGTAAATAAATTAAGATTTAAAGGGTATGATCTTATAACTTGATTTTTGAATAGAGGATTTAAACGAATATCAAATTTATTTAAAGAATATTATCAAGTTAATTTAATTAGAAGAATATCCTCTTATTGAAGTTCTAGGTTTTAACTGAATAATATTTGTTTGGTAAGTAAATATTTAAAATTTAAATAATAGGAATTGGATTTGATATGTATTAAATTTCCAAAGAATCCAATTTGAAATAGTGGAATATTTAAAGATTGAAATATATGAACTATAAAGTTTTGAAATATAGAATATTTAAGGTTTGAAATATATGAGAATTAAAATGGTTTATTTGGAGGTTCAAATTGATATTGGGAATTTATTGTGAAATTTGAAGAAGGTGCTTATTTTATAAAGTAATATAGTATTTGAACCATTATGTATTAAAAGTTATGTTTCAAAGCTATGGTTTCAAGGTATATATAATTGAAAATATTATGATTTTGGGAAAGGGAAATTTATAAAATAAAATGATATCATATTGATTTGGGTTTTAAACATATAAATGATATTGTATTTATATGGTTTGAAAGAGATATTATATTCTAGTTTTAAAGTATAAATTATTTTGAAATAACCGCGGTGTTATAATAATGATTGGTTGTTGAAGAGACCGGGATCGGAAGTTGTCATACTCTCTGCCAACCTCGAAAACCACTTTAACAACCATGTACGCGGTGGAGATTCCAGAATGAAGTAGGATGATGGCGGCGTTTCCTTTGAGGTAAATACGTAGACCCAACTCCTGTGAGTTGGAATAAGGTGGCTAAAACAGGAGCGATCGACGGGTTAATTGAGGTAGCACCTTTGATCGGACACATCCCTTCGATATTCTACTCTGACTTTGGTTTATTCGGTGGCCACTTTTGATTTCTTTAATTTTGGGGTGTGGCTCGAGGTGGGCGGTAGCTGCGGCTATGCGTTACCACCGACCCGGAAGTGTAATTGGTATATCTAACCTGGCATTGCCTAGTTGTGCCGTGTCGCCTACCTTAGCGCACCTTATATGATTTTGGCTTTGTACCATACCTATGCAGTGCCCTCTGACGACGCCCAGTACGAGGGAGATTACGGTACTGTATAGACTATGGGAATATATTTTGTGTTAAGGGCTATATGGGTAACCCCTTAACGCTATTTAAAAGTAAGTTTATTTTACAATTAGACACTATTATAATAGCGAAATATACTACATAGTAAATAGTTTAACGGATCCTTAGGAGATGTAAATCCCGAGCATCTCTTAAGTTACTGCACTCATATTTATTCCGGTTGATTTAACTTACATAAGGTCTTTTAGTTATGACTCGAGTGTTTTGTCTTTTCAATTCGCTCGGGTCAGTCCGAGCATTTCAGGATCGAAGACTTTAGCTCTGGAGGACGAAGACGGAGATTTCTATTGTTATTATTTATTATATTCCACTACACTCATATTGTTCCGCTGCATTGGTATATGGTATGTGTAACTCTGATGTATGTTGTATAAGTATAATCGAATATTTTAAAACATCTTTATAAACTGTATATTTGATTATTATATTTTATCCTTCCCCAGTGAGATTCTGTTTTGTTTTATTTCTTTCCCTTTTTTTCTTATTTACCCCATAAAAATCCGCCCTTTCGAACGGTTTGAATTGACACGTGTGTCGATTTAAAGCGTGCGAAAAGGCGGGACATTACAAATAGTGTCTATAGAAAGTAAATAGAATGTAGCTGAAATACTTACATCTCACATACCAGCGTAGTTGGGCACAATCAAAACCGTACGGCGCTTATTGGAGAATGGATTCCAACTAAATGACTAGGCACTAGGGTACCACTTGTCACGGTACTTGTCTGGAAACACCATACCAAGGACCGCTCCCGATCCTGTAACGCCCTACTCCAAGAGCCTCATTAACAAAGAGTATTATATGGATAATATCGTTTGGTAATGCGGACAATATAGAGTATAATGGAAGCGACCATGTGTAATCTTACTTTAACTATCTACTGAACACGTCGAAAAGTGGAATCTATTTTTTTTCATCTCATGTGGTTCGACATATTCAATAAATACTTTAAAAAAACTACAATGGCTAAAAGATCTATCAGAATAAAGCATAATAGAAAAATGAACATCATCACAGAACAGCATCAGATATTAAGCAAATAGTCTCAGCACAATACAACATCAAGTACAAATCCAAATATAAAAGTGGGTACAAAGCTACTACTCACACATCCATGAGTCAAAAGAATATACACAAGATAGTCATAATATCAGAGTATCATAAAGGATGAATAACAAGTAAAGCTATCTATAGTATAGCGGATATATCCAAAGCGGAAGTACCGAAGCAAGCTAAGTCCAAAGCGACCTAACCTGAAACAACTCGGTCTGACCCGAGCATAAAATACTCGGGCCAGGCTAGCTAGACAAATCAGTTAGATAAACTGAACAATAATCATGATAAGATAGTGAGGCAACATATAACATAATAATCAAAAAAGAAATATATATCATGGTAATAAAGACCAAAATCTCTCATATAGAGAAGAAACAAACATCAAGTAGAGATGTATAACAAGCCTCATATCATCGGCATAACATAAGCACAAGTGCCAGTGTAGGCATAAAACAAGTTCCACAAGGTAGTCGCGCTTATATCGTGTGGTTGCATAAAACCATCACCGAATGGCGCTACACGAGGGAATATAAATCACACAATAAAACATTAGCGCGCTAGTACTGTACTCAATTACACAGGAAATATACCTCAGTGACACACCCATCACTTTAGCTAAGGGAAAACACTTAAAGGAGACAGTCCGAAGACACAATCCAGAAGGTGATGAGCCAGAAGGAGACAGTTTCAAGACACTATCCCAAAGGCAATAAACCCATGGGAGACAGTCCGAAGACACTATCCCAAAGGTATCACTCAGGAAACATGCCGTAGTGGTAAAGGCTCGTAGGCCCAGTACTCGTTTACCACTAACGGTAGGAATGTGTAACAAACTCTTAGCAAGGAACCTGTAAAGTAGTAACGTGAGTCTCATACCCCAACATTCGCACTAAACGGTTTACTAACCAATCGTAAGATTCCACACTCAAAGCAGTAAAAAGTTCACCTCATGTCATCGGTAAACTAGGCCAAAAGGCCAAAACGATCAATCGAATAGGTCGGGAATTAATCGGAAAGATAAACACGCGGATTCATGGTCTGTGTTTTACCTAACCATTTAATCACCTTTCCACTTCACTCGAAGTGCAGAAAAGTGTATATTTTACTTAGAAATTAGTTGGAGAAAGCGGATTTTTAATCGTTTGAAAACCTCTTTAGAAATAGCCTTTGAAATTCTCCTATTATGGTAATTAATTTAATATTTAAAATAATACTAAATAATAGTTTCAAAAGCTAATTTTATGGAAAATCACTTTAAAATGATTTATGAAATCCGTGCACGAAATCTAGAGACAAATCTCAAAGAAATGGGAAAAACTCCGAAAAATAGTCGAAATTATACCAAGTATAATCGCTGAAAACAAGTCGAAGTCACTAGTTCGACGACAGATTCGAACCTGCAAGCCAAGTCCAAATAGCATGAAAATTAGCAGGCATATAGACCAACATTCCTTCTCCAAATACACAAAGAATTGGGCAATTCCGACGTGAAACGAAGAAACGACGTCGTCTCAAAGTCGGACAAAAATCACAAAACTCTGCTGTGTCAAAACAATGCAAAGGTCCAATTTCGACGACATGGTTGAAGGGTCATATGAATCCAGATCTTGATGAAAATAAGCAGGAGCATAGTACAGTACTCATACTTTGATATGCAATAAGAATCGTTTGGTTCCGATGAAGAAATAGCAATGTCTCAAAGTTGGTCCGACGATAACTGAAAATGATCACTACTGTAAAACAGTTTCTGGGTGCTACTTCGGCAATAAAACGAAGTATCTAACTCACCCAGATCTAAACCAAACTTTCCAGGGATAAAGAACTTGACCTCATCTTTCCATCGAGACTGAAATCGATGAAATCCGACAACGGACCTGCTCGCAGCGAGGTCGCGAAGTTGGTCGTTTGAACTAAAATTAATCACTGTGTTGTTTTTTTTTCAAATAGTTACTGGGTGCTACTTTGGTGACCAAAATGAAGTATCAAACGCACCTAGATCTTAACCAAATTTTTACAGGGTTAAAGATCTCGACCTCATCTTTCCAACGAGACTAAAATTGATGAAATCCAACATCGGACCTGCTCGCAGCGAGGTCGCGAATTTGGACATCTGGACTAAAATTAATCATTGTTTTGTCAAAACAGTTTTTTGGTGCTACTTCGGCAATAAAAACAAAGTATCAAGCGCACCAAGATCTTAACCAAATTTTGCAGGGTTATTAAAAATCTTTTAGTAACTAAAATAAATTAAATAATTTAATTAAACAAATAGATCTCCATTATTTTAAAATTAAACTAGTAAGTGAAAATATGTATTTATGTATATTTATTTTACTACTATTATTTTTTTCTTTGAATCTACATATACCAAAAATAACCTATATACATTTTAAAAATCTAATTTTTATATAAACTCTAAAACATTTTAAAATTCCCATATTTTCCCCAAAATCTTATATATATTGAAAAATAAATTGTAAATATATACCTCCCTGTAATAATTTCCTTTCTGTAAATATCAAAACAGTAATTTCCTTTGCTGTAAATATTTTCTTTTTTTAATATATAAAAATCTGATTTTTAACATTCCTTCTTTTCTTTTAAAAATAATCCTTACCTTACTGTTAATTTCCTACATATGCATACCTACATATATATATATATATATATTAAATTCAATTAAAATAAAATTATCTAATACCTCACTGCAACTTGCGAACCCAAGCCCGAGACCACCCTCACGTCGCCACTCGCGTCGCCTGCCACTTGAGCATGAGATCCACAACCCCCAACCGAACAATCATCAAACACCTGACTCGACCCCATCTTTCCAACGAGACCAAAATCGATGAAATCCGACATCGGACCTGCTCGCAGCGAGGTCGCGAAGTTGGACATCTGAACTAAAATTAATCACTGTTGTCAAAACAGTTTTATTTTTCCAAAACAATTTCAAAAACTTGCAAACCAACATTCCAACCATAGCAAATATCAAATGGGTTTCTAGCTAGCATTTATTACCTTTCACCAAGAAAGAGAATGATCAAGCACAAAGATTAGAAATCCTCAAGCAAGAAGATGAAGATCAATGAGCTTGAGTCCATGAAAATGCACAAAAACAATGATTACTAATTTATTTCAAAAATCAAAGAATGAATTAGAGGTGGGTTTTGTGATTGCTATTACCTCTTTTAATGGTTTGGATTTACTCTCTTTGATTTGGTGTAGATTGGAGTTTTGCTTAGGAGGCCATTGCTTGGTTTAGAAGCTTTCTAATTAGGGTTTTGTGGTAATGAAATGAAGTGTTGGCTGAAATGGGAGAGTAAAAGATAATTTATAGGCTAATGGTTAGGGTTATTGGGTCTAATACCCATTAGGACTTAGTATTATTCATGTGTATATAGATAGGCAATTTTCTCTAAGTACAATCTACATACAAATTACTAAATACATTTCAAACCATAGAAAATTATGAAAAGATATTAACAATTATTTTTAGCCATTTCATAAAATCCTATATCAACAATATTTTACATTTTAACCCCTAATTTCCCCAAAATACTGTTTATAGTTAATATTAGCCAAAAATCACCATTTTGCAAACAAATTGCAAATTAAATTCCCAAATCAAAATTGCACTATTTTACACATATAAAATTCTGCAATTTTATAAATTTCAAACTTCCCTAATTTATTTCCATAAAATGCTCCATTTTACACTTAAGCCCAAAAATATTGATTTATTCAAAATAACTAAATTTTGAACAATAGCTCCAATTAAATTAAAACCACAATTTTAATTTATTATTTGGTAATTGCAATCACGGGTTGTTACAGATCCCCTACAATACAAGACCGAACTATTCCTAACCAGAATAGACCGAATATGCTACCACCCCAGGTGTTCCCACCCTTTTCGAGCTCCTTTCACATGTAGTGATAATATTCGAGGTCATTTAGAAAGGTGATAGACATACCCTACTTGGGTGCTACCCACTTAGCCTTACTGCATCTCCTCTGATTTTCAGTCATTCTCGGTTGAAGAGGCTAGAGGGTACGATTATTATTTTAGAAACATTGACTTAGAATGCCCATCGTCCTCCAATAACGATGTTCCGATAACATCGTCCATATAAGTTGTCCTGGGTCTGGATAAACCGAATCACCATCTTCATTATCTTTACGGTATTCATTTGTTACGTTCAAACCGGATTGAAGTGGTATTCAGATAATTAAATCTGATCCCTGTCCTTTCGAAATATTAATGAATTTAGCCAATATTGATAGTCGGTTATTTGACCATCAATAAAACATCCATAAGCAATCATCTGGCCTTATTATAAATTTCCCAAGATATTTGCCTTCAAAATATCTTTAAAAGATATATCTATTACTCCTAACATTTTGAAAACAATTTTTCAAATATTTAAATCCGCAACAGGACACTTCCCACATCTCAACACTTAGAAATATTCCCAAATTTCTATTTTCTATACTTAGGAAAATATTACCAGTCTTATTTTCCAAAAATCCTTTTAATATTAATGTTTCGGAAAATTATTTTGTAACTCATTTACAAAATCTCTGAAATCACAAATAAATTTCCCCTCCTCAAATCATATCCTTTTATAAGCCCTTTTTCGAATCTCGAGAGAATTCATAAAAATAAAAAATTTCAATCACTTCAACTCTAATATATATATATATATATATATAAAATAAGTATTTTAAAGAAAAAATAATTTATTTATCACACAAGTTCGAATAATTATTTAAAATATCGAAAACACTTTTATAAACGTCAGTAACTCATTTTAGTTAACAAATAAATTTTCAAGCTGATTTCAAAAAGTAGAATTTACTAAAAATAAATACTACATATTTAAAAATCGATTTACAAGTATTTCAATCTCAACCAGTTTAAAATCCCATAGTTTAAAATAATAAAATTTTCCTTTTAAAACAAATTCACTTCTTAAAATTTAAAATATACTTTTAAAATTTCAAAAACCAATTTACTTTGTAGCTTCCTCTCGATTTCACAACATATTGAGTCATTTTTCGATTTCCCAACCATTCTCATTTCAAAAATAGAATCTACTATTTTTCTCAACCCTGTTTCCATATTCCAATATAAATTCACCCTATGAATTTATATTCCAATTATCACCTGATATCGGATTTCTTATTTGTAAATATCGTTATCAATTCTATAACCCCTTTGGTTCTACTTGTTTATAAAAACAAATCTTATTCATGAAAATCCATTATATAGATTTATATCTTATAAACTCCATTAATACTTCCAATCTATTTTCAATATTGATTTTGACTCCTTTTTATATATTTCCAAAATAACATTTATAAATTCTCTGAGATAATTCATTTTACAAAAAAAACCCCATTTATTTATTCGAAATAGTTAAGTATAGCCAAATTAATTTATTCTTTCTAGTTCATTTTCTTTAAAATAACTCCAATTCCAAATATATATTTTATTATCAAATCCTTTTCTGTTCCACAAATTTTAAAATATATTTATAGTTTTAAATTTTTTCAAAACTCAGGCCGGTGCTATAATAGCCTCCAATAATTTCAATCACTTCAATAATCTATACTAGATTATTCTACAAAGTTCACATATCACTATATATTAAAAATAAATAATATATTTGAGGAATCCAGTTGGATCCCTCCAACCTGTTTTTCCTACATCCACAGATGTTAATACAACATAAAAATAATACCAATCCCACTTCGAGGGGGATATCGCGGTATATAGGTCATCCGCAATTATGTGGGCGCATAGGGTCTCATCCACTATAATATGCGGGAATATCACTCCAAATACTAATATATATACCATTATATTAATTTAACATTCAACATATAATAATAATTATCAAATCTTTCAATCAACCAATAAATTTTAAATTTTCAACGTTTTGAATTATACCGGCAATCCATAAATGTGTGAGACTTACTCACCTTTATTTTTATTTGCAATCCACTTCAATCTCGACTTGATTTTGACAATTTTTGACCTCGCATAAACAATTTATGAATTTGTAAATATTCGATTTATTATATGATTTTTATATTCTAATTACCATAATACATATTTTTTAATTTAACAAGTAAGTCAGAATATGTGTGTGTGTGTGTGTATATTATATATATATATTTATTAAATTAAATTAAAAATAAAACTGCCTCTATACCGCACTGCTTCCGTTTGCCAACATCGGCAAACAACCACTACAGCAGCCGCCTTATCACTGAAACCCCCACATCGCGCTTCTCCAGGTCGCCGCCAACCTCACATGCGCCTCCTTGGTGATCTAACCCCGTCGATCGAAATAGCATCAACCTCAAACCATCGCGACATCACCAGATGCTTCCAGGCCTCCAATGCCTTCGAAGTCGCCAAGCTCCTTTTTTTCCAGAAGGTCGCGATTCCTTTTGATGTTGGAGAGAATCGTGACTTAGGTTTGGATAAAAAATATATCATGATGTCGTGATTTCAGGCCTACAACCTCTCCGATGACGAGAAGGTCGCAATTACTCACTCGAATGATTTTGAATTGAAGAAGGTGGGAAGGAGAATATGAGATTTCGATTTCGGTTTGAACTGGGAGGAAAATGAATGCAGTAATATTTTTCTTTTTTCTTTTCTGCCATTACTTTGTTGAACTGGTGATAAGCAAGGGAAGAAAGAGATTCTCGTATGTATTAATTTTTTTTATATCTAAATTTGATCTCATTTTTAACCTGAAAAATAGGAGGAAGTGATCGCGATTTGAACAAAAGGGACGACATGTTTTAAGAAGGTGAAAAGGGTACCTGCGTACGTGACAGATGGCGTGAATCAGAAGGCAAGTGACTATGATTTGATTTTGATCCGATTTTCTAAACGTGTGTATATATATAGCATCTCATTTTCGCAACTTAAATTTTGATCTCCTATTGAGACGTGCCGCTGGGAATTTATAATGTTATACCCCTATTTCAAACGTACTGGAAAAGATTTCGAATCCTAATTCGATCGTATAGAGAAGATAGTTTTTTTTGGACCCAAATATTATATTAAATTTCGGTATTAACTTCGGTGCATTTCTAACCCGTAGGGCTAAACGAAAACTAAAAAAGTTACGAAATTCCAAATCCGATAATAATACAGTATTACGGATCCAATGGAACTGGTTTCGTTGAATTCCAAGACTGTGCCTCGGAAGGTTACTTCTAAATGCTAATTTAAAAAAATAATTTTAAAATTGAACAGATCACTTTTAAATTCATTTTTAAAACTTTCATTGTCTTCATTATTATAAATATAAATTTTACAAGCCTTTAAATTATTATTTTCGAGCTTAAAACTCAAGATACAAAAATTTAACCAATATTCAATTATAAAATTAAATAATTAAATTATTCAATAAATCGCTATATTTTAATTCTGAATTTATTTTATAAATAAAAACCCAAATTCACATATCTAAAATCAATCTATAATTCAAATTAAATCTTTAAAACCATTTAAATATCACAAATCAAACGAAGAAAAATCTGGGTCGTTACATTCCTTGCCCCGTAAAAGAATTTCGTCCTCGAAATTACTAAGGCAGAAAGAATGCTCCAAACCAATTAACTTTTCAAAAACCACTTGGTGAGAATTCGATATTCTCTTTTCCAATCCTTTAATTTCAACCAAAACAATTGGTTTTCATCTTCTAGTTCAAATCCTACATTTTCATTATAATTTGAAAATCAACTTTTCTTTAACAAAATTTTCTAACACCCTAAATTTTCGAAATTTTTTGGTCGAATCTCCCTTATACGGAGGACCTTTTGCAATATAACAAGAGAGATAAATAAATATATATACATCGACCTACACGGTCGGAAAGTAATATATATATCAATATTCATATTTGGCGGTATTTAATCCAAAAACATGCCTTATTTTAGCATCTTTAAGCAAACAAATTTTACTTCATAAGCAATTATGCAACCCGAAAATAGCCCGACCACTTTCGGGTACCTGTACTTACTCAATTTAAACACGTAAGTACCAAATATATGAAATTAAATAACATTTCAACCATTTAAGCACATGATTCCATAAGTAACATGCCAAACATACTTTTTTATAAGCAATTTTATTTTTTTGACACTAATTCAATTGCTTTCAACCAATCCATATACTATTTTCATTCAATTTGAATGATTTACATGCATCCAAATCTTTTTTATTTCAAACAAACCCATATTCATTCCAAATTGAATAAAAAACAGTTTTATTCACTTCTATTAATTCACAGAATTTTTATTTTCATCCAATTACATCAAACGACACTTTTTCCATGTAAGTTATGCGATATTTGTTTAAAAAAATAGTTCTTTGAGCTTATAACTATTTTATATTGATTCCAAATTAATTTATATTCAAGTCTATTCCATTTCAAATTGATCTTCAATCAATTTACTTACATTTCCTTCAAACCCACTTTCATTACTTTCAAATCCATTTTAATTTGCTCAAAAACATTTCGATACTAATTTATTGAATAGTCATTCCATACATTATTTAAGCCCAGCTTCCCTATTAGCTTAAGTTATTTATTTCAATCATTTTGACCAACACCCTAAGTTCATTTCTATTTTACAAAAAAATTCCCTTTCAATTATTGAATTGATTTTCATCAAATTTCATCCATTTACTAATTAATTCAATTAATTCATTCATCCCATCCACCTTAATTTTAATTCCAAACTCAGGTCATTAAAATAATACCCAAGGCCATATTTAATTCATTCATATATGAATTGGATTTATTCGCGACACAAACAATTTCTATTTTAATCCAATTTCATTTATTCGACCCATTTTCAATTATATTTTAGTTCACTTACCATCTAAGTCGAATCTTATTTATATCTCAATCTTCAAAATCCAAATTTTTATTCAAACAAGATAAATTCCATTCTATATCTAATTAAATAATAAATTATCTAATTAGTTCACTTCAACATCTGGTTTTGTTTGAGAAATAACTTCACTCAATCCACTTGAGTTCTAGTTTATTTTATAACTCAAATTTGGATGTTATTTCTTCACTTTAAAATATCACACTATTTTTATATGGATTTCTATTTACTTTCCCAATTTGATTAGTTACACAACTTATTTTTCACATTTCCATCCATTCCAAAATCGAACGCATTCCCATTTTATTTTTATTCTTAACCTGAAATTATACATTTGTTTATAGCCCAAACATATTCTATTCAATTCATTTCAACTTTTATGAGCTATTCCAACTTATTTATTCCAATTCAATTTTTATGTAACTTACTTTTATTTATTTAAGTTAAATTCAATTCAATATTATTTCTCAATCCAATTTAAATTTTATTTTCCAATTCAATTCATTCATATCCCAATTTAATCCATTTAACTAGTCTACTTCACTAATTTATTTCATTCAAATCACCATCAATTAAATTTCAAAAATTTAATTTCTTCAACTTAATCTAAGTTAAACTTCATTTTAACTTTCCCACTTTCAATTTTAGTCCAAAATTCAATCTCCATGTTTATCTTCAAAATCATTCACCATTTATAAGTTTATAACTTATCTCCTGATGATCTCTAAATTATTCAAATAAGGATTTCAGAATTTTTTATAAACACCCGGTATTTATTTCAAATCATTTTGAAGTCACAAATATCCTAAATCATACCTTTTAATCTTAAACCAATCCTGATTTTTATCCAAACTCAATTCCCTTTGGAGTTCCCAAAACAACTTGTTTTACCTCAAAACAACCCAAAATAATAACAACGGCAACAATCCATCACATAGAAACTCGAAAATGAATACTGATGATGTCGCGATCATCATTAGAATTATTTTCCAGCGACCGAAGCAATTTCATTGTTATAACATCTTCAAAATCCATTTAAAATCAATTTTCTATTCGAAATCCTTTCAAAAATAATATTACCGTTATTCATTCCAAACACTTTGGAAAATATTTCCAAAAATTTATGAGATTTAATATTTTAAACTCGGGTTTTTAATCAAGTCTTAGTTTTAATTCAATTGTATAATACACACTTATACAATTCCCATTTGGTTGTATATAACCAACTCCAAGTTTTATAATCTTGTTTTTGATTATAATATTATCATCCAAACACTCCAACATGCTATAATAATTTCTAGAAAATTATTTCCTTTATATAAAAAATATAATTTGCATAAAGTTATTCATTTACCCGCTTCAAAACAATATCATGTCAGATTACCTGGTTCAAGTGTTTAGAAACTTCTATCGAATTAGCGGCGTCTCATTATTCGATCAAAATTTATATTCCACTCAACCAATAAATCAAAACAATATAAAACCATTTATATTCACTAACAAATACACCCTCATATCTATTATTACGCTCAACTCATTTTAAAGTACTACTGATTCTATCCCTAATGAGTAATCCCCACCAGAGCCAAGGTTCTCGCTTAACCTTCAGCTCTGATACCAAATGTAACAAACCCGGATTTTCGACCCTCAAAAATCGACATTATACGTCCACTATATAAAATGTCGAGCGGTCGAGTGTCGGAAATACCAGTGCGTTAGGGGCGAAGAAGAAAAAGGTAGAAGAAAATAAAATAGCACAACACAGAATCTCATAATCACAGCGGAAACAAAATATAATACATAATAACAAATTTTAAATACAAGATATGTACTGTTAATGTAGATACCATTATCAGAGTACAACATTCCAATGCATCAAATCTGGACAGTTTGATAACTTATCCTCACAAAGCGGAATAATAATCAAGCCAGAACTACGCCTTACCACCCAGCTTGTTCCCTGAGCTCCATAGCATCCTATCCTGAAAGTGTAATGCTCGGTCTTATCCGAGCATAATAATAAAATAACACCTAAGTCAATCTGGAAAACCAGCGTGAGAAACACACTCAAGTTGAATTATTAACTTTTCAAAAATCCTTGGAAACAAAGGTATTTCGTAAGACCACGTCGCAAATAAACACGATGGGTTTTTACCTTACAATAACCAAAACATTTTTCTGTCAAATCCGTTTGATATTATAATAGTATCCATAGAAAGTAAATAGAATATAGCTAAAATGCTTGCATCTCAGATTCCAGCATAGTTGGGCACAATCAAAACTGTACAGCGCTTATTGGAGATGGATTCCAACTAAATGACTAGGCACTGGTGTACCACCTGTCATAGTACCTGTTTAGAAACACCGTACCGAGGACCACTCCCGATCCCTTGCAACACACGACCGAATTATTCCTAACCTGAATAGACCGAATATGCTATCACCCCGGGTGTTTCCACCCTTTCTGAGCTCCTTTCACATGTAGTGATAATATCCAAGGTTATTTAAAAAGGTGATAGACATACCCTACTTGGGTGCTACCCACTTAGCCTTACTGCATCACCCCTAATTTTCAATCATTCTCAATTGATGAGGCTAGAGGCTACTATTACCTTTTTAGAAACATTCACCTAGAATGACCATCGTCCTCCAATAATGATGTTTTGATAGCATTCGTCTATACAAGTTGTCCTAGGTCTAGACAAACCAAAT